>CM052355.1:10900128-11500128 GCA_028551475.1 Casuarina equisetifolia
CGAAGGAGGAACAACCCAACACTGGGATGAGCTTGCAAGGTATCTCTCTGAATACAGCAAACAAGGAAAGAAAGTGTATCTAACCGCCGCCCCTCAGTGTCCTTTTCCTGATGCGTGGATGGGAGGTGCTATAAATACAGGTCTATTTGATTATATCTGGGTACAGTTCTATAACAACGCTCCCTGCCAGTACACATCGGGCAGTATTGACAACCTTGTAAACGCATGGAACCAATGGAATTCTGTTCCTGCGACCAAAATTTTCTTGGGACTTCCGGCATCACCATCGGCAGCAGGAAGTGGCTTCATTCCCGTCGCTGATCTAACTTCTAAGGTGCTTCCGGCCATCAAAAGTTCTGCCAAGTACGGAGGCGTGATGCTGTGGTCAAAGTACTACGATGACCAAACTGGATACAGTTCTTCCATCAAGAGTAGTGTGTAGAAGTCCGAATCACCATGTAATTGATGCATATAATAATGTGAAAACGGGAGATTTCCTATATCTTCCATATGTATTTTTTATACGGCTACGTAGTGTGCCGTCGAATAAAAGTACGCTTCTATATGGAATCAACTTCTGTTCTTTTCTTCTCCTTTATAATATGAAAGCAATACATAGGTGTTTATGAACGGAAATTTCCTATAATCGGGTACTATTTGTTGAAAATTGGTGTCTTGTTGTTACGGATTGAGGAAGAACAAAGTTTGGAAACTTGTTTCGATGTGATACGAAAAGATTACATACAATACGTCTACAAAATGATGAAAACAAGCTCAAAATCTACAACTATTTACATGCTGTTTTGTGGAGGTTCTTTCACTCGGAAAATCAAGCTGCTGGGGACAATCCTTCCACACCTCCAATGTTGGTAGCACGCAAAAGGTGGTCAACGGAGAAGCGGTCTTCGAGCTCCTCCTTTTTCCTATTGCTGGTGGAGCTGCAGTTATTGTCTTCCTTTGTTCGTAGATGATCGTGTCCTCGGTGCACATCTGATTAGTTTCATTTTTGGAACTTGATACTGCAATTGCAATCTGGAGGGGAGACTGGAAAGGCCTGGGTTAGCTGCTGCACTATATGCTTGTCCTTATGATCTACATGCATAGGCCTATTTTTAAGTCTGGCCTTAGCAAGATCCCTAAACCAATCCGTTGATTACAATTGTTGCACGCAGATAAAAATTATTAAAAACGATATTCATATATAACTTAAAAATATTAAATAAATAAACTCATTTTTGTATAGATTTTTTTTTTAAGTTATTATATTTCTTATGTAAAATTTAATAAACCTCCTGCTCTTACCATGTGATATAATTTTCACTAGAATCTTTGTCATGAACGAAGTAAGGAAAAATGGAAGTTGTGTTTTTAATAAAAATTTTAATAATGTGAGATAGTAATTGTATATGTAACACAAGCATCAACACCATTGAGTCAGGCCCACCTCTTAACACAAGAACTCAGTTACTAGTGCAATCACTCCTAAAGAAATGGTTTTAATAACGAGAGTACTTTTAGATCGTCTAATATTATACAAACGGCGAGTTCCCCAATATCAACCAAGAACCCTTGAAAGCAGAGACGAAGGGGGAGCTTAAGAGGACAAATGTTTTGCCCCAAGAAAAGTGTCAACATTTTCCTGGCATTGTTATAGTTTCCAGGAAAATGGGGGAAAATAGGGCAAAAGCAATTCAGTCTCTCTTTTACTTCGCGCCAAAGCACGGGTCTAGAGCGGACAGATTCATTATGATAATTAATTACACCTTTTTCGGAATTTAATCATTGAAGGCTTTTTTTTTTTTTTTTTAGCGGTAGGTGGTGACAACGGAATGGACGGTTTCCTGTAATAAAGCACATTGAAACAGGACCAAATCATTTTTTTAAAAAAAAAAATTCACTTTCTAGAAATACTCTCATTTACCAAATTAGGCCACTATTGACTAGATCCATTAAAATCAATATGTGAATGTCATCATTTTTTTCACAAACAGTAAGGAGGATATAAATCGTTGATACATTAAGAAAAACTCTATTGCTTTCTTTAAAAATCTAATAAAATAAAAGCACTTCTAATCTCCAGAAAAAGTCTTCGAGGAACTTAACCTTATAAAATCGTAGAAAATAATCAATCTAAAAGTTTCTTTCTCCTCAAAAATCTTTAAAAGAAAAATATTCAAGATTTCTATCACCGAAAGATCTTAGCTTTTAGAACCCAAAAAGTGACCTTCCACCCTGCCCTATAATTATGACTTCTAAAGTGTTATTTTTGTGCATAAATACAAAATTAAAAGTTGTAAATGTTTTCAGCTGTCATATTCATTTTATGATATAAAAACATAATTGGTAGCCCATCAACAAAATCATCTTTTACACGAAAAAACGATTGATACATCTTACCTCTGACCCTTAAAAAATAGTAAAATAAAACGTTAAACAAGACTTGACGCATTTAACATAACGCATTATTCATTTAACAAATGTTTAGTTCTCCTATTTTGATGAACCTTGAAGCATCCTATACAAAGCTCCCGATTTAGGCTGATCCATAGGTGATGGGCATTCTAGCCTGCCCCCCATAATCAAGACCAGCCCAAACAACTCGTACATTGACTTTACCTGTTTCTGCTTTGGGCTTTACCAGTAAATACCACCTACCTATTTTTTATATATACATATATGCAGATGTATATAAAATTATTCCAGTGTCAAAAAACCTGTATGGAGAACTTGTCTCGAAATTTCGTTTAATGGGGACCCTCAGTTTGGCATTTCTGGGTAAAAAGCTTGAAAATTCTGTCGGATGGCGAGAAATGGCAGGACATCGTGAAGGTTTGGACGTTGTTGAATGTCGTACTCTTTGGATGGCATGGGAAGAAGCGTTGCCATGTGCGTGCGGCGTGGACAGACGGACAACCGAGGAAGGCGTTATGATAACGAGAACTGATTTCGACATGTGAATCGACAGAGTGCGGGGCGAAGTTCTCTGTTCTGCACTCATTAGCTATTGTCTATTCTTTCTGGAATCCAATTTAAAGGTCATTAGCGCAAGACCAGCGAAAGTATAAAATATCTGCTTGATGCCGATTCTTCGGTCCACTAAAAAAAAAGGATCTTGATGGGATTGTCGTGAATAACTATCATTTCAATCTTTAAATACAGATTTTGAATGATTATTCTGAACTTAAGTCGTTTCCTTACTTTTTTTTTAAACTAAAAGGGTATTAGCAAGCCAGATGGCGGACAAAAAGAAAGGCCAAATGTGCACGCAAATAAAAGAAAGAAAAGGTCTTGGAAGAACTGCCAATTCCACGTACGAAAGATCTGCATACCTTAAGAAGTAATGGCCGACAAAGCAAGGAATATAAGGAATATACTCTCTCTGTTTTTTATTAGCAATGTACGAGGTACCATCTTCCTTCTTTAATACATTTCTTAAGGGTGAAGTATACGTAATCCGCGAAATTACAGTACGGCTCCTCGGTCATAATTTGCTCTTTTGACATCCCATGTGGTGTCAGTCTGTCATCCCATGTCCTCTTAAATTGCAATCTTAATTTTGAAGGACAGCATCCATCGCCATCACTTGATTAAATGCGTTTCAATAACGCATGGAACCGCCAACCGTTAACATTCAACCCAACCACCACATCCGCGAAAAAGCGATGTGGGACTACGTGTTTTTCTTGGTACGCGCCGAGCAACCACTTCCGGATTTGCGGACCTAAACCCCTACAAAATCTCCTTACTAAACTCCTATTGACTTAGCTCTGCATGAAACGACATGACACTGCGGTTATGCTAAATAGTCGATGACGAGTTGGGACCGGCATAACGTGTAGGAGAAGGTTCAGGAAACTTCGGAGGGGGCATAGGCGGAAGGTGCAGGAAAGTCAAAACGCATTGCGGAGACACTAACTTGGACCATTTGTATGCTTTCTTTCTGTCTTGGAATGCAAATTCAGCAGAAGGGGACCCCCGGCAGACCTGCGTGGTCATGCTGGAAGCATTGCTGGGGGTGGGTGAGCCTGCCATGTGCTTCAAACGCGTGCCTTGACGGTCGTGATCTGGATTTTATATGTGGCTTTCCACTCTCTTCAAAGCGAACGGAGAATCTCTCCTCGTGCAAAATATCGGGCTGGCTTTTGCTTAACAGAGTTCCCAAGAACAGGTTGTCGGGTCTCCTATGCTTAGGTTTTTCTTTTAACTTATTTCTGTAATTATCAAGCCTTAGAAAATGAAGACAATTTATCTCTGCAAAGCTTTATTGAGAGCTCTTATGCCCTTTCTTATCGGAGCAGCAAAATCGTTGGCCATATAATAATTAGAAATGAAAAGTGAGAAAACTTCGATCCTAAGGCATCTCATCTTAAGAAATTTCTAGTTATGAGGTATGATAGAACTTTGACTTTGTACGTCTTAAGAAATTTCTAATAATGGGCAAGACAATTTTCTTCTCTATGATAGAGTTCAAAGTCTAAAGCTACGATATGCAAAGGTACAAGCACCAATTATACTCACCCACGAGTTGGTGTGTCGTGGTTTTCCTAAAAAAGAAGGGAAAGAATATAGAGTACAACAAAAAAGAAAGGACAAATTTGTGACAGATTACTATAATATTATCATACCGATCTGTTATAAAGGAAATTTAGTCACAATTGACAAAAGTGCATTTAGTTGTTAAAATAATATAAAATATTATAAAATGTATCAAAGTGAACCTAGTGTGCCATGTGAAAATAAGCCAACTTCTTTTTTATGGGAAGATATTGTTGTATTTTTGCTATAGCAAGCTCATATCTTTCAAGATCTATTTTCGATAAAATAATAATAATAATAATAATTACAAGAAGTTTATTTTTCTTCTTAATTCTCTGTTCAATCACAAAAGACAAATAATCATTCCTTAGCTTGGAAAATTTAAAAGCTTCAAGTACAAAGAAACAATTAATGATTTAACATAGGATTAGTTTTTTTAAAAAAAAAAACTGAAAAGATGTTTAGTAATGTTTTTTAAAAAAAAAAAATGAAAAGATGTTCAGTAATGTGAGTTCTATATGTACTAAGTAACTTGGTGTTTTGAAATGATGAATTAATCAACACAAGTTTTATCATTTCTAGATGAAGGTCTACAGAGAAATTATAAATAAAATGACTAATGATATCGTTGAATAAAATTATCAGTATCATTTCAATATACAAGAAGACTTAGCTTGGTATTAACTTATTGTAAAGTGATGAATTTTATTATTGAGGGACAAAATCACATCCGCCTATAGTATAACATTTAAATTCGAGCCACGTAGCTGCTTAAAATAGGTCATCCCCATATAAGCAAATTCATCATTCCTTTTTTACTATGACCATAATGTCATTTTGTCATTTAATAAAAACCTTTTTATTTGGGAAAGCAAGAGCATTATAGGAACTTGCCGTAGAATTTGAGAAAATGAACATTATCATCATAAGAATACCTTTTTATTTGTTTTCTTAGTGACCACTACAAGCAATTTTTTTTTTTTCTTCTTAAAGCAAGTTGATTTATCATCATTATAATAATGCCTTCTGTCGCAATCAGAGACAAAAGTATACGGAAAGAACTAGTGGGAACGCTTACCCCTTGTTTGGCTACCGGATTTGATTTTCGTCGAAACAGTAATGTTGGCGTGTGAGGCGTGGTTCCCAAAAAATATCTCCCGCAATGTTTAGTTTAAAGTGAGTGTGTTTCACCCTGTAACCGCGTGTACAGTAATGGCAGTGCCCACCCTCGTGGAAGGCGTCAACTCTGGTCATCTGGCTCACCGTAAGCTTCCTGCTAGTGGACAAAACCGTGATATAACGGAAACACGATGTGGTTCCGTGACTCAAGCGCCATGACTTTCCTGACCCGCTGGTGCACCCAACCTTCTCCCCGTTTTTTGATAATAGCATCACATTCGGGCGCGTAAGCGCGTGCCTCGTCTGTACCGCTTGTTTCCTGGACGTTATATAACCCTCGTACGGTGGTTACTGTGATCTAGAATTACAAACAAAAGCCTGTAGTGGTTAAGAGACAGACGTTGGAAGAGATTCAAACTCCGAATCAAATCAGGGGTATCCCTAAAAATGGGGTTGTGGTTCATGTTGTGAAAAACTATCCCATTAAACAAAAAGGCAATCTCTTGATTTCGTTTGTTTGTCTCTGATTCCAAATCTGTCCATTTATGTTCTTTCTCCCTTCTCTTTTGCATTCACTTGCTTTTGCATAGTCGGCTATAATGGAGAATGAGAAGAAGTATGTCACCGCCGAGGAGCTCAAGGAGCACAACAAGCCAGGGGACTTGTGGATCTCTATCCAGGGTAAGGTTTACGATGTCTCAAATTGGATGAAGGATCACCCCGGTGGCGATGCTCCGCTCCTCGGTTTGGCTGGTCAAGATATTACTGACGCTTTCATCGGTTACCATCCTGGCTCTGCGTGGCAGTACCTCGACAGGTTCTTTACTGGACGTTATCTCAAGGATTTCGAGGTCTCAGAGGTGTCCAAGGATTACAGAAAGCTTGCCTTTGAGTTTGCGAAACTGGGTTTATTTGAAAAGAAAGGACACGGGACTATGTACTCCCTTATTTCCATTGCTTTCATGCTTTCCCTTGTTGTTTATGGTGTTTTGAGATCTGAGAGTGTATTGGTTCATTTTGGTTGTGGTCTCTTGTTGGGTTTCCTCTGGATTCAGAGTGCTTATGTGGGTCATGATTCCGGGCATTACCAGGTAATGTCAAGCCCCGGCTACAACAGAGTTGCCCAAATGCTTGCTGGGAATTGCTTAACTGGGATCAGCATGGCTTGGTGGAAATGGACTCATAACGCTCACCACATTGCTTGCAATAGCCTTGATTATGATCCTGATCTCCAACACATTCCAGTCTTTGCTGTGTCCTCCAAACTCTTTAATTCTATCACGTCCTGCTTTTATGGTAGAAAGTTGGAGTTTGATCCTGTGGCTAGATTTCTGGTCAGTTACCAGCACTGGACGTATTATCCGGTCATGTGCGTTGCACGGGTTAACTTGTTTGTTCAAACACTCTTGTTGTTGTTCTCTAGGAGGAGCATCCCTCACAGAGCCTTGAACATACTGGGAATCCTAGTATTCTGGACCTGGTTTCCTCTCCTAGTGTCTTGCTTACCTAATTGGAGCGAGAGGGTGATGTTTGTGCTGGCGAGCTTTGCTGTGACATCGATCCAACACATTCAGTTCTGTTTGAACCACTTCTCTGCAAATGTTTATCTTGGACATCCTACTGGTAATGATTGGTTTGAGATGCAAGCAAATGGGACTCTTGACATTGCTTGTCCGCCATGGATGGATTGGTTCTTTGGTGGTTTGCAATTCCAGCTCGAGCATCATTTGTTCCCCCGACTACCACGGTGCCAGTTGAGGACTGTTTCTCCTATTGTGCAGGATTTATGCAAGAAGCACAACTTGCCTTACAGGAGCTTGTCCTTCTGGGCGGCCAACGTATCCACGATTAGGACCCTCAGGACCGCCGCCCTGCAGGCTCGCGACCTGACTAGCCCTGTCCCGAAGAACTTGGTGTGGGAGGCTGTTAATACTCATGGCTGAGACTACTGACAAAGGTTTTTGTTTTTGGAGGTTTAGTGTCTTCATAAATTCCTTGGCTTTTGGCCATTTGGATGATATAGTTTCAATTTCATATCATGTCTAATATGTTATGCTGCGATCCTAGATCCCGCCCCCCCCCTTTTTTTTTTTCTTTTGTTCTTTCTAAAAGGATATATTATATGCTCTTCCTCCATTACCAGAGAGTTTGAATTTCTTCACGTTGTTGGAGTTTCTTAATTTCAAGTTTTGTTAGTAGTTCTGACTGACAGTTGTGTATATTCTTCTTACAAAATACCATATTTGATGAGAAGAAAGTCAACTCATTACCTAATCTTCTGTCTCTATTCAGCATTTTTCCTTTATACACCTGCTAAAAAATTGATAACCCAATGCTTGGGATGCCAGGCTATTGGATATTTTGTTTTGCAGTAAAAACTGAGTGCTTATTACTTTTGTGCTTATTTCTGATAGATTTGTATGTTAGATCAAATAAAAATGTAGAAAATGAAGATGGTTGAGACTGAAGCCCTTTAATCTTTGTTCTGTGTAAAAATAACACAATCACAGCACTGCTATACTCCTTCCATAGCGTTGCATCTTTGCGCTTGCCAGAGCCCTTGTTGGCCCTTGTTGGCCCTTGTTGGCTGGCGTTTCTTCTGAATTCAGATCTACTGTTTGAAGCCATTGCCGAGTGGCTTGTGATAACTTTCTTGGATGCCTTCACGGTTTAACGTTTCCCCATAATGCCAGACTGGACCTGTTTTTGGGATTTTAGACGGAGCATGATGGAAGAGTCATTCTGGACTCATGGTTAAAGTCATGTTCTTTCATAGCTTACCCTAGTAAATGGGTAAAGATTGTCCTTGTATGGTCCAAACTTCTGTCAAGAAAAGGCTAAACATGTACCCGCGAGTTAAATCATCGGTAAAAGGAACATGGTCAGTATCCAATAATAATGTGTATAACAATGGTCCCGGCTCCAAGCCTGGCAAGTGCTATGAGGAGACGCTAATGGAGAGGGCGGGTGGAGGCAGTTTCACAGGTCTCAAAAGAAGTCACCTACGATGATGTCTTTTCTTAATGTGCCGAACCTCAAATTTATACCCAGAGGATCAGTTTGTCCATCAATAATTGTGGTTGTGAAATTATATCTTTTTTCGTGTAAAATTTTGTGAAAAATCAGGCTAGTGCCCCACCTTTTTAACTGAGTTGATTGTGGATTGGCTGGAGTAGGTCAGGGTGCCTCTGTTTGTCCAAGATGCCTATCATCAAAATTAGTGCTCGAGGAACTAACATTTGTAAGCAACGTAGATGATTTTATCTGAACATTAATAGACTGATCTCTTCGAAAGCGGAATTAAATTCTTGCTCCTTAAGGTACTTTTGACACTCCAGAGAAGTATTTGTTAAATCACCTTATTTATTTATTTAACTTCAATCATTCTACCACTGAACACTACCGAGATTGCATTTTACAAATGATTTGTAAAGAGTGTCAATTACAAAGTTATATTCCCCAAATACAGGTTGTAGATCACTCCGCGCATAAATTTCTTTCGAGAAATGGCAGACCTCTCCACTGAGAGTACACTGCACAACTGGTGACTCGATGAGGTTCACTGTAGAACTTCTAACTCAAATAGCGATCAAAAAATATTGGTCATGCTTTGTTTGTTCATGGTCTTCGGAACAAATAGCCATTTTTATAACCCCTACAAACATGGTTTTAAAGTATGTTGGCTTCTTACTCACCTGATATTTCGTTTTCTCAACTTTTTTAAAGAGTCTCTGAAAATATGTAAAGATGCTGCCTTCTTGTACACCCATGTGAAAACAAAGGAGCCTGCGCTTGACCTACCCTACACATGTTATACAATAGTTGGAAGAAGATACTCAAGGCTGGAAATCATATACAAGTAATTACAACAAGCCAACATGGTTTATATAACCAAGTGCTAATAATTTGATGAACCTGGCAGGAGGTAGGTTAACTGTCAACTTGAAGACCATTTTGCAGTCTTAAACAGGGCGCCTACACTGATGATATACATTTAAGAAGCAAAGCTCTAAGATGAAATGAGGCTTCATTTAACCTGCACTGTATAGTTTCTCTCCGTAAACCTAGCTTAAACACAACTTCAATGAGGCTCAAAGCCATAAGTGTAGTTTAGTTGGTCAGTGCTAACAAACATATCGACCAAGCACCACACACCTTAAGTAATACATTAAACTATACACTATGCCCGCCCGGGAACTATACTAATTACTACATGCCAATGTTTTCATATTTGTCCATGCGGATAATTAGCTCAACCAAGAACCACGTAATCAAACTGTCAACTTCAACAGCATTTTGTAGACTAATATAGGCTACAACTACCAGATAGATTCAAGAAGATGCAAAGCTCTAGCTTTACTTTACTGTATCACCAGATTGAGGAATAAATGACCTCGCATTTAACCTGCACTATACAAGTATTCAATATACAATGCTTCAACAACGCTTGAGAGGATGATAGTCATCTCCGAATAATTACAACATGCCAATATAGTTGTTTTAGCCAGTGCTAATAACTACATCAACCAAGCACTGCACCCTTCAAACGGTCAACTTCAACAACATTTTGCATTCTACAGCAGGTTCTGACACCAATATACATCACGAACATGCAAAGCTCTAGTTTGATATTCACTTACATAGAGCGGTATAAATCAAAATTTGATGAAAAGCAGTTTAGCATTGCAAAGTTCTTTCTGAAGATGGAGAAGAAGAAATTTCAAAATAAGTTGGTCTTGGAGTTGAGGGACAACCAAGAGTCTGGATTAAATCTCCTACAGCCAGCACTCGAAACTTTGAAGGCGAATTGAAAGCTATGTTGTCAACTCGATGCTCGAATATTTTTCCTTTCTTATCGAATTTGTAAATGGAAGTGGCATCAAAACGACCACGACTCTCCCATGGGACTCGTGGGATGCCATGGACAGTCCATCGAACCATTATGATATTCTCCACGGGCTGCCACACACTCATGATGTCAACCCACAAAGCTCTAAAAAATATCTTGCCATAGAATCTTAGTGCCCAGAAAATGGATTTATAGTTCTGAAGGCCGCTAAAAGTATTGAGAGGATCTTTAAAAACAATATCGTCCCTGTCCAAAGTACAGAGAAAAGTATTAGCTACACTCAGGTTGTTTCTTTGGCAACATTCCATGCAAAAATTAAAATAGAAGCTAGTGAAAATAAAAGATGCAAAGAAGTCTTGTCTAGGTTACTGGGATGAGCGCAAGATAACCATAATATTCCTCGTTCTTGCAATACATATGAGGACGAACGATAAGTTTATAACTGCAAATATTAAAACTAAATTTGGAAAAGAAAAAAAAAAAGGAAAAATAAAACATTATGCCTCAATCATCCTTGCTTTCATTGGCATCTGAAGTCACAACGACATAAACTCATTCATCAATAATCTACAACAGGAATAGCTTTCCTATAATTTTGCAAAATCCACATAGGATTCTACAGAAGCCAACTATTATATTAGATTATACATTTACATTATCTCTTTGTCTTCCTTGGTCATCCTAGGTCAAAATCTAAAACCAACTGCATTTGCATGTACATTTTAAGAGAAACCAACAGCTTTGTACAGCTATATGTAAAAATCTAAAAATACTAAATCAGGGAAAATAAGCCACTGCTTAAATATGTCCACTTCCCACATATTTTCTTTGGCATGGTTACAAGTGTATGGGAGGGATAGGAGGGGGCGAACGAGAGAAGGGCGCGACGGGGGAGGTGGTGCGCGCGGCCTGTATGAGTAGAAGAGTCTAAGAGTTGGTGCCATGCATTGAAAATCGCAACATATCTGCAACTACACCAAAGTCGTGCATGTGAATCCAATGCATGTTATTTGAACACTGTAATCCTATTCCTTGGCTATTACCTGAAATTCTTGTCCCTCATGAAGGAAAGTAACGATGCTAATGTGTCCGATATTATTGTAGACGAGTGACACCAACAATCTACCCAGATTTTCCCTTGTGCTATGAAAACCACAAGGCCGTGATACAGAATATCTTAGGTCTTTTCCATGCTTTCTGTGCAACCACTCTTAATTACTTGTGACGCTAAAACACTATTTTCATTTAAATAGCATATAGAGATAGAGAAGACTCTGAGTATCATAAGGCTTTTTGACATGATATTGCCAAGCTCCTCTCCTGAGAGAAGATCCTAGATCCTTTTTTCTTCAAAGTAAAAGTGCAACAACAAGCTAACACGTAGCTTGCCAAAGTATTGTAGGCTCTAGGCTTAAGCGGTGATACGAACTAAAACGACTAGCTTTATATGACGATGATACAGAACCAATTATCGGTACTCCTAAAAGATAAATTAGAGCATCCAAATTCTTAGTAAATTACATGACGACTAGGTTTCACTATGATATAGAAATATATCTTAACCATCAAAGCGATTTTAATTTAAACAAAAGAGGGGGGGAGATCGTTCCTATTTAATCACCCATTACTACGAAAAATCAGTTCTTCCTTTTCCTTAACTTGAAAAGGCAAAATTCTAGGCTTTCACTAAATTGATATTGGGTTTTCGATTTGATTGAAAACCACAAGGAGTATGCAACAAACAAAAACCGTAATTTTTTACCCTTCTTTTCCTCAACCTTCTCAGCAACTAAACAGACTTATAGTGAATGCAACAACAATGAGATGAAATTAGAAAAAGAAAAAAAAATTAAAAACCTGTAAATGTCAAAACTGAGCTCCCTGTAAAAGAGCTCGGGAAGCTCCTCTCTTAGAGTCCGAATCGCGTAGCCCACGTTAACATAGTAGTTCTGTTTTTCCTCATCCTCTTTGCTAGGTTTCGAACCCCGCTTCACCGGAGCCGAAAATTGTCCGTATAAGCTCAGACCTTGACCCAACTCCGAAGCCCTAACTCTACCCCTGGACCCAACCTTCCCATTATTCCTCAACGCAACGAAGCTACTCGAATTCCCCGGGTTCGGCTTCGGGCTACAGAAGAACTTTAAGGGAGCGGAAATTTCAGGCGAACGGATGAAAAGAGCCATCGAAAATCAAATTTTCCGAAAAGGAAAATCAGGGTCTCCGAAAGGGTGAGATTACAGGAGGGTCAGATGACGAAACGATTCCATGCTTCCCGGGAAAGTGAACGGACCAATTCTCAAAGGAAACTTGCTCGGCCGGGGAGAGAAAATGCGGAGGGGACAGGAAATCTGTCTGGATAATGAGTATATGTTTTCGGATTATTAGGATTATCGGGTAATTAAAAATAAAGAAAAATATGATTGGTCGGTTTCGTAGGATTGACATCGGGGAGTTACACCGATCTGGGCCGCACGTCCGGATGAAGAAAATGAACGGTCAAACAATAACTCCATAAATGAGTGGTGAACATCATCCATAGGAATCAAATGTGATTTCAACCGTTGATTTCAGCCTTTCGATCATTTTGATCCTTTCCCTTCGGGGTAGAATAACGATGGCAGTAAATTATGCAAGACAATCACATGCAATAAATAAAAAGTCAAAGCTCGCATAACTCTTTTGATGGAAAAATAAAAAATTAAAAATAAAAAAAATCAGTTTGAAGATAATGCTTCATGGATTTGTCGGGTAATATACTGTGCTCGAGGCTTTCAAAGTAGGCAGCCAGTCGCAATTTCCCCCCTGATGATGGGACAGTTTCGTCATTTAGGGGACACCTCGGAGAGGGACGGTTGTGGTTGTTGTCTAATCAATGAAAACAACTGTCGTGGGGACGGCCTATCAACAACCCACGTATGAATGAACTAGTAGTCATTTTCGCTTGCCATTAACTCCAAAATCGCAATTTTCCAGATTGCTTCGTCCTCACTCTCACCCGGACTCTCTCTCTCTCTCTCTCTCTCTCTCTCTAGAACCGCTTGCTTATTAGCTCTCCAACCAGAACCTAACCCCAAATCTAACTCTTAATATATTCCTTTTGTTCTCCTTAGTCACTGCTCTCTGGCTCTTGCATTTCTTTCTTGTGTTTGACTGGGGAATTTGTAGGGTTGGTAGTTGTTCCTCAAATGGAGGTGGAGCGAGCGAGGCCGGTCAGTCCGGCCATGACCTTCGACGAGGTCTCCATGGAGCGCAGCAAAAGCTTCGTCAAAGCTTTGCAGGTTCAGTCACGCTCTACCCTTAATAGTTCTAGTTTGTGCGCTTTTGTTTTGCGTGTATTCATGCATTTGGGTCAGGTTTTTGGGGCCAGATCTGGATCGTTGTTTTATGATGGATCAATCTTACTTATTCTTGGAATTCTTTGAGGTCAAATTGTGCACGACTGGTTTTCTTACATTGATGGGTTTGACTTTTATAATTTGTGCCCTGTTTGATTGTTAATGAAAGTTTAGGAAGAATAGAAGTATAAAATCATGTAAGATGACCTAGTCAAGTCAGTCAAGACGGTTGTATTATGCGGATATGCAATGGTTATTTTGGCACATAGGGTGGCGCCCGATGTTTTCTTTGTGTAGTCAGAGTGGAATAGTTGTGTGGATTCGGCCAGGCAGACGAGGAATGCTGGGAATTTGAGGTGGTCTACTGACAGTAGCTTTGAGGTTGGAGTTGCTCTTCGGTGGTACATGTGAGGCAGGGTGGTAAACATAGATAGAGTTAGCATAATATAAGATAGATGAGTGGCATTACTGCTGAAAGCAGCCATGGATGGGGAGATGGAGACAGCATGCTTATTCATGGACAGATTAGACAAAGTGAAGTGGAATCCCAGGAGTAATAGACCCAAATCTGTTAAATGGCTCCATTTATTTGGACGAGTTTTTCTTTAGCTATTCTAGCATATATGAATCTTTAACATTCAACTTCCTGATGCGCTCAGACATAAAAGAAAAAATTGTTGATGATAGACAAGGCCTATTTATGCTTTACTTTATGTTCCAGTCCTTTTCTATAATGATATTGGAAGTAAGGCTCCTGATATGGAAAGGTTAGGAAAAAAAAAATGGTTGGAGAATTAAACGCTTAAATTTCTGTTCTAGAATAAAGATCAGCATCCTTTTCATGTAAAAAGAGGAATAGCATACTTTTCCTGTCAGCACTTTGTGTCCACGGGACTCTTAGGTATGTTATATGATATTTGTTTTCATGTGGCACTGTTTCCCTAAATAGATTTTATCTGTGTCAGGCATTAGTAACTCATTTTATTACATGAATCCCAAAAGCCAGGAATCTCTGCTACTATCATTAAGCTCATGATTCATGTGTGTGTGTGTGTGTGTGTGTGTGTGTAATTTAACTCTTTAATGTTGTTTTAAGAAAAATTATCTTTTTCATTCTAAGCTAACTCTTTTGTTGTTATTCCAGGAACTTAAGAACTTAAGACCTCAACTATATTCTGCAGCAGAATATTGTGAGAAATCATATCTTAACAGTGAACAGAAGCAGATGTAAGACTATCCATTTCCTGGCTCATGATTTACTTAATAAGTTCATTGCATTACTATGTTTTGTGAGTGAGAGGTTATGTTATCTCTCACACTGCAGTTGTGTGTGAGAGAAACCGATGACTGTATTATTGTTAGTATTTGCATGTAACTGAACCGATATCATCCTGGCTGAGGTTCTTATGTGTCACTCTTCTACAATAAAAATATGATTGAACTTCTATGACATTATTACATAAAAATTCAGGAAGTCAATTAAATACTATGTAACATCTAATCAAAACTCAGAATTTCTGAACTCAGTGTATGGCAAAATTTGCATTTGGCATAAGTTTCTTGCTAAAATTGGATACTGGGAATCAAAAGTACATGGATTCCTCTTAAAGAACACACAGGAAATAGAATGGGCAGATTTTAAAGCATTTAGTCCAACAGAAATATACCTTTAGATTGATTTTGAAAGTTTAGAAGATAGGCATTGTCAGAGAAATTTGGGAGTGGCTTTTGTCATGTCCATCCTGGCTTTGAAGTTGCAACTGATATGTGCATGTAACATGGGTGAAAGGCAGTATCTACATGTGTTTTCTAAATTTGGATGTGTTTCAAGATTTTGAAGATGGACTTGATGTCATCTCATCATCCTAGATAGAGTTGGACACTGTACTCAAACCCCAAGTAGTTAGGACAATGGATATAAGGCTTTATTAAGTGTTTTGAGAGAGAATAAAAGATATCTTGATCATGGAAAATTACTTTGGCTTTTTCCTCAGGGTGCTGGACAATCTGAAAGATTATGCTGTTCGAGCCCTGGTGAATGCTGTTGATCACCTTGGCACTGTCGCTTACAAGTTGACTGACCTCCTTGAGCAGCAAACACTAGAAATCTCAACCATGGAGCTTAGAATTTCTTGCGTGAATCAGGTAAACCTCAAATCTGTCCAATTGGATGTGCTATTGTTGGGGAATTGTTGAATTGATATCGCTGAACCAACATGCTACCAGCAACTTCTGACATGTCAAACATACACAAATAAAGAAGGTCTCAGGCAGCAGCAGTTGCTGGCTTTCATCCCTAGGCATCATAAACACTACATTTTACCAAGTAAGACTAGCTATGATTGGCATCTTTCATAATTATAATATGATGGATGTTCTAACTTTTTGGTCCTTTTATTGTCCTAATTATATGGCTTCACTTCCAACCTAGATTCTGTCAATAAGAAGGTACATTTTAGTCCACACGTACAGACTGACACTAGGCAAAGCCATTTTCAATCTAGAACTCGTCTCCAGCCTTCAGGTATGTTGTCATATATTTTTAGTAAGCATCCTTGCAGTTTTCCATTTTGGTTTTGACAGAGTTTCTCATGTGGCACTATCTGAATGTTGCACTATTTATCACTTTATTTTAGAAGGTTCCATTGCATCAAAAACTCTTTCCTGGCATTTGGCCTCAGAAACAAAATCTACCTTGAAAGGACACACCAATGCTTTGACCAGGTAACGTAAAAAGTTTCTTCTGTAAAGTTGCGGGGGTAAATATAGTATGATGTAGTTTGCATGTGAGCATAAGGACATTTTTTCCCCTGGATTTTGACATTTCCGTTCTTGTGCAGTACTGAAGACCCTAACTTTTCTGGAAAGACTTCTGGGGTTTTCCATCTTGTAGGTAGGTAGAATTAGAGTTTCCCCCATCATATACCATCTAGTGTAGTTGCTACTGGACTATAAATCAATATAGAATTGATGCTTTAAGTTATATCTTACAGAAAAAGAGGAGACTACCAGGAATAAATCGTCAGCAGCTCATCTTCAGTTGCCAAGTGGAGGCCTTGCTTCTAGTGCAGTTATACAAACATTGACTGCCACAAGAAGGGTAATGTCTAAATCAAAAAGCTCAGATTCATGCACAAACATTCTTATAAGGGCATGCTTGATTATTGAAATTGAGATTTGTCAGACTTTTTCTGTTTGCCAAGTTATGTGGTTGTGGTTTTTCTAAGTACATGCTTGATTATTGGATTAATGTTTCATGATACCTTTCACGTAAGCATCTTCAAAACTGCCGACAGATTACTATTTGATGATTTGGTTACCTGTTATTGATCGTATTACCTCATCCTACTCTTCAATTGTATATCCCAATGAGAGTGTGATAAGTTCCACAGGTGGATGTGTATTGGCATTAAGTTTAGGGAGACCACCACCAGTGTTTTCTTTGGATGATCATTGTACGTGAACTCAAGCAAAGGTGTTATACATTTGATCAGTGATGAGTTTAGAACAGAAAGTGCATAGCAACTTTTTCTAGAGTGAAGCGATCCCTGATCGCATCTCATTGGCTGGCTCAGTTATGGCCTACACGCTCCTCTGCAGCAGAACTGTTTTATTATCTTTGGAGAGAAGGCTGGGGCAGATTGTAATCTATATAAATTGAGTGGGGAGTTTGTGTTTTGAGTAGTCTGAGCTTGGCGAGCTTGGTTGTGGTTTAGTTTCTATCCTGTCTTTACTGTAAACGTTTTCTGTCCTACCTTGAGCACATTGCGTTCTAGGTTGGATTTGCAGGAGAAGTTAAGGTCTTGAGTGGTCTGGGCCACTAGGCATTTTGGCTCTGTAGCAGAACTGTTTCTATCTTATACGAGGGTAGTACTAATGCAGATTGCAAGGCTGTAGGTCACGTGATAACAATTTTGCAATATTACTATAGGAAGGGATATGTGAAAGAGTCACGGTTCTAATCTCTTAAACTGAATCTAATGATTGGCAAGAAACTTTGATGACCCAGCCCCTAGGATGAACTTACAGAATATATCTAAAAAAAAGTGTTTCTCAGTAAGAATCGAAACTACCAGGTTCTGAGTCTGGAAGCTTTGGTTTGTGCCTGTTTGCCTTGCATAGAGCTGAAAAACACATTTCATCTGCTAGGAGTTACAGTATATGATGTTTTCTCAACAATGTGGAGAATCTTTTGTTTAATTGAGGTGGTGATAACGTGATGCACTTTTATAAGGATGTTGGCTTTAGACCTGATTTTGATGCTCTTTAAAATGGATGTTGCTTGCGGAATTGGTGTCCTGAGTCGGACAATTTAGTTTGGTCATTGCATATCATTGTGTATCAATGTGCCATATTGAAAGCAAGAGTTTATAAGCTCAGAACTTGTAGATTTCATCAATTTTCTCCTAAATATTTTCTTTTGATATACACTTTTGCAGGCTTGTCTGATATGGTTTTTAGGAACCAGTTGGACCTACTTTTTTGGTTCACATCTGTCTTTATGACAATCATTTTTGGAAAAGAACATCTTGTAGGTGGTACGGTTAGACTAATATTTCCCAATGCTCTTTGAGTCTATTATCTAGGATGGCATGCATTTCAAACGTTTGATTGATCTGATAACCAAGACTATTCATATGGTGTAGGTGTCTCTAGAACATGCGTTGCATTCGAGTACATCTAGACATTTGTTGGGAAATATTATGACCAGGCCTGTAGTTTGGTACAAGTTGATTTCAATAAGGATGTTTGTTTCCTCATTCTAATGCAGATTCATGCTCGTTCAGCAGTCACAGCTTACCTGTATGAATAGATTAGTGGAATAGAAAGCTGACGGAAGCTCTTTTTTGTTTTTCAATCTTTTCCCCCTTTGTTAGGACACGATGGAGACGTCCAAAGCCATGACAACACACAGGTCTTTTGAAAACCAAAATGGACGTGAGATTATGCGTTACCCTGTTCGCAGCAAAAGCGTCCTATCAGCTTTCTTTGTCAAACAGAAAACACCGAAGCTGAAAGCTGGTTCTGCTGCATGAATCCTTTTAAAGAAATAGGAGATGCGTCCATGCGACTTACTCCATTATCAAGTTAAACTGCGAGAAAATGTCTCCGTCCTTGATGAGCTATTTACTTGGCTGTTAGTTGGAAGTTGCTGGGAACCAGTTTTACCGTCCTCCAATCCTTTCATTTGGCTGCTAATAATGAGCAAAATGTGCCTAAAAGTCCGCTGAAGAAGATGGTCAGGATCTGCTCGTGCCTGCATGAGCCATGATCTTTGATGTCATGAATGTTCTTCGTCAAAATTATGTACGTTCTATGCCGTTTCCTGCGATCCATCCTGTTCATATACTTTGTACATGGAAGAATGTAATAAAGTTACTGTAAGAACGTAATGTATCAATAATGCTTTTCGAGCATTTCTTGTGCTGTCAGAACTATTTTTGGGATCAGTATTGGGTCCAGACCAAGAGCTTCTAGAGTTCCCAAGAAACTTCGTAATTAGAGTTCATTAGGTTTTGACATCACCTTCACTTTTAACCATTCAGACTTTTGTCTCAAACATTTTCCGTGCTCTAAACGTGTTCTTACCATAATAAATACGAAGTTGGCAAACAAGGAGAATGTTGGGTTGTTAACATTCAAATCAAGTCACCCGATTTGAAGAAAGCCTAATGTGACAGGACTTTGAGGGAATCGGGTCTAATCATCCATATCTTTATGGGTTACATGGTAAGGTAGTCGGCATTGACTGCCAGATTACAGAAAGGAGAAAAGAAAGGGTGATTTCGGCCGTGTATTAGTTTTACTGAGACAGCGTGGTTGCGCATTAACGCGTATGGAAACGAGTGCAGGCATCAAACTATTTAAAGTGCGAGACATTTGGCCAAAACATATAAGTAAAATGTAGGCAGAGGATGTTTCAAACGACGAATGTGCGAGAGACCTTTTGCAGAGGTTGTCTCGGCTTTGATTCTTAATTTACAATGCGAATTTGTGTAGCAAGGTGGCACAGTCATAGACGTCTAATGGAATTCGCCAATTCCATAAGAGATCCTCAACGTGTTTGCTTGGCCAGTACTTCTATGTTCCTTACTAAGTCTCCTCAAGCAACTCCTTACTCAGAAGCAAGCGCCTCCTAGAAAGCCAGTTAAGATCCTATGGTCTGATCCGTTCCACAGGTCGCAGCAACTAACTGTCTTCCCACGACTCCCGTTTACTTAAGACCTTTGTAGCTGAGACTTGGAAACCCCGAAATAAACAAATGAAAGTTGAGGCAAAAAGGAATTGAACTAAATATGGTGAAAAAGTAAAGTGGTTCACCGCGTGAAGTGTTTCTCGTGTTTCCCGAAAAGTATTTCCTTTTGAGTATATCTCTATTTTTAATGTCATAATGGGTAAATTTTGAGATGTCTTAGTAAAATTCTCAACTATTATTTGTTTCTCTTTTTTGTTTTAAAACATTATTTTAGGAAATATATTTGCGCGTGATTCTGAGAGCGCACTTGTCACTCTTGCTAGTCTCGCTCCTTTTGCCTCCGGATCTCCCATCTTTGAAAGATTTCGGCAAACCCAAAACCACCCTGCTCTCGATTGAGGTCGTTCGGAATCCATCTTGTTCAATTCCCTTCTCATTGCTGGTTGAAATTTCCCGTGAAATCTCGAATTCCAACTTCAAATCTCATATTTTTCCCGATTAA
The DNA here is from genome assembly GCA_028551475.1 of Casuarina equisetifolia. Classification (NCBI taxonomy): domain Eukaryota; kingdom Viridiplantae; phylum Streptophyta; class Magnoliopsida; order Fagales; family Casuarinaceae; genus Casuarina; species Casuarina equisetifolia. Next base: position 10,920,666 of record CM052355.1, read on the forward strand.
ACTGAATCGCAATGCCCCCGAAGACCCAGAAGTTGTCCACGTTTCTGCACCAGAGAACTACTCACAGTCCGCTTTCAGATCCATATCCGATGTCTCCTCGCTCTTCGTCAACTTCCCAAAGATCCATTTCGATTTTCAGCCCGACTGTGCTTTTAGTTCTTCTTTCTCTCCTGGTGGTCCTTGGGGTCTTCTTGCCTTGGGCGGGCATGCCAGACTTCCTCTTCTCCGGCACCAGACCTTCCCTTTCCAAGTGGCGAGACTACACTCTGGCACAAGCGGCGTCTTTCGTGGCCAAGAATGGAACCGTGATCGTTTGTGCTGTGAGCCAACCTTATTTGCCGTTTCTTAACAACTGGTTGATTAGCATTTCCAGGCAAAAGCATCAGGATAAGGTGCTTGTGATTGCCGAGGATTATGCCACGCTCTATAAGGTAAACGAGCGGTGGCCCGGCCACGCCGTGCTCGTCCCTCCGGCACCCGATGCTCAAACTGCCCATAAGTTTGGTTCTCAGGTACGACCTACTTTCTAACTTCTGGGTTGAGTTATTTTGTCAGTACATTTGGTTTTAAGGTTACGTGATTGGTTAAAGTTAGTGAATTCAAATTTTTGAAAGCTGAATTAATGTGTTTCTGATTTTTTTCTTTGTTATGGTAACTTGGACTATGATCCTACATTGGCAAGGACTTGTGATTAATTTAGTTATGTAATAATTCGTATACACACTACACCACCACCCGGTGAGAAAATTGTATCGATTTGTGAGGGAAAGTTACCATTCTGGCTGCTGAGAACCCAATCAACGTAATTATAACATCTTGGGCAGTATTCTGCTGTGACTCGAGGAGAATTTGGTATTGAAGATAGTTGTTGTATTGTTTAATATTAACTTCTTTCTTTGTAACTTTCTTTTCTGTCATGATTTAGATTGATACTGTTGGGTGATTTGAAAAGAAGATAACTTAACTCCAGAGTTTTTAGAAGATACTTGCTTTGTCAATTTATTTTCCACTTTGATGTGCCGTAGTAGATTAGATATGTTTCCTTTTTTATCCTGCAGCTTGTATAGATATGGAAACCTTTATCTCCATGGTTTAATGACTTGATTGCATTACTGAAGTAATCTTAGTCGGTTCCACTGTACAGGGATTCTTCAATTTTACATCACGAAGGCCACGCCACCTACTGCACATTTTGGAGCTTGGATATAATGTTATGTATAATGACGTTGATATGGTCTGGCTGGCTGATCCTTTTCCTTATCTGGAAGGCCATCACGATGTGTACTTCACAGATGATATGGCAGCTGTAGGTGCACTGATTTCCCTTTTGCCGTTGCTGTATGTCATTTCTGAAAATACAGTGCTCTTTCTTATATTAAGACTTATGCATGAATCCGGACAGACATGAATATGCTGGATATGAGTTGAAATTTCTCTTGTAAATATCTCGTCTTGCAAAATCATAACACCACATCAATGAACTATTTTAGCTTAGAGATTTTTTGGATGCTTTTCCAAATACCTACTGAATGGCTGCTTTTTCCTGTTTGCTTCCTAGTCCTTGGCCCAAAAAAGTGGAGAAAAACTCCAGTAAAAGAGAGAAGACCTTTACTTCCAAAATCCATATGGATTTTTTCTCCCACCCCATCCACACGCCCCACTGCCCGATGGCTAAGTCATTGAAGTTCATTTGGTGGGTTTTAAGCAAGTGAAAATGGTTGGAGAAGAACGAACTCAGGATAGATTAATCCAGTTCGATTCCAATGTGTGCCAACAAAAGAAGTAAATTAAAATAAGATCTATAAATCTGGCTATGAAAATTATTGAGCAGAATCTTTTCTTATTGCTCATAATTGCTGAAAACCACTTGTTAACATCATTGATAATTTCTTCTCTCTGGATAATCAGGTGAAACCACTGAAGCATTCACATGAGTTGCCACCTCCGGGTAAGAAGGGGCGTCCTTACATTTGTAGCTGCATGATTTTCCTGCGACCTACTTCTGGAGCAAAACTGGTTATGAAGAAGTGGATTGAGGAACTCCAAGCGCAGCCATGGTCCAAAGCAAAGAAGGCAAATGATCAGCCTGGTTTTAACTGGGCATTAAACAAAACAGCTGGAGAGGTTTGTTTGTTATCTCTGTCTCCAATCATTGCACATCTTTTTTGTTTGCTTACCCGGACTTCCGAGATTCTATTTTGAGTGAAACTTCGTCATTTTCATTTTCGTCACAGCAGAATATAAAGAGGTCTTTTGAAGTCTTTTTAATTCTATTGAAAATATAGAACTAGGTTGTCTGCACGATTTGGTTGATTTAGTTTTAAAATCTTATGTCGAGCCATGTTTGGTGAGAAAATCTGTGCTTTCTTAAGGTCTTGGTTACAAGTCTCCTGTAAAATAATTCCTGAAAATTGAAGTCGCTGCAGAGAATGTGACGTATTGGAAGTTCTGCTGCAGGTGGATCTCTACTTGCTTCCCCAGGCAGCATTTCCAACCGGAGGATTATACTTCAAAAACAAGACATGGGTGCAGGAAACAAAAGGAATGCATGTGATAATTCACAACAATTATATCACTGGTTTCGAGAAGAAGATAAAGCGCTTCCGTGATTTTGGCCTCTGGTTGGTGGATGATCATGCCCTCGAGTCTCCTCTGGGCAGAATATGATATACCGTGAAAACCTATGTGGGAATATAGAACCAAGCAGACACTTTTTAATGATTTTCTGAGGCTCCTAGCTGGTGAAGGCTTCTTGCACGGCGGATAAACCTACGAACACTGGTGCCGACGGATTCTTCAAGAATTGTGAAATCTGTCGACAATTCGTCGCCAGAATCCTCGTCCAGCCTCTTGTCAACGAGTTACACCCCCTGTCAACGAGTTATATTCATTTTTCAAAAATATTTATTTTTTTCTTCTGAATTTCAATGTACGCACAATTTTTACACAAACGATTACTATCAAATGGCCTTTTGTCCCTTTTTACTGTGAATATGCTCTGTTAGGTGAACATTATAGTTTATCATTTTCTTAAAATAAGATGAATTTTTTAATATAATATGGAAATGTAATTTAAATATGATATCTCTATTCTATTCTAAGATAAAATTCGATCGCTCCAGGAGGCGAACCGGTGGCCGACAAATGCGATGGTGACGCAAGGATTTGTCATGGATAAATGTCACATGCAAAGAGAGCGTCGGTGCCGCAAAGAGACAGGTAGATGACTCCTTGGGCCTTTCCTTCCATTCTCCTGATCGCGCCAAACAGATAGATAGTGAAAGGCCTTTAACAGATGGAAGGAAAATGATATTTAAGCGACAAAACTCGAAAGTTGGATGATTGGTTCAACAAACCAAGAAATTGTACTGTGTTTGATCTAAAACAATCACGCTGCAAGTGCAGGAGTAGATTATTGTGCGCATCTTTGGCTGCTTGAGATCCAAAGAAAGGATTCAAAAACAGGGGACCCAGAAAGACAAGTGCGCAGCAGCACGAATTGGTCACAATCAGAAACCTCAAGTGGAGAAAAAAGAGATACTTGGAGTGGCAAGGCTCGTCCGTAGAGTTTGGCCGAAAAGAGTAAACCCGGATCAAGTCCAGCTGTTGCACTGCAAAAAGAATTTATTTATTTCCTTTCTTTTCTTCTTTTAATGGTAAAGCCCACCAGCCTTTGAACTCCAAAAAAGCAACAAGATTTGTTGTTTTCCAAATTATATTAATATGGTTTTTGCGTTTCCTACACTCCATGGTTTGTCAACAGTATTTATGTCTGTTAACACGAAAGGACAAGCAGTGTGATTATGACCCACACTCCATAGATGGTTTCAAATCTTTTTAACAGATAAGTTAATATCTTTTAACGCGGTCTTTTTGACCGACCTAATACCTTAATTAAAAAAAAATCATCAAGAATAAATAAATAAAATTTTAAGAGTTAAAAATTGGGTTTTTTTGGAGACATTATTGAGAGGAAGTTCATATAATCGGTGTGAAGAAACAGAAAGATTCTTGGAGACATTACTCGCAATAAAACAGGGCGGAGCAGAGGGAGCCCGAATTTGTAGTAGTAGTTCACAACTTTTTGTTCTTCAAAGTTTTTTCAAAGATCACGAAAAATCCATTTTCTCACAGTTGACAATTTAAGGACCACGACCCACACTCAACACGTCATCGTCATCACCATGACCCATTTCTCTCTCTGACCTTTCACTGCTCTTTCCTCATCTTTGCTTTAAGCTCAACTCTTAATACTGATGTGAATCTCCAGCTCCGTGGAAATCGCCCATTCAAAGAACTTGTACTGTGTATTCTTTATTGTATATGGATTTATTGTGTTTGGTTGGAGTTTGAAGTATTTGAAGTACAATTTGTAATTTGGATGGGACGCTAAATGGGTTCTCTGGAAACTGGGCTTCCGGTCAAGAGAGAGAACCTTTTCCGGTCTTCTTCAGCTGGTAGGACTGAGAGGCACCCGTTTTCACAGAGACCCAGATCGAAGTTCTCCAAGTTTTTGCGCTTCAAGAAGCTAGATTATCTCCAATGGATGTGTACTGTGGCTGTTTTCCTCTTCTTTGTCGTGCTCTTTCAGATGTATCTACCTGGTTCAGTTTTGGAGAAGTCAGGGGCATCATTCGAGAAAGACGTGGAGATGAAGTATGCTGATTTGAAGGTTTTGAAAGAGATGGGTGTATTTGAATTTGGGGAGGATGTTAGATTTGAGCCTACTAAACTCTTGGAGAAGTTCCGGAGAGAAGCTAGAGAGGCGAATCTTTACTCTTCTGCTTTCAACAGGACACTACAGCGTTTGGGCTACAGAAAACCCCAGCTTGCATTGGTCAGTATTCACTTAATATCAAAGAGTATTTGCGGGTTCTCACTTTTGTGATATTTCATTTTACTTTTGTGATATTTCATTTTGTTTTGCTTATACATTTGAGACGTATATTCATGTATATGTAAGACTGTTTTGATTTATGGGTTGCCTTGCTCGATGTTTACTTGTGCTGCACATTTTGTTTCGTCTTCATTTTTTTTGGTGTGTACATGACTGGCTATTTGATTTCATTTTCTACCCGAAGGTTTTTGCCGATCTGTTGGTTGATTCACAAAAAGTACTAATGGTGACAGTTGCAGCTGCGTTGCAGGAGATAGGCTACGAAATTCAGGTAGGGTAGTTTCCTTTGAATCACTTTATTCTTTTCGTGTAATTTTACATCTGGGGAGCAACTAAAATTTGTTTCTTGGCATATGGCTTTTTACCCAAGTGACCAGAGCGACGTCTTTGGGCTTGGTACTGTTACTGTTGGTATTAAGGACACGTGGGATAAACTTATCAGGTGTTGTAGATGGCATTAGGGCTTGGAATTCTAATTGCAGTCCGAAACTAGCACTTGAACTTTGCATTGGCAACGGGTCCACTAGTTTCCGATGTTGTACTTTGTTTTCTGCCATTCATTGTTATCTACTATTTAAGGAAGTGGTAGCAAGTTTGACTAATATTGGGGTTTGGAACTTGGACCTACCGTATTCTAAATAAATCACCAATTTTGTGCGAGAAAACAAGTATTTTTTAATTCTCTTTTAATGGAAGGGGGATAAGCAATTTTACTTCAACCAACATAAAATGCAGGATTTCTTACCAAACCCCCTTACGTCTATCCGAGAAAGAAAAGAAAAGTTTGATGGAAGGCATATCTTGCCATGCCACTGAATTTCCTCTAAGAATTATACCCACACCAGGTGCAAATGAACTCGTCTCCACAGATTTGCTTGTCTTTTGAATCATCTGTTAGCTAAATGCATTACCTTTAATTGTCTGTTGATGGCATCACATTCATATAATTTTGTAGGTTTACTCTCTCGAGGATGGTCCTACACGTGATGTTTGGAGAAAAATTGGAATTCCAGTCACCATTATTCAAGCATGTGATAAGGCAGATGTCATTGTAGATTGGTTGAAGTATGTGTATCAACTTGTCTTTTGACATGTCTTGAAATTTGAAGATAATATTTTATGTGGGGGACTGTTTGGATTGAAGCAAAATTGAGGTTCTTCTTGCTCCTGCTTGCATGGTCTGTTCATTTGATATGATTAATTAAGAGAAACATTTCCCAAAAGCAAACTCTCTATTCTAAGTTAATAGATCCTTTATTCATTCACAATATGTTAGAGATGTTTCGAGATTGGCTGTGTTGGCATAGAATCTGTGTTGATCTTGACTTGATTTCTCTGAATTGGCGATCAATTTAGAACCTTTTGGATCTGACATCAAGACTCTCATGCAAATTGATATATATAACGAGATGTATGTTTTTTTGCAGCTATGATGGCATAATTGTAAGCTCTTTTGAGTCGAGAGCAATCTTTTCATGGTAAGATTTGTTTTTTAGTATTCTTCTTAGCTCAATAAACCTTCAGCTCATCACTTTCACATGAACTTGTTTTGTCTCCTTTAAATATTTTTCAGTTTAAAGTAGTTTGGGAAGCTTTTGGTTCTGATGGTACTGTCTACAGCAATGACATTGATTAAAAGGAACAAAGAATAAAGTTCACCGAGATCATTCTGAAACAGCTTCCAGTTTTTATTTTTATTTTTATAAATATTTGAATTTGTCTATTTAAACGCTTGGTACTTCCAAATAGGGTTGTTTCTTGAATTCATCTTGGTCTATAAGTTGGATGGTTACTTGTCTGGTTTTGCCACATTTTGATGGTCTTGCTAATGATGCACTGGCTGTGGGCCAAGGTAGAAGAACCTTAATGGAGGGCTGGAGGCTTTAACGTAGGCCAGGATTGACTGTAGGTAATGTGGCCTAATGTCTCTTGTTTGTCAGCACAATGTGCGTGAAGACAGATGGCATTGTTTAGTGGTATTTAGTGGCAGAACTATATAATTTACATTTAGGACCTTCTTCTTAGGCGACATGGTCAAGATGCTGGGCAGGAGGATTAGAGAGCCTCAAGTCATGAACTATGCGTAGCGTTCAGTAGGTGGAGCCAGGACATTGTTGTTTGGGAGGGGAATTTTGTTAGTAAAAGAAATATTGAACTTCCAAGAGCAGCTTATTAGGTTCAATTTTTTACTTATGCCTCTAATCTAGTATTTATATTTCAGTTTGACCCATTAGTTACCTTCATTTTCTTTTCCTTACATTGTTGGTAAAATTTAGTAAGTTTGATCAAAATGGATCCTAAAGTAATCCTATGAATTTTTGAAATTTTCAGTGGTGGCAATTTTTCCTGACTAAAAATGTTAATTTCTGACTGATTTGTGCATTGTTGGCATAACCAGAAAATCATCTTGGACTTTTTGTTACTCATGTAGTGATTACTATATGTATAGCTTGGAGGGAGACGAAGATTCTGATGTGACAGTAGGCTCTAAAAGAAGTTCTCTCTTGAGGAGACACCTGACATGGGAATGTGGTTGCTTGATAGAGCAAGATTTTATGTCTTCTTGTGTTTCTGTCCTTGTAGTAATTTGAAATAATAAGAAGCATAAATACCGACCTGTGTCTTGGATGTGATACAGACATGGATGTCATGATAAAAAAGTTATTGAAAAACTAGAATACGAGATGTTGTGATTGTTGATTTATTTATCAATGGATATAGTTGGAGGTCAATAACAACTTCCAATAGGTTAAATAACGTATCTACAACTTATATTCAAGGAATGAAAGACATGAAAGGTCAGAATATGCACATACGGGAACCATCAGCAATGTTAAGCTTATTAGGTCATTCATAGTATATGCATGGGGTAACCGTCACCCATGTTTAGCTTTTTAGATGTCCCCAAAATACATGATATGCCTAGGTTAACAATTTTGCTATTTGGTCCTTCAAATGTTCACACCAAGGCCTTGGATCCTTTGTTTAATTTGAACCCAATTTATTTTGAAGTGATATTTAGAACGCTATTTAGAATTTGTCCCTGGCATGTTGCCATGTTTTGGGGGCATCTGACTCAAAATTTTAGTGTTTAAATTCGTGGACATCAATTAGAGGTATGGTGCCCTGTGCAAGCTGTATTTATGTCTGATATGTAACAAACATGGATTTTTCAGTCCTTTTGAAGTATCTACGCTTCCCAGTATTAGTGCTTATCACTTGATGGTCAGGAATCGAGTGTGGAAGTTTGTTAAAGAAGCATGTATAATTAAAACTCTAAACCATTTTGCTAGTTGTAATCACTCTGGTTACCTCCCATCTGAGTTCTCTTAGTTGTGTTTTTTTTCCTCTCTCTATATAGGTTTTTTTTTTTAATATGTTGTCAATGATGCTTAGGAATTCCAGTCATCAGCATTCACTTAGCTAAATTGAATAGTTTTATTTCTTGCAGTTTTCAGCAAGAACCTTTCAAGTTGTTACCTCTTATATGGACCATCCATGAAAGATCTCTTGCTGCTCGTTCAAGACAATATATTTCGAGTGGTCAGGTGGACCTTTTAAATGATTGGAAAAGAGTTTTCAACCGTTCAACTGTTGTTGTCTTCCCAAATTATGTTCTGCCGGTAATATTTAATGGACTGTTCTTTTCTTGGAGACACTTATCACATCTTATACATTTTATGATATTTGGCACACAGGAAAGGGATGCTTTACAGCATCCAGTTAAAAATATCTTCTTTGAGTAACATCCATTAATCTTCACTTTTGAATTCCCAGTATATTTGTTCTTTATCAATTAGTAAAGAATATATCTAATTCAGGTGTGACTGGAAACCATAATCAAATATAATAAATGTTAAAATTGTGAGGACATTCTGGTTACAACGTGAGGGGGCAACTAGCTGTTATTGTGTTATTAATCCAAGCTCTAACTAGGAGCTGAAGAGTGGCACTTGTTTCTGGTGGGCTGATTTCTTTCTGTTCCTTCACCAGATGATTTACTCGACATTTGATGTTGGCAACTTTTTTGTTGTTCCTGGTTCTCCGGCTGAAGTATGGAAAGCTGATGCAGTAGTTGCATTACACAAAGATAATGTGCGACTCGAGATGGGTTACGAGCCTGAAGATGCTATTATAGCAGTTGTGGGAAGCCAATTTTTGTACAGGGGTTTATGGCTAGAGCATGCCATTTTTTTACAGGCTTTATTACCGGTTGTTTCAGATTTCCCATTAGATGATAATTCCAAGTCTCGAATCAAGATCATCATTTTGAGTGGGGATTCAACAAGTAACTACAGTGTGGCTGTTGAGGTACAGTCTGCAGAAGTTTGGTTCTACCTATTTGTGGACATATGTAACCTTCTTATCTATATCTGGTTGTCTTTTAGGCAATGGCTCGTGAATTGAAATATCCAAGTGGTATTGTGAAGCATAAAGCTCTCCATCTGGACGCAGACCAAGTCTTAAGCATGGCTGACCTTGTGATACACGGATCCTTCCTTGATGAGCAATCTTTTCCAGATGGTTTGATGAAAGCCATGTGCTTTGGGAAACCAATCATTGCCCCAGATCTCCCCATAATAAGGAAATATGTATGCCTTTCTACTGCTATTCTCTTCTCTTCACACACCAATTCTGACAAACACAAAATTGCAAGTGAGTAGCTTAGAATAAAACAGTAACAGAAGTTTCATAGCAGGGAAAATGCACTTATATATCTACATCTATATGTGAGAAGTCCTGAACCCCAGTACTTGGGGAAGGCGTGAAATCTTTTTGGGTTAATGCCCACTTTCTGGGACCCCTCATGTTAAAAATGGTACTATGCTTTTCTACAGTAAATCAAGTCCTGTTAAAAGAGTTCCTCCATTTCCACTTGACTGGGCTTAGTCCTGTGAAGTTTTATCCCATCTATGGTGTGAAAAGTAGGGAGATAAATGTTTTAATGTCCTTTTCTTTCACCAAAAAAGAAAAGAGGGAAAAAGATTTTCTACCTCAAAGATTGTTATAACTACTTGGCTTACAGACCCTTAAGGAAGGTCCTCTTAGATCTTTAGGTCCTTTTAGTATTAAAACTCGGGTGGAGGTGTTTATCTCAGTATCAAGTCGCTGAGCCTATTTAGCAACAGTAGAAATTTTCAGATTAGGAATACTATATGTGGAAAGGAACTAAAGTTTAGGTATCAGTTTCCACTCTGTTGCCTCTGCTAGAGTGAATGCTTATGAGGCATCTAAGACATCTTGTCAATATTATTGTTGTCTTATTTTCGATTATCAGTTTGTTGAACATGTTTTTCTAATCAAACAACTGACTGTATTGGCAATAACTCCTAGGTTGATGACAGGGTGAATGGCTATCTTTTCCCTAAGGCGGATGTGAGGGTTCTCACACAAATCACTAGCCAAGTATTTTCGAAAGGAAAATTATCACCGCTAGTTCGCAATATTGCTTCAATTGGAAAAAGTACCGCAAGAAACCTGAAGGTTTCAGAGACTATTGAGGGATATGCTTCACTTCTTGTAAATGTTATGAAGCTCCCATCAGAAGTTGTGCCTCCTAAGAATGCTGAAGAACTCCCTCCCGAGTTTAAGGAAAAGTGGCAATGGCATTTATTTGAAGAGATATCAGATTCAACATATGTGAACAGCTCTTTGAGAAGTTACACTTTTTTGGAAAAGTTTGAGCAACAATGGAACCGTTCTCAAAGAGATCGGCCTGCTGCTAATGAAGCATTTTTATATAGTATCTGGGAGGAAGAGAAAAAAATTGAGACGGCTAATGCCATAAAAAGAAGAGAGGAAGAAGAGGTAAGTCATGTGCTGGACTATTATAGTATATTTCTGTGTAAGTTATGGTTTCAATCTTTTGATGAACTTGAATAAGTATGGGTCTTTCAGTTAAAACTAACATACTTTTGAACTTGATGCAGTTAAAGGACAGAACCGACCAATTTCGTGGGACCTGGGAGGAAGTGTATCGAAGTGCCAAAAAGGCTGATAGATCTAAGCATGATTTGCATGAAAGGGATGAAGGGGAACTTGAAAGGACTGGTCAACCATTATGCATTTATGAACCTTACCATGGGGAGGGTACCTGGCCTTTCCTCCACGTATCTTCTCTTTATCGCGGGATTGGTCTGGTGAGACACCAAACTCATTCTTTGCCATTGTTTTTATGAGGCAGAGACGGTTGTAGATCAAGTGTCCCTTAATCATGCAGTTACAATACTTCTGTGGGAAAAGTGTGTCAATCTTGGAAATGGCGTGCTTATAAAATAGTGAATTCATTCCTCTACCCAATGAGGCACCGTTTTTTTCCTAGTAGTCTCCTTTTTGTTGTCAATATTTTGTGTACCAATGTTAAGTACAATAGCGTTCAGAGCTCAGTATGTGGTTTTAATTTCTAGTGACTATTTTGAAATGATATATCTTTTTATGTTTTTTAATTTCTTTGTACACCTAAAGGTTGACAGAGGCAATGACTTGTGAGCAATTGAAATTAACTAAACTTCATTCTAGTTTCCATTTATTGTTATAATGTGGATTATAAAGGGACAGCAGTTCAATATTGCATACCTTATCATGGAGATTGGTTTCTCTTCAGTGTACATATTCTACAGCAATTCTTGCTAAAAAAACACTTTATAGTATGCACATTTCCTTTCAAGTTAGGTATCTTGTGGCTATGACCACACATTTCAGTGTTCTGGTCTTTTGTGTGAATGTGTCCTTCACACCTTTCTGCTATACTTGGGCATGGCTCAATAATTATCTAATAGTTATTGTACTTGTTTCTCTTAAGTTGGAATTTGGATGAGATGAGCTATATTCACTTCAATCTTATGTGGATACATGGACTCGGTACTTGCAGTCCACTAAAGGCCGGAGACCTGGATTGGATGACGTTGATGCATCTTCTCGGCTTCCACTTCTTAATAGCCCTTACTATCGAGATATACTTGGTGAATATGGAGCATTTTTTGCAATTGCAAATCGGATTGATCGGGTACATAAGAATGCGTGGATAGGTTTTCAGTCTTGGAGAGCTACGGCAAGGAAGGTATTTGGTTCCTCTTCATATTGCTTTATCCTAGTTTTGTTTCTTGGATCTGTTTTAGAAGTCCACATATTTCTTTTCTTGTTGAAAAAATAGTTATATTTCCTGTATTTTAGTTAAAATGAGTCCAAAACATTTAAAAACCAGCTAATAAATGTATTGGATCTTTCCATCTGATGTACAAATATGAGATTTACTAGAATAAATTTGCGAGAAGTTTCTAATGAGACCATTAGGATCTACTTCAAGAAAAGGAGTGTGGGCCTCTTCCACTGGCTATTGTCAAATGCCAAGTACGATCTGTCCTTTTCTTTGAATCAATTGATTCTCACTGATCTTTTGAGAGGTTAAAACAGTACCATATGATGGTGATTTGGAACTTGGCATATAAGACTGAACCTATAAATCTTACAAAGAATGAAGCATGGATCACTTAATGCCAATACAATCACTTGTATCGTGTGATTTACTTCTCTCAAAAATTGCATTTTGATAGGAAGAAAAAATGTTGTCTGGTTGTTTTCTTTTTGTAATACTTCTCTCTAGGCCTTAAAATCTTGCTCTAAATCCAATTTGGGTGCTTCGGTAGCATTTTTGTCTAGAATTGCTGAAAATTCATTAGAGTCTATCCAAATGTGGGTGCAAAATTTTTTTATGACATTGGGAAAATAAAATAGAAGTGTATTGAACATTCAGTTTTTGCTTCTTCTTCTTCTTTTTTTCCTTTCCTTTAATTTCTTTATGCCTGTAAACCGTGCTCTTTAATCTAATATGGGTGCTTAAACAGGCACGTTTATCTAGAATTGCTGAAAATGCATTGTTAGATTCTATCCAATCAAGGAGGCATGGGGATGCACTCTACTTTTGGGTGCGCTTAGATGCAGATCTACGAAATCCTTTGCAGCTGGATTTTTGGTCATTTTGTGATGCTATAAATGCTGGAAATTGCAAGTAAGAATACTAAACAATGGAATTCTGTGATATAAAAATGCTGTATGATAATGTTCTTTCTGTCAGTTTGTCTGTCTGTCTGTCTGTCTCTCTCTCTCTCTCTCTCTCTCTAACTATCTATCTATCTATGTTGTTTAAACTCTGAACTGATTTCCTCTGTATTGCTGAAAATTGAAGGCTCGCATTCTCTGAGGCTCTTAAGAGGATGTATGGCATTAAGCATAACTTGGAATCTTTACCATCCATGCCTTCAGATGGTGGCACGTGGTCTGTAATGCAGAGCTGGGCTTTGCCAACTAAATCCTTTCTTGAATTTGTGATGTTCTCTAGGTAGGAGAGATTGAACAACTTAGTTTCTCCTGCACTGGAGGCTGATGTCATGTGTTGAGAAAGTTATGCACTAAGAATTCTTTTGCATTCGAACTTGTTGATATTTTCCTATGTGCAGAATGTTTGTAGATGCATTGGATGAGCTTATGTATGACGAGCACCATTCAAGTGGACGCTGCTATCTGAGTTTGTCCAAGGTAAGTTTCTCACTTTATCTCTAACTGCTTTTAAGTTTTACTCATACCATGCGGAAACGGAATGATCCAATCAGTTTATACTGAAAACAGCATCGCTATACCCACTAACAAGAAGATAAAATGGCTAAGTGTACACACCAAGTCACTTACAGAGATTCAAAATATTTCTTTCTGAAAAGGAAAATGGTTTTCTAGGGAAGAATATGCATGAAATCTCTTGTGTGTAGTGCATGGCAGATGCCATTATCCATGCACATGCTTGATGGTGTATATGGGAATAATCTCTTATTCCCAGATCCTGGAGTCTCTGGTCGAGTTGCCCTAGCGCTAGAAGGAAAAAGAAAAGAGAAGAGAAAGAGAAAATACACACACACACACACACACACACTCCCATTAGCTTTAGATTCAACAAATTTTCTGGATTGACATTATCAAGTTTCAATTTTCCAAGTTCATGGCTTGCTACTGGTCAATATTATGGCGATTGAATAAATGGGTGTGTTTTGTGTTTGCAGGACAAGCATTGCTACTCGCGCCTTCTTGAGCTCCTTGTAAATGTTTGGGCGTACCATAGTGCAAGACGGATGGTGTATGTGAACCCTGAGACAGGTGCGATGCAGGAGCATCACAGATTTAAGAACCGGAAAGGTCAAATGTGGATTAGATGGTTCTCTTACAGCACACTGAAGAGCATGGATGAAGATTTGGCGGAGGAGGCAGATACGGAGCACCCAACCAGACGGTGGTTGTGGCCATCAACTGGTGAGATCTTCTGGCAAGGGATATATGAGCGAGAACGAACGCTAAGGCATCGGCAAAAGGAAACCAGGAAGCAAAGAAGTAGAGAAAAAATCGATAGAATTAGGAGGCGAACCCATCAAAAAGTGATAGGGAAGTATGTAAAGCCGCCACCTGATTCAAACACCACAGTGACAGAAACAGTTTGAGGATGACACTAACATTGTGGGGTTTCGGCATTTAAAGTAGAGTGTAATTGCAAATTCTTTTCTTCATTAGGTTTGATTTTCTTAATTTTTGACTGGAAGGCTGCATAAATGCTGTATGTGAGGATTTTGTATGTAGAACTGCATCCTTCTGGCCAAGTGTATAATAGCTATTTTCCTTGTTTTTCCTTTAACCCATTCTTTTAAGACAGACAAAGACGGAGAAAATGGAGCAATCCTCCCTGTGTGGGTGAATGGTTGGTAGCTTTGCCATTTCAACTCTGTCTTCATTTGTAAAGGTGCAAAGCATGTAATGAATTCGTAGATTGCGATTTCGTGAGAAACCTATATATTCAACCAGTTTGAACTCTCCCCATTGAATGTGACTGCAGCAAAAGGAAAATTAATATTACCAGAACCAGTCTGGCGGAGCTGCTGCCTGAGTCGGAGGATGAGACGCTTTGGAGAGGCTCGATCTGCTGCCTATCCCTTTTAGGTGATGATTGTGGACGTAATCTCATCCGCGGCACTACTTGTGCTAAATTTTCTTTCTATAAATTGTGAACTGTCTACGATGGAGGCCTTAGACGACAACCACTTTATAATATATCATATTAGATAAAAGAAAGAAAGGTGACGAATCAGAAATTAGAAAAAAAAATAATAATCTTCATTCAATTTATTCAAAAAAAAATTACTTTTACTGCGAGTTAATTACATCCAACCAAAATCATGACGATAATATAATAAGATGGTTTAATAACGAGACCACGCACTTTTGGTTTACTCCTGAACGAGCCATGATTACTAAGTCTGGAAATAATTGCACATGCAAATAAATAAAATCTGGACTATTCTTATCTAAACTTCCTAAAACTTAAAATTAGTATAAAGCATATTCATTAGTACAGTGCTTCATTTGCTCATCTTGCTTCCTTCTGACCCCTAATTACCCACTTATCTTAAATCATTTATAATGGTTTGATTACTTTATTATTTGAAGATACAAAACTTATAAATATGAAAGAGCGAACATACGACATCCAAAGGAAAAACAAATGATGCTCATCTGATTGAGTCGCCTGTTGATATAACCACGATTATGCATGATTCCTATTAGAGATGCAGACAGACAACTCTTTGATCTTTCCTCCCTAATCCTTTGATTTCATCTCAACCAATAAATTAATCCTTCCCCTAGAAGACTGATAACCTCTATATCAAAGTATACTGCAAAAGGACATGAAAATTCTCCGGGAAATGTTTCACATTGTAAATTATTTGTCATACTTCTGAACAAATATATATCTTCGATCTTGAAAACAGACATATCTCCAAAACATTTAACAAACGAAACGAACCTAATAATAACAATGACATATAACATGATAATACTCTTAAGTAGGTTTCTTCTTGCCAGAGGTGTGGTTGAAGGTCAAGAAGAACTGGCTGCTTGACACATTGATCCAATGCCGATGGTAGGACGGAACTTACAACGGTAAGAGAATCCAAAATCCAAAATCCAAAATCATATAACTTACATGAAGATCACTACCAACGCCATTAAGTAACATAGAACGCAGGTCTTCCCAGCGTTGAATGATCATATTTTGTCATCAGTATCTTGGAGCTGCACAGACACCACAACCCTCTCAGAAAACAATAATCCGAATTAACAAGTTGTAGCATCAACATCTAAAATCCTGCCGAATGTCCTTAAAAGTAAAGAAGGCCAACCATCTCGCCAGTAAATATCTGTCAAGATAAAAGAAAAGCAACAACGAACTCTTAAAACAATTTACAGCTAAAGAGTTAAGGGCAGCCCACCTCCACCAATTGTTGCTTCAGGCAACCGCTCAATTGAGTACTTGTGCTGAGTAATGTACATAATAGGTACACCAGGAATCTGCCAGAACACAAAACTTCGAACATCAGAATCCAGTTCCTCGAAATATGAGAACTTACTACCATGTAGTACTGAGCCACGCCATTATAAGTTGGTCATACCTTTCGGATCCGTCGCTTCAAATCTCTATCACAAGTCGCTACAATGTAGCATTTATGCTGTTTCCGACAAACCAATTCAAGAATGTTACAAGAAAGAAATAACATGAAATGCAACAGACGAAACTCAATAGTTTACAGAGACATTTCGCAAAAGACCACAACAACTCAGAGTCACCCTTTGGCATGCTTCACAAACATGATAATTGATAATAGCAACAATGCTGAAACGCACATCTATATCACGAAACAGATAAACTTTGAAAACCACGATTATGTACTTGAACGTAAGAACACTCAGAGCTACCCAAATATTATATCAAAGAATTTTAATGCAAAACTGAAGTGACTGAGATCTCCGTTCTAATGCTTGCTTTGAACAAAATCCCAAATGAAAATGGTCTTCCATCGGGGATAGGGTGCAGAGGTATGCATGCATAATAGTCTGCCAGGCATTAATCTTGCATGTGGAACCTGCTTAATCTATGTCCGTTTGTCTAAGTATTACAAAATAATTTTGTTCATCTCTTGCATGATTGGCATTTTGCTCATATTTTCCAGAATTTGCTTCATGCTCCAGTCAACCATATCTGTTCCTTCACTAATCAACTAGAAAAATAAGCTCAGGCAGAAGTTTCGCCCAGTGCATGTATTAAATTTCAATTTCCTTGGATATCCAGTTCCTATCAAGTATATGGTCTCTTTGAATCTTCAGGAACCATGTAACCCTTTCAAAATTCAGGTTAAAACAGATCTTGATTTGCTGCGTTCCACAAAGCTATTTATCTATTCCACCATGACCGATCAAAACCCAAAACCTGAACCTTCCTATTCTCTGGATTAACTGAACTAAGACACGGGAAGGTTGATCCAGAAACAAATGTGATGGTCTTCTGGCATAATCCTGGGCTCTCTTTTTCCATGCTTTATTTAGTTATCGGGGGGTTTGGTTCGCTAACCTGTTCCACAATACATGCTCTGGCCCAACAGGTCAGTGGTCATCCTGCAGGGCACTAGTGTCATTATCGGCATGATGTCAAGGTGTTCCTCACTTTCATGAGCCTTGGTACAGATGGATATCCTCTACATGCTATGTGGATAATTTGCAGGTGTTTGACCAAAAAAAGGTACCTCAGATGTATTGTTATGTCAAAAAAATGTGCAGATGCACTGGCCAAATGTGGATGCACAAAGACTTGGGGAATTTCAGTAATGACGTCACATCTAAACATGTTATCTAGTCACTTCCTACTGATATGTTCCATGGGCATTTTAAATGATCGGTAACTTGTTCTGTTTCCTTGTAGCTCCGATCAAAATTGTCTCTGTCATGCAACTAAGTTTCTTTTGTTTACAAGAAAATATTGATCCAGAAGTTCACATCATGTATGATATATTTTAATGGTATACAAACTAATAAGAAGACTGAACACACCTTAAAGTTCATGCAGATAGGCGACAATGCTCAGGAGGAAGGGAAAAAAAATAAGTAAATGGTAATGTACACAAGAAATTTCACATCAAATTAATCCAAGTCATACCGCAGTAACTCTATCAACTATACAGTCATCAGCATAGGTCCCTTTATGAGTACAGATAAGTCTTTCAAAGCGAGGATCCTTAGCAATCCTGTGAAACAAAAGAGGAACTTGGTTAATATTCAATTGTTAAACATCAAAGGTTATAAATAGACAAGGAGATTCTTCACAATAAATCCCAAATGGAAGAATAACAGCACATCATTCATTGTTGGCCCATATGATTATGTGTGCGAATGACAGATGAAAAAGGAAAGCTTCAAAATTTAATTGCACAAACTTACAGTTTATTAAGAAGTTAGCTCGACTCCTTTTCAGATGAATAAATTTCATATCCAAACACAAAAGTCTATTCCTATAACTGAACTAAAATTAGATCCATCACTCATCCTAATCATACAAACATGGTGATACATCATCCAACAATTTTCAGCAGCTTAATACTAACACTAGAAAAAGAAGATTGTGAATTACAATTATAAAGCTTCCTGGGGCAATATTACAGTTTAACAAAGAAAAAGCAAGATACCTCAAAGCAACTCGATATTTCTGACCTAGCTTCTCAAGCTCTGCCATCACACAATCCGTTATGCAAGGAGTGCCTTCAATCCAAAATTATAAACTATATTAGTGAACAAAGAATAAAATAAAAATGATTCTATTTAATAAAGCATTCTTATAGATATTCATTCGCACAGTGGAAATATATATTTTGATGGATTTTGTCTGAGCGACTAACATGGAACCATCTGTTTACAATGAGAAATGTTGCGAAATACTTGTATGAAGCTCACTTTCACAGAAACACTGAACTTAGAACAGCTAATTGACACAAGCTTCAAAACCAAAAGAAAGAAAACAAGCATAATGATTCACACATAAATGAAGAGATCAGTGATTCTAAACTCACATTTTGCATATAAGCAGTCCATCATTCCCTTCTCTAGGTCCAACTACACAAAAAAGATAAGAAATTGCTTAAGTTAAGATTCAAAACACCAAGTTAAAGTACAACTAATTTTTTTGCCACTTCCAGAACTTATCCTGCGAATACATAAGTGGCTGAGAATGAGGCCAGAAATCAGAAGTACTTCAATTTCATTCTTAGATATATGTTTTTTTTTTTTCTGTTTTTGGTAAAAACATCAAAAAGACTTTCTCGATTTTGCTTCCATTATGATCAAAGCAAAGAAAACCAAAACATGAACAGGACTAATAACTCACTTTATTCTGGATTGAGAAATTGATGAAATTGGTATCTATTAGAACCCGATATGGCGGTCCCAGCGAGGCATTATAGTTGAAGAAGAGAGCCGATGATACCTTCGGCCTAAATTATACATATCAAGAGAACATTACAAAACAAACCGATAAAGCTCCAGAAACTCCAAGAGTTACACTCCAAAAAAAAAAAAAAACGAAAAACAAAAGCTTTGAGAATGTTTCGAATTTTAAGATTAATCACATTCACAGGGAAAAAGAAATACTTACACATTTCTTGGGAGATTTTTTACGCTATCGTCTTTCTTTTTGGGGTCCAGAACTTGCTGCTTGTAACTGAATAGAACACACAAAAACGAAATTTACCACGAATCACCCAAATCATCTTGTTTATAACATACCTAGAGGGAAGAGAGAGAGAATGGAGACTTACTTCTTAATCGATTTTTTGGTGACAAGCTTTTTCATAACTGCAAATTTGGGACCTTTCTTCGCTTTCCCCATCTCTTTTGTCGAACGGCTAAACAAGCTAACACAAAACAATTCCTGCACTGGATAAGAAAAGTCCCATAACTTAGATAGTCTAGGAAGAACTTAATAAATATTTGCACCCACCAAATAAATGTCAAAAATTAGTTTTGAAACAATTCTAAGAATCACGATGACTTTTCCAAAGAGAATGAAGACCCAACAGAAGAACAGAGAAACAGATACGGCATCTTCAGAATAGCATAACGTCTTACAAGAAAGAGGCCCAACCGGTCGAATACTAGCAATGGGGATGCTTGCCGACCTGCAGGTATTGCTGGTACGATGGAGGTGGAACTTCGTCCGACTGGTCTGGCCGGCCACAAGGATGGCGAGGGTTTACTTCGGGCTCCAGGGCTTTGCGATATGTGATCGCTTTACAATATTGCCCCTACACAAGTTTTAAATTTCCAAAGGTCTGACTTTTTCCTTTGAATCAGTTTTTCAAAATAAAAATAATGATAATAGCAATAATAAAAAGAACCGCCAAGCCAGTTTTCAGTAATCTAACCTAGTTTTAAAAATTAGTCAATTTTTGGCAATGAAAAGGATCGGTTTTGACTGCCAAAAAAAAAGTCTCATATTAGAAAAATAATACTTATAATGTTTCTTATAACCTTAAATACCTTTTTTTCTTAATAATACTTAAAAAAAAGATAAATTTAGATATTTCACATGATAACTTAAAAAGTTATTTACAGCGAATGCAATTAAAACAAGGCCTTAGGACATGCTTAAATTTTTTGTATGAGTCTTATATTATTTATATCTTAATTTGATGTCATTTTTATATATAAGGATACATTTTTCTTTTAATAATTAATTTTTTTTAAATAAAGTTAGAATTCAAATGAAATACAAAACTTTTTTGTTCGTATAACTGGCTTTTTGTTCACTCACGCTTAGGACGACAGATCATATTGAAAACAATGTGAATATCATATTACATATATCATGACACGTAATATTGGTTTAAAAAAATAATGAGCTTTTTGACACTATTACAACAGTATATTTGTTAATTGTGTTTAGATTAGGTTGTTAACCTTTTATATGAAGACATTTCTTTGATCTTTCAAGTGTCAGATTCTTAAACTTGGTGTGTGAAAAATCACCAAACTCGAAAAAGAAAAAGAATGAAGAGAATAAGAAGAAGAAGAAAAACTCATCAATCAAAATAGGAATATAGATATAATATGAGTATAGTGGGATGAATCAAATTGATCAAATCAACTAGAACAATAGAATGGAATGACATGAAAAAACCTAAATCATCACAAATTGACTGGATGTAAGTGAATTTATAAGATTAAAAAAATAAAAATGATAACATTAAAAGGTAAAAGGTTGCTAGTGGCCAAGAGATACAATAAGGTTTTGATTATAGGAAGACTTTTTCACCCAAATTCAAGTGAGGTTTATATAGATGTCTTACCTAATCTTTGTTGTAAGAAGGAGGTGTCAGAAAGTCTAAGGACCTAATTTAAAAATAGCTTAAAGGTTAGATGAATTTTTTTATACAAGGGATCACACGTTGGCATATGGGGACTTTCATCTTATACACAAGTTTTTGCATGTTAAGTAACATTAAGCTCAAGGTCGCATAAAATAAAGCAAATTTATTTTGAACTTTGATGCGATGTTAAAATGCTTAAAAGTTCAAGTCAAAAACCAACTCAAAGATTAAAAATAATATTTCCTTCATTTATGCTTCATCATAAATAAAGAATTGAATACTCAATATAAGACCTTTGTCCTGCACATGAGAAGGCCTTGTTGATTGTTTATGTAAGTTTTTTTACTACTTAAAGTAAGCTTTGGGACATGGAGCATAAAGTCTACCAAGACACATTAGGCTACCAAGTTTCATACAATCTGTTCATGATTATGTATTTTTTAGTAGATGGCATGACACAACATTTTTTTATCCTATTGGCATACATGGACTGATAACCTCATTGTAAGTAACAATCTTTCATCTATTTTAGATTTGAATAGATGCTTGTTTTATCATTTTATATGAAAGATTTGGACCAATACAAGTACTCTTAACATGTCAAGATTGCATGCTTCTATAATAGAATTTGTATTAACTAGCAAAACATGTGCTAGAGCTCATCTTCAAGACGAGTCTTTCAAAGGCTAAGGCCATTTTCACTCCTATGGATTAGAATTATCAATGTTTAGTTGACAAGTTGATTTATTTGACCGTGATGAGACCAAATACTAATTATATAATGTAACAATTTAGTCAATTTATCTACATTTTAAAGTGCTCTCTTATAGAATTTCTCATAACAAGTTCTGAGATATTTCAAGAGAATTCAAAAAGCACCAAAACTTTTTGCTATAACCTCGGTACTTAGAATTATCAAGGCTGTTGACAAAATTGCCAAGGATCAAATTAACAAGCATACAAAAGTTGCCGAGGGATTTTTTATTTATTTTTTATTTCCTTCCTCTTTGCTTATGACCCCATGTGGATTTGTTACCAATAAACTCAAAACTTGAAACTGGATCATCCTTTAGATTCAAGCCTCATGAGGACAAGCTGAAGTTCTTGGGCCTCACGGCCCATGTCACAACATTTTGTTGAAGAGCCGTTGGAGCGAGAAACATCCGGAAATCGAATGTTCTACCGGCAAATCTTTTTCAACAATTCTTGCATTCGCAAGTACACCCGGGCCGTCCAATTGGGGACCATCGCAGCCTCCACGTTTCAGGAAAGGTCCAGAGATCTCACCGTTGGCATCCGCGCGAATGATCTGGAAGACGAAGATTTTCTACTACTTTGAAATCCTCGTGCGCCTTTTCCCATATAAAAGGCTTATATCCAGCACACTTTGATCACTGAGAAAAAAGATTGCCTAGAAGCGCACAAGACAAGCGGAGAGCTAGAAGCGTTCCAATCGTGGTTTTTCTGGGTGGTGGACGGGTACGCGCCGACAACTGAGTCATTCGGATTGTGGAACCGTTTGGTGGAGCTTTTGCGTTTTCGCTTCTTTGTATCGAGTGCTTAGACATGTAAGTGACTGATTTTCCTCTTCTTTTGAAGTATGCTATGATTGTTTGCTTGTTGTTAGGTTGGGAAGGGAACAAGGAGTTCGGGCAGGTGGCTGTTAGAATGCTTTGTTTGTTGAGGAAATGAATGATACTGAGAACTGGAATTTGAGGCTTTTGAAGTTCGACCTTTCTTGTAAGACTTTCTCTTTCTGGTGGCTTTTGAAGTTCGAACGCCTAGTGGCGTGTGCCAACACCCTTGCGTTTTGGTTTTTGGCTAGACTTGGCTTTGACTTTAATGTTTTTTATTCTTTCATGTCTATTGTGTTCGAACAAGGTGTTGTTCAGCCTTCGGCGTTTTGTTTTAACGGTATGTGTTCGCCCCAGACCAACATGAAAGAGTTTCGCAATGAGAAAACAACGCAAATCAGAGCAGTAAAAGTGTGTATGGGTAGCTTTTGTAATGTTTGGTCTTTGCGAAGAGTTGATATTTGAGTGGGCTGGGGTGATTAATGACACGAAATTCTCATTAGTTTATGGGTTTCGTCAATATCCTAATCTGCGTCCATTTTTGGGACTATTTATTTGAAACTTTCTGTGTTCTTGCTTTTGGGCTGGTGGATGGTGTCCCAGTACTCTCTTGCTACACATTCAATTTCTCTCTTGACTTGTATAAGTTACGAGCAAAGGTCTTTCACTCTTTCCTATGCCTGTCCACGTTAACCTATGTAATTTCTTCAAGGTGTTTGCCATTTTCTAACAACTATTATTATTTAGTTATGGAACCTTCTTCAGATTGATTGATAACATGTGGGGATCTTCGTATGTAATTCTTGTGATTAGGATTAAGTAGCTCTGTCGGATTATTAATGAGGCGCATTTACTCCTTAGGATTATTTCTTCCTCAAATTGTTGTTTTCTTCAGGGTTCTCTCCCTCCTTACGTTCTAATTGTTCGTTACAATAATCTATGTTATTACTTCCACGTGGTTGTTTTGGTGCTTAATCTTATGGTTTCAGTCGTCAGCAATCACTTCTGTGGTTCTGGACTAAATCTTCCTCTTTTCTGCCCTTCAGATCAAGCGTCCAATATATTTTTTGTTCTTTTAAGCTACGAGAACTTCTGGTGGTTTACTGAGCAAGGAATTACATCCTTTAACCCGGTGCTTCAAATAGCTTCTACCTTGAAAAAGGTTGAAAGATGATGCCACTTCAAAGATGCATGGATTCAAACCCCCATCAGAGCACCCAAATGCCTTTCACACATTATTATCAACCAGGATTCGAAGCTGTTGCACCTCACATGAAGACTGATCCAACCTCACACAACGTTGGATATGAATCTTGGCCTTGTGGTGGCAACTTTATTTACCCAATACCATGGAACTCCTGCTATAATCATAACAGCTTCCCCGCTTATTATGGTTATAGACCTCCTTATCCACACATTCCACCCTCGCCACCAGTGCACTGCTGTGGGGGTCATCCTGGATATCAACAAGCGTACCCTGCTTATTACTTACCTCCTCCGCACTACACAATGAATCTGCCTAGATTTGAGTATGACAAGAACTTGCCCAGAAACGATCATTGCTGTGGGTGTCCTAATCGCAATCATGACCAGAAGGAAGACAGAGGTGTAAAGATCGAGGAGCAGGAGCCGGATTCTGAAAGGAAAGGAAGTGGTTCTGTTCTTCCTCGTGAGATGGAAAATTGTCCATATCCAGTTGTTTGGATTCCACCAGAGTATGTGTATAACAAAGATGGTAGCAAGCCAGTTGAACCAAAGGTTGCAGAGCCTGACGAGGTTGTGTGCAGAGCAAAGCCTCCTGAGATTATGAAGTCTAATGCACAAGAACCTACGGTTTGGGGTGGATGGTCCCCTTTTGACACTAGCAACCTTGGATCTTTGATGCAGGGTGGACATGGGAAGACAACCAAGAACCAGCAAAAGGGAAATAAGAGTCAATTGCCATTTCCCATTATTTGGATGCCATACCATGATAAGCAAGAGGAAGCTGGAAACAAGGACAAGGGGATGGATCTTAAGCCAAAAACTGCCAAAGAGCCACCTTATGCAATCAAGTTTATTCCAGTAAGTCCTCCTCAAAGTGATGATATTAGAAATGCATCTATTGAAAAGAACTCTGACAGCCACGGCAGTTCACCAATAATGGAGGAGAAAATTGCTGATCAGATAGACATTCCAATAAAGCAAGTTGAGTCTAAAAAGGAGGAGGACAGTTCTGCTGACACCCAGAGCAGGGGAACAAGTGTTAATACAATGAAGAAGGTGTCTGGTGGTAGCAGCAGAAGGCAATCCTCATCCCCACCGAAGACCAGCCCCAAGTTACCTCCTGTTTGTTTGAGAGTTGACCCTTTGCCAAAGAAGAAGAACGGAAATGGCAGCCCACGATCTCCAAGTCCTCCTGGCCCCAAAGGCCATTCAGATGCGACTCCCACTGACACTTTAAGGGCCAATATGTCAGAGAATCGGGATCAAGATTCAAGATCCCAAAAGAATGTTATAAATAGCAGCAAAGAGGTGAACCTGAGGGAAAAGGTTATCGAGGTAGAGGAAAGGAAAAATGGAGAAGATAAGGATGGGGAGTCTCGATCTCAGGTTCCTGTTAACTTCATGACGAATTCTACAGATGGGGTTTCAGGGAAGCGTACTGCAAGGAAAGATGGAAAAGATGGTGAAGCATGTCACACTCGAGAGGATAAAGAAGCAAGAAGTGAAGGAGTTACAATCCCTGAGGAACCTGAGGAAGCCAAGAAAGTGTATGATACAGCTAAGCTAGTTGGTGATGAAAGTAAAGTTCAGAAGAAGATCCTGACAGATGAAGAAGCTGCAACATATATTCAGTCTGCGTACCGAGGTTATGAGGTAAGGAAATGGGAACCGCTAAAGAAACTCAAGCAAATAGCTGAAGTTAGCCTGCAGATGGTAGATGTTCAGAATCATATTCGGAATCTAGAGTCTTCCTCGGGCATTCAAAGAAATGACAAGCAAATTGAAGTAATTGGAGAAACAATAATGAGGCTTCTGCTAAAATTGGACACCATTCAGGTTGGTATATTCAAGCTCCCTTCCTTCCTTTTTCACTCTTGGATACTATGTTATTTGTTCTGTTTATAGTTGCCTGTTCCTGTGTACTTGCCCCTTCAAATAGAGAATGGGAGGAAGGAGTGCAGGGAAAATGGCCCCTTCGTTTTGACTGTACAATTTCATGTCAAACTTACTTGTTCTTACATATATCAGGGCTTGCACTCAACCGTTAGAGATATCAGAAAATCTTTGGCGAAGGAGCTGGTAACCCTACAGGAGAAGCTGGATTCTCTGATGATTAAGTCATCTGCAGAAGCTATTAACGAGGCTACCACCTCTGAACATATGCAACATCATCCTAGTGAGACCCACGATGGTTCTTGCATGCAAGTGGTGACGGAGGAAGCAGCCGAACCTGGGGAAGGCACTTCTCACAAATTGAAGGAGCAACGTGAGAGTGGGCTACTTGACATGACAGGCACTCTGCCCAGCTGCCAGAGGGAGGAAAATTTACGGTCTCCGTCTGCTAATGAGGAGAACGAGAAATCTGAAGTTGAAAATAGCAAAATATCAGCGGCAAGTGGCACCACACCCAAAGAGCTAAACGATGTAGGAGAGGGGAATGCTGAATATTCTGAGCAGGAACAATCAACTGAACTTCCTTCGGTTTGTGTACAGACCATTAAATCTGGGAAGACCATGCAAGCATCATCTGATGATGGTTCCTCACATGGTATCTCTGTAGAGGAGATGGAAGAGTTGCCGAATGGTGCAAGCGATGAGAAGTTCACCCTTTTGGAGACTGAAAAGGATGAACAAGGCAGACTGGAAAATAATGAAGCCCAGGGGAGTGGAGTGGAAGCCAATATGTTTGGTAATGTCTCTTTGTCAGCTAACGTTGGTGATCTGATGGCAGCTAAGGTGGAACCGGAGGTCGATCAATTTGAAAAATTATCGGTGGGAGGAATTGAAGAATGCCGTGCAGTTCCCGAACTTGAGGAGCGTGAAAGAGTTGAAGTTGAGGGAGAGAGGAAATGTGACAGGACACTTTATGTGACTCCACCAGATGATGAAACTCAAATTGTAAGTCAATTTGAGCGACAGCCTCTGGGAGTCCCTCAGGAGGAGCATATTATCGCTGAATTTCCAGATTGGATAAAGGCTGGGCATCAGGAAGATGAGGAATTATCAAAAGATACAGCGCATGAAATAGTAGGGGAGCAGCCACCAGAATCCTCGGTTGTCTCTGAATCAGCAGAACCTCATCCTACTGTCTCACTGGTTGAGACACAAGGCTACGGTGAAGTGCATGGAGATGTATCTAAGGGATTAAATGATGTTAAGCATACTTGCACACCAGTACTGACAGGTGTAGGGGATACGACGGAGGCAGAACTGTCAAATTACAAAATTGAAGAAGATAAGGACAGTGAAGAAGGTTATGACAAACAGCCTGCGGCTGTCAGAGAGGAGAAAAAAGAGGCAGAGGGGGCAGGAGAAGAAGAAAGGCAGGATGATGTTGAGTTGGAGCAGGATAATGGTTCTAAAACTGTGAAGGAGGCTCCACTACATGTAGAGATGGATGAAGTGGAAGGAGAGTCACAACCTATGTCGGCTACTGCCAGAGAGGCATCTACTGATGAACAAAATGTAGGTACGGAAAGTGACAGAAGGCTTGTTGAGGAGAATGAGAAATTGAGGACGATGATGGAAAGATTGATAGATGCAGGAAAAGAGCAGTTGACTACTATATCCGCCCTGAATGCAAGAGTTAAAGACCTGGAGAAAAAACTGGCTAGGCGGAAAAAACTGAAGACGGGGCATTATGGACAAGCCATATCGAGATCTTCTTGTGTCAAACCTTCAAATAAACCCCTGAAAGAGGGGCCTGTTGGTGTTGCATTGTAACCAGGGTGCTGAGTTAGAGTTGTACTGCATCCTGCATCCTGCATCCTTGAACTATCGTGTTTGTATGTATGCTAATGTTGTGTCACGTTTTACGTCTTATTTTGGTGGAACTGTGACATTTGTATTTTGCTATCGGTTGAATTATGCATGCTTCATCTACCTAGGATTGCACAGATGTGGTATTGGTTTAAATATTGGCATAGTAGAGGATTTGCTCTCTTCTCCAAACCTGTGTAGGGGAACTTGGAAGACTGAAAAATAAGGTCTTATGTTAATCTCAAATTTCCGTTCTATCTATACCTTTATTTTCGAACCTAAAATAAATAATCTAAGCTCGCATCTTTATCTTTATTTCCTGGGCGTGAGAGGCGGGAGGTTTCTCGTATTCTTTTCTGTTTCAATTAATAGCTGGAGCTTCTACATCAGCTCTGGAAGCCGTATGTTTAACAGAAGAGAGGAAGTTAACTCAGCGGGTGCACTCGCCCAGTGCGAGACTCACTCTCACCTTCGCGATAGCCTTCATATCTCTTGCGCGTCTTCTCTTTGTGGACTCTCCCTCTCTTTGCATCATGTTATACAGTAACATCCCTTCTTGAATCCGGTCAAGAACCGTTCTTGATCGGATCAGGACTGTGTCTAGTCATTCTTGATCCAATTGTAGCTGTGGATCTGCCGGAAGAATGTGGAGAGGAGATAGGGTTTCCGAGCCACAGAGAAAGCCCATGCTTGCCTTGGAGATCAACTTGATCTCAGCGCAGAATCTCAAACCACCTTCTTCCAATCTACGCCGAATGCAGACTTACGCACTCGTCTGGGTCGACCCCTGCCACAAAGTCAGAACCCGGACCGACCGGCTGGGCGGCGAAAACCCGACCTGGAATGACAGATTCTTCTTCAGAGTCACCCCGGGGTTCCTCTCCAGTGAGACATCTGCCGTCTCCATCGAGATCTACGCCGTCGGCTACCTCCGCCACCATCTCATAGGTACGGTTCGGTTCCTCGCCAGCAACTTCCCGCCGGCTGTCCAATCCGGCTCCAACATCCCCGCCTTCACTGCCGTCCAAATCCGCCGACCCTCCGGAAGATTCCAAGGCGTATTGAACATCGGCACCGCCGTGATTGCGGGCTCGGGATTTCCGGCTTTGGAGAAAAGGTCTGCAATCGGATACCGCGAGCAAGTAGGGGAGAACGAGTGTCGCCGGCGCCGGAGAGAGTCGTGGGCCTACGGAGATAGACCTTTCGGCGGTTCTTGCGAGAACTCTCATGCGGAGTCAGGGGACATCTCGGACGGCGGTGAATCAACGACGTCGTCCTCGTCGTCGGCATCGAATGCGCTGAAGGACTGGAACGGTGTGCGAGATTTGGCGGGAACGAAGGGTTTGAATGCATCGAACGGTGCTGGTTTGTTGTGCGGTCTGTTGATGCAGAGGAAGTTTTGTTCCAGTCCGTCAGATGAACCTCAATGTTTTGGGTGGGTCCCAGAGAAGGGAAACGTGGACGACGATTCGTGATTCGTTTTGATTCGCACATGCTGATCAACGGTGGAGATCATCTTGAGAATCTGTGACTACCCTCAGGCTCGGTGTGGTTAGTAAGTGCGACTTCATGGCTGTGGATGTTAGTAAAATGTAGGTTCGATACCAAATCTTTTTTTTGTTAATAGGGTTCAGATTTTCAACCATAAAACTTGATAAGTCACCAGAATGCATTAAACTTTGAAACCCAAATGCATATGCTGAAGTAGATCGAATCCCACAATTTGACAGAGATTGCACATCCCCTTTATCAGCATATACCCGATGCTCACTTAACTACTAGTCCTCTTTTTACCAATTTATGTTATCGTATCTTTCTTTCCATCTAAATCTTAACTGTTATATGCATCTTATGTTGGAATATCAAGTCCCCTTATACTTAGAAGGTGTGAGGTCGAGGTCAAGAAATGCATTAATCTCTAATTTTATTATTCTTACCATTTATTCTTCCCTCTAGAAATAGTACTAGTTAGAATAGTTTTTCAATAAGCTCCTAAATCCGTGGAAGAAAAAAAATCGTAGAAAAGCCTATCCTAAACTGCTAATAGGTGTTGACAAGATCCATAGTCTTGATTCCACGATAAATGTTATTGCATGAATGAGTACAAGCCAAAGTTAGGTGATTAGAGCCCAAAAATAAAGAGTGAAAAAAATCGAAGTCATAAGCAAGTTAATTAACTTGTTCTAAGAATAATGCTTCTAACCATTTTCAGTATGAAAATAATGTTACTTGTTTTATGCAACGATGATCCATTCTCTTATTTTCTTCATCCAAATTTTGTGATGACTAAAGATGATGACAAAAAATGTAAATCTAAAAGTTAGAACAAAAACTTTGAAGTTTCTTTCTATTTGTCGGGATTGGCAGGGTGTGCCAAGCAACTAAGGATCTTGACACTATTTCAAAATCATGAGTAGAGAAAAAACTTCATATGCTTGAACATAACATGAAAGATTAAAGCAGAAAATGAGCTCACAAGTACGACAATGAAAAACAATATTAGAATTTGTCATATGATCTATCACTTTTGACAAATAGCATGAGAGTATCACGTCATCTTGATGACAACTACGCCTATCATTGGAGTAAATAAACCTCTACTTACTTAATCGTAGAGTTGGACCTCAAATCCAAGACCCCAAATACACGTATACTTCAATTAAACTAATAATAAACCTCCCTCCAGAAAGAACATGAAGGAGGATAATCAGATCCCAACACTATTCTACAAAATTAAAGATATTCTCCTTGATCGGGACGACCGCGCAAGTGGAGCAGGTGAACACTCCATGTAATGGCGGACGAGACAATCTATGTAGGTGCGTCCCAACAACTTTCGGCAAATCCTGGAGCTGATTACACTTTTTATTGAAGGTCACGAATGCTCTCACCATTGGGGCTGAAAACGCTATGAGATTTTAGATGAAAAAGAGAAGGGTTTTTATTTTCTTAGTTTCAATTGCGAGCCAAAGATTGGGTTAACATGCTCTTCCAGAAGAAACCCAACAATTCTTGAGGTGGTTTGATGCAAAATGAATGGGATTGGAAACGGTTGGTCCAGATCTAAGAAAACTTCTTTTGCTTTTTTGACCTTTTCAAAATGTTAATGAATTATCCAGATAAAAAGGTGCCTTTTAAATGTGCGCCACTCTAGTCACGTCCAAACCAAACTTTTCAGCATCAAAATCAAACACCTTTCGAGTTCCGCAAACAAACTTTGAAGAACTAGTGTTCAACTCCATGATGCTTACCCCATTGCTAGTCAATCGAGCACTGAGAAGCTTTATCCACCATCACTTTCTTTTCTTTTGTTTTCGTTAATCCCAGCACTATTATTTCATTAAGTTTGGTTACTTTTTCTGGAGCGTTCCCACGAGTTGCGAAAAGGCAATTTACATAGTGGGGAGCTTTCTGGTTTTGCTTTTAGTTGGAACGGTAGATGAAGCCGGTGGCCAAAGGCCATATGCTAGTGCTCCAATGTCCTTGGTTTCCTCACCCACTGAAGCTGCAATCCCAATTGCAGTCCTTTAAATTACTATGGGCACCAAAATTTCATGGGTAGACAAAGCAGAACGTGGTGATTATTCTATTGGGAGAATCCAGCAGCCGTCCACGACCATTCTCCTTTTTCTTCTACTTGTTTATTTAAAGCAGTTGTAGATTTTGTACAGAGGCCACTTGGTTGCTAAGGATTGTTTGACAACATCAAGGACCTTGCTTTGCGGCTAAGAAAACACGATATGCTCGTTTTCTATTCTTCCGCCTCTCTGTTTCTTCCCTTTCCAAGAAAGAAAAAGGCAAGATCGTCAATCTTGGTAGCTTGTTGAAAAATCACTCACTTTGGACCTAAAATAATGGTGTACCTGACAAGCAACAAATACTTCAAAATAGGCCTATCGTGATTTGCGATTCATAAGAAGTCACTTTCTTGGAGACACCGTTTAGTCTTTGAATGTTTGGCTAGATAGATAGAATGTGGAAATGAAGGACGAATAAATCATCCCTGCCAATTCGAGACAAATTATAAATGGATTAGTTCGTCTTTCTAGGAAACTCACTCGTTGAGTAGTAAACCCCAACCCGAGACTAACCACTACCCCTGCCCTCGAAGGCACCAACACGTTCGAGCCTTTTTAGTAGCAGAACGTGGAACGTGGGGGGTTACAACTTTTGAGATGCGAATTTAGAAAAGGGACAGCTCCACCAAGGGAGATCCACCTTCTTGTTATTAAAACCGACTCTTCACAAATAAATTGTATCAAAATCCCAGCCAACTTGCTTTTAGAATAATAGGCATTCTTTGTTCGGTACGTGTGACTGATACTAAAAGCACTTTTAAAGCATAAAGATTTGCAAGCTTTATCCACAACCAACTAGCTTTTTTACGGTAATTCAAAACGCAAAGAGCAACCACCTAGTGGATTCTTAGAACAAGAAGCATACGCAATTGGTAATCACGTTGTCGGGACAGCTAACTAACAAGCACATTGTATCTCTGAAGGTGACCAGTGTTAAACAAACACTCGACCCTGAAACTAGCTTGGTAAACACGTTCTTCCCAAACTAAGAAAACCAGAAAATAATTCCCAAGTCACGGAGCATGGAAGCCCACCTCAACTCAGCTACATGTACTGCAGGGAAGGCCCCAGTCTGGAAAAAGAGAAAAGGTACCAAACTTGAGATGCTGATCTCGGGGATGGATGGAAGACTTACCCCATCTGATAAAGAACCAGAGAACGCCATCCACAAATATCAAAATTTGCATGACAGTTATGGGATATGTAAACGACCCAAGTACTTTTTCGCGGGGCACGCGGCTGAGTGAATCTGGGAACACACAAAAGTGAGGCTTAGCACAGGGAAGGGCCTACATTTGGGAACACATGGAGCAGAGAGGCAACCTAGAGCAAAACGCTGCAGCAATGATTCTTTATTTCTTATAGTAAGACAGGCACACAATCCACCCGAAGGACTCTTTTTAACCCGTATTAACCCAAGTTATGTTTCTGGAATGCAAAGAATGATATTCCACATGATTAGTCAATGAGCAGCTTTATCTGCATTTTACATTGTGTATAAACTTTTCCGAATACAGATTCATAATAACCTCAACACAAAGGCATAGAAAACAGTAGAAACCATGGGGAACCTAAGACACCTTAATCCCCAACACCATATAAATCGAGTAAAACAAATCAGGGTGCAATTTCAAGCCTCGGCTCAAAGCAAAAACCAGTAAAGAGCTGAAGGGGGAACCTCTTTGTCACGGGACATTTCTGGGACCACCTCCATATCTTATGGTTCATATCATAGGTAAGCAGAGCTGGAGCTCCATAGCTCTGGATATATATGAGATCATCAGTACCACTGCTAGCAAAAACATCATCAAACTCCCCAAATCCTTGGAAAAACTTATGAGGCATTCGTGCAATCTCTTGCCACTCCCTCCCATTTAGAACCCAGACTCCAATCCCCTTAATTATGTCAGCCCTATCCTGTTTCCCGATTCCTCCAACCATCACCAGCTTTCCCTTTAGGTTCATTAGACGGCCACATGTAAGAGGGCAAGGCACTGGAATAAAACTCCTACTCAACAAACCATGCGTAGAACGGCAGGAGAGATTATATGCAATTAGGCCATGACGACTTTCTGGCACACCATTCCCAGTTGAATAAATCAGAAAGTAAAGAACCCCATCACAGATCACACTTTCATCACCACCCCTCCATCCGGTTAAAACCTCTGACAAAGAGGAAGTCCACATGGTTGTTTCTGAATTATAGATATATATTGAGATATCCCATTGGAAAAAGTTTCCTGGTACTTGCTTAGATTTCACTACTGTGATGTTATAACGATGTGAGGTCCTGTTCACTGATATGGCAAGCGCACTGTAATCAGAAAATTTCAAACCTGGAGGCTCCTCAAGCTTCTTCCAACATTTGGTAATAGGGTTGCAGACATATAACTCACTTCTACTGTCGTGGTCCATGAAGCCAACCAATCCACATGATGAAGCAATGCACCAATCGGGTGCCCTAATTTGGGGGAGTTCAATTGCATACCACTTCCGAAGGATGGGATCATAAGCATAACCAGTTGGATCATCAGAGCTTGTAAACATAAAATACCACGGTTTTTGTGATAGGACACGTGAAAAGTTCCATAAAAACCTACTTGAACTAACAATTTCATGCCACCTCTTACACACACAACCTGCTCTGAAAATGCTTGCAATGGGGAGATAGGCTAGGATCCGTTCCAATAGGTCATCAGGCAGCATCAACTCCAGAGAAACTCCAGTAGCTTCTTGATTGCCTTCATCATTAAGCTCTAGAAAGCAATCAAACTCTCCAATATTACTTCCTGTGTCATCAAGGCAATGGTTGATCCATGACGGTTCTCCCTCCATGACCACAAGCTGTTAAAGCCACCAACCTGTGCGCAAGAAAATTAAATCAAAATTATGCACGGGCAAAAAAGAACAGAGACTAGGACGCTAACAAATAAATCACAAGGTTAGTATCGCCTTCACATTTCATCAACAAAAACATAAAATCCAAGGCCAGGAGCCCTGGGAAATATAGAAAGAGCATCCAAAAATCTATGAAAGTTAAACCATTTAAAAAGGAATATAGACAAATTCTGTAGTTGTAAAATTGGATGAATGGAAATAAACACCAAAGCATTAACAGAACAAACAGATTAAATGTACCAACAAGAAGCCTATGAAGCAGATATTTTATATTAGACTGGAATCCGCAACCTAGTTTCCTTCTATGCAGTTGAAATGACAAAATTCACAAAGAAAGAAAGGGAAAAAAAAAAAAAAAAAAAACAAGGTCTAGCTCATCGATGAGAAGTCTATTCTTGGAAAGATGAATTCACGACAAGGCCAAATCATCAGAGTATAAACTACTACGACTACACCACCCAACGAGAATCAAAATTTAATATCTGAACCTCAGCAATAGCATTTGTTACCAAATTCTTACCAACTTCCCTGCTTTGAGGATTAACAGGACACCCAACAACAAAGGGATCTGTATCTACACTATGTCAGCTATGGATTCACCTCGAACACGAGATGAGTAGACCTGTCTCCATGGTGTTATCACACTTTAATTACCTCCATACCTTCCGCGTTAAGGAAAACAGGACAATAATTTGTAAATTAGCTTGGTAGCCAAGAAAACAGAAACACGAATTAATGAATAAGGAGCCCGCGTCTCTAATATAGAGAAATAAGAGTTGTGATTTTTGACATGTATAGAGGACTTGTTCAGGAATTCAGCATTACAGAACAGACATCCGAGATTACACTGAGGTTATAGGCATGGGACAAAGGAATGAATTATCATATTCAAGTAAACAAACATTTCAGGGTACACATACAAAGAAAAAGAAAAGTAAATAAACAATAACAATTTAAAACAACGCCCAGCCACGGATGAGATCGTAAGAACACTCAAGAAGGAGAAATGTCATTCTTAAGAAAATTAAGCAAGATATATGCCCGCTAAATAAAAGCCACGTTTAAGACCTCCACGAACAATAGAAAATGCAAATCACCGACTTGTGCATACAAAAAGGATAAGCAACAGATTGATCCACAAGACTTCTCACCACAATGGGCCTGCCAGTTCAAGAACAAGTTGTGATTTTTTCACAGAAAACGAACTTACCCGGTACTATTAACATCAAACCCTAATAAATAAAGATTTACGATTTAAAGTTTAAAAATATTGTCAGGAAGAAAAAGATTGGACCGCAGAGACCTGTCAATCAGACATTAAAACCCCACCAAACAAAAAAGCAGCAACATCAATCAGAAAACCAATACCACATCCCAAAGAAGAGAGATCAGCGAAAACATCGAAAACAGTATCAAAAGGCAAGAGAAAAAAGAAAAATCCAGAATAAACCCATCGCGAAGGTACCTCGCTTTTAAACTCACTAGATTGTCGCTGAGCAAAAGGGCGTCTCTAGATTTGGCCCAAGTCTCCAGATTTAACAGGCGTGAATAAAAAACGAAGGAAATTTTTTTTCCGCGGAATAGCCTAGTTCCTCCGAAAGCATTAAAGACGACGCAGCAAAAGGACAGAGAGGGTGCAGGAAATTGCCGTTCGAATGAGCGAGAAATGAGCGGTGGGTTGGCTAGATTTGGGAGATAACCAGGCCCAATATAGGGAGAGAGAGGTTTGGAGTGGAGAGAGACCGTGTAAATGCGAGTGTGCGTATGTGTGTAGGAGTGTGCGTGAGTTGTTCCCTTGCGTTTTTGATATCACAAAAAGTGGGAAGGGCAGTTTCCTACAGGAGCGAAGGGGGAGAGAGAAGGAGAGTGAATGAGAGAGAACGAGAGAGAAGGAGAGAGCGACGCGTGTTTGGTTTATACGCAAGGACGCACTAGGAATCTTCGCCACAAATCAAAAACATTTTCTTTCGCTTTTCTGTCTTCCACTTCCATTTTCTCTTCTTCTTTCAAACAAGGCTCATTAGGGATGTGTCTTTAACTTTTCTCTCTCTTTCTTTATATACCCTATTTGCTTTTGAACAGTGAAAGAAACCCCCACCCCCCGGGGCTGTGTCTTCTTTCGCCACGCTGCTTCTTCACCCTACTCGCATCTTGTTTTTTACTTTTTTTTTTTTTTTGAACTTTTCACCTCATGCCACTCAACATCTTGCACAAGTTCTCGAGCATCACCTTCTTTACACGCAAGCTCTTCCAAAACTTTCTGAAATCTTTTGCTTAGTTGCCTCTTCAAGATCACGCACAATCTCATTTAGCAGAATCTTCAAAATAAAAAAGCTGAAGCATGGAGAAGACGCAAAAGCTAAAGAGACTCCTACAAACTAGGGTTAAAATTTAGAGCATGATTGGAGAAGCTCCAAAGCCTTTGAATCCAGACTAATACAAATTGTCGCCTGTAGTGATGATGATGATGATGATGGTGATGATGACGATGATAATGATGATGATGATGATGATTATGACATGTCCGTGAATAAGCGCATTATTTTGCAGGGAGTTCTCTTTTATTTGCTTAATCTCACAAGTAAGACAATTATCCAACTGTTCTCTGGCTGTCTCTCTCCCACTGAAGAAAGAAGCCAGAATGGAATAAAAGCATCGAGATCTGCCACCTCGAAATTCCATCTCTTAGAAAACAAGCAGTACAACACATGATGGAATGTTGATATTTTCACCAACACTTTCAATGTGCAAATACAAACAAAAATGGGATTGTCGTAAATAATTTTTAATTTGTCGTTAATGCGGGTGTATGCGGTGCATGATCAGCATGTCTTTCGTCTTCTTCTGCCCCCAAGAGAGAAAAAAGATGAAAGAAAATTCCGCAGGCGGCTCAAAAGCCCAAGGCATATATGGGCATTCGATCGATCGAGAGGGATCTGATAAACAAGCGAAAAAAGGTTGATAGTGGCAACACCACCACGAACTGCTCTTTCCAGGCGAGCCACCTTCTGCACATTAGGTCATGCCTCGCTTCAAATACTTTATTCACCTTCTTTCACAAAACAACTCAAAGAATGTGCATGGTTTGTCTTGGTGTGCGTACAATCTGCTAAGCAAATGGATCTAGAAACATGAAGACATAGAATGGTGAGAAATTATATTCAAAGCCTGAAAGTGATGTTCCAAACAAGATCAAACATTCCCATCTTCCGGCTAACAATAATTACACTCAGTTTGCCTTTCTTTCACTCCAAATCTTTATTCAAATCCATTAGCAGAATCAAAGCAGTATTTGTCAAGTTGATAAAATATTGTGTTACCCTTACCCTACTTCCATAAACCTTTCAGTCGAACCTGGGTTATCAGTACCTAATTGTTGGTAGGAAAAGGCATAAGCCATGAGGAGATAGTGGAGCTGGTGATCCACGAAAAAGGACAGCACATGCTTCAACTATCTAAAAGAGAATCATTGCGACTTTTATGGGTCATGCAAAGGGTCGAGGCCAATGAGTGAAGCTAATAAGAAAACGTCAAACCATAAGTATCTCAAAATGCTCCTAGTCTTGGGAGGAATTGTTGAGTCCAGAAAAAGTATATTCGGGAATGTGGAAGTATCTGTTTATGTCATGATTTGTCGGGATCTCAAACCAGAGGCAACCTTTTTTTTTTTTTTTTTCCGTACTAAAGCCAATGGATATCATGCACATGGCTTGAGCCTTTTCCCAACTAAGAATTTACTCTTAAGATATCCTTAATCGATTCAATCGCTCCAACAAAAGTCATTACAAACATTGAATAATTTTACGCTTAATCCCCATGTTTTTCTCGGACGAGGTTTTGGGGGTCTGATGTTCCAAAATAAAAAGCAATAAAACAAGAGGGTTTTGGAATCAGCGAGGGCCCGGAAGCTGCAATCGTCGTTTACAACAAAGCCCGAAGACGGGAAGGGTCGGAGAGGAAGAAGGGGAGGGACTCTGCAATTGCCGTGGACTGCGACGTACGGCGGAGCGTCACGGCAATGCTGGAAAACGGTCGGCGCGAGATCTGGGGATTGCAATCTGAGACGGCCAGGTCCAGAGCCATTGCATCAGATATCGTACCCGTCGCAATACGCCAAGGCCGTACGCCATCGCTGAATGCGTGGTCGGGATGATTTACAGGTCTTTGGTTGAACCTCCATCAATCAATCGTATCGTGCTGCGTGCTGTTCTGCGTTGCAGCCTACTGTGCTACCCTGACTCCCTATCGACTTGAGATATCCATTTTCCATTTTTCCTTTTTTATGGGTGATTTTTGCTTTTCACTGCATTAATTGTTGGGAATTTGAAAAATATTAAAATATGTCTCGGAGAGAAACTGGGCCTCTTACATTTCTGAATAATTGCCAGACACGGAAGATCCATTTTTGGCTTTTAATAGAAAACGTTTTCAATGGAATAAAAAAAATCAATCAAAAGTATTTAAGGGACGAAAGGATTTAACATTTGAAGTGGTGAATCCATGAGTGCTTTGAGACAATCATGTATATAGATTTAGGCAATCACGGCTCCCAACGCTAGTGGTCCACTCCCTTTTCCTTCTAACAGGAGACAGTGATTTCTGGGAATGGCTGGCTAATTCCACTTGGGTTAATGTGTCAGGGAGGTGAATCCACAAAAAGTAAATCTGGAGATATGTTAGATTCAGCCTAGATACGAAATGAACTCACCCAATCAAGCCTTTTCCTTTTACACGCCCATTATAGAATGTGCATAACTTGAGCTAAAAACAAACTCGGATATTCTCCTCCCGAAGATCTTCCATCATGGCTGCATACACCATGTTACGCTTGCAGGGCTAGTTTCAGGTTTGGCATGAGAAGGCCAGCACGTGCTGTTGGAACACTAATCACTGACACTGCAGGCTAGTTTCAGTTTAGTTTCTTCCGTCTGATAAATTCTTTGTAAGTTCATCACGAGATTTTTAGCACTTTTCGCTGCTTATTTTATCCTATGTATTTGGTCGTTTGTTGAAAGATTAACCAAATCATAATATCATATAACGTTCTTGGCCTGTTCTTCGAAGTACCTGACGTCCTTTCCCGAATCCACAAAATTATTCTCTGTGGAGTTTCAGAAATCGTCTAACAACAGCAAGGAAACATAAAGACTCTTGAGGAGTACATGTTTTAGCCCGTTTCAGCATTAGCCATCATTAGCCTACTTTGGTTTCCATTGGGCTGACATCTGCACGTTTAACAAACCATCATATATGGACACAAGGCCCCCGGCCCACCTTACGCGGAGGCTCTTCTTTCCGACGCAACATAATGGCCTTTCATTTGTTATCCTCTACGCGGTTGCCTGGTCTCATGGAAACCTTGAAGGGCTCCTGTCATGGACCACAACCGAAAACACTAGCACGTACTCCATACTTCAAGATAAGTTAGGGATGCGAAAACGATGTCCCTTCAAATGTGGTCGGTCGGTCACATGGCTGGTAGGGCTTCAGTGTGGCGGAAGAATGGCGCCGTGTGCATGAAGATGACCGCTCGGGTAGGTCGAACGTGATCAGTTGGTCAGTATTCTTCAGTGCTAGTCACCCATGGCGTCGTGCTTTATCCGATGGTGGCTAAGCTTTCGTACGTTCATACCAATGCGTGTAGTACAAGTACTAGGAGCCTTAGGAATGTTTGTTGAGATTAGAAATTTATGAAACAGAGGAACATATTCATATTTAACTAATACACTCACATCTAAATAGTGTGACACAAAATATTTATATCGTTAATATGTTTTCTTATTGTAATGATTTAATTGAAAGTCTATGAATATTTGTATAGACATTAAGAGATAAAATAATATACTCTTCACTTCAAAACTTAGCTGTCTCGCTAAGGTTTGTTTCTCAATCATGACTTTCAATTTCCTTTATTTTTTTAATAATAAGGTATGTCCAAAAAGAGAGAGGCTGGCAAGGTCAATGAGATAACATCGTAGAATATAAAAAGCCCACGTGCGTAGGCCGATGGACCACAAATTTAGTATGCGTCTTGAGTTCTGACAGATCTTTATAGGACCACGTGAAAAGCAGCAGGCTTCGGTGGTGGACCGGATTCCAGCCTCGGACATGGGTCATAGGGCCGACGCAAACCAAGGGGCTAACGGACCAGGTTGTCTTCCTCGTCCTCGTCCTAGCCCTGACTCCGTACCGTTGGTGGGGCGCGTCGTGGCAATCCCATGATGGCGGAGTGCGCATGGCTAAAGCTTAGACCCCCTTTCCAGCTTCCCTAAGCCTAAAGACAAAGATTTTTCTCATAATTACACCGAATAACTAGGTTAACTTTCAATCCCTATCTAGCCTTACTTTGCAAGGCATGTTGAGAAGTTGATTTCGGTGCCCCCCGGCTCGTGAGAATGCAATTGTCGGTTGTGTCAACGAATTATACAGAATGGGGGTAATCGAAAAAGCCGGTTAATAACGAAAGATGTCCACCTTCTGGGGTCGTCAAGTTGCAAGTTGGAGTTTTTTAATTAAGCATATGGGTTTTAGGTGGCTTGATTTGATTGCAGGTCTTAACTGTTTTTGCCTTTAACTCCTGCCTAGGATTTCAAATATACAGGGAGCAAAAGGAAGTCAATAATTTAACCTTCGTACTGTAGTAGTATTCTGAATTTGTCCCGTCTTCAGCGTGCGTCGAGGGGGAGTTTTGCTTTGACCGAAGAACTTTATTATCGGCCTCTCCAGCTGACTGATATAACAAGTGAATAAGACAGAGTTGAAACTGGGGTCCTGCTCGAAGCGAGAGCGACTAAATATAATATCCTTAACAATGTCTCAGATAAAGATTATGCTACTTAGGTGCTCGCAAATCACCAACCTTCTTGACTTTTTTAATTTTATTGTTTCCCGTTTAGGCTGATGTTGTTTAGAGTTGATCTACTCGAGTCGCAGCGGAAAGAAAAGGCATAGTCACCGGAGTAGTGAAGCAGAAATATCTGAACTGAACTTTGAAGGGAGAGGGAGAGGGAGAGAGGAAGCATTTCAGTCAACAACGTCCGGGGAGGAAAAAGAAACATGGGTAAAGGAGTGAAGCAACCACGGTTTTAAATTTGAAAGGGGGGAAGAGAGAGAGGGACAGAACTCTGGGGAAAGAAAAACAAAGATGGCAAGCGGAGAAAAAGGTGTGGAGAGAGAAGCCAAAAAGCAGGGTGTAATGGTGAAAAAGTTGAAAGGCGGTATGTGGGTAGGGAAAAGAGGAGGCCCATGTACACCGCCACCTACCTGGAGGCTTGAGTTTCCATCTTGCCAGAACGACGACAGCCCCACCAACGTTCAAGAATTCCTCACATTTCCCAACAGTACCACCACATCAATCTCTGCCAGAAAGCTCTGCGCTAACCTCTGGGAGATTCAGCCCCACCAACACCTCCGTCGGCCACTTACTAAAATGAGAAAGGGCGGTGCAAGGCCCAGGCTTCACCGCCACCACTGCAGGGGCAAAGGGTTTGAGGCTTCCAAACACTTTGTTGACCCTCACAGCCCCCCTGACACGGTACAACTTTGCCTAGCTTACTCCTGTTTTTCCCTTTGTTGGTTGTTCAGATATTATTAGGCTTTTTTCCTTGTTATTATTATTATTATTATTTCTTCTCTTTGGTTTTTTTGGTTTGATTACTTGTTTTCTGGGCTGTGTTTTCTTGCTTGTGCTTTGTTTTTAATATGGTTTTTCCCTAGTGTTTAGTCAATTTGGATATCCGATTATGTTTGGTCCCATGCGATGAATTTTTATTGTCTAGTAAACCACTAGCCTGGTGGTTGAAGTGTTAGCTATATCTATCTGGGCTCGTTGAATTGCTTAGGACCATCTGCAGAAAGAACCTCTTTGTTTTTCTTCGTTTTGTTTTGTGGTTTCCTTTCGTGCATTTAGTCCTCTGGTGAATCCGTAATAATTTCTCATTTGCGTTAGAGAGTACGATTTCAGCCTAAAGATTGCTTATTCGGGTTAATATCTTTTGCATTTTCACGAAGAACGGAATCATGGGGCCTCTGCTTTATGAATTCTCTGGAGATGGTCGGACTCTAATGCGTTCTTGCAAAGATATGAGTCCCACGCCCTTGCCACCTCCGAATCCTGCTCCCTCTGGGGGACGGTCTAATGGCATCATTCTAATAAGAATGGAGGCACTCTTATCATGAACTTCTCGCAGAAGGTTTCTTTATTGGGTTCCTTTCCTGCACCAACTTGCTGGACATTTTCCAGCAATTATAGTTGCTTCTACCGGGGGGAAAATGCAGGTGAAAACTCCATTTATTTGGTTCTACCGGGGGGAAAATGCAGGTGAAAACTCCATTTATTTGGTAGGAATATAGTGTTTGTATGGCTGAAGGTCGGACTAAATTAGCAATGGTTTTACTTATGGTTATGGATTATCTTGAAGGAAGGGTTCTGTCGTAGTAGCGTACTTGGAACTCCTAAGCACTTGGAAGGAGAATTATGATCTGCTTTTCATAGCTCCATATTCTTTGACTCTTTGCTTGTTTTCTTCTTCCTCTTTTTTGAAGTGTTTTGGATGCAATATTGATCCGTACCCCCTGTTGTTGCAGCCAGCAACTGCAAGCAGCTTAAGGAGGCACGTTGCAGCATCACTTGTACAGCACCATCGATCAGTTGGTAGAAATGATTTTGCTCTGCAGCCTCTATCTCCTGCAAGTCATGGTAACTCGTTGGAGGTATAATTTATCCTGCATAATTATCCACAATTCTCTTTACCAGTCCTTTTTTTTTTCTTCTTATCCTGCTTTTAAATGATCAAAGAAATGGAAACAGGATAACCTTTAAAAGTTGTAATATTGTAAGATCAACAATTTTCTAAACAGGATACATATATCGGAGACAGTTTTGGTTCATAAACTGTGCTTTGT
This sequence comes from Casuarina equisetifolia, assembly GCA_028551475.1. Taxonomy (NCBI): domain Eukaryota; kingdom Viridiplantae; phylum Streptophyta; class Magnoliopsida; order Fagales; family Casuarinaceae; genus Casuarina; species Casuarina equisetifolia. Next base: position 10,963,708 of record CM052355.1, read on the forward strand.
AAACTGCGTTTGGTACATAAACGCCTATATATGTATGCGTAGACGCAAATTTATATGTATATGTGTGGTTATGTGAGTGTATTGAATTGACATGTTGGTAATAAATATCAAACATTCAGTTAGGATCATGAAGTTGCAGATTCCGCAGATGTGGCAGCGGGATTGCCAAAGGTTAATAGTTGTACTCCAACTTGAATGCATAGGGTTTCGTGACACAAGTACCTATGTGATAAAAGCCAATGTTGTAGAAAGAGTGTTTGAACAAGATTTTGTTGGGTAAAAAGGTTGTTTGAAAACAAGTGAAGAACCTAAAAAATAGCATTTATATGTACTTGAACATGCTTGTTTGCTCAGAAAAGTCCCCAGTCGAGAAATATTGTGCCTTTGCTAAAGTTTTTCCCACAATACATGATCAATTATATTGTTAAAGGGGGCCTTATGAACAATTTCCTAGATAAAGTTGCATGGCATCTCAGTTTTTGAGCAATTGCTCTATAATTGTGGAAATGGGCTTTCTTGTAATATTTCTTCTGATCTCTTAGGCAGATGTATTAGTCATTGTCTCTAATGGTTGAGATGCATGCCTAAGGCCTAAGGCTTTATTTTCTCAACTTCAGTGCAGTCAGGCACTTGTAGATGAGCAGCATGACCGGCATATACTTGGTTTGTTAGTCACGGCATGGTGAAAAGAGATGCAATTGTAATAGTGGTTGATTTGTTAATTCTCATGAATTACAATTTCTGCCATAAGAATGCCATACATGCTGATTTAATTTTCATTGATAGATTCATAAACTCCACTTCTTTTAGTCTTTTGCTTATTACATTTTCCCTCGAAATAGTGCGTTGATTTAAATCCTATTTCACCCTTTTCTGATGTTGGTATAATGAATTCGGATATCTTTGCTCTTCGTAGGTGGGACCTTATAACCCTGCTGTCTCACCCTCTAGTTCTTTGGAGTTGAAGGCTAGAATGGGTGAGTCCAGTTATGGTCTTAAAACATCCACAGAGTTGGTCAAGGTACTGAATCGGATTTGGAGTCTTGAAGAACAACATGCATCCAATATATCATTGTTGAGAGCACTGAAAATGGAACTACATCATTCTAAAGCTCAAATCAAAGAATTGCTAGAAGAGAAGCAGTCCGATAGGCTTGAATTGGATGGCTTGATGAAGCTGGTTACAGAGGATAAACTTAGCAGGAAAAATAAGGAGCAAGATCGAATTAAAGCTGTAGTTGAGTCAATGAGGGATGAGCTAGAAGATGAGAGGAAGCTGAGAAAGCGTTCAGAAAGCCTGCACCGGAAGCTAGCCCGGGAGGTTTCTGAATTGAAATCTTCTTTTTCTAATGCATTGAGAGAGCTTGAAAGAGAGAGGAAAGCTCGGGTTCTGTTGGAAAACTTGTGTGATGAGTTTGCTAAAGGAATACGAGATTATGAGCAAGAAGTGCGGTCCTTGAAGCATAAGAATGATAAGGATAGGGTTGGTAAGGATAACAATGACAGATTAATTCTTCATATTTCAGAGGCATGGCTTGATGAACGGATGCAAATGAGGCTTGCAGAAGCTCGTAATGATATTGCAGAAAAGAATACAATTGTGGACAAGTTAGGTTTTGATATAGAAAACTTTCTTCAAGCTAAACGGTCTATTGACTCAAGAAGAGGTGAGAACCTCTCCCCACAGGAGCTAGTAAAAAATTGCTCATGTCGAAATTCATTAGAGTCCCTTCCTTTGAACGAGACTGTAAGTGCACCTCAAAATGCAGCTGATGAAGAGGTCTCCTCAGGTGGTGATTCTAATTGCTTTGAACAAATCAAGAGTACTGGTGGGAAACAAAGCAAAGGCAACTTTCAACAGAAGGGTGAAACTGCGGCAGAAGGCCATCAGAAAGAGATGGTGAAATCAAATTCGACGGGAGCAAAGGTTGCATTATGGGAAGTCGATGACATCTGTCAACCGTCCAGTTTGCATGATCAATTTAAAGAATACATGGGACACGTTACAGCATTTGAGGGAAACGCAAGCCAATTTTCAGAGAGGCAACAGGGTGTTACGGGAGGAGAAATGCAAGGTCTGCTGAACTATCCAAACGCATCTGGAATTTTTGACGCCACACAGGAAGGCCTACAAGAAAGAAACAGTAAACGGGTCGGGACCTTCACTTCGAAGTCGAATCGTAAGGCGGATAACCTGGTCAAAAATCAAGCCTTGTCAAGGGAGGCTGATAAGGTTCACCCCCAGAGTAGTTGCGGAGAAGAATCTTGTGAGCGATCTGTATTAACGGGTAATGCAAGTCCAGTACAACTATGGACGCTAAAATCGACGACCCCAGGTTTTGAAAAATCTGGATCTTCTTTGAGATTGCCTCGGGGCATGAAGGAAAATACATTGATGGCAAAATTAATTGAAGCGAGGATAGAGCGACAGCAATCTCGCTTAAAAGTTTGTGAAGATTGCTTTTAAATCCAATAACAGATGGGATTTGCCTGGAGAAAGAAGCCTTGAGTGATAGTAGCTGCTTTGTGAATATCATGCCAAGGTCCTTTTTCTAAAATGATTCTTAGGAATCAGGAATGCAACGTATTAGAAAAGAAGGGCGGCATAGTTATTTGTATAAGAGTTACTCTGTATATGAAAATTCTATCCGTACTCTGATTCAGAGATCAGAAGCTATGGATTTTCTCAATCAGCATGTCTTTTATTGAAGCGCATGCGTAGTGTAGTGTTCATGCTTTAATTGAATTCAAGACAACTTGCCATGAAAGAAAACCCGTCCGAATGACGTCTTCCCATACGTGATCCACAGCCTTTTGAGCCTTTCCACGTCGCCTTGAGCTTGCAGCCTAAAGTCCCGCTTATCTGGAGCACTGCAACGAATTCTTGATACCTCCCTTAGTCACCACCATCCATTCAGAACCCAACCTGTCAAAAGTTCAGCGAGTGCTTTTTCTCCATCATGTCGAACTCTACCCAGGGTTTCAGAAGACAATGAACAATATACCGCCCACGTTCAGGTTCCCTCAACAAGACTGAATTGCTTTTTAGGTAAATCAATGGAGTTCTTCATATTGAAATCTCAACTCTTAAGCATGTCTACGGTTCACATCGAAAATCCAAGAAAAGAAAGGCTAAGTGTTTGCGTCTGTGGAGGTTAATGAAAAAAACGTATGGATCAAGAGCGGCGCATATCCTATCTTGAAAAACTTGAGAAGTAGAGGGGCTCTTAACTCATACCAGGGTAATCTGAAATAAGATATTTACACCCTATAATATGCTTCGTTGCTACAATGGTTGAACATGGAACCATTTTGAGGTATCAGTTTCTGTGTAGACTTTAGGCTTACTTATATTCACAAATATTTTAAAAGGAACTAAACTTTGATACCGATAACAAAGTCTATTGATTAACCTTTTTTGTTATGCCGTTTATGCTAGAAACACTAAATTATAATGTCAATCAAGCGTGTCAGTCTAAATGAATAGGTCATCAATGCAAAGCAGATGGTGGAAACAGCTCCATCACTCACAACTTTAATGAAAACAATGTGAGAAAGCGACAATCAGTACATGGAGGAGTTACAGTTCCGTCCAGCTTCATCCCCTCAAGACAATGACAACAGAAGAAGAGACGCACAAACGACACCGCCACCAACAGTACATCCATTAACACCGAAAACAAAGACACCCTAAGATCTCTCATTCGTAGAATGAGTTTCAGTTTCTCTCTCCACTCTCCAACCAAACTCGAACCCTACTGCTACACTTGTTGTCTTCTACCTCTAAAACCATTAGCTTTTACTTACGTTCTGAAGCTTTTGGTTCATTAACATGGAAGTTGCGTGTTATTAGTTTGCTTTGACTTTCCACTTTATCCTTCTTGGTGTTACTATTCAAAATAATATGATGCCGTCTTGCCAGCCCGAGATGGTGGACAGCAGTACGATTTTAAAAATTTTTTTGTCTGGTTTCCGAGTGTAGCGTTGGAATCCAGCCTTTGAAAGGTGCCTTCTTCTTACGTAGGGTTTGGAAGAGATCCAAGGATTGTTCTCCTTTGATGCCTCGAATCTCCGGGAGGGACAACGACAAACTCTGAGGCTATGGGTAGGGGACTAGGAACAGCTGTCGCCAATGACGGTCGTAGTTTGAATTGATTCTTGACGGTAATAAAGTAGGTACAATGGAAGGATTTGAAAAGGCGACAGCCTCTTAACACTGACTCGACACAATTAAGGTTTTATATTAAAAGTGAGCATGGTTCAACAGTTTACTAGGCTACTAGGGTTTTCAACTACATTGGAGTGCCAACCTTGCTGCCTAGGGCCTTCCACTGTATTCTAATAATCACCATTAATGAATTCAGAATATCTAACAAGATCTCCATCTTTCTAAAATCTTGATCTATCCCGAATAAGCTTGTAGATGTCTCTAGACAGTCCCTCCACTGCAGCTCCTTATGAATAAAGCGATGAATGAAGTGAAAGCATTGTTTGAACTTCTCCGATGGAAGGGGTTTTGTCAATGAAACACACATGTTCTTCGCGGTGCGAATCTTTGAAAAATATAAGGCAATTTCAAGCTGCACTGGGTAACACAAAACTCTGTCATAGATAATGCAGCTATGACCTTACTGTTGTAGATAATACGAGAGTATGAAAAGCTTTCCTTTCCTTTTATAAAAATTACTTTACAAAAAGCAATGAATTTTTTTTCTTTTTTTCTTTTCGAGCCTTTATGAAATATTCAGTAGTGTTTAAAACGATGCACTTATGTTCCCGTGACACCAAGTGGAATATATGTTCTTGAAAATTTTCCCATAACCACAAAAAGAGAGATATTTACTTCAACCAAAATTGTGGTAAATATCTTCCGTTCAATCTTATGAAGGAAATATTATAATTTTCACACTCAAAAAATAAGATAGACACATTGAAAATATTTCTTAAATACTTTCAGATTTTTTAGTTAGAGTTCATGTTATTTATTAGTCTATTGTATTACGATGAATTATTTGTTATTTTATAGGCCTTAATACCAAAAACTTTTAGTTGTTTGATCTGATCTCACAAATATAATAGTGTAGTGGTTTGCATGGATAGAGAAGGGACCTATTAGTAACTTGTGTTTTTGTCATGCTTAATAAAAAAATCCAATTTAATAAATCTAAATATTCTAGTATGTTTTTCACTTGAACAATGAGATGATCCATGACATATCCATTTTCTGCCATTGTGTCTAAATCAATTAGAGATGAAATGGACGGTTGTGCTTTACTTTTCATTATTATCGAAAGAACAATTACTTTGTAGCACTACCATGTACATAGAATAACATCGTGATTCTATTTGCTATAAATTTATATTTTCATATTCATAATTTTCTTTTGCCTAGAAATAAGTCATATATTCACGATCTTAGTGTATGTATAACTAATCTAAAAATTATCTCATGCAAATATTTTATTGTATTATAATTAGAAGATTTCAAATTCGATTTTTAACTAGATAAATTATAGTGTTAGGATATTGTCCCTAAACTTGTATATTCTTTTTTTTTTTATGAATAAACTTACATATTCATCAAAAAAATAATTCAAAAAGTAATTCTATTTTGATTATTGTGACCAATGTAAGCTATTTGTAAGTGTCATGCACAATTGATATGTAAGTTTCATATATATATATATATATATATATATTCATTTCAAATTTATTTATGAGTGGCTTTACTCAAGGGTTGGTAGGACAGCCACTTGACCCATATAGATTAAGACAATGTTATAGCCTCGGTGAAAATAGATTCCTTTGGCGAAGATGTCTGTGATGACTAAGGAAAGGAGATATACAGTAACTTACAAACTTAACAGCCTCTGGATGTATGTTACTAGATAAATGTACAATTCAAGTAACTTAAAAAGGACAGAAGAGATAGTTGCAAAATACGCACAATATGAATAGTTCGGTCCAAGCTTTACCTTGGTATTTACAACCACTTTATTCTAACCAGTTAGTAAGGGTACCATTCTTTGAAGATTACACTCTCTGCAAACCATGGAGACAAATATTTCTGTTCTCAGAAAAATTCACAAGCGCACAAAACTTACAACGACAAGGCTTGGTGCACTTGCACCAGAATCACACTTCACAACAAGACAGTCAATTTTCTCCACTCTTGGAGAAATTACAAGCAATCTAAGTACACGAAGGGTTTAAAATAGTAGTATACCGATTGCAAGTCACAGTATTTAAGCACAAAGAATCCCAATCTTACAAACACTTGATTTTCTTCACAAGGAGCCTTAATTTCTTACTACGCACGGTTAGGCCTCATCAAATATGGTCTTACTTGTGGCCCTAAAATTATTGAAGCCTTGTCAACAACCATGACAATTCTACACGCAACGGTTCTCCAGCTTGATAATTTTATTATCAAGGGTGACTCATCCATTACTGTGTTTGCCTTTTTCTCACTCAGTTTTGGCTATGAACTGTTGTGTTATCCTCATGATTTTAAAATCCTTGCACTTGTTTTCATTTGTCTCCAATTGGTTGTGATTAAAGATCTCCAAAGACTAAATCAATGTCCTATGCTTTGACAATAGGCCATCTTTTAATTGGATATCAAAATTAGTGGATCCTTTTTACCAATACCTCATAATCTTCTTCAGTGGCTTCTGTGTTATAGCTCTATCCAAATATCATTGTCATTCCCATAGTTATCATCAAGAAATAAATTGGGTTTCCGCTATTAGATAATGAAGTTAAACAAACCATATTTCCTAAGTCTATAACGTCATGATACGTTTTTATTGTGTTTTTCTACGTCATTTAACTTAAAGAGGAATTTTTTTTTTGGCTTTATAAGTCTACTAAAAGACTGTTGATTGTCTTTCGAACCCATAACTAAACTATAATTATCGAAGTCCTCCTCCTTCAACCTTTTTCTTTTTATTATTAACAGTTGATATTTCATCTTTACTCTTCCTCGTCATATTGGTCTTGCCAAAGACATCTTTATTAGCAGCTTTTATTCTTCTCTTTTGAAGCTAGATTCTACAGCTAATGGTTTCCAATATCATTGCTGACCACTAATAAGTATGTATTTGCTTGAATGAGTTCCCATGTTTAACTGCTCTCTACTTTTCGCATGAATTCACATGACATTAACATATTTCCCAATAAAAATTATATTAGTTTGCTTGTCCAATATTTTCTCTAGAACTTTGAAGCCTATAGTTGTAGATCACGTCTAGTTTGTTATGAAATATGCACGATGGATTGTTCAAGCCAAATTCTTTTAACTAAACTTGTGTGTGGTTTTATGTATATGTTTTTCCAACAAAAATTTTTCCAAGGAAAATAGTTCAACAAGTCGCTTTCGTCTATGTCATTACCAAATGGATTCTCATGCTTTAAATTTTTAGTTAGAACCCAATGCACTTTGCGTCATTATCAGATAGATTTTTCTATCCATATCCCATTAGATATTAGTGTACATTATCCAGGAAATCACTTCATTATTAGATAAATGTTCTATCTATATGACACACATCACCTTCACTTGGGGCGTAGGGGGAGGGGAGATGAGTTTATATATTTTTTATTTCAAGTGGTCTATCCCTTCCCTCAGCACCCACAAAAAGATGAATAGTGGGAATGTGGAAATCCATCCCATTCATACCTCTGTAAAAAAAAACTTCGCATTTAACAATGATTTAGGGTACAAAAATTAGTTTTTTTTTTTAAATGTGAAAATTTAGTTTCACATTGAGCAGTCAGAAAAGATGTTAAAAGATCATATCTCATTGCATACCACGATTTTGTTTAACTTGGAAAAGGTTAATTTATCAGATTTTATCAAATACATCTATAAATTATTTACAGCTGCCAAATTATCTTTGTGTTTATCTATATGAACTATGAAGGCTCTCCCTATTTCCGAATCTTTTATATGTTGTAAAATTAGGGCTTACTCGGGTAGATGGAAAGCACGGCAAGGCGATAAAACCTAGACATCGAATTGCGATATTCTGAACATGTCCTGATTCTAGGCAGCATTCCACAACGGTTTATGCTGATCGATGCCCAAAACTTTTGACCAGCTAAAGAAATGTAATTTAACCTCCAAACTGTACTTGCACCACTTAAAAATCATAGGCAGGCAGGAGTTTTAAACTTTATTTGCTTAGTTAGTTGGCGAAAGCATTTTTAATTGAGAAAACTGGAATCACATCATTTTTAATTCAGACTTCACGTGACAAATGTCCCACCTTCCACCATCAGCAAATAAGGTTGGAAAAGAGTTTTTAGTAAATGGAGATTTTTGTAGGTGTGGGCCTTATCTTTTGGCACGTCAATCCATCAAGGTAGTGTGCATGACAGGTCTCCTTTTTTCTTTTTCTTATCCTTCTTCCCATGCAATAACCTGCTATTGCATATTACTGGCTACGATAGGCAAAAGGAGACATGTTAATGATAAAACTAAACATAAAATTGGTCGTGGTTCTCCTTGTAGTGGTCTTATCTCAGTACAGAGAGTCGCTGCATAGTATCGTCTTCCGAGATGTAGGTTTTTTATTTTTTTATTTTATCAATATGATTAACTGGTAAGGTAGTGGGGCAACATTTTAAGAGGAGATGTTCAAATGCGACGGTATAAACTATTTGAAGGTAGTGGACCACTATGGAAAGCAACTAGCATAAGAATAAGCCTTTAAACAAAGACAAAAATTTACTTCTTTCGCCCTTAATGGAGATAATAAAGCTATCTAAAAATCATTTTCTAGCTAGGTTGTTTGCATCAGCTCTGCCGTGTGCGTAAAGTTGCTAGTGAAAAGAGCACTCTTCTTTATATTTCGTGAATTGGAGAGTGACACAACGGTGACAAATGTACATAGAAAAATGTAAAATACTGCAATAATTGTTCTTTGGCATCCATGAATATGTCAACATAATAGGATTCGTACCACCTCTTAAAATGATGTCCGTTGAAATAAGAGAACGTCTGAAGTATATGTAACAGCGAAAGAAAGCAACTGAAGACAAAACAAAGCAGTCATGCGAAGAAAAGAGTTGTCTTCTAAAGAAATGAAACACAGAGATGAGAGGAAAAGGGAAAATAAGAAAACTAGTCACTTGATATCACTCTTCGGAGGTTTATTTTCTGTTCTTTCTGTACCTTTTTTTTATCAACTTCTCCAGCTAGGTTGTTCGAGAACGTAAGATATTAGCTGAACTATCTAAGTCAAGTGTTAAAGTGGAGGCTGGCCTCCATCTTCCTTAAGAAGGCTTCGATTTTATTTCTGAAAAATATGTTCTTTTTCAGGATATAGTCATAATTTTATGAGGATCAATAGTTAGGATGTCCTCCACCATTTGTGACTAAATAATCTGATATATATATATATATACTAGAGAAACTTAAGTCCTTCCAGCTGAAACACGAACTACAGATTTACAAGTTCTAAGGTGCCATAAGTATTTTCCTCCGCTCATGCATCTTCTCAGCAACACGTCCTGAACTCACCAGTGATGTTATCCAGACCTGATCGGACCTTACAGGCTCATCATCATCATTTCTATGCCAGCTCCAGAAGGCATGAGTTGAATTCACAATCTTGAGCTCACCATGACCAAAGCTTGCTTCACGGAAGACTGACCATTCAGGCTGGGGATTTTTATACCTGACCATTTACGAGAATTTTATGAAAGTCAGGCCTCTTGCCGAGGAATCATAAACGAGATAAACAAATTAATATATTAACACAAGTTACATAGATAGGAAATACATACTCGGATACATACTCAGCAAAATGATATAAATCTTAGCTTTTTGAGTCTGACAACACAGCCACACCCCATCCACTGGTGTGCGACTGCCTTTTTAAAAAAACAAGTTTGGAGAGTAAACACCCTCAGACAACTTTAAGTTGTCAAAACTTTAAGTTGATCCGCTCATGTCCTCCATCTTCCTTAAGAAGGCTTCGATTTTATTTCTGAAAAATCTGTTATTTTTCAGGATATAGTCATAATTTTATGAGGATCAATAGTTAGGATGTCCTCCACCATTTGTGACTAAATAATATGATATATATGTATATAGGAGTGGAATCTTAACACATTTTATTAATAAAAACAAAATTAGGCTGAAAAACCATATCTTGTGAGCGTACAAAAGGTAGGATGTAAGCATAATTATTGAAAAATTAATTGTTGAGCCTATATGTTAGACTTAGAATTTGGATATAAATACATTAAAAAGCAATAAATACAAAGGGTAGCATGTAGACTTCTTCTTATAGACATTTAGTATTTTCTAGACCTAACTGATCATTCCCAAGAGCATTCACACTTGAATGCCAAAAATTTTCACATTCTAAACCTGGTGTTCTTATTTGCCAAAAGTAATCCAATATATGGTTTAATAAAAACTTCTTTGTGATTCAATTGGGAAATCCTATGAAGGGAAAGATTATGAAATAATTGAAATTAAGGGACTAATTTTCTTTATAGAGCCTTGACAGTGATTTGTCAATGAGTTAATCGCTTACCCATCTGTAATTTCTAGATTTTCATTTTCATTTTTAACTAGAAAATAGATAATTTGGAACTTTGTTAAAAGACCACTCTCAAAGCTAAACCTAAACCAAAAATAATATAAAAAATGGCATTTATCCTTCCATTTGTCATTTTTACTATCATATTTACTGCAAGTGCTTATAACTTTTTAGGAAACAATATTTGTAGTGCAAACAAACTTCAAATCATAACACAATATATATCAAATAAAAAATGCACGTAAGTGCAAACACATCAAATATTCAAAACTTGAGCACCTGTGGTTTTAGCTTCGTAAAAAGAGAAACCAACATATAATCAAGGGTAATCTCAAATCTTAAGCAACCAATTATTGGGAAGGAACTTTTTCTTTATGGTAACATGATGCCGATAATATGACATGGATTCCACTTGACATATAAAATTGATTCTTCCTCCAAAGAGGAAATAACCAATCAAATGGTCAGGGGCTACTATATCTCTGAATGGGACCCCGAGATTCTACACCCATGATCTTAAAGAGATACTACCATTATAGCAATATATGTTTCTTAATACAACAACCTATAGCAGATCATGCATAAAAAGCTACAAGGCAAAGATGCTCAATCAGGTTCAAGTTCCCAATAGTGCAAGGTTTCACCAGATTTCGCACCAGAAAATCCTCCTCGGATTTTATATAAATATACGTATCTAAGTTAACGGTCCAGATTTCATCCAGAACCAATGTTTAGCCTATATAAGGAACCCAAAGTTTACCAAGTCCTACAAGCTCTTCTTTCTTAGTATTATTCAGTTGTTGAACGTACGCTGCTTAGATACAGCGAAGTAGTGTTTTTCAGTATAAGGTTTTGAGTGGGGTATGGAACGGGGCTCTCTACACTCCAACATTGAGAGGAAGTGATGGTAGACCACGGCTGCTAGTTCATGAGTACCCCTGGGTGCGCAGGATGGCGGCTTATAATGATGCGCAGTCTAAGGGTTTGCATGAACTTGGAGACGAGGTTACCTTGATCTTTTGGTATTGGAGTGAAGGGAGCTCTGTCCTTGTCTCTAACGCTTCTTATCTTGGACCAAATGATGAACATCATGCTCTTTGCATTTTTTATATCTTGTGCCTTCTTATTAAGCATTTAGATCTATAAGAATGACATCTTTTCTTGTTAATATAATCCGTTGCTTCTTTTATCTAACTTTGCAAGTTGTGCAGGTCTATGAAGCTAGAGATGCAGTTTGGAACTATAATGTCCTTGTTTTTTTCTTGGTATTAGTAGGTTTTATATCGAAATCTCATTCCGACAAACAACTCAGAAGACCCTAACAGTGCATGTGCCGGTTATTTTAGAACTGAGGCGTCTTGATCTAAGCCTTTGAAATATTGCAGATACAAGTAATAAATATATGAAGATGCTGAAAGCAGAATGGGAAGTTTTTTACCCGCGGTTTGATTGCTTTGGTCTTTTTCTCTTTTTGACAGGATACGCGAGCTGGTTTCCTTTTCCGTTCATTTGTATCCCTACGACAATTTATGAAGATTTTGGTGCTAATTAATAGCTTTCGATGCCAAAGATTAGGGAATCTGGGAATTGTTTTCTTTCCCTTTGTTCTCTAAGTTATATGGAAAGGACTTCAACTTTCATGGTTTCAGGCTCTCATCCCCAGCATCGGCTCCTCTGTATGCGAAAACTAAAGGTTGACTGAAATCAGTCATCAAAGCCATCGCTTAACACGACCTTTCATGGATTCTGCATGTTTCTCCTGCAACCTGTGTACAGAAAAACAGTTGAGCTTAACATCCCCCAAAGAATGTTTCCGAATGTGGTGGGAAATGTATACATGCTAATGCTTTTGGGTGAAAGTCTTATTCAACCCGAAAATATGTACTCTCTGAGAAATTTGATTTCGTAAGCAACGTACGAATTTATTAAAAAACCTGGCCTAAGATGATAAATATTCTTTACATCGTTGAAACGGGGGAAGACGTGACGTTGTGTGCTAATTTTGTTTAAGGTCGTCCTTCAATTTTTTGAGAAAGACAAGAGGAAAAAATAAAAATTCCTGGTCGTCTTGTCTTGTTATGCATAGACTTTTTACCAGAAATTATACTTTCTCGATAATTCCGTCTCATTCCATGAAACTTCACATCACACTTTTTGTTTTCTAGTGTAATTTATCATAAGCAACCCTTCGAATTTTTTTTTCCACCCCTACAAATTACATACGAGCACAATTATATGTAATTTCTCCTAGTTTGGACGAATTAATAATCTCTGAAGAATGATGATTGTGCAATGGGACCTTATTTCCACCTTCGTGGCACTAAACATTCACTTAATATCAACTCTGGGCTGGATCTGTAAACCCAAAAAAAATTGCGTGAGGAACAATTATCATAAACATATGGGACAGTTTTGCCAAAACATCCGTGAACTAAGGTTTCTTATGAAAGCAAATCGATAATGATTTTCAACTTGACTTATACTTGAAAATAAATTACAGAAAAAAAATCTCAAACTCTTAATACCTGAATCGACCAAACCAATCAACAATATGTCGTAAGCCTAGATAGCTGTTTTAATTACCAAAGGCGTAATTTAAGCAATTATACTAATGTCAACGAGAATAGATCCTTAAATATTTGTAAGGTCCTTAGGTAGGAAACCTAAACAATTTCAAACCCAAACAATCGAGAAAGTGTTCGTGGCATCCTCAATACAAATCTAGACATATTAAGGATATCATGGCATCGTTACCAAATAAGTCTCAATTTATAATAAAATCATGGCATATTAAAATTTATCATTTCAAAATTTTCTTGATGCCTTCTTCATACCAAAATCAAATTCATCAACCACAATGTCCAAATTTAAGGGCAACATTTCTCCAAATTGCCAATGTCATCCTTCAAATCAAAACCAAGATCAAATTCACAATTCAAAGTGAAAGAAAAAAGCAACATAAAAAAAAGAGCATCCGTAGAAGTTACTTAAGGAGAAAAATGAAAACCTCTTTTGGAAAGCCTATGCTCACTCTTAGTGTACATGATACTTTGATGGAGTCAAAATAAGTGTGAAATATGTTTGGAAGTCACCGGAAAACATTTGAAGAAAACCCATTTCTTTATAATATTATGTGAAAAAAGTAGATATTTGGATAATTTTTCATAATATCTCATTTCTTTTTATTATGTAAAATCAAAATCTGATATTTTAAGTTTAAAATGTGTGTAAATATATGTATTTGTTTATGTTAGTATATTTTGAGAAGGAAAATGTTGAAATATATGGTGTATGTGGGCCACAAGGTGTTTTTACATTGTTTTATGTTTATGGGCCAAAGGCCATTACATAGGTTTAGCCTGATGGATTCGTTTAGCATATAACTCGTAAAGACATTCTTCATTCTTTGACAAATTGTGAAAATAGCTTCCACACAGTGGTGCAATTCCATAATAGCAATTTTTATGTTCCTTGCATTTGCTGCACTTCAACAAATTCTTAATGGAATGAAGAGCAGGAAAAAGATGTAAGCTTTCTTTATCATTTGTTTTCTAGATCCATTCTTCATCTATTTTACCATATTGTTTTAGTCCATCTTGCCATAAGGGGTATTTTTGATATTTTTTTTTGTCAAGTTGGTCTTGTGTTTCACTCGTTCTTTACTGCATTTTTAAGTTTAGGCTCAACCCTTAACTTGAGAAATTTGGACGTAACCCTTGACCTAACATCTCACCAACTTACTAATCACATAGCTAGCCTTTAGCACTTTCACCTTTGAGTTGTCTTCCAATTCACCAAATCAATCCCTCAAATAGTGAGCAACAATGACTTCTTCTTCTTCCAAGCACAACCAATGATCCCCACTACTTGTCTCCTTTAAACATGCTTAGCACTATTTTAGTTATTGAGAAACTAATAGAAGACTTAAACTGTGAACCTTGGAGCCATCAAGTTTAAAACTAACTAATTAGGAAAAACAAATAAGGCTATGTGGATGAGAATTTTTGATGTCCCAAGAAGGACATGGAAAAGAACATGTTGTGGAATCAATCCCTCTTAACTATTGTAAGCTGGTTTAAAAAATTAGTTGATAGATCTCTTGTCCTATTTGCATCCATGACTTTGAAAGAAAATTGTTTAGTGTAGTATTGTACTCCTTGGTTTCTACTTTCATGATTTTAGAAAGAAACTTGTTTGGTGTGCCATTCTACTCTTTGGTTTGCAATATAATTGTTTTGTGTTACAATTATCTCATATCATCCTAGGATCCTAAACTAAAATCATACTACTATAATTCTTACTTGACATCAAACTCTAATCATTTGATAACAAGTTCCAATTTTGACAAGAAGCTCAGTCTCTCAACAACACATATAGCTATAATTTCTTGATTGATCATGCATGTTTCTTAACAACACAACAAGTTCTATGTGTCTTGTAGTGTCTATTATTAGCATATATGGATATATGCATGTTAGAAGTTGTAAGCCCTTACAAGAAAATAAAGTTTTTGTAGAAACTTAAAAAGTAGATATCTCAGTGTAGTCATTCCTTATCCAATGCCACTACATTATGATAATGAGGCTACCATACACATATTTGCAAATCCAATATTTCAACAATGAATGAGGCATATCAAGATAAATTGTCATTTCATATGAAAGAAGTTAGAAAAGGAAATCATTAGAATACTTTATCTAAACACGTAGGAATAGTCTATAGATTTGTTTACCAAAACTTTATGTAGATAACACTAACATTAGTTGTCCAAGGTTGGATATTTAATTTATACAAATTTTCAGCTTGAACGAGAGCATCAGAATATGTGATGCTTATGGGCTTTAAGGTGTTGTTACATTGTTTTATGTTTATCGACCACAAGCCACTATATAGGTCCAATTTGTTAGATTCTTTTAGATATAACTTGTAAAGAAAATCTTCATTTTTTAAGAAATTGTGAATATAACTTCTACATGATTTGCAATTGCACAATGGTTATTACTATGTTACTTGCATTTGTTGCAATTTAGCAAACTCTTCAAAAAAGAAAATGCATTTTTTTTAAGTAAAGTAGAGTTAAAAAAAATGTCTTTGGCTTGGATAAAACGCAGCCATACCATCTTTTTAGTTTTATGAGGTATAAATGTAATTTGCAATCTAAATTTGTGTGCAAGTTTTAAAGGAAAGAAAATAACGTTGGTTTTCCATCCGACTAGTTGTCTTCCTTGAAGACCAAGAACTTGTGTATAGACACTGACAAAGAAATGTGGTATGGCTTTAGTCCATAAGACTAAGCCACTCCTAAAAATTAATAAACAAGAGCCTATATTACTCATTGGGCCAAATCATATAAAACAACTCAACAAAAGAATTAGGGGAGAAAAAGAAAACAAATAATAAGAGAAAATAATTAGTTAAGGAAAAAAAAAGAAAAAATAATGTGAAAGTCAAAATGATGTCTATCTTCTTGCTCCTTTGATATCCACCCTCGTCTTTATTCTATGTAGACAACTTCTGTACTCTACACTGGGAACAAAAGAATTCTCCATCAATGAATTGGTTATGAAAAACTATTTCGTATTCACTTTCAACAACAAGAAAATTTTCAACCGGCTGCTCAAGATTGAGATCATGGGCGACGAGGCCAAAAATAGGAACAATTTGAAAGGATGCATTGAAGAGGACAAAGGTGGGAGATAATTGGTTTCTATTTCCATGATTTTAAAAGAAACTTGTTTAGTGTGGTATTGTATTCTTTGGTTTACATTTCGGTGATTTTAATTGGTTTCTATTTCCATGGTTTTAAAAGGAAACTTTTTTGGTGTGGCATTCTACTCTTTGGTTTGCAATATAACTACTTTGTGTTATAATTGTCCCAAATCATACTCCAACCCTAAACTACAATCATACTACAACAACAAACTCTAGTTGTTTGATCGCAAGTTCTAGTTTCGACAACAAACTCTAATCTCTCAACAACACATGCAGCTCTAATTTCTTGATTGCTCATACATGTTTCTTAACAACATAGCAAGTTCTATGTGTCTTGTAGTGTTTATTATTAGTATATATGCCTTCTAAAAAAATAGAATTTTTGTAGAAACTAAAATAACACAGCAATTTTTTTCTATCAATTGTCTTTAATGTGTTATTGCCTATTGGGAGGCAACTAATGAATCAGTATTTGCACTTTTGATAGGTCCCTTGAAGAGTTGATGGCATTCCTTCTCATTGGAGAAAATGCAATATTAGCTGGGGTAATCTCCATGTTTCATTAGAGGATGCTCTATATGACTTCGTGTTGGAATGGGCATGAACTTATTACCCAGTCCTAGATGAAAGCCAAGAAATCCTAAGTGTAGGTCTTGCACCCTTAATTCGCTTCCCTTCCATGAGTCGTCGCAAGCTTTAGATGCACTAAATATCTTCGAAGAAGTTCAAAAATCAAGTTGAAAAGGAGTATGATCGAAACATAAATAACTTGAGGATAAATCCAAGGGGAAAATGTCTCTTGTGACTTTGAAACTTTCTATATTGAAGAAGCATAAATAGATAACTCACAGTAACCTATATCCCCTAACAAAATGACATTGTGGAAAGAAAAAATTGTAGGCTTGGACAATTTTTAGAGATTGGAAGGTCTTGACGCAAATATAAACCTGAGGACAGCGATGGACTTAAATTTCTCCATCGGTAGATTGGTTGTGAAAGCCAATTTCATGTTCGCTTTCAACAAGAAGAATTTCTTAGATTGTCTGCTTCGAATTGAGATCACGGGCAACAAACCCCAAACTGAGCCTGATTCGAAAGGATGCATTGAGGAAGATAAAAGTAAGAGATATTTGGTTTTTATTTGATGCATGCGTATTATTTATGTGATTTTAAAAGAAACTTCTTCTTGATCTAATAAAAAATGTGTATCTTCTCTATGTACTTTAAACGTACTTATTGCTCTCAAGGTCATGAAGTTGGAAGTAACAATAATTTGTTATTGATTATAATTGGTAAAACATTGCATATCAGCTCTCATAATTTTGCTAATCAAAGTCTATTCTTCAAGAAGGTAAAAGTCAAATATCACCGAGAGGTGATTTAACTTAGTTTACTTGTAAAAGTCTCCAAATAGTTTTCTCATTTCTTTTTGCTTCTTCTTTTTTAATTTTTAGTTTTTTATAGTTATTCTCAAATTGGATGAGGGACTCGAAGCATCGAGATGTAACCATCTGGATCCATGCCTCTAATATAAATATGATTCTCAAACCTCTCACTCCTATTTATTATCTATTTTGCTGATGTTCTCTAGAAGAATTTAACTTATAAGTTTGTAAACTTCTTTTCTCGTGATACAGCAACTCCTGAAATTAATGAATGGTTAGACCTTGTCAATATCTATAGTTGTCGATTTGGTATGTATTCCCATGGATTATAACATGTTTGACGTACCCACATGCATAATGTATTGCAATAAACTTTTGTTGGATATGCCCATCACAATCCAATCTGCTTTGCTTTATTTAGAGATTCCTCCCAACATGTTGGAAGGTGGGAAGGCCCAACAATTGTATAAGCCACTAAAAGCTTTAGAAATATTGAATATCTTCAAAGAAGTTCAAAAATCAAGTTGAAAAAGAGTATAATTGAAACATAAAGAACTTAAGGACAGAACAAGGAGGGGAATATATCTCTCAGAACTTTGAAAGTTTCTGTATTGGAGAAGGTATAAATAAACAACTCATAGTAGCCTACTGTACCCAACAAAATGACATTGTTAAAAAAAAATAAAAATTGCACTATCATATAAATGGCTCATGCTATGCTAGAAAAGAGAACAATTCCCAAATACTTCGAGGGAAAAGCTATACACACAGTCGTCTACCTGCTGAATAAAATCCTTACAAATCAATAGAGGCATGACATTGATAGAAGCTTGGTGAGGTAACAAATCTGGTGTAAGTCATCTTAAAATTTTTGGATCATTGTGTTATATACATGTTCTTAATCTTTGAGACATAAGCTTAAGAAAAACGTTGAAGAAGGGGTGATGATGGGGTATAGTGTGCAATCAAAGACATACTAAGTCCATAATTTAGAATAGGATTTTTCCATTTATGTGATATTACATTTGATGAAAATTCTAGAAGGGAAGAACAATAACAAGAGCTCATGCCATGCACTAAAGGATGATTACCAAGTAAAGGAGCTCAAATCTGGGAAGAAGCAGAAAGTCTTGTAGACAGAACATTCTTTGCAGTAGTAAAGGCTGGTAAAAGTAGGTTATTAGGCTTAACTCTTATCTGAATGAGACCTTTAAGGTCAAGGGAAATGTTAGGCTAAATAAACCCAACATAAGTAATTATAGACTAATGTATAAAGCAAATAAAGATTTCAAGTTGGCCAGCTATTCGAATAGTGACAAGGTAGGTAATCGTAAGGATTCACACAACACATTAGGTTATTTCTTTAAGCTCGGATCATCTATTCTTAACTGGATGTCCAAGAAGCAAGCATATGTTGCTTTCTCAATTACAAAGGCCGAATACGTAGGTACTTTTATTGCAACCAATCAGTGTGTTTGGATTAGGGGGCTATTTTCTCAACAAAAAAAAAAAAACTCAAAATCAACCAATCAAAATCTAATGTGATAGTTAGTTTGCTTTCTTTAGTAAATATTTACTTTATAGAAGTCAAGTGACCATAAAAACGATAAACCATCTTTGTATTCTTAGTCAACTTTTGAAGTAAAATTATTGATGTTGTCTTGTGTTCAATCGTCCACTTTGTCTTACTTTCTTCTCATCCTTCATTGATTCTGCCTTCCTCTGTGTAAACTTTACTACTTTGTTTTCATAGGAATTGATCTCTATCAGTTGCAGGTTTAGGTAGATTTTAGAAACCGAAGGATCTGGACACAAGTATAGACATGAGGACAATGATGGACTCAGATTTCTCCACAGGTAGATTGGTTGCCAAAGCTAATTCCAAGTTTGCTTTCGACGAAAAGAATTTCTCAAACCGATTGCTTCGGGTTAAAATCATGGGTGACGAGCCCCAAAAGGGGCTCAATTTAGAAGGTAGCATTGAGGAAGATAAAGGTAAGAGATATTTGGTTTCTATTTGACATGGGTGCACTATTTTTGTGATTTTAAGAAAAAAAAAACTTGTTCCCATTCTTCTAAAAACTGTCTTCTCTATGTGTTTCAGACAAACTTATTGCTCTAGTAAGTCACGAAGTTGGAAGTAGTAATGGTTCATTACGAATTATAAGAGATAAAACATTGCATATCAACTCCCATATTTTGGCTGACCAAAGTCCATTCTTCAAAAAGGTGAAAGTCAAATATTGCCACGAGTTGGTTTAACATAGTTTACTTGTAGAAGTCTCCATATAATTTTTTCATTTCTTTTTACTTTTTTTTTTTTTGGGTTTCTTACAGTTATTCTCAAATGGGATAAGGGAGTCGAAGCAACAAGATGTAACTCTTCAGATCCACGCCTCTGATATTAGCAAGAGTCTTAAACCTTTCACTTCTAACTATTATCCATTTTATTGGGGTTCTTTTAAAGATTCGACTAATAAGTTCGTATATTTCTTTTTCTATTGTACAGAAGAAGATGCTCTCATGGAGCTCTTGAGATTTATGCATGGCTATACTTTGTCGGTATCTTTAGTTGCCGATTTGGTGTGTGTTCTCATGGCTGCTGATAAGTTTGATGTACCCGCACGCATAATGTACTGCTGTAAACTTTTGCTGGATATGTCCATCACAACTGAGTCTGCTTTGCTTTAATCGGAGATTCCTTCCAGTGTTTTGGAAAGTGCAAATGCTCAACAATTAAGAAAGGGTGCACAACAGTATCTTGCTAGGCATTATAAGAATATAACCAAGTAACTTCTAATTCTATAGTATCCTTTCTTTCCAATGTTTGTTCTTTTCTTTTTCTTTCAAAATTTTCTTTTTGGGTTGGTCGGGGTTTATGATGCTATCTTTTTTTTTTTTTTGACTCACTTTCTTTCTTTCTTTTTTTTTTTTTAAATTGGATCATCATATATGAAAGAATCTTAACATTACATAATTTGATTCATTGTAAAGTTGATGCCTGTGACTATTCTCAAATCAATATCTTATTATGCCAATTTTTTTTTTGAAAGGTCAAATATTATACAACACTAAAGAAAAATATAAATTACTCAGTTATAATATCTTCATTTAAATTCAAATATTGCATTTAAAAAATTCTAAATCTCATACAAGAATATATTATAATTTATAAGCTTTACTTCCATAGATAGAATATTGTCTCTCAATCCTTCTTGATTTTAGTAATAATAATTGACTTGTTTATTAAGTTGAATTGTCTTCTCATCTCTAATGTGTTATTATTACCTTCAAGGAGACAACTAACTAATCAATTTTTGTTCTTTTGACAGTTCTCGAGAAGAGTTGATGGCCTTCCCACTTATTAGATGGCGGTAATCTCCAAGTTTCATCAGAGGATGCTTTGTATGACTTTGTGTTAGAGTGGGCAAGAACTAATTACCCAATACTAGAGGAACGACAAGAAGTCCTAAGTGCACGTCTTGTACCTTGCATTTTCTTCCCTTGCATGAGCCGTCACAAGCTTCAGAAGGTCTTAACTTGTAATGACTTTGATCATGAGGTTGCCACCAAGCTTGTGCTTGAGGCCCTATTTTTTCAAGTTGAGGTCCCACACCGCCAATCCTTTGTGGAGCGCACCTACACATATCTTCCTATTAAGGTGGTAGAATTTCAACTTCCGCGTCCACAATGCGTGGTATACCTAGACTTGAAACGGGAGGATTGTGCAAATTTGTTCCCTTCTGGGCGATTGTTTTCTCAAACATTCGTTTTGGATGGCCAACAATTCTTTTTATCAGCTCGCTGCAACATGGATCAGCAAAGCTATTTACACCATTTTGGGCTATTTATCGGGATGTACAAAAAGGCCTCGATGACTTCGGCAGCAAACTATGAATTTGCAGCAAGATCAAGGCCAACTGAAGAGTTTGTTTGCAAGCACAAAGGCAACTACCTCTTCACTGGAGGGAAGGCAGTTGGCTACCAAGACTTCTTTGCCATGTCATGGGCTGACTTCATGGTTGAGGATAGTCTTTACTTTATAAATGGCATCCTCCATCTAAGAGCTCAGCTTGCAATCAGGTCCTGATTCCTTCCCTTTCTATTTACCGCACTCAGGCTAAGATTGTAAATTAGTTGTTAGGCAATGCAAATGTGAGGAACTACATATAGAGTGAGCATACCCTTGTGTAAACATCGAACTAGATTATTAAAGATGCTTCTCTTCTTAGGGATTTGTGATTTCCCTTTCATAATTGGTCTTGTGGTTACAATGTTTCCTTGCTAATTTGTGCATTTCACCTTAAGATCTTACAATCTAGAAAACTTATCTTCGTGGAGATGAAGTTAATTTCTGGCAAATATTCTGCCATGATGCTCAAAGGAAAACAAGAAATGAAGAAAAAAAATGCAATGAGGATATAGAACCAATTCTCAGTTATTCATCAAGCAAGGGCAATGGATAAAAATTTGGAAATTCCTTATTATAAAGTTCAAATGATGTTCACCCTCTCCATCAAGGTAGAATCCAATCATCACCCACAACTAGAAAAACATTAGAAGAATAATTTTCACTAGGAGGGGTCAACATTTAATCTTAGTTTCATCAAAGCTACATATTTGTCTTGGCCTTGCCATGTGGCATGTTTAATACCCTTTGTCCCATATTGGGAAACTAATTGGGTATTCCTAGCCACATAAGCGGGTTGGCACTTCTATCTTTTATGTTGTCCTTTTGCAGAAAAACTTAGTTTGTGATAAACTAGTATCAAAATCAATCCGATCGGCCCAAAGATGGGTCATGGTGTGCTCATTTCGGTGTGGGATGGTGTCAGGGTCTGGCCGAGCAGCATGTTCAATTCCCCTATCCCACATCAAGAAAGTGATTAGACATTCTAGGCCATATAAGCTGTTGGGACCTCCACCCTTCAGGTAGGCCGTTTGGGAAAGGATTCCAAACCCGCGACACTATTAGTCTCTTACAACATTTAGATGGTTACCATAATACCAAAAACAATTTTGTTTGACACAGATACTATATTCCTTAAACACCTTGAGTAATAACACTGATAAGCTTGTTGGTAATGAAATTACACACAACTTATCAACCCCAACAATACATCTTAACAACTTGCTAGAAATGTTCAACTTCTCTAATCCTACTTTTTAAGACTTTCAATTGCTATTACAGTACAAAAAAATTACTGTTGCTAGTAAGATATTTATCCTATATCTTAAATATCCTTAGTAGCAACGCCGCAAACTTGTTAGCAATTTGACGCGTACATGTGCATGACCAGTTGGTCATTGACCTAAGTTAACAATAGATTTTATATGTTCAGAGTGAACATTTTTCTTTTTTCCTTATTATCATTTGGTAAGTTAGATATTAAGTAACTTGTACAAATTAAAGTATATTAACAAATGAAGAGTAATTTCAACCACAAACAAATAAAAAAACAAAGAATAATTTTACATGGTTAAATTTCATAAAAAAGAGCTTATATCCAACTTAAAATTTTAAAATATTAAATAAAGGAAATTATCTCTTTATAAATTTTTATTTTTCACACGTGAGACTTAACTTATATATATATATATATATATAAGGAAAAAAACAAGGAGATACCAATTGCATCTCATATCTCGGGAAATTTTTCTTTGGACCACGTTTGGATGCTTGGAGTGTATAGTTTTTAGTGTTAAAAGGTTAATTTTAAAATCGACTTATAAAAAAGAAATATATATTTTGTAAAACAAAGTTTTTGAAATAGTTCCTTACCTGGTAGCCTGAGTTTGACACACCCATTAGGCTAATATTTGAGACATCTCAACCTCCTCTCCTTTACCTAAAAAAGAAAAATTGAAATGAAATATAGTTGGACTATTTAGTTTGTTGTGTTCAGAAAAGCTACTCGTGAGAAGTTTTCCGATCAACTAAAGGATTTTTCTTTTAACACTTTATGTTTTTCCTTCACTAATTAGACTTGATACCACAACTATATTTGTTATTGGCAATTTCCGCTACTTTGTAACTGCCGCACGCAGATTGGCTGAAACGATAGATCGGTAATCAATAAAACGAGACTCCAACCCCTTTCCGGCGGTCTTTTCAGGTACTTGTTTTCAATTTACAGGATTCGATTCCGGTCATTTCTATACCTTTTGCGTTACAGATCCGGTTATTACTAGGTTTGGGTTGAGTCCAGATTGTCTCTCCTTTGTATGCGTACAATTGTGTTCGGCTTTTTAGAGTACGTTGGGGCTGGTCTAGTTTTTGAGCTTGGGCTCGGTTTTACCCGACCCAGTTGTAGAAGAGAATTATATCTCTGTCTTTCCAACTATCTTTCATTATGTAGCTGAATCTGGAAACTTCTTCATGTGGGCTTGATCCCTTAGAGCCTTAACTTTCCATCATTGCATCCCTGAATCCCAGCGAGTTATCGCTAATCCTTGGGCAGTGAGCTACGTTCTTCCTGAGTTCCCATGAGCCCAAGTTTATTACTAATTTTTGAACAGTAAACGTATGTGTGTGAAAACTTGAAGGTTCCAATACCAATTAATGCAAGCCCATTATCACTTCCCTAAAAGATCGCCTGGTGACTATTTAAGGTACTTTAACATCTTTAGAATCATGGCATTTTGTTTTGTTTGTGGACTCCACCGTTGGAATTTATAGCCGTAGAATATGCTGGTAAAGTAGCCGTTCTTTGAATTGACTACTAGTTCCTCGACGTCGGTGATTTGAAAGCCTGAGAGGTGACATGGTATTTTTGGTGACTGGAATGCATTTCCCCCGGACCGGGCATCTCTACATTCCCCCACCTGGAAAGGAGTGGCTGTCCATCTGTTTAATAATGGCGCTGCTTTTCATGCCGGTCAATGCATCATGTGCTGTATCCTCCTGCAATATTTTTTTTTTTTTTCTGTAGCGGTGCCCAGTGCTTTCCCCCTTCTCGAGGACGTGAAGTTCAGGTTCTAAGCGGGTGTGAAGCGCGCAACTGGTGGTGTAAAATGGCAGTTTGATGTAGCTTCTGGCTGGATCCCATTTTAGTTGGGGTTCTAATCCTCATGGTGGGTGACACGCAGAGTCACCAAAACTCAACACAAAACCAAACATTTTATCTTTTTTTTTACCGTCACCATGCCCAAGTTAACCAAGCCTCTTGCTGCCACTCCAAATCCAGATGAGCCCATCATCGAGGACATCACGTATGCTCCTCCCTCTCCCGAGCAAAACCCCTCTGCTTCAGGTTTGAATACCTTGCCTATCACGGCCTTTCCACCTTCCTCTGGCCCTTCTGACTCTACGGCCTTAGACCCCACTGGTCTGGCCCCCTCTCTGCCATCCCCTCCCTGGCCTTACTAGCCCTCATATTATCTCCCTGCGGGCCTTGGGCCTTACCCAACCCAGTCCACTACTGGGCCGCACCCCTACCCGCCTCCCTCCTCCGTCTCCTTTCCCCCTGGGCCTGACCCATCTCCCCCGCCCCAGGTCCCCACTAGACTGGGCCCGACCCCTCCGGTTTCTCCCCTAAACCCGGGGCAACCCGCTGGGCCAAATCTTGCGGACTCGGGTAGCAATCCCTACCCGTCGGGTAGCAATCCCTACCCGTCGGGTCACCATCCCTACCCGTCGGGTAGCAATCCCTACCCGTCGGGTAGCAATCCCTACCCGTCGGGTCACCATCCCTACCCGTCGGGTAGCAATCCCTACCCGTCGGGTAGCAATCCCTACCCATCGGGTAGCAATCCCTACCTGTTTCCCTTCGTCGTTCCATATTCCGCTGCTGCCGCCAGTGGTCGCCCTGAACCAGGCGATCCCCTCTTCACCACCGTCTCCGATGGCCCCGAACTCTGCCTGGTCCCTCATCTCCTCACCAGCACCGACAATTATTCCGTCTAGGCACGCGAATTCCGTCGCGCCCTCTAAAGTGTGTCGTCTTCGTAAATCCCTGTATGGTCTTAAGTAAGCTTCCCGACAATGGTATGCCAAGTTCACTTCTACTCTTCTCTCTGAAAATTTCCGTCAATCCCGACATGACTATGCATTATTCATATGGCGCAAAGGCGGTTCCTCTATCTACCTATTGATCTATGTCGATGATATCTTAATCATGGGGAATGACCTCCTTGCTATTGATTGTTTTAAGAAATTCCTGCACTCCACTTTTCGCATAAAGGATTTGGGACCTCCTAAGTATTACATCGACATTGAGATTGCTCGTTCAGACAAAGGGATTTGCCTCAGCCAGCGAAAGTTCGTCTTGGAAATTATCTCTGAGGCTGGTTTATCAGGATGCAAACCTACCATCATTCCATTTAAACAAAGTTTGAATCTCACCACTCCAGAGTTTGATGTGGGCATGTCACCTCCAGATGAAGATCCCCCACTCAAGGATCTTTCAATTTACAAACGGTTGGTTGGAAAATTTATCTATCTCACCATGACAAGACCTAATATTTGTTATGCAGTCTAGATTCTCAGTCAATTCATGCATGATCCAAAACAATCTCACATGAATGCGGCCTTGAAGGTAATAAAATACTTGAAAGGGTGTCCAGGTTTGGGAATTCTCTTATCTAGAAATTGCAACATGGAAATGACAGCTTATTGCGACACAGATTATGCCACTTGCCTTATGAGCAGAAGATCGACAACAGGATTCTGTGTAAAATTGAGAAATTCCTTGCTATCTTGGAAAACAAAGAAACAATCAACCGTTTCTTTGTCATCTGCCGAATCGAAATATCGTGCTATGGCTAAAACCACATGTGAAGTCATCTGGTTGAAAGGTCTTCTTCGGGATCGAGGAGTTCATGTCAAAGGTCTTACTCTCCTATTCTGTGATAATAATGCTGCTCTTAAACTCGCTGCAAATCCAATGGTCCATGAACGGACAAAACATATTGAAGTAGATTGTCATTTTACGAGAGACAAGATTCAAGAAGGAATTATCAAGACAAGAGAGATTCGGACTACGGAGCAGCCAGCCGACATTTTCACCAAGGCTCTTTGTCACAGACAACACACGTATCTCCTGAACAAGCTAGGCGTATTCGATGTCTATAAACCATCAAAGCCGCCAGCTTGAGGGGGAGTGTTGAAGATACGCGTTTATATTCCCTTATGTTGAATGATAATATTTCCATATAGCGAAGTCACATTGAGAAAGTATTTGTATAATTGGTAGAAAATTATTTGTTTCATTTTATTTGTTCATTCCCATATTTGTAAATCCCTACATTATAAAGGGAAGTCTCTTGTACGTTGTAAATTAATCAATCAAAGGGTTCTCTTTCATGCTCCTTTTCTCTCCGTTTTCTCTCCCTTTGTGACAGTTGCCAACAAACACTGAGAGGAAGAGTGGAGAGAGCAAGCAAAGGATAACAAAGTTTTTATTTTGTCGGTCGTATTAGGTTTCACGCTTGCATTAAGATAACAGAGTTTTTGTTCACTTGTTCTTTTGTTCCTTCTATTGTCACTTCCCTCTCATCTTCATCGTGACTGTCAATTCTCTCCCTCTTTCTTCTTCTATAACCCACCAACTCTACTCGCCTCGCGTCCATAAGAGAGATTAGTGGTTAGGGCTATTCATGGCCACAGCTACCATGGTCCCATCTTTCTCTTTTTGCCTCATATGTAGTTGAGCCAGTCATTCTTTGAGCTAATAAGGGGCTTCAATCATTAACAAGGAACAAACCACATTACGGGTATTCGTTCCAAGAGGTGAAAATAGAATGCGTACGGGTAAGCGAGGTTGTGGCTGCTTTGTGCACAACAACCAGAGACGCTGCCTGTGCATTATGAATGCTAATAGAAAACGATAGCTGGAAGATTAGGCAAGCAAAAAGAATTCAACTTTTTCGAGCGGTTCTTCATGAATACAAGATTCTTTTCGTTGACTCGAAAAACAAAAGGGAAAAACCTTCATTGTCATACGCAAGTGAGTTGTGAAAAGAAGAGTGCTGGTGGAGATCTTTGTGCTATTGACAGCTTATAATTCATTGTAATTTCTTCCTTTTCTTCTTCTTCCCCGCAGTCAAAACCTATGACCATAAAGGCGATTCGACTACTTTTCACATGGGTCTTTTTTGTTTTGTTTGTTTTGGTTTGTTTTGTTTTTCTCCTGGCGGTCAAATCCTTTGTTAGGTTGCAAGTCTCCATGAACACAGTCGTAATTGATGTAAGAGAGGTTAAAAAGTCCGCAGCCATGATGAACAAGAAAGAATCAAGGAAAAAAACCAACAAATGGGAGAGAAGGGGAAGGAGCAAAACCAATAAAAGAAGTCAGTATCTTACTGGGTATCATAAGAAATTTTATCCCTAAACTGCACTATAACTTCAGGGACTTCAGCCCTATTGGCCTGACAAGCTAGGGCCCTTAACTTACCACTGGACCCAATTCACATTTCAGTTATTCAGACATCTCATTATCTGTTTCTTTTTACTATTTACAATAAAATTGTGGTGTCATCTTTCAGTTTTTGATATTTTCAGAAAATCCAAGTCCCTTATTAAGGTACTTTCTTGTTAAAATAACAAAACCAAGACCGAAATTGGGAAAAAAATTAAAAAATTAAAAAAAAGAAAAGAAAATTAAGGCTGCATTTTCCAAGTAGCCTGACTATGTGGAGCGTTAAAATCCCATACAAGATCCAAGTCAGACGCACCAAACCCCGGGTAGGAAATAATTATTACGAGAAACAAAGCCAAATTGAAAACCATCACATTCAAGACGACCCGGCCCCTTCCGTATTAATACGAGAGCGCGTTGGTTTTTTCTCAGCCTTCCAAACTACGTCGCTTGAATTGAGCTCACGCCGTCTTTGTGAGTGCAGGGTTGGGGTGGGAGTTTTTGGAGGATGAGGAATCTAGATGCGAATACGGATCTGTTCGACCCGAGGACCGTCATGGACTCGGATTTCTCCAACGCTGCGTCGTCGGCGGACGCCGATTTCGGCTTTGCTTTTAACGATAGTAATTTCTCCGACCGGCTCCTCCGATCGAGATCATGGGGGACCCGCCTGAGAACAGGCCCGATACCGAGGGGTTGATCAGTATTGCCGATTGGGCTCGGCACCGGAAGCGGAGGCGAGAGGATATCAAGAAAGACAACGGTAAGATATGTCGGTTTCTACTTCCGTGGTTCTGTTTGGTTGCCGAGAATTTTTCTGAAAACCATGCTTTGCAGTTTTATTCTCGCCTTTTGTGGGAGGAATATCAGTAACTTTCCCTTGTTTACAGCGCAATTTGCTTCGATGCGCCTCTGTTTGTCCGGTTTTCGAAGTGGCTTGATTTTCTAAGATATGAAAATAGGTCCTAGATGCCCCAGAGCTTGTAGATTTTCATCAAATTCGCAATTGATTTCTAAGGTTCCCTTTCGTCTCTGAGAAAATGGGGAAAATAATTGAAGATTTAGACATTTTGTTAAGCTAAAGGATTACTTTTGAAGGTTTCGGTTTGCTTTATGCCAATATCATTTTCACATAAATGATACTGATCATTAGATTTTCTGGGGCCTTACTTTCTTTACGAGATAATGGAGCAAAAGAATCAAAGGTTGAGATATTGTCTTAATTCTTTCATAATTTTTTAGAGATCATTTTAACGATTTTGTTTGCTCGGCCTCTGTTGATTTTGGGAACAAGTTCAGCAGAAGAAAGGAAAACCTCGTTTGGGTAGAGATGAAGAAAAAGGAAACTCAAAAGGAAAACTTCGTTTGGGTAGAGATGAAGAAAAAGGAAACTCAAGAAGAAGTCTTATAATGCCTAGATAAGCCGAAATAAAAGAAAAATTAATGCTCATCTTATCTTTTCTTTCAATACAACCATTCTATCAAGCCCAGATGTTCAAAGAAGTGCAGTAATGAAAGAAATACATATTTCTTGTAGGGAAACTTGGAAATAAGAGAGCTCGCTCTTTTGAACCTTGGCTTCTGAGTGCATGAGAGCTTACTTTTCTGTTCTCTAGGAAACCAAGTTTAGGAGGGAGAAGACTTTTTTACTACTATAATCTTTTTATATCATGTACTTCGTCTGCGATAGACATTGTTATTGCTTGTTATTTGTTTTCCAACTTATGTATTCTAATATTGTCGTGCTAGAACTTGTTGGGGGGGGAGGGGGGGAAAGGCCTGTTCTTCAACCAGAGAGGCAGATGCTTTGATTACTGTTATTTCATTTGGAATAATTATAAGCAAAGATTATATGCCGATACCAAGTTGTCCTACTAATGTCTAGAATTTGGATTCTCCTTTCCAATGCATTTGGAAATGACATTCTGGAAGTTGATATAAATTTGGTGACATCTCATATGGTTTCTTCAGTTGACTCAAGTTGACTGGGGAAAGAGACATGGAAGTATTCGATTGCCTTGATGGTGAGATTTTATTGAGATGCATTGATTTTACATGTCAAAGATCATATTCATAAAGTATCTTTTTTATTTCAACCTTTGTAATTATAGCTGTTTCTGAGTAACTTGCTGTATTCA
Source organism: Casuarina equisetifolia (assembly GCA_028551475.1). NCBI lineage: Eukaryota > Viridiplantae > Streptophyta > Magnoliopsida > Fagales > Casuarinaceae > Casuarina > Casuarina equisetifolia. The sequence goes on from CM052355.1 coordinate 10,993,857, forward strand.
GTAGCTAAGGATTGTAATCATCATCATGGGTTGCTGTAAGTTCCTTGCTTGCCTTTTCATTTGTTTGATTATAACTAATGTCTCTGTGTATGTATATGGTGTATTGTCTTGTCCCAGTCATGTTTATTAATGTTTGTCTTCTCGTTTCAGTTGTGGATCTAACTGCAGGCGCTGAGGAGCAGATTTTGAACTGCAACCAACCTGATACAGATGATTGTTTGGTCTGTGAAAACCCTGATGAGGAAGTGGTTGCAATGAGTGAAGAATCACCTTCGGGTATGAAACAAACTTAGATAGAATTGTTCCCTTTTAATTTTTTTAAATGATTAATCATATAAAATTTGGAAAGAAGTTTCTGATTGAACCATTCAAAACTAGAGAGATCCGTCTATTTATAAGTTTAGGGACTACCTTAACATTGAAAGGATAATCTGACAGCGAGAGGCAAAGAATCTAGACATGTATAGAATGTTATTGTTCTTCTTATAGCCAAAGTTCTTTTGGGAACTTTGTATGTATTCTTATCGGCTTTTTTGATCTAGTAGGTGACGAAGCTGGAAATAGCAATGATTCAAACTGGAGTATGGATTTTTCTACGGTTGTAAGAGTAAAAACATTGCACATCAGCTCTCCTATTTTGGCTGCCAAAAGTCCATTCTTCTATAAGGTAAGTCACATATTACGGTAAAGTGGTTTTACTTGTTTTACATGTGACAGTCTCCAGATGGTCTTTTCATTTATTTCCCCTTTGCATTTTTGTTTATTGCAGTTATTCTCAAATGGGATGAGGGAGTCGGAGCAGCGACATGTAACCCTTCGGATCAATGCTTCTGGTACAAAAATTATCATAAATGCCTTACTTCCTAACTATTGTATTGGAATTATTCCTGGCATATTCAACTCTAAAATTCTTATACTTCTTTTTGCTTGGTACAGAGGAAGCCGCACTTATGGAGCTTCTGAATTTTATGTATAGTAATACGTTATCCATAACTACGGCTCCTGCTTTGCTGGATGTTCTTATGGCTGCTGACAAATTTGAGGTTGCTTCATGCATGAGGTATTGCAGTCGACTATTGCGGAATTTGCCCATGACACCAGAGTCCGCTTTGCTTTATCTAGAGCTTCCCTCAAGTGTTTTAATGGGTGAGGCAGTCCAGCCCTTGACTGACACAGCAAAGCAGTATCTTGCTGCCCGCTATAAGGACATTACTAAGTAAGTTCGGCCATCCAGTGCTCTCCCTTTTGTTTTTTGTTGTCTTTCCCCCCTTTCTTCTTGTGGGGAGGTTGAAGCATGAAGAACTAAACTAGACCATGCTTTACATGGTGCTATCAGATCAGTCTCCCTCTAGCATTTTCCTTAGAAATTGAATGGTTTAATTGAGGTTTTGGTGTATGGTTGGACAGTTTTCCAAATGCAAGACCTGTCAGAGACTTTAAACATCCTCATTAGTTTTCCTTCTATTTCACAGTTCATATTTCTTGTTAGGCTCGCCTTCCTCTTACTTCTAGATGAGAAAAACTTCACATATTGTCGTTGGTTGTAGGCCACGAAATTTTCCAAACAATTTTATGGTTAATTAGCATTATCCTTTGATGATTGTGACAGCTGTATTTTGGAGCTTGATTGAACAGGATCAGATTTGATTCATGTTTGTGAGATCATCTTACATGAATATTGGTTTCATATGCTGTGATATTATGGCAAAATCAATGTACAAAACCATCCACAAGGTTCAGTAGCACCATCATTAGTTAAGGACAATGATTGTGAAAATCAGTTTACTGTTAATTCGTTATTAATTACTGCATTGGATATTATCATTCTCGTTGTTGTTGTCTTCATCTGCATTTTGGTTTAGGGAAGGAGCTAATGTTGGGTTTTGGCACTTTTGACCAGGTTCCAAGAAGAGGTGATGGCCTTGCCCCTTGCAGGAGTAGAGGCAATATTAGCCAGTGATGATTTGCAGGTTCCATCAGAGGATGCTGTATATGACTTTGTGTTAAAGTGGGCTAGGGCTCAGTACCCGAAACTGGAGGAACGAAGAGAAGTCCTGGGTGCACGTCTTGCAAGATTTATTCGCTTCCCTTACATGACTTGCCGCAAGCTTAAGAAGGTCTTAACCTGTAATGACTTTGATCATGAGGTTGCAACCAAGCTTGTGAATGAGGCCCTCTTTTTTAAGGCTGAGGTGCCATATCGCCAACGCATTCTAGCTGCAGAAGAGTCTGCCACCTTAAATCGTCGCTTTGTGGAGCGGGCCTACAAGTATCGCCCAGTTAAGGTGGTAGAATTTCAACTTCCCCGTCAGCAGTGTGTGGTATATCTGGATTTGAAGCGGGAGGAGTGTGCAAATTTGTTCCCTTCTGGACGGGTTTATTCTCAGGCATTCAACTTGGGTGGCCAGGGATTCTTCCTGTCAGCCCACTGCAATATGGATCAGCAGAGCTCTTTCCACTGTTTTGGGCTGTTTCTAGGGATGCAGGAAAAGGGCTCAGTGACTTTTGCAGTCGACTATGAATTTGCAGCGAGATCGAAGCCAACAGAGGAGTTTGTTAGCAAGTACAAAGGCAACTACACGTTCACTGGAGGTAAGGCAGTTGGCTACCGAAACTTATTTGCTATACCATGGACTTCCTTCATGGCTGAGGATAGTCTTTTCTTCATAAATGGTGTTCTCCATCTTAGAGCTGAGCTTACCATCAGGCACTGACTCCTCCTCCCCTTTCCTTTTCCCAGAGCTTTAGACTGATTTGCACCTTTAGTTGGTGACTCTAACCCTTTATTTTTCTTTTTGTTCTCCGCGCCTTGCCCCTTTTTAACTTGTAAAAGCCAGTGTTGCGGTCTAGGTACTTGTCGGTAGCAGGTTGAGTGACGATTTCAAATGTTTCTCGTTATGGGGATACGTGTTCCCGGGGAGCACGGGGAAAATGTAAATGGGTTTGAGTAGGTGGCAGAATCGATATTTTGGAGACTTATATAGTACAAATGTATGCCATAGTGTGATAGTTCTATCTGAATTAGAACTTGAATGTGGAGCACTTGAAATATTCTGCATCATTCATCTTGGCAGAATTTTTATTCAGAAATTCCATTATGCTTCGTGTGTTCGTCCACGATGCATACTGATCGTTAAAAGTTGAAAAAGAGCATTTGTAGCTTTTAACTTATGAGGAACGATCAAAATGCCAAGATGCTCACGAAAACAGACGAAATCAGATAAAAAGAGAACCGTATCCGATGACGTTAGTAGAACAGATTCTAAGCTTATAATGGAGGCCAAGATTTTTGGGAATCTCGCGTTGTAAAGTTAGAACCCCCGTTGGCACTTCCCACCAAGACGGTATCAATAATTGCCCAAATGCCGGAAACTTTTGAGGATGATGTTTTAACCAGCAGTGCAGTGGTAACTGGGTCGATTGTAACTTCTTTCATCCTAGATAAATGTAGCAGGTGACCTAAATACTACAAGAAGAGCAAGTAATTGTAATCACGGTCAAAATAATGAACGAATATATATTACCACAATTCTTTTCAGCACAAACGGACTCGAATGTAAAAAGAGACTTTTTCTCGAATATAGTAAAAATAACCCCAAATCTCCTCCTTACCGTTCGTATCTCCAACCAACCAAACCAAACCAAACCAAACAGGGAAAGGAATCGCAAGTGAAACCCACCGTTGTACACAGCACACTATCCTTATTCCCCGCGGACAAGGTCTCCTTAATTGCCACGCTAGCTTTTATAAAAGAAAGAGTGCAAAGCGAACAGATGTAAGAATCTAAAGCTCTCTCACACTCATACACACAGTGAGAAGGCATTGATCCGTTAACGCTTCCACAAAGCAAGCGAGCAAGCAAGCCAGGGCTTGGGAGAGAGTGATCGAGCTTAGACAAAAAGCAAGATGCCGAAGAACAAGGGAAAGGGAGGGAAGAACCGGAAGCGAGGAAAGAACGAGGCGGACGACGAGAAACGCGAGCTGGTGTTCAAAGAAGACGGGCAAGACTACGCCCAGGTGAACAGAATGTTGGGCAACGGTCGGTGCGAAGCCACATGCATCGACGGCACCAAGCGGCTCTGCCACATCCGAGGCAAGCTGCACAAAAAGGTGTGGATCGCCGCGGGGGATATCATACTCGTTGGCCTCAGGGACTACCAGGACGACAAGGCCGACGTCATCCTCAAGTATATGCCTGACGAGGCCAGGCTTCTGAAGGCCTACGGAGAGTTGCCCGACACTACCAGGTTGAACGAGGGAATTGCTGGTGGGTTGATCGAGGATGATGAAGGAGCAGGGGACAATTATGTTGAGTTTGAGGACGAGAGCATTGACAAGATTTAGAAGAATCAAGGACAATTATGTTGTGATTTTGCTTGGATTTTCGGTTTTTTAATGTGACTGAAAAAGAATTGTGTAACCCCTGTTGCTTACTTCCTTTACATATATCTAGTTCTCTTCTGAGAATCGTCCTGATTCCTGGTTTTAGTATATGATGCAAATAATTGTTTCCCTGAACGAGATTGATGAGGATTCATCTTCATGACTTTCTGAGGAGCTACAGAAAAATGTTGTTTTGTCAACGGTTTGACGACGAAACCCATGCCTTTTTCATGGAATTCCCACTTGAATTCATGTCTTGTGCCTTGCAGTTTTATCATGCTTTTGTTGTCCATTGAAAAACCAGATGGGAAGAGGCTTAGTTAAAGACCCAAAAAATAATGGGCGACCGTAGTGGGATAAGTGAGAGAGGTTACAAAGGGAATTCCCAGTATCACACCGAACGTCTAAAACGACTGTAATTACAAACCACCTCCAAATAGTTTACGAAGGTAAAAGTTTTCACCAATGCTGCTGACTGAATTAAACATGCTTCATAAACGATTTGAAGAAAAATGTAAGAATCTTCCACCGATTTAGCAACATATTTCAATCCATCAAGAAAAATCATTACCAGAAACCGTACAAAAGCAGCCAAAGAAAGTTCTCGTCACCAAAGATGTAAATCTAAAGTCAGCAGGATTTCTGTTCAGAGGTGCCTTGCTGCCGTCCGAATACATAGACGCTTTATTACTTCTACTGCCGATTTGTGAAAGGAGTGTAGTTTTCCAGGCTTGCAAATATGGCTCCATCTGCCGGACAAGGGAGAGCATACGAAAACATACCAAATGATTTAGATTTTGCGGTGGAAAATAAAACACATGCATGTATCTGTACATAAATATTGCTTCTTCTTTTTTTGTTTCCTTTGGTAAAGGGGAATAGGTTTTACAAGCAACATAATATGCCCAATCACATGAGTGTTCATTCTGTCAATAGCTTGGCTATCGAATACTTATAAATACCACAGAATCACAACTACAGGGAATATGTTGTTTCTCAATTGACACCGTACTACAAGAAATATTAGACAATAAACCACAAGAACAACTAAGAAAGCGCACAAACCAAATATCACTAAATAATTGTTTGGATATTCTGCGGAGAGACAACAGATAACAACTGAAACACTACTTTGTTATATATTAGCTCAAGATAATGTTGATGTTGCATCACATTCCATGTCAAAAGAGATAATGTCCACCATCTTCTCACAAGAAATAATTTCTTGTGATCTCCCCCTGTTCTGATGATACATACACTACCAAATCCACTGTGTTTCTTCACCAACCCTTTTCTTTCAATTCTGAGAAGGGAAACGTTCTTAAAAATCCTACTGAATAGCAATCAAGAAGTAGCAACACTAGGGGAACAAGATCAACAACTCTTCAGTTCTAGCCACAGGTCACGTAAGTCCCATGAGTCGTTGAAAAGAATTTTGCCTAAATAAATTTGAATGCCCTATGATTCTCCATAAGGTCTGCAGAGCAACGGGTGAAGATCCCATGCCTTCTCCCACGGAAAATTTTTCCGTTCTATATGCCCTTGAGGGTTAAAAGAAGCGCCATGATTTTAGATGAGCACCAAAACTATGACATTCACAGTTCCGGACCATCTAGTCTAACACGAAGAGTGGTCACTACATATGCGTATCGAAACGCTGAAATCAAATAGCTAACGACTAGGCTCATAAGGCTCATAAGATAAGGCACTCAATGAAGAAGAGTGCCCACGGAGGTCCAATTTCCACTCAAAGACAAGCTGATCATTCAGTTCAGAACTACCCAATCTCTACTACCACTACCTATGACCAAGTTCAGCAGAAACACTAACAAGATGCATACTCAAAAGACCCGCCAATAAATAAATAAATAAATAAGGTGGCGATCTTTAACCTCTGCCTGAATCATCTGATCTTCTCCCTCCGACTGCTCTTCTTCGCCGCTTCCCTGACATTGTCAATGTAACCCTCGATTGGTGGTGTCAAAGTCGCCATGAACCGGTTCACCGGGAACGGAGTTAAATCGGGTACCAGAGCCTCCGCTTTCAAATCCTCCGGCAGCGCCTCGATGGCCTCCTTCTTTAGCCTCAAGAGCGTCGACTCCGCTGCCTGCCTCGCCCGGTGACGCCGCATGAGAACCCTACTGTACTCCTTCGCCAATCGCCGCCCGTCCTCTACTGTGAGCGTGTACTTGGGGATCTTGTCGGCGTCGACGAGTCCCAGCGATATGAGATCCAACCCCGGAGTTCCAATGATCATCGGATCATCCGAAATCCCCATCTTTTCCTTGTAGTTCTTCTTCTTCATCATCTCCAGCTCTCGCTGCCTATCTTTGCTGAGGAGGCCCAGCTTCTGTCTCTCGGCTTCCCGCGCTTTGTCTCTAGCGTTCAGGTATCGGACCGGCGTGGGAGCGTTGAGGCACAGCTGCTCGAGTCTATCTTCTCGCTCAAATGCCTTTTTGCCTCCCACTTCGCCGCCCTTAGCGTCAGGTTGGCCTTTCTTGGTGTTCATTTTGGATCGCTTTAGGGTTTGGGCTGCCTTGACTTTTCCCTTGCCCTTCGCGGTTCCACTAACCGGGCGTTGCTGGAGGAATTGGTTGCTCCAGAAGGACTCTCCGGCACACGGCAGAAGCCTCAGCTTTGCGATTCTGGGGAGCATTTTCTGAACCACCAGTGCCGGCGCACGGCGTCGAGAGGGTTTTGGGGGCTTTTAAGGGCTTCCAGAGGTTTTTGGACCGGACGACACCTTTGGTTGTGTCGTTCTACACGACAGAAGAGACAGTTAAAGATAACATTTTTATATTAAAAAAATATTAAATAATACTCATATATTGAGAAAAACATTTTCTAATTCATAGATTAACTTTTAGATTAAAAGTTTATCTTTTCTAATGCTTGAGCCATCGAAACTTTATCCCAAGTAACCTTAAGAGCACTTTGGGGAAGGAAAAGCAGGAGGATAAAACTCGAGTTTTACGCAGGAAGTTTCTCAAACTTCTAATTCGTTACTTCAGTCTGTGTACCGTTACTTGCGCCATGATTTGGCAGTGGTTTAAAATTGCTTCTTCAGTTCAAGTGCTTATAAATCTGCTTGTTTTTCCTGTGAATCACAGGGTTCTATTACGTTGAAAAAGGTTATGCAGGTCCGCGTCCTGAAATGGAACTTCAAACCACCAGTTTTGAGTTAAGCAGACCATATGTATCAGCGGAAGGAAGCGCGAGAGCTTCTTCGTATTACAATCACAGGAAGTATACTTCACAACTGCATAGCATCAATTCAGAGCTTTAAATATAAAGCTGTCTTGTTTTATTTGAAGAATGAAACGAGGAGATACAAGGAGTAATGATGATCAATTCAAAACCTATTCTACATTACAGGAATAGATGCCTCTTACACAGGAAACAGAGAGAACCAAAACAAGATGATGACTGGAGACAAATATATAGCTTCACTTGCCACCAATCATATGGACTTATTCAGTTCCTGCAATCTTCTTCTTCAATGCTTCAATATCAGTAGCTAGTTCTTTTCTGCTTGACTGAAGAGAAGGAATAATATCGTTTGTTAGCAAGACTTGATTCTGTACTGCCCAGAAAACAAGTAATTATTATTTCATATTTACCTTGAATAGAAGGTAACGGTAGACAAACCATCCGGTATATCCTAGCCCTACCAACTCCATAATCTTTGGAAGCTGATAAAAGAAGAAAATCCTGTCAGAGTTCTTGAATAAAGGTTGCATTTCGAGAATAATTTTGTGTAAGATGAAGTTAATCGCACTTTTATTCACAGAATTAGTCGGTCAAATAAGGACCTGAATAGCATATACTTCTCTTTGATATAATACAACGAAGTAAATAGAAATATTTGTTATTGAATGAAATCACCCACCAAAGGAACCGAGTTGATAGCACCAACTACAATTGAAGAAAGCCAAACTGCAACTATTGCCCCACCTCCATAGAGAAGTACTGTGCTCTTGTTTTCAACTGCATCCCACTAATAATCACAAAAGAAGGCAACCATTTAAAATCACAGCATGTTTTGCTCAAACAAAAAAGTATTATTCATCAGTACTAACGAAACAGAACAACAATCAGGCAATCTAGGAGGCATTATGCTGAAAAATGGTAAGCTTTCTCCCGGTAGTAGTATCCCTGCTTTGCTTCTTACCTTCTCCTTCAAGTCTGAGAAAACCTCGCCAGCATCAACAGAAGTGGATGTCTCTTCTGAAGAAGCTCTGGTCTGAAGCAGAGTAGACCTGCGAGACTCTGTTCGAAAGAGAAACTAGAAACATAAGTACCCATTTAGACATCCTCGGTGAACCTTTTCTGTCTTTCTAAATTGTCATCTGATAAGTGGATTTGCAACCAACTTATACAAATAGAAACATACTAAGAAATGAAGAGTCGACTCAATCAAAGACCAATAAAAAGTGGAAAACAATTCGAAGGAAAGAAAAAAAGGTACAGATTACCCTTGTTTAAAAGCTTAGACACGGGAAGGGCGAAAGCTAGTTGGGGCATCCAAGCCTAGATTTAACCACATGAAAACTCACACTCCAAAAACCCATCAACATTTTCTTTCTGTCCAGTCCGATGGTTCCACTCAATTCCAACCTGGGTTACAAATCAACACTTGGGCACGTTGCACACTCTCGTCCCTACTGTTGCTACAGCCAAACGGCTGGCCTAAGTCCCAATTCATAGTCTTAATTATGCTTTGCAATAAGAAGTATGCTAAATAGAATTGGTGATTTAGATCCGTTCCTTATTCTGACACGCTGGGGCAATACTTAATCGATGAATAGCCGCCGCCACAGTTATTTCAAACAACTAGCTTCAACAAACATCTCGGCTTTAACGAAGTCCAAACACAATTACGTATCACAGAAACCTCCAGGTTTATGTCCAAATGGGAAATCATGAAGTTAAAGAGGTTGTAAAGTGTTTCATGAGCCAATATGCAGTTCCATAACTTAAATGACTTATGCGACCTTTACTCTACTCTGTGCCATGTAAAATGCAAAAGGTAGTTCCATATTTCTTTATAATCTTTCCACATCACTTTGCTTCCCAAAATTACCAATAACTTCAGCTGGGCCAACCAAATTGTATCAGACCCACTTGGCTCATAGCTTATCTTAAGCGTCACAAGAAGAAACCCATTATTACCTAAATCCTAATCACCAGAAGCAAAACCGAAAATAGACAACAACTCACACGGGACAAAACACCCAATTGAATATAAAGAAAAATAGATCACATCAGTCCTTAAGTTGTAAAGATATGCTCGACCAATTGCCTCAAAGAGAGAATAGTACGCTACCTGAAAGCTTAGTAGAAGAGTTGAAAGATGTTGAAGACAAGCGAGGAGGGAGGTAAGGCAAGGCAGAGCAGCGAACCGTGGGTTTGGTGGTAGGGAGGCGTGGGACTAAGACGGCCGTACTGGGATAAGCCGTCGCATATGCCGCCGCAGCTGCCATTGCCGAGAATGTGAGGATGCTTGGACAGCCAATCGCTATGTTTATCCCAAACGTTGGGTTATTTGTCAATGCAGAGCTGACTTTGATTGCTTGCGTCTTCCTTCTCCAGATATTTTCTCTCCTTTTTTATGTTCGGTATTGGTTTGGTTATCCTCCGTGATGGTTTCTGACCCTTTACTCCGGAGTATGACACGTGGAGAAACCCTGGTTCCTGATTGGTTGCTTCTCTATCTGATATCCATGCTTGTGGTTCCTCTCTCTTCTTCCCTATCTAAGATTCTTATTGCTCTTCCGTAAAATCAATAATTAACACCAATTGTTATGGAATGAAAAAATATGACAGGATCAAATAGGACTTACAAGACAAAGTATGCATCTTTTTTTTTTTTTTTCTACCTCAATATGTTCCTTGTTTCCCAAGTGCACGGTTATTGTCAAAACTTATTTAAATAATTATACTAGCAGTTTTAAATGGTAAATTCCCATTTTTCTTCTGAGAGTAGGAAGAACATCCTCAAATTGACAATCAATTGTATATAATTATCTTGTTTGGGATAAACATATCGATTGGATAGTTATCTTGTTTTAAGCAAGGATTGACAATCAATTGTAAAAGAAAAATGAGAAATATAATTAGAATTATTCTCAATACTTGCATAGAATCAGTAGACCCGTTACATTTGTCCTCAATATTAGAAGGCCATAATTCTATTTGAAGCACTAATTCAAGAGTTTGGAGATATTTTTTATATTAAACACTATCTAATATTCATATGTCTTATGTGGAATTTTTATCCTTAACATTTCTCTATATATCAAAGTTCAAGGGTTTAAAATTGAATAGGAGTTAAAGAAAATCAATTTAGACTTTATTACCAAATTAAATGTTCAAATTTTACTCTAAAAGTTAATTTATGCGTTATGAAACATTTTTTATATTTGAAATTACAAAAAGAATCATATCTTTTTTTTTTTTTACGAGACTTTAGTCCTTTACAATCACAAAAAAAAAATAAAAAATCAAAGATATATAAATCCCACTGACTTTCAACTCTCACAAACTGTCATAGAATTCTTTGAAACAGTTCATACTGGCAGTACAAAGATCTGCATCAAGAGGCTTTTCGTAGCTAACTTCAGTTTCAAGTTGCAGCTCTTCCCCTCGTGCTGCGCAGGCTTGGCCTGTGGGATGTCCATACATGTTTCAGCGCAACAACGCAAATATTTGGCCCAAAGCTTTTGTATGGGTCCCGAGGTTCTATCACCATTAAAGCCATGTTTCCCGAGTACTATGCCACGATGCCTGTGAAAGCCGGCCAGATAACGACGTACTATCCAACTGCCGCAATAGGGCCAGCATACATGTTTACAATTGAAAGAGAGTCACCACCTTTTTGGGCTAACCAGACTGTCGATGGAGCAAAAGATGTTTCAGAGAGAAAAAGAAAAGATCCAGGAAGCTTTCCATAGAGCTCTGCTACCCTCGCTATACAAACAACGCCAGTTCATACTTTATCTGAATTCTGCAGCTTGTAATCGCTTTTGTGCCCTATGAATCATTTATCAGCAGCTCAAGTTTTTTCTTTGCTTTTAAGTGTTTTTTGATTGCTTTTTTTGGGAACTTTATTATTTTTTTAATTTTACTTGGTTGCTTTTTTGTGAACCATGTGGCTTGCAAATCACTTGCCTAAAAACAAGCACTTGTTTCTGGAGATGCAGTGCTTGCGTCCCTGTCCTGGGGGGACTATGCCACCTGAAGTCTTCGTTGGCTTTGTCTGTCGTAACCAAAACTCTTTCCCTTCCTCCTAACCCAACTGACTAGGAACAAGAAAAAGTATACTAAAATATAAATAGAAAACAGGAAAGTATCATAAACAACTGAAGAAGACCAATCCTTTTTTGGGTGCCATTCAAACTCGGCTTGCCAACCTCATAGAATACCAGCACCACAGCCCATATTCCATTGCCACGTTTTGTTTCATCAGCCGCTCTGACACAACCACTGCTTCCTGGGCAACTCCAAGAAGATTGAGACAAAACAATAAAGATTTGAAGGGTTCAAAGTCATGATCTCATTTGGAAGAACGTTTATTTGTTGAGGTGATTCTGGTTTACCTTCTCCAACAAAGCCTTGAGAGCATAATTATTGGGTTGCTTTACATAGTTTTCTGTATCACTTTGATTATAGAAGGATTCTTTGGAGTCTAAGATCGATTTCGGTTCGTGCTCTTCCCACCTGGAGAGAAGAATACTCAAGCTTATAGTGAGCCTTTCATGAATCGTGGAAAGGTCGCATGATGGGTTTGCCTTGTCAGTGGCCATCCCCGACGCATTTCACGTATTCGACATGAAAGACAGGAAATGGCTTTCCGGTTAGCGTTTATGGGACACCACAGTAGCTGGTACGTTATATGGATGTTGCTCTCTTTGTCTTCATCATCATTTGCTCGAGGCTCGAACGAGAATGACATCGAGTCTTTGAATGCTTTTATTCATGATCTTGCAAATAACACACTAGTAAAGCCTCGTACAGGCACTCTATACAATCTTTCCCTCCCGACGAACTTCACCGGAATGGAAGCTTCAGTTGTTAGACTCCGAAGTGGGCGATTTTGGGCTAAAGGAGCGGACTTTAGCTTCTTCCATATCCCACCAAAGATTCGACAAATGCCTCCCGTAAAAAGACTCGCCATACTATATCAAAACTTGGGCAATTGGTCTTCTTATTATTATAAAGTTCCCGGTTATGTGTTGGTGGCGCCTGTGGTTGGTTTCATGGTTTATGATTCTTCAAATTCAAGCACGATAGGTAATGGCAAGGTTGAGTTCAGCATTAGGGGGGATCCCATTTTGGTTCATTTTTCGGCTATTGTGCTCGAAGTAAGAAATGCAACACCAAAATGTGTCAAATTTGGTTCAGATGGGTCATTTCAGTTCCAGAAAATGAACGAGTCTTTCGTCTGTATTACGAAAGGCCAGGGTCATTTTTCTATCGTTGTCCAAAATAGACAAGGACGGCGGATGAAATTTCCGGCGCTCGGAGTTGGGCTTGGAGTTGTTGGGTTGATTTTAGTGGTTTTGACCGTGGGGGCTATTTCCCAACTTGTAAGAAGGAAGAAGATTGAAAAAATGGAGAAGCATTCTGAAAGAGGCGTGGCTTTTGATTCATTCTGGGTTGGAGGAAGTAAAATGCCTCTTGCATCAATGATTAGAACTCAGCCAGCCCTTGAAAAGAGATATATTCCTTGACTGCCTTTAGTTTTTCGTATATTTTGTTTCGACAACTTTTTTTCTCCCCCCACTTTTTAGACGTGAAGATACCTTTGTCTGTTTTCTTGAGTTATGTCATTGTTGTTGAATCAGCGGTGGCATTTTGATTGAGCGATCAATACATACTTATTTTCTCTTCGTAGGTACGGAGGAACTGACCAAAATATCTTAATCACTTCTTCACATGTTTTCTCTTCTGGGACAATGGGGGACAAAACTGGTCGACAAATTTGACCAGAAATCTCTGTTTTCTAGTATTCGTCTGTCATGTCAGATGTGTTTCAGTAATCATGTGCATGTCTCTCTGGCACATGTTTACGTAGCTGGGTCTAGGTACTGAGGGACGGCAACTTTACTCCTCTGCCTGAAACGTTCTTGGAGAATTTTCGCATAGAATAGACTGTAGAAGACAAGTCTAAGGTGGGTACAAGTGCAGACTAGGGGTGGTCTAAGATTCGAGCGATTAGCATTTTCGCGTTCCCAGAGTAACTTTACTTAATGAGACACATGAAGCAAACAACAATCTGTGGTCCTCTGCCTGCTCCTGAATAACATATCTTTGCCTAAGTTTTCTAGACGTGCTTCTTAGTCTTTATGCACCATTCAAGTGAGAACTCTTTGTTTGAACCAAAAGGCCCAATACAATGGTCAACCTGCGAAATAAATAAAGATGGTGTACAAATTGGCTTCCGAAGCCAAGAATCAAGCAAATTGGCGAAGAAAGTTCATCATGACATAGGGCATAACACCATCATGACAGAAGATCAAAGCATGGTACGTAGTAATACAAAGAAGAACGCTTTCTCTCATTGAGTTCGAAATTCAATGTCGACTAGATTTATTTGCAAAGATCACAAGCTCTAAGATTTTATCCAGCTAGAAATGTAGCATAAGGAGGACAGATCAGCGCATGGGTTGAATGTCACAGAGTTGGTAAAGTGGAAAAGGGGGATCAAAATAAGAGCCATTAAGAAGGGCCTGCGTAACAATCTTGTTTGCTGCTTCTGTGGTATGTATTCCATCCCAGCTCACGTAGTTGTTAGGGTCATTGCAGGCTGTTGCTGTCTCATTCTTCCCATTAATCACCTTGCTGTTCCCGCAGGAAAGTCTAGAATCAAAGTTGTAGGCACCACCCCCATATCCGCAACATGCTTTTGTACCATATTCGAGACCTGCTCCATACTAAATCAACTTAGATGCAGAAACTAACCTAAATCATTGTACAAAGAAAATGTAACACATGGGGACACGTTTAAATTTGAGGAAGAAGACTGACTTGACTGAGCTTTTACAGTCGTTACTGTTTACTTGTATCACATAATCCACAAATTCACCTTGCTTATTTTTCCAAGATAATTACGAAAACTTGGGCATTAACATTACCATGAGATTGGGGATGGCGGAAGAGCTCTAACAACACAGAATGAGTGTCCACATATACGAGGGAAGCGTTTGGGAGAGATTCCCTTGTTTGTGTTAGTGTCTCCTTCAACATGTTGTTGTAGTCCTCCACTGCATTGTTGTAAGACACCATGCATCCAAACGCGTCAAGGTCAGAGCTGTTATGAGGAAGCTCAACCAAGAATGCAGGATAACAACCCACAGGCGCGAGATTGAGCACCAGAAATGCACGGCCTCCTAAGGCATATAGCTCCTTCAGAATTTGGTGAGGCATAGAAATGGTCAGAAATGCTAGCAAACGCAGAGCCTTATTGTCAGATTAAAAACGCCAACTGAAAGGTCATCCGTTATGTGGAAAATGATGCGCTTCCTGTCCATCGCACAAGATAATGGAAGCCATGATGGAACTACTGACCTTGATGGTGCCAGCGATTTGGGATACCACTTGAGGGAGATACTGCTTCACCCCCATTATTCCAACAGCTGATAAGTTGGAAGTGAAATCATTTTGACCGATATAAAATGTGTAGAGCGATTTCCCGAAAGTGGCCGGTGAAGGAAGTAATGTTGATCCTAAGAGGCAACGTTCAAGCAATTTTACATTAGCTAATGCAAAGCCTAATTTTACTCGTCGGAGATTCGTAGCCAAAATCCATCATAAGTAGAGAAAATTGTGTTTTTTTTTTCTTTCTATAAACCATTTTTTACATGCTATTGTTTGGATAAATAGCATTACTTCTTACATATATATATTGACAACTACTAATGACCAAAAAAAAAAAGGTTAATCAAACAGATGAAGTTATGATTTACCTGTTCTATCTGATGATCGATCAAGTTCATCAACTTTGATCTTGAATTCCTTCATTTGGTTGAGTTGAATGGCCAGAGAAAAGGGGCTGATTCCAGTAACAAATAATGAGGTGTTTGGGAGAAGCACCGTTGAGGCCAAGGTTGCATAGTTAGCCCCATGTCTATAATCAGATCCAATCGATTGCAAATACGGGCTTAAAAACGGAAATCCGAGAGCTTGAGCTGCCAAGTCAATTCACTCTATTTTAGTTTATGAGTTCAGCATATATGATGCTACTACATAAGCAACAGAAAACATGGTTTGTTTGTTTGTTTCAAGGCATTTTTTGTTGGATTCCATATCGAGCCACAGCAGACTATCTGATTTTTACTGGTGCCTTTGGTAGAATGTCCTGTGTTCTAGTCGGAAGCTCTGGTTTTCAGTGCCTTATAACCCACCAAGAATGCAAGTCGAAATCAGAAAGTTGGTGCTGAGTTTATATTCTCATCTCTTTCACCCTAGAAAGCTTTTAGATGAAGTTCCATCAGAACCTTACCAAGTACCCATGACCAGTGCAATTTACGGTCCCCAGTGGGAACCGAAGCCCCTTCCGGAGGGATTGAAAAGAGTACAACTTCCGCTGAAGTCTTTTAATGTAATGTCATCAGTGCTAAAAACTTGACATCCGGAGTCATGGAAAAGGTAAAGCTACAATCATTTGTGTCTTATCCTTCCCGAGAAGACGTCCGATTCATGCTTTCATCCAGTCTAGAGGCAAAAAAGTAACTCGCTTATCTACCCCAGTTCGGGCCTATATCTTTAAGGAGTGTGGAAAATCAAGCAAACAAACAAAAGCTGTCGGCGGCTTCCCCTAAACTCCATGGACAGAAACAGAAAGTAAAAAGATACAGCGTCGAAGAAATAATTTAAGGCCGAAAGCCTATAGACTGGACCTTTTTTTGTTCTCCAGAAACCAAAATGCAGTAAGATTTTGAAACAAAATTAATCAAAAGAAAAAAAAATGATGAAGTAGAAAAAGAAAGCTAAAGCAGAAATGAAGTACATAAACGTTCTTTAACTACTGGCCGATGATCCCCATCCAACTGCACCTTACAACGATGAGAAACATTAGATCCTTGCGCTTAATCTTGTGCTTCTCTTTTGGCCTGTATAAGTCAAGTTTGAAATACTAAAAAAATTCTTTATATACTCATTTCCTCATTTCCAAAGGCATTGGACAACAAAGGGGATTAGTGCAAGCAGAAGCAGCAGGGCGCTTATCATGAGAAAGCCATTAAAGATTACCTAAGAAATCAATAATAAGCCTTCCATCAGACGCCCGGCCAACCGGTCTCTTGAAGTAGGTCATGCCAAAGGGTCCAGACTGCGCCGGAAAAGCTGCCCAAAAACCGCCCGTGTCTGAATTCGAGTCGCCGAAGTTGAAAATTGCCTCAAAATCACATTTCGAACGACTCAGGCTACCGAACATGGCCACCATCATCACCCCAATGATTAAGAATTCTCGAAATATTCGAAGAACTCTTGGTGACCAGACCCTCATCATGTCTCTGCAAGTGGACACACTGTTTCTTAGGATTTGGTTGCCGCGGAACTTCTAACCTTATATAGAAGGTGTACACAAGAGAGGATAAGACACATGCCATTTGGCATCATGTTTCCGTCCATCCTGGTCATGCCCTGTTCGTCTCGGTAATCGATTGACTCGTGGATCTTGCGGAGACAAATGGATAATGTAGTAACAGATAACTAAATACAGCAAACCAGAATCTGTTATAGTGCCTCAATAAGAAACGCATACAAGATAATTGTACCTAACATATATCTTAACAAGAAGCAACAAAAATTAGGGCAAAAGAAAGAACACAGAATTTACGTGGTTCCGCTAAATGATGTCTACTCCACAGGCAAAACAAGGGAGTGCTTTTCTTTGTTGCAATTCGAGGAGAAATAAGTTCATAAAACCCTTTCAAATCAATTTTCTACTCTTCCCAAGTTCTCAATACATCCTTTACTATTTAAAAGAGTATATTTCAAACTTACAAGTAAGAAGAAGCAACAAACCAAGTTGCTCTTCTCATGGTTATAAGTTCCTGCAGTACAACACCAGCAGATATCAACTATCATTTCTTTGTTTTTTTCTGTCCTGCTTCAAAACATCTCACCGTTACGCTCTCTACTAGCTGCCAGCTTCACAGCATATCTTTTTTAAAAGGCCACCCTTCATGGACTTAGCTGTTGGTCGGTTTAAGCCAGAGAAACATTCAAAACTTGACAGCACCTGCGCTCTTTGACAAAGCATACTACATGGAGTCCTATTTCACGCTGCATTTTATTCATTGCATGCTAAACAGTCCAAACTTGAGTGGATTATGAGCCATTCTTACCATAAAACAGAACAACTTTTTCGTTCTGCTGACAAGAAACATACTACCTCTAATAGATTCCAGTGAAAAAAATCGCCAGCAGATTAAAAAATGTGCCCTCCCCTTGTGATCAGCTTTGAGAATTTCCCAGCACCTTTATTTTCAGTTTCATTTTCCTCTTTCTTTACGCTTTGATTATCTTTTTTCGATATAAGCACTTCATTGGAAACTGTTAAGTCTCATATGCAAAATAAATAAATAAAAGTTTAGAAGATTAGTTTATTAAGAGATAAGTTACTTTTCTTAATGTCTTTAAATTATAAGTTAAAATATAACATTCTTTATAATTTCTAATTTAATATTAAAGCACAAATTCTTTGTTGACATCCCTATGCTAGACAATTACAATGAGAGAGCATGTTGCAATTGAGATGTTTAGTCCTACATTGTTAAGGTTTAAGTGTTTGTGTGCTTGGTTTTATATGGATGTGTCTTTCCTCTTCATGATCTAACTTTTAATGGGTAAATGAGCTTCTCAATTGGGTATCTATTGGCTAATTTGGGTTTTATAAAAGTAATTCATATTGATTTAGGATTGCTTACGCTAATGTAATCTTGTAATTTAGAGTCACCATTTAGGTGCTTATATAGTAACATCATAAACCAAATTAGGATACTGCAACCTTAGTCATCTCAATTCTTAATGTCATGTCAAAATCCTCATTACACTCAAACCCTCTTAAGCTCCATTATGTTATTAAAGTAGTCTTAGTCCCATTTGTCATTATCCACATATCTAGAAATATGCTTACCTTGAACTAGAGTGGATCTATACTATCACTAACCTTGATCCACTTCAATCTCTATTATTGTCATTAGCTTTCTAGACTATTTATGTTAAAAAATATAGAAACTGGCAAACATCTAACTTAAATCCTAAGATATTAAGTGAAATAAATATCTTTTTATAAACTACTTTTTCAAGCTTTTTAGATTTCTTATAATAAGGTAGTAAATTTATAACAACTCGATAGCTAGATAGTTAACAACAATCAAGAAGTTAATTTCAATCAAGTAAAGGGAAGAAAAACACCAGATTTACCACGATGGTTTGGCACTTAACCCTTAAGTCCTACGTCCATCCTTTTCTCCTTCAATCCAACCAATTGATGTCTCCTTTACTCAAACCAGATTAAGAGAAAACATTTTCCCTAATCTAAACAATTCATTCTCAAAGGAATTCTTAAGTGCAGTTACAAGATATGATCAAAAAATCATGTACATATGCAAATCCCCAAATAATATGATGGTTTGTGAGATATTGCTAGTCAAAGGAGCTATCCAATTATGAATAATAAAGTTCAAAGCTCCTATCACAAAATTCCCAATTTCAGCAAATTAAGGTTTTGGATTTTTTTATAATATTTATGTGGAATATGTATTCTTAAATGTAATTAGCACATAAATAATATTATACATGGTGCAATCAATTGTATAATCAAGGAATAAGTTGAATAATCAAATATCATTGAATCCCTGTGAGTCACTAAGAGATGAGCGAACTTGAATCAAATAATAGAGTGAGCTCAAAAGATCATTTCATTGTAGAGAGAACACTTCAAATACTTGTCAATCATCATTTGATTCTTAATGCATGCGTTCTTTTTATATAGAGAACAAATCTGGGGCTTTTTAGATCAAACCTGAGTCGTAGCCTTCCTCTTGTTAGAGACAATGAGCCATCCATTAAATTGATCTCAAGTCACTTCTTAAAACCTCAATCCGACTATTTTGACATCCCATCTTCTCCAAGATCCTCCCATTGAGGATTCGGTGCTAAAGAGAACGAAGGTGTCACCAAAGGCTAGCTTTTTCAAAAGGCAACAATTAGGGCATTGATCAAACATACCTCACTTAAGCACGCTTTCACTAAGTTGAACGATGTCGTAACATTATGTAATTGGGTAAGAAGCAAGCAGGGCTTCTACATCATATGTAAGCCTCGACACGAGTTAGTCTTAGATTTGGCTTGGTCCAGCTCTTAACGAGTTCAATCCAACAACATGTAAAGTCCACCAATTCATAAATACAATCCAGTAATATAAGCTTGGTTTGGTAGTATAAGTACAGTCCACCAATATGAGCATTTAGCAAGCTCACATTTAATGTAACATATATCTTCACTTAAATTAAGATCAAGCTTGAATAAAAGCTCCTTATATGTTCCTACAAGTGCATAAAGCCAAGTATCATTTTTCTTAAAATATATTCAAATATATTTTTAACATCATTCACAAATAGATTTCTTAAGAACACTTTAAGAAGATGTTTTATGAAAGAATGTAAGAACTTGACTACTTTATAATATCCTATTATAATTTATACACCTTTTACTTTTTATGATTTTCTTTTACAATTATGAAAAATATTTTTCAAAAAAGCAATTCACAAATAGATTTTGTCACAACAAAACCTTTATTTTCCAACAAAATGTTCCCTTACAAATTCATAATTTTGAAAAGCTTTTGTAACTGTTTTCTCCTATTGTGAGGCATATAGAGGATACCAAAGAGGTTGTCCAAGCCAATTATCTTTCCAAAATGAGCATCTACCTTCCTCGATAATCCATTTACCATGTTTAACTACATAATCAACCCAAGGTAAAAGCATTTTCTAGGTATGCAAATCTGTATTCTTCTTCCCTTTTCTTATTGCCTCCACAGGATGTCCATATTTTAATCGCATAACAGAAGCCCGCAATGAATGTCCTTGTATAAATCTCCATGCAAATTTTGTTTGAAGGGCTTGCATAGTTTGCCCTAAAATACAAATTCACAAACCTCCTTCTTCCAAAGGTGTACATATAGTTTGCCATTTAACTCAATGACTACTATGTCCATCCCTATTGTTTCACATGAAATTGACCATTTTTATGTTAATCTTTTGTATTACTATTTTGGGTACTTTAGTAATAGATAAGATATGCCCTCAAGTGATTGTTGGTTTCCTTTCATAAAAGTGGGCATATCATTGACATATAGTAGATGTGAACCTCCCAAAAGATGATTATCGCCTTTAAACCTACTAATGCATGATGTCATCTCCATAAGATACTTAAGTTTTTGACTAAATGCATCTTAGGCCAAAATGAAAATGCTTAAAGATAAAGGATCCCTATGTTTGAGTCCTCTTATGGATTTGAAGAAATCATATTTTGCCCTTTGCACCAAAAGTGAAAACCAATTATTTGACAGGCATCTAAATATCATATCACACCACATGTGAAAAAAGCCAAATCACTCTAATACTTTTAGTACAAAAACCCACTCCATGTGATCATAGGCCTTTTCCATATCTTACCTTGATCATGATGTTTGCAATTTCTTTACAATCTAATTCATTAACCATTTCCTGTGCAATATTCAAACTAACCTATCATTCAAAATCTTGACAATGATTCTATAGTTAAAGTTATATAAACTAATAGACTGTAAATCCTTAAAACTTAAAGGATATTTCTTCTTTGGAATCAAAACAATTGTTATGAATGTTACACATTTTGGTATTGGATTCCCTCCAAAGAAATCTTACACCACTACAATGATGTCTTTCTTTATGATATATGCACTTGCTTGATAAAAGTGTTTGTTGAATCCATCTAGGCCGGTGCACTATCTAGCTCTAATCCTTTAATAGCCATCCATATCTCTTTCCATTGAGATTCCTTACATAACTCATCATTTTGTTCTTCAATGACCAATTAAGGGATATGATCTAATAAGTCACTTTGTATTCTTTATTTTGGGGGAATCTCAAAGGACGTATTAGAGGTGTGTTGTCCTCTTTCAATGAGGACATGTGAATAATAATCCACATCAAGAGCACCCAATATGTTTGGCTCTGATGTGTAAGTGTCATTTTGTAGTCTAAAGTTCCATTTGGCCTATGAATTCATTTCTTTAATGCAAGCATGAAAGTAAACAATGTTATGATCTCCTTCCTTCAAACATTTAACTGTTGTCTTATCTTTTAAAATACCTTCTCGGTATGTGATCAATTCATTTAGTTGTTCTTAACATTTTTATATTCTGCATGTTCAACCTTTGACCACCTTAGTTGTATTTCTCTATCTAGTTGATTCATCTTGTCTTCCAAGTTGATTATTTGTATTACTTTGTTCACATTAATGCAACTATTATTGAATTCTTTTATGAATCACATATACCAATTTGAAGTGGCATAGTTTTCCTTCTTGTTAATATATCAAGATACTTTAAATGATTTCTCCATCCTGTTCGACCAATTTTATCTCCTCAGGGATCATCCCTGAACCTATATATTCTTTGAAACTTCAACTAATGTTGTTCCACCATTCTAACCTGGTCATTCGACCAATGATTTCTGCTGTATCAACGTAACCAAGGTTGTCATCATTGAAACAACTAAAGCCGCTGTACTTTCTTAGGATTTAAGTCTCTTGTTAGCTTTGGATCCTTTGAGTTCCTTATAACATGTTGAGCACCCGGGCAATTATCATGTTTGTTCTCACATCCGCTATTAAAAGACTCCCGGGAAATGTTTGTAAGCCTTCTTCCAGTACTCAATTTCCCCCCTCATTCATTGGTTAATGGCCATTGAGTGTTGAATATTTGTCCTTTTCATAATATCACGAGGGAAGATAGTAGGACAATTTTGTCAACTATTCTCCTTACCTTGCCACATCAATATAGTAACAAGCAAAATTTATAAGTTTGTTCACGTGCTTTTCAGAAAACTTCCATAATTACTTTTATTGTCATCATCAAAATAGTAGCTACTCCATATAATATTGTTTGGTTATTCTCATATATACGCTGTTATTCCACAAATAGAACTTTTTAAAAATCATTAAGAAAAAACCTAACTTTTAGCTAATAAGAAACCGATATGGGACTTCACACCTTATAACATTGTCATATACACCATCAAATATTGGATTTATACAACTAACTAAAATCATTAAATCTCAAAAAATCAGGAAAAAAATGGGCGGGTCCCTGCCAACTCCAACTGAACTTGAGGGCTGGGGGACCAGGAAAAAAGGGTAAGAGTACGGTACATCTTATTTCCCTAAAGAAGTACACAACTGACAGATAGGGAATGGAAGAGCACAAATAGGAGCAGTTGGTGGAGTCTCACGCTTGAGAGATTTTCAAGGCCACATACTTTGATCAAACCCTTTCCAAAAGTTTGACGTAAGGTCTATCTTTTTAATGAAAAAATGGAGCCGAAAGTTCACCCAATACTGTAGTTACCGAAGTGGACCGTCATTCTTCATGGATAAGAGGAAAAAGTGAAAAGACAAAAGCATCCATAAATCGACTATGAAATTATGACGAACGTCATCATTCTTTTTTTTTTTTTTTTTTTTGAGAGAGAGAGAGAGAGATTAGCCACTTGGGTGAAACATTGTATACTTACCGTGTGAAAGACTTCACAAGGAGATAACAAACAATAGAAGACCAATTTCTTAAGTTGAAGACGAGGGGTCTCTATCTATTGGCCATCAATGTTTTTGAATCATGTGGCATAGCACTGTATGCAGATCTCTCGTTTCTAACGAAATAGATGAAACTTATTGACAATGAAAGTTTAATTTTTTTTTTAAAAAATATAATATTAAAATTTAAGTTAATTTATTATAATTCATCTTGTTTAATATTAATTTAAGCTCGGCCCTCTCTTAACAACCTTGTTAATATGAATATGGTCTAACTCTAAGTTCACAAAATATAAGCAATACTATGGTATGATTGAAGTTAGATTGTAATAAAGAGACATATTAAGTATTAGTATAGAGTTATTTTACATTGTTAAGATATATATTTGTAAAGTAATTTATATAAAAAAAAATACTTTATTCCATTGAGCAAAGCTTTACTGAATGATTGGACTTTTCTAATAATTTCAAACTTAAAAAATAAATTTTAAGCAAATTTAATAAAACTAAAGGATTAATAACAAAAGAAGAAGATAATCCTATCATCCTCTCGTCCGACACTCGTAAAGAGCCCATCGATCCTCTACAGAGACCCAAAAAAGGGGAGGACTGGGTCACTGCTCATTGGTCCCCACTGATGGAGGAGGTTTGACTTCCGAAAGATGAAGATCATCGGTTAGATACTTTGATTATACAAACAAGTGACGATTTGATTGGTTCAACGTGTCATAGAAAACCAAAGCTAAAATTCACGGAAAGTCAAATGGAAGATTATCGATATCTATCCTGTATAACCATACCAACTGGCTACCCATAACACGTTAACCACGTATCAGATAGATAGGGTTGGGAGGAAAAAGCAGCATCTATGTCTTTTGCGTACTCCTTTCTTTCGTCTAATCGCCTCATTTTGGAACAACCGGTTGGAAACATAACAGGTTGAGATTTTGACTATCTTGCGGGCCGAAATCCGCAGGCAGGAACTCCATCGTATGGTTGGCAACAATTTCTGCCCTCAAAGTTCGCGTGTGCCGTGCTTTACTAGATTTCGCCCCAGCATATATGAACATGGAGTGGGTGAGATTCAAAGAAAACGGCACAGGGGGTATGTTCGTTAATTGAGGTGGCGTGTGAAGGGTATTTCAGGTAGTGAGGGAAAAAGGATAACAGATTGAGGGAAATCAGATCCGATCTGAAATTTTTGCTTGAGGTCCACGTCAACTGGTCCACCACCTTCGTGGGGATAGCCCATGTGCCTGTGGGACACGTCATGTTGTCGGAAACGATGCGTCGTCCTGATTAACGCCCCTCCATTTAGAAAATATAAAATTGTTTAAAGGCGGCCACCACGTCAGACCCCTCCAGTCACATGTCCTATCTTGGTCCACCGCATAACTTGCATCGCCGTTCATCGCGCCAACTAATCAAACGGCCCGAGATTCTCGCCGACGTGGCCTTTCTGACGCTGCCGTCACACCCCCTTTAGGTCCACTTACGGACCTGCTTTTTATATGCCCAACCGCATGATTTTGAACGCTCTCTTTCTCGTTTGCAGCACAATTATTTGCGGGGGAAGGTAGACGTAGAAATTAAAATTTTGACAAACAGATTAGAAAATTGGAAAATGAAGCACTTGCTTAGCCACTAGTCTTATGGTTACATGACAAACATAATGATATAATCTATCTTATAATTTTTTAACTGTATTAAAATATAAGAATTCATTATAAAATTTTAAAATATTAAATAAAAAAATCTCATCATAAAATCAGAATTCCATAAGTTGAGATAAAGATAAGCTTAAATTGTGAGATTTTAAAATAATTATGTAAATTAGTTTGTCATTGGTTTGGGTCATTTATTCAGTCCTGATTGATATTTAAGGTAAAGTCCAAAAGATGATAACCCATGACAAAAATGGGAAATATTTTTGCATAAATTTTGTATGCGGAAGTACGAAAAAAGGTGATCATGTGGGGAGAGGGTTAAGGCATCATCCTGCATAATTTATTTATTGCGAGGGAGCGTGGTGATGGCAGAGTCCAATAATGAAATACCACGTGGATCGTCCCACGTGGAGATTCGTGGTTAAACGTGGGCCATTTTTTAAGATCTCCAGAGAGTCTCGGGGACGTGATACATGAGCTGGCTACGCAAGCTCTGCTTGCCTGCGGGGCCCACATGGTTCTGAGTCCACCTGCATAGAACACGTCAGGGTTCGGACCACACGACACCGACATCTGCGAAAGCTAGTGGGGACCGCTCCCAATTAATACGTGTGAAGATGCCGCTTTTGGAGCCGAGGGCAGGCCTCGTTGGCGGAACCACTCCCTCATTCCAAGGTGGCGTGGCTCGCTTCTTGCCGTCCGATTCGGACAATCATACCATGGGCGGCACGTCGAGGTCAGAGGTGGGGCCCCCGATTTTATCTGGGAATATTTATGTTGCCCCTACCTTTTGGAGTTAAACGGCCGGTGCGTTCTGCGCGTATACGTGGCCGCTCTTTGAGGTGACTCCGTAAAGTGCTCTGAGATTCAGCATCTGAGCCGACGGTCAGGATCGGAAATCGCGTTGTACCCGAGTCAAAACAAGGTGCGTCAGACAGGGAGTGCTCTCCTCGTCGGAAAGAAAGGTACCCCTGCTCGAAATTACCACGTTTGCCCTTTCCTTTTCTCAATTGCCTTGCGTGCCTTGCTTTGAGAAACACGCAAAAATTAAAAAATGTTCGATCTCCCCCATGCGAGGTTCTTCTTGCCAATTTCTGACAGATTGAGGAATCTCCTTCGGCAAGTTTTCTGTAAGACTTGAAACAACTGAAGGGTCATGCATTAAACACGCTTACAGAGAAGATTTTCTTTTGGGTTATTTGCAATCCCTAAACCTTGTTAACTGTCGATCCTACGTGAGCTTTATACTTGGTCCAACAACCACCTCCTTCCTTTCCGAATGAACAAGCTGCTGGTTTAGTTACCGTTGCAGGCTGTAAATTCTAACTGCGCAACAACAAGCCTTTTGACTGACAAGGCGGAAGGCGGAAGAGGTTTTAGAGGGTATTCTCAGAAGCTGGTCCGATTCCCACAGTTATTCTTGGTCGTAATAAAACTTTGGATATCACTAAATTTCTCTCCCAGAAAAATACCACGGGAAACACTCTGTTTCTCTGCGGGTCACAGCTACCGAAATAGAGAAACAGATTTAAAAAAAAAAAAAAAAAGGTCTTGAAATTAATCTATTTATTTTTCTTGCCACCAACCCAGACGATGTTCGACAATCATCACGTTTAAGACCTCCCAGGTTGGTACATGCGCGTTGCTTTACCCCCGTGTCTGCGGTTGGTTCCTGCTCCCTTGCATTCCAAGGAAGCATGCAACGCCGCGTCGGGTTCCATAGCCCCTCCTGGATCATTGAAACTGACTTTCAGGGGCTTCAGACGACTTCAAGTCCTTTTATCCGAACAGAGGAAGACAATTCTTCGCCTTTTTTTTTTTTTATTATTCATTTTTCCTTTTCGATTTGGTTTTAATTTACGTTGAATTCACTGGATTTGGGTTCATACTTCCCTTAAGGAGCATAATTTGTTAATAGCACGAAACCAGACAAGTTGTTGAGACGTCACAAGTAATTAATTATGATCGGAACAGTGACAAATACCTGAACCTTGTTGTAAATTCTTTAAACAGGAAGTAAAATATTAAAAAGGACAAGGGAAGCGCTGACACAAAAAAAGATCTGCGTCCCTGTAATTGATGAAGTTTCTAGATGAGTCATTAGTTGAAGGATCATGGAGAAATAATTCAAAAGCAGGAAGGAGGTGTTGAAGGTACATTCGCATTACGATGTTGTAATTGGCGGATTGGTGACCAAAATATCCAACAAACGTGGCCTAAGACGCTGTAAATGGCGTCAATCAACACGCCTGTCGTGGATTTCAAAGGACCCCTTCAATCCGCTTTAATCTCCGGAAAATGTATTCTTAGGAGAGACGGACCACGCAAGCCACATGACGAGTGGAATAGGTTGGACCCCAACCTCAAAGGACGCGTAGATCGAGTGGACCGCCGGCACGTGTGCGGCCGAGATGACGTTGGAAAAAAAATAAATGTCCAGCGCGATTCGCGAGGGCCAGCTCACCAACCACCATTGCATCCCCGTATATACGGTGTGTGTATACATACACCTCTTCATATATACGACACGTGTTCGGTGACGTGGACGCAGTCTTGGCGCTCCTTAACCCCTCTCTTCTCCTGGCTTTCTTCTTCCCTCCTTCCCTCGTCCTGCTTCTCCTTCCCCACCATTTCTGTCTCTCTTTATCCTCTGTCAAAACTCCCCAAACGCTTCCCTCCGGTTTTAGAGAGAGAAAGCCGAGTCAAAATGCAGAGGGTGACGAACTAGCTGTCGAAAGCTTTTTGCATATTTACGTCTTTACCATTGAGAGTAGTCGAAGCCCCCAGAGACCTTTCTGTTCTCTAAATATCTTTTACCGTTTCCGTTTGATTTTCCGCTCAGGTGCTGACTCCGGAATTGAGAGTTGAAGGTATGGCGAATTTTTGCGTTTGATTTGTTGGGTTATAGTGTACAAGACCGAAAATTTGATTGTGTACTCGTTCAATTTATGACTCTGTCTGACTGCTGAGTAATTGGACGAAAGATAGAATTTTAGGTGCCGTAGCGAATTCAAATAATATGAATCTGGGTGCTACATGACTGAGAGGCTGGTGACATGGAACTACAGATTTTCATCTTTGGTTCAGTTGGTATTCTCGTTTCCCCGAAACGGTCTCTGTTGTTCATACATCTTTCCTCATTATCCGTTTTCTCCGTAACCAAACAATAGTTAAGAGTTAATCTTAGACGGATCTCTACTCTTCGTAGACGTTTCTACTAAAAAACTGAGAATTTCCGTGCCTTTTCGTATGGTAGCTTTGCTTTCTCTCATGGTTTCTTTTCCTTTTAAATTGTATAGTTCCTTTTCGTGCAGCGCCTCCCAGTCGTCTGATAGAGAGAGTAGACTACGGATGGGAAAAAAGAAAAAGGAATGGAATAGAAAACGAAGTCTTAGGATCAGAGCCTGTGGAAATATTACTTCCAAAGATAAACGAGTTTAAGAAATTTCTGTTCATATTCGCGACGAGGGTATTATCGTCATTTAGGTCCCCGGTAGTTCCCTTCCTTTCTTTATCTTGGAAGCGTCCTTGAATACCCGGTTGAGATAGATATGGTGATCCTCCTTGTCGTAGTTGCTTTCTTATAGTCGAGTCTGGCGGTAAGAAGACTATAATGACCCTCCGCCTTACAGCCTTTCCCTGGCGTTAAACTTTAAGGCTTCTCCTTCGTTTTCGTCACTTCAGTCATTAAGTTGTGCGCTTATTTAATAGATGATTTTTCCAAGTTCGGTTGCCGTGAAAGTAGTCGGTGCTTAGCGAGCTTTATTATTCCATCTATATTGGAAGGGAAAATTATGGAATTTCTCGTGATTTGAAAATAATTAAAGCTACGATTTTTTTTTTCTTTTTTTTGGTAACCATATGAGGATGACCGTTTTATCACTATAAAAGTCACATCAACGCGTCTGCATAGTTTAGATCCCTGGTTTCCTTGCTGAGAGAGCAAGGTTCTGTACGTGTAACTCTTAAAATTTCTCTCGTTGGGTTAACTAGATGCTACAAGGACTTTAATTGTTTCTACTTGGGTCATATTAACGACTCAGGTTTCTGGTTTGTGGAAATGTCTATCGGGAGCTTGTTCTAACGGTCCCTTAAGGTGAGTGTCAATTTAAGACTTTAGCTCCTGCCTAATATTTTGTTAGAGACGTTGGTTAAATTGTTTGGTGAAAAAGTACGCTTACACAGGCTTGGGGAAAGAATTTCATTCTATTAATGCCTGAGACATCCTAGTTCCATGAAGAAAGGCTGATAGATTTACTTAATTTTCTGAAATTTATCCTTTCCCCCGATAAGTGTGAATTAACTAAATTTTGAAGTCATATAGTGGCCAGTGGCTGTTGTGGTGGTTAAAAGTTGTGGTACGTCAAGTGCAAGTTGGCTACTTAAAGCAAAATGATGGAAATTAGGGCTTCAACTGTATCAGGTCTCTTCAGAGGAGACTTGCTTTATATGGGAATACAGGGTAGTAGCCTATAAATTATTAGGGCCTTAACATGTTGAAAGTGGCGGCATCCTCTTAAGTCATCATGTTGCATCTGGGCTCACCATTGACACTTTCAGTTGGAAGCATTAGCCTCAGGCTCTCATTTTATGACATTAGCAAGTGTCTATTCTCATGTTTGAGATTCAAAAGATGATATAGTCCAAATGATGATATTATTGTTATGGTGATTAAAATGTTGCAGTGTGAAAGTCTACCATAAAGGGTTATAGACTAATATGTCAATTCTATACAAAATTATAAACTTGAATTTTATTGTATTTTAAATTGTGTATCTTGGAAATCTTCCTCATGCTCATAGACTGACTGGACTTCTGTTAATGCAGCCAAGTAAGTTACTAAAAAGAGAGATCCAGGATTTGTTACACAAGAAAGAGCTTGCCATGGGAAACAATGAAGAGGGGAAGTCTTCAAAGTCTGAAAAATCATCTTCACCTGCAACACCGGTAAGCTTAGAAGTGATACTGTTACTCTTGTTAGAATTGAGGTGTGCAAAGTCCTGTAGAAAGAACTATTCCCATCTGTTTCAAGTTTTTTTGTCTAAACCTTCAATAGAAAAAAGTAAATCAAGGTAATTATGAGTGCATATACATCTAATCTTTCATCTTTATATCTTTCTCCTGTGCATCTAGATCAATCACCAATCCTTCTGTATTGGCAGGATCAGACTAATCCGACCTCTCAGACCAATATTCACGTCTATCCTGACTGGGCAGCCATGCAGGTTATTTGTTTTATGCATTGCTTGGTCTTCTGTCTTGCAAAGAAATTGTTGGAACATGTTTGTTTAGTAAAAGGTTCTCTCTGTAATTTCTTGCAAGAAATAGTAATAGTAATAGTAATTTAACCTTACCCATTCATATTCAGGCATATTATGGTCCCAGAGTTGCTGTTCCGCCATACTACAACTCTACAGTTGGTTCTGGTCATCCTCCTCACCCATACATGTGGGGCCCAGCACAGGTATTGACCAGCATCAAGAAAATAGAAGTTTGTGTGTGACTTGCATAATCATTCTTGTTGTTATGTAGGAATGAATGGAGAATTCTATTTTAGGATTTTTGTTGACCTTTTAATTCTTCCAGCCTATGATGCCACCTTATGGGACACCTTACGCAGCAATTTACCCACATGGGGGCATTTATGCACATCCTGCAGTCCCTGTTGTAAGTATAAGTTTCTGCTATTTTATGCTTTGGATCTGACATTCTTAAGTGATAATTGCATTTCCTCTGCCTTTGCACCTTGTGGGATAACTGGATATCTTCTCAGCTTTTGTGGACTATAATAGCGCTCCCTGGCGACTTGCAGTATGAAAGTCCTATTTGGAAATATGCTCCTGGCTTAGTAACTAGCTACCTGTGACGCAATAATTTATTATGTGATAAAATAATAACATCTATGCAGCGGACATCCTATTTGTTGCATACTGCTTTGTCTAGATCACCTGAATTAAGCAGATTTTCCAAGTTCTTTAGCAGTTCTAGCCAATCAATTGCTCTAACTGCCCCTTCCCATCTTATATGTTAAGCCTGAAGAATATTACACAAATATGAGAAAAACTTCTTCACAACTTACGGATTCCTTGATTTTTTGTTTAAACTAGGGGTCACATCCACATGGTCAAGGGATTCCATTATCACCTGCTGTAAGTGAAGTTTTGATGCTATGCATTCTTTCCAGTCTTGTAACTTTTTACTTTCTGCTTTTACTGAAGTGTTGTGGTGCTAGAAACGTATGAGAGGTAAGACAATAGGCGCCCCTTTATTAATTTGGCATTTGGTTGCGGTGCAATGAAGCAGGCTGTAGCTCCTTTGAGCATGGAAACACCTACAAAATCTGGAAATACAGAGCGAGGATTAATGAAAAAATTGAAAGAGTTTGATGGGCTGGCAATGTCAATTGGCAGTGGTACTGCTGAGACCGCTGAGGGAGGGGCTCAGCATAGGCTGTCACAGAGGTTTGTGAATCTCTTGTTCATGTCTGCGGTACGCTAACCTTTATTTTCATTAGGATCCAGTCCCATGTAGATATTCCACTTGTATTAGTTACTAGACCTCCTTTGCATAGGCTTATTTAGTTTCTTTGGGCACATGAACAGTTTGGAGACTGAAGGTTCCAGTGATGGAAGTAGCGAGAATACTGCCAGGGTGAGGATTTTGTACTTAGCTTTTAACCATTTGGTGGCAAACACCTCTCCACTTTCCATGTGCTGATTTGATTCTTGTACATATGTACGATGTGAAGTACACAATTCTAGATTTCAACTGTGTTCTTTCTCCTGTGTTATGTTCAGGCAAATCAAAGTGGAAGGAAAAGAAGCCGTGAGGAAACACCAAGTGCTGGTGCCGCTGGTATTACTCTGTTCTTCGGCAACTCTTTACTCTTGATCAGCAGTAGAGTTGTCCCGTCATACAGTGGATTGGGATTGCCCCCCACTGTATATTTGACGAGCCAGTTTTTGTCTTTCTATTTCCCCTTGATTTAATCTTTTTCCCCTTCCTTCTTGAAGTAGTTGAGGAACCTTCTTCTCTTAAACCTTCCACCCACAAGGACCTCATTCTTGGAATCAAAAAGTACATTAGGCTATGCGAGAATAGGTCACAATGTATTAGTTGCCAACAGACTGTAGAGCCTCTTATTCTGCACTTGCACTGTTCTCTCTAGGGTTCATTAAAAACCTGCTCCAAGTAATGGTACCTTGGAGCAAGAATGCACTGACTTGTTAGATTTAATACTGTCAATTTGGCAGTGGCAGGGATAAGGACTGAATTTGGGGAAGTTATAACCTGATCTGAGTGCTGTTGCGTGATTTTAGGACATAGACAAGGGAACAAGTGGTAACAGAGTAACCACTTCGTTGCTGATTGATTGCAGTTTTGTTACTAGTACTTAGCGTGTCTGCTGTGTTATGTTTAGTCAGATTATCACCTGTATATTAACTGGGATCCTGCGATGGATCAATGACAAGTGATCAGTTTAAGATTCTTCTCTAGAGCTTTTTATGGTTTCATTTTGTACCCAAACATCTAGTGTCATGTATATGCAAATGTATGATTGTAGAAAACTGTGGTAACGAATTACAGGGCAGTTGACTAGAATTTTACGTTTGATGTTTCTTTCCACTTGATCTGTATACAAGCAGGCAGTGATTGCAAGACTGAGGTAAAGACCAGTTCAGTCTCCGCTAAGGAGGCAACCGCAAGCCCTGGGAAAGCCTTGGTTGGGACGGTCATACCTGAGAGTGCTGCTGGAAATTTTGTTGGAAGTGTTGTTTCTCCTGCCATGACCACATCACTGGAGCACAGGAATACTCCTTATATGAATACCAAGATAGCAACTAATGGTGTCCCACAACCTTGTGCGGTACTGCCACCTGACGGATGGTTACAGGTACTGTCTGCAAATTGTGCTTTTTTAATATTTTCGGATTCCTTTGCCAACGTTATGTTTCTCGCAATATACTTCACTTTTTTAGAAGTTTATATCTAAAGGCGTTGCCTGACTCCATTTCTGGTGGTTGCTAATGATATTACTCAGAATGAAAGGGAGCTAAAACGAGAGAGGAGGAAACAGTCTAACCGGGAATCTGCTAGAAGATCCAGGTTGAGAAAGCAGGTAAGGACATCTGTGTTTCTGAACAATTCAGATCTGATATTGTTGGCTTGAACTACCTATTTACTGGAGGGAATGTGGTTTGCCACATGTCACACAGGCTGAAACTGAAGAATTAGCACGAAAAGTTGACTCTTTGACGGCTGAGAATGTGGCAATAAAATCTGAAATAGATAGATTGAAAGAAAACTCAGAGAAACTGAGGGTAGATAATGCGAAACTAATGGTATGTCCACGTTCTATCTCAATGATTTCCTTATTGCATCAGTAATGACTTAGTATTCCCTGGGCGATGTACACCTGCCGTAACCTTTAAATTATGATTTCAACATACAGGAGAAGCTGAAAAATGCACAAGTAGGACAGACGGAGGAGATTAGCTTGAACAGCATTGACGACAAGAGAGCCCTACCTGTTAGTACCGAAAACCTCCTGTCAAGGGTAAATAATTCGGGTTCATTTGATAGAGGTATTGAGGAAAAGAGCGACGTGTACGAGAACAATTCAAACTCTGGTGCGAAGCTGCATCAACTCTTGGATGCAAGTCCCCGTGCTGATGCGGTGGCTGCTGGCTAACCAAGAACCCAGCAGTTCTACAGTTTTAATTAATGTGGTTTTGGCAATATTACAAGTCCAGAATTACTACTAACAGTAAGCAGAAGACTGCAACAATTAGCTTAATAGGATTTGGCTTGTACGACTCTAATTTTACTTGTAAATTGGCCTTTTGGTGTCCAAACTGATGTATAATCAGTATTAAGAGTGCGTGGGTAGCTACTGAAGGGTAATGTACATTGAAGAGTTAGAAATGATTTAGCTAGGGCATGTGAACGTTTGGTACGTACCTGTTCGCAATTTTATCTAATAGAGATCTGGACATGTTATGTATGTATATTGAATTTGTCAGGCCTGTCTTATGGTTTCCTGTGGAATGTGGGAAGAGGGTTGGCTTTTAACTTGTGCTTTCCCACTTCTGTCTTCTTTTTCCTTTTAAGGAGTCCTTGAATTTAGAAACCACATTTCCTAGGATTTACTCTTTATTCTTCCTTTTTGGGGTGGTCTCTGGTAAATGGTGATACTCTTAAGTGAACTTACATCAAAATAAGAGGTACTGAATTAAAAATTAAAATCCAACTAAGAGGTGCTAAATCAGAAATTATGGAAGAAGATTGGAACGGATGATTAAAAGCTGAAGATTGATGCGTTTAGGTATCTTGTATCCTGCCCATTTCAGTGTATACTTTCGGTCACCGAGGAAATAACCACCGAAGAAAGAGCGACAAATGAAAGATTGAGGAAGGAAGATGTGCTAGATGTTCTTCGGGATTACACTCATAAGCCCCCAATCCTTGATGGGGTCTCCTTTTAGCTGCTTCTTTGACCCTCTACTCCTTGAACAAGGAGCTGAGGACCGGCAAACACGAAGCACGATGACAAGCAATTACGGTCAAGGTATTCTATTTTTCTTTTATCTTCTACATAGGCAATATAAAAATATAGTGTTGGTCAAAGATGACAAGCACCCGGAATCGAACATAGCTGAATGTTTACTTCAAATAGAGTAATCCCAAGCATACATAAGAAAATATCTAAAGCAACAAAAGTCCAATTGGAAACACAGGGAGCTATTCTGAATAACAGGAATGGCTGGGGGGAGTTTTCGCTTTAGGAATTAGTGGTAAGTGGCTAAAAAATGAAGCGTCGGTTACCTGCTAGGAGTTACTTTAAGTGGCAGTGGGGTCATTATAAGGCATCAAAAGCTTCTTGTTCATTTTATCCTATATTGCTGATTTATTTATTTCTCCAAAATAGATAGGAGAAATTAGAACAAAGTCAGTAAAGAGTTAAGATCCTTAACTCAGGAAAGTGTTCGTGGTGCTTTGCATTACCCTACCCCATTTAACCAGTTTACAAGATCAAAAGTATAACAATTTGGTATCAAAACCAGGCATGGATGGTTCAAGGGTCTCAAGTCTAATGTGAGTAGTATAGACAGTGAGTCTGCAAGTGTTGACTACATAGCAATGAACTCTCAAGGTGCACACCCTAAAGTGCATAAGTCATGGAGATCATTTTTACCTATATCAGTTTTATAGTTAATATGTTACGCTTTAAAAAATTAAAAAAAGAAGAATAAGTTGTAATTAGGTTTCTGGTAAGTGCTATTGTTGAGTTTATATGTGGGCCGTGGCCTAACATTTTTTTTATTTAGGTGTTGGGTTTGAGCTTGTTCAACCCGGCCCAAGGTCACGACCCTTAGTCGCATAATCAACCTATTTGTATGACCAAATAGGTTGATTTTTGTTTTAATCTAGTTTAATCAAGTTTAAGAAAGAGAGCTTTTTCCCTGATTCTATCTTTGATCTCGATATTCTTAGAGGTTTTCTGTTTCTTAGATGGTGCCGGAGCTTGCCTAAGGAATTCGTTTTCATTTCAGTAAGACTTTCTCTCTTTTTTCATCCTTTTTTTGTCCTCTACCCCGTTTAAAGTCAAAATAGGATTTTTTTTTTTTTTTTTGTCTTGATTACTTGATTCAAAGCCGATTTGCCTTCAAATCGTCTTCTTTTTGGTCTTTTCTAGCTGAGTTCCGTCGATTTCTATTGATTTCCTGTCATTTTTTGGTCTTTTCCATCTTCCGCTGCGACCATCGAATGAATTGCGACCACAGCTCCAAACGGCGCATTTTGTTTGAGGTTAGGGTTTTCCTTCCTAAACGCACCGTTTTGGCCTAGGGTTAGGGCTTATTTAGTTCCTTTCCAAACGCACCATTTTGTCCCTTCCAAACGGTGCATTTTATCTTTGAATTAGGGTTTCTTTATCCAGTTCCTAAATGCACCGTTTTACTAAACGGTTAAGCACCCCGTTTTGATTTAAGGTTAAGGTGTCTTTGCCCTCTCCTAAAACGCATTGTTTTACTAACGGTTAAGCGCATTGTTTTGCTTTAGGGTTAGGGTTTCTTCGCCCTCTCCTCAATGCACCATTTTGTCTGCCACCGTTTGCAGCCGTTTTCACTGCGGTTTCTCTCCAGCCATTGCCTTCCGCTACCACCGCTGCCGCTAAATTATTTTTTGCCTTTTTTTGCTGGCATTTACATCACTGCATGTTTTTGCAGCCATGAGCTCCAGATCTGAGCCTTCCAAGCATGAAAATTCAACCGAAATGTCAAATCCACTTCACCTTGCTGCCGGCGATGTTTCTACCACCATTTTAGTTCCCAACTTCTTACAGGATCCTCAGATTACTTCCCTTGGAGGCGTAAGATGCTCATTGCCTTTGGATCTAGGGATAAACTTGCATTCTTGAATGGCAAGTTACCCAAGCCTACTAATGATGACCCCCGGGCCAATCTTTGGGATAAATGCAACCTGATCGTACTTTTTTGGTTGATGCACTCGTCCTCTCCTGAGATCGGCAATTCGATTTCTATGTGTCGTATTGCTAGTACTACTTGGAAGATGTTAGAAACTCATTATTCTAAAATTATGGTAACTCGTCGTTATAATCTGGAACAACGGATTGGAGAAGTCAAGCAACAACCAGATGAACCTATTGCCATATATTTTTCTAGGCTTAGACTATCTTTGGGCTGAACTGGATAAGTGTCTACCGACTATTAAATACAAGTGTACCAAATGCACTTGTTATTCCTCAGCATTACTACAGCTAAGAGAGAATCTGAATGGGTCATTCACTTTCTTTTGGGTCTTCAGCTTGTATATACTACTGTACGCAGTAATGTCATTCCACATACCATTATGCCATCCCTAGATGAGGTTTTTTTTTGCTGATCATTGATGAAGAACATTAACGTAGTTTGCAAGTTGATAATGCCAAACCTGACTTATCTACCTTCATTGTACAAACTCTCATATCACTTGGATGGGGGTTTGGGACTAGTCGGTGTGATAATCGTTCTTCTATGGCTGGTAATTCACGATCTTCCTCTAGTGTTGGATTTGGCCCATGGGGGTCTAAGTGGTTTTTTTGTGATCACTGTCAACGTCCAGGTCACACTAAGGACAGATGTTATCAGTTGGTTAGATATCCTAATCATCCTAGAAATCAGAATAAGAAAGGCAGCAACAGTAGTTTAGCACATGCAATGAGTGCTGATTCAGGAGAGCAAATCCTCACCTTTTGTGAGTAGTAATACCCCGGTGTAGCAAGTTACTTTTTCTGGCTAGACTCTCACACCTAAGCAGTATCAACAGGTGGTTTAGCTCCTTAGCTACTTTAGGCCTACTGAGCCAATGACAAACTTCGCAGATACTGTTTCTTCCTTACAAACTTCATCTTTATCTAATTGGCTAATTGACTCAGAGGCAAGTGATCACATTACGTGTGACCTCTCATGTATGGATAACATTGGGTCAAACTACCAGATAACAGTAGTGTGGCAGTCACCTACGTTGGGATTGTTCATATTTCTCCTTCTGTCATACTCTATGACGTTTTATATGCGCCTACCTTTAAATGCAAGCTTTTATTTGTTGCCAAATTTACCTTTGATAGTTCTTGTCAGATTACTTTTTATCCCTATTTTTGTTTCTTTCAGGACCGTATGACTAAGACAGTACTAGGACTGGGCAGGGCTGAACGTCATCTATATCATCTAGTGTCTCCAATGGTTGCCACAACAGATATTTTTTCTACACTTGTTAAATTTTTTGAATTTAATGCTCCTAATAGGGCTAATGTTTGTAGTTAAATCTTTTAATTTTAATGCTCCTAAGAGGGCTAATGTTTGTAGCAATAGTATGTTTAAGAATAATATTTTGAGTAACAAACAAACGCTTTGGCATTGTCGATTTGGTCATTCTTCTTGTTATGCCTCTCCTGACCTTTTTTGTCTGGTTTGTCCTTTAGCAAAACAGACTCGTTTTCCTTTTACTTCTCACATTTCTACCATAGAGTCTATTTTTGAGTTGGTCCATGTTAACATATGGGGTCCACATCGGCACCCCAACCATGATAGTTTGCGTTATTTCCTAACCATTGTTGATGATTTCTCACGTGGTACCTTGGGTGTATCTCATGAGATCTAAGAGTCAAACTTTGTAATTTTTGCATTCTTTCTTCCTTATGGTCGAAACCCAGTTTCACACTCACATTCGTAGATTGCGATATGATAATGGGTTAGAGTTTTTTAGCCATGAGTGTATTTCTTTCCTACAATTTAGTGGAGTTCACCATGAAAGCTCATGTGTCCATACACCTCAACAAAATGGGGTAGTGGAACATAAACATTGACACATCCTCAATGTTGCACATGCCTTACGTTTTCAGGCTGACCTTCTGATCGTTTTTTAGGAGAGTGTGTCTTGACTGTTACTCACATCATCAATCATCTTCCTTCCTTTGTCATTGATGGAAAAACCCTTTTTTATATTCTCTTTGGTAAAGCACCATGCGTCTCACATCTAAGGGTTTTTGGGTGCTTATGTTATGTTACAGTCATTCTGCGTGGGGACAAATTTGTACCCTGTACTCGCCCTTGTATTTCATGGGCTACCCTTTTTCATAGAAGGGCTATCGAGTTTTTGACCTTACCACACGCACTTTTCCGTTGCTCATGATGTTATGTTTCATGAGTCAGTTTTTCCTTTTGCTTAGTCTTAGTCACCCTCATCTCTCCTTTAACCTAATATCGACTCTTCTTTTATCGCTCTAGATCCTTATCCCTATATTGTTCTGTGCACGATTGATTCTCCTTCTTCTCCATCACCCGTTGTTACACCTTTGGATTCACCCACTGTGAATTCTCCTCTTGTGACACCACCCATTGCGGCGTTCACCCACTGCGGCATCGCCCATTGTGGTGTCACCCACTGTGGCATCACCCACTGCAACGCCACCCACTCTGACGTCACCTACTATAGCATCACCCATTCCGACATCACCCACTACAGCGTCACCCACTGTGGCATCAAATCCTGTAGACTCATCTTTCCCATTGTTGCTTGTTGTTCTTATTTCACCTATCCAACGTTCTCAACATGCATCTAAACCACCCATTTAGACCCAAGATTATCATTGTAATGTTGTAGCCTCTCATACTGGTGGATCTCATTCCATGAGTCCTCATAATATTCCATATTCCCTTTCACAATTTGTGACTCTTGGTAATTTATCTCCCACACATCGAGCATTTATTACTTCCATATCTGTCATTCAAGAGCCGCTCTACTATCATGAGGCTATTAGGGATCCCAAGTGGGTGGATGCTATGTCTAGTGAACTTCATGCATTACAGGCAAATCATACATGAAAGTTGGTTGACTTGCCCTAGGTTGTAAGCCGATTGGATGTAAGTGGGTTTACAAGGTAAAGTATTGTGTGAATGGTTCCATTAAGTGCTATAAAGCTCAGCTTGTAGCCAAGAGCTTCACTCAGTGATATGGCATTGATTATGAGAAGACTTTCTCTCCTATGGCCAAGATGGTGACTGTCAGATGCATCATAGCCATGGCTTTCATGTTTCGTTGGCCGCTTCATCAAATGAATGTTCATAATGTCTTTCTTCATGGTGACTTGCATGAAGAGGTATACATGTCTTTACCCCCCGAGACTCAGCATTCCTCCACAAGTCCGCCGAAAGTTTCTTATCTTCTTAAGTCCATCTATGGACTCAAGTAGGCATCCCGATAGTGCTATGCCAAATTTACTTTTGCTCTTCTTGACGTTGGTTTTAAGCAATCTTGGCATGATTACGCACTGTTTACTCTTCATCATGGTTCTACTATCGTTGTTGTTCTACTCTACATTGATGATATGCTTATCACTTGTAACAGTGAGGAGGCCATCGCTCAGGTCAAGTCTCATCTTAGCTCTCGATTTCACATAAAAGAGTTAGAATAAGCTAAATCCTTTCTTAGGATCGAAATTACTCGTTCTGCACGTGGTATTTGCTTTAGTCAACACAAGTATGCATTGGAGTTAGTCTCTGAAGCTGGCCTCTCTAGTGCACACCTATGTAAGATTCCCATGGATCAGAATCTGAAGCTTACCTCTTTAAACTACGATGCCAGTGCTCCAGTTTCGATTGATGATCCTCCATTAGCTGACCCTACTCCATATCAGCGATTTTTTAAGCGATTGATCTATCTCACACATACTCGACTTGATATTAACTATCCGGTTCATATCCTCAACCAGTTCATGTATTCTCCCAAAGTCTCTCACATGGATATGGCTCTGAAGGTTGTTAAGTACTTGAAGGACACTCCTGGCTTAGGGTTGTTCATGTTCTCCACCAAGGACTTTTAGTTGACTAGTTTTTGTGACTTTAATTGGGCGGTTTGTCTTATGTCTTGCCATTCTCTCATAGGTTTTTGCGTCAAGCTGAGAAGTTCTTTGATCTCTTGGAAAAGCAAGAAATAAGCCACAGTTTCTCAATCTTCATTTGAGGTTGAATATCGTGCTATGGCGACTGCTATTTGTGAGATTGTTTGGTTATTTGGACTTCTTGGTGACTTAAGGGTGATTGTTCCTCGGCTTATCTCTTTATATTGTGACAATGAAGCTACTATTCACATTGCCACCAATCCTATCTTTCATGAACACACCAAACACATTGAGATTGACTGTCATTTCATCCGCGAGAAGCAACAAAGGGGTTTGATTCAAACACGTAGCATTCACACTCATGAGCAACCGACAAATTTGTTAACTAAAGCTTTATTTAGTCGACAACATAATTATCTTCTTCGCAAGCTTGGTCTATTTGATTTATACAAATCACCAGCTTAAGGGGGGATATTGAGTTTATATGTGGGCCGTGGCCTAACATTTTTTTATTTAGGTGCCGATTTTGGGCCTGTCCAACCCAGCCCAAGGTCGCAACCCTTAGTCACGTAATCAACCTATTTGTATAACCAAATAGGTTTATTTTTGTTTTAATCAAGTTTAAAAGAAGAGAGCTTTTTCTCAATTATGTTTTCGATCTCAATATTCTTAGAGGTTTTATGTTTCTTAGAGCTATTGTATTCTTTATGATTTTGGAAATACTTAGTGTTGACTTTTGGACTGTCCTTCATTATTCCCATGTTATCAGAAACAACGGTGTATTTCCTTACAAACTAAAACCTTCTTTCTCGAGTTTTGCTACTACTCACCCTATAATGGTGGAAAAACCAAAATACCTCTTTCTCATTCATATCGATGTATTAAGCCTTTTTAATATCAAATTGTCAAAGAATAACTATATTCGTTAGGTAATGCAAGTTACGACTTCGGCTCATCATCATCAGCTATTGGGTTTCTTGATTAGAGCAACAACTTGTAGAAATGACACTTACTCGAACACATAAATGCATAGATTTAGATTACATAAGAGATAAAATTTATAAAAGTTTAAACCAACACAATGTCTTACATCTATTGTCACTAGAACAACTACCGACTCCTTTTTATTTTATTAAGTTTCTTCAAAAGAATAAAAAAATATTTTGAAAGGTCTATATACAACTTCCATAGAATTGTTCTTAGTATTCGTAATAGCTCTCTTGCCAATTGTTTGTAAAAGATGGAAAAATACAATTTTGGAAAGGTGGAGTTAAAGAATTTAGGTCATGTAATTAGTTGCAAAAAAGTTATAGATATCCAAACTAAAACCTTCAAAAACATGAACAATTTGTAAATTCTTAGAGCTAATGGGATATTATTAAAAAATTTAGTATTATGGCAAGGTTGTTGGTTGTTTAATGTGAATGTTGGAAACAAGATGCTTCAAATGCATGTTTAGAGGTAGTTTTTTGACAAGCTAAAATAACTAATGACTCAAGTTTCCCTTTTTTCTACACTTAATTTCTCTAACTTTTATTATTGAATGTGATTGCTAATTTGTTACTTATCTATTTACAGTAGATCATTTTTGTAAATTTACTCATTTTATTCCCATTTCTCATCCTTACACCTTTGGTAATAAACCAAATCCTTTTTTATAACATCTTCAAATTATATAGAATGCCTAAATCCATTATGCTTGAAAAGACATAACCTTCACTAGCACATTTTGGAAAGAGTTTTTTTTTTATTGTGAGGCACAAGTTTAACTTTTCATCTAATTATCATCCCCAAATTAATGAACAAACTAAAATAATGAATTGTACAATAGAAATGTATTTTTACATTATTTCACTACTGACAAATTAAAGGATTGGGTTCAATAGCTTCCTTGAACAAATTATTATTACAACACTAGTGTGCAAACTTCTACAAAGTAGACTCCATAAGGGACTATCTATTTCTCAACCTCTTTTGCCTCTTGTCTTAAATTATAGGTTCAACTATAATCCCACAAGTAACTATTTGATTGTGAGTAGCTTCTCAAAGATTTAAGGAATTAGATGTGGAATGCACAAAATAAAATGAAGAACTTCAATGATATTCGCAGAACAGACAAAAGCTTTGATTGAAAGGAATTTGGTATTTTTACTGTATGCAACCATATAAGCAAGTTTCCATTTCTCTCTAGAAAAATCTCAAACTACCATATAAGTAAGTTTCCATTTCTCTTTAGAAAATTCTCAAACTATCTCTAAGGTATTATGGACCTTTTGAGATATTACAAAAGATTAAAAATGCATCTTATAGCTCCCAAGAAACTCGCATATTTATATTGTTTTCCATGTCTCCCAATTGAAAAAAAGGGTTGGAGCGAATGTGCGAGGATAACATGACCTCTTAGAAGTGCTAGAAAACAGAGATACAATTGTATCTTTGTCACTAGTTGTAAATTTTATAAAAAAAACCCATATTCAATACAAAACTTTAAGGTATTAAATTATAGAACTTATTATCTTATAAATAATATTCTTAGTATATTCATTAGTAATGTAAAATTCATTATTTACATCTTAACACATGTTCACTCTATCAATAAGTACCAAAGCAAAAAGAGTAAGTTTTTTATTCATTGAAGGGCTTTATCTCCATCTAAGGAAACTTGGGGAGATTTAGAGGACACTGTTATATCATTTTAAGGCATTAACAATTTTTTTTCCGTAAATGCTTCTGCATTAGGAGGTTCATTTGTCTCGAAAAACTCTTGTTAACTTATCTACTCACGAAATGGGGACTATAATACAGTCGCTTCTTTTATGGCGTTGCGATGCATGCACGTTTCCCCACTCTCAGAAATTGGCAGGTTCACGTGCAGGGGGGATTAGTTTAGAACAGGATTTAAGTTAAATTTCATCGTCCATGGCTCAACCATTGGGTGTGCAAGGCTCATGCAGCTTTTGTTCCATCTTGACGAGCCACGCCTTCACGTGATTGCTGCCTCCACCACATCAACCGTCGAGAGAAGTCATGATTTGCCTTCGCCTTCACATCTCCGTCTACTTTTTCCTCGGTGCTCGCACCTACCCTTCTGCTTGGAACGGGGAGTCTCTGCTAACACATGTTTGTGGGAGCTCTTACTTTAAATTGAAATTAACAACGATCTACGTTTATTGTTGAGAGCTAAGTTATCTAAGGAGACTTGCCACCAAACAATTGCATTGTTATAATTTTAGAAAATGAAAGATTAAAAAAGAAAAAAAAAAAGAGAGAGATCTGAATTATTGTCACTAGGGTTAAAGGAGTAGCTTCATTATTGTACACTTGTGTAACGTGGGCATGAATGGTTATGCTCCCTTAAGATTAAGTTCTTTGGAATTTGAACAACAATCCTTATAGAGATATGCAATGTTGGAACTTTCGACATACCACTTGAAAAGTTAAAACCTATCCTGAATCATCTTGCTAATGTAGAGGCATGTGGGGGTGAAATTCTCACCCTCTAAATTTTTACGAGGATAGATGTAGGTCCATCTTCTTTTTTAAATGTAATTACCTACATGGTGTACATCATTGTGTATATGGAAAATACGAGAGCTTACAAGTTACAATAAAAGATTAAACTAAAGCTATGAATAAGAGATTATTTGTCATTTCAACTCTTTATTTATTAAAGAAATTGAAACAATTTTTTTTTACTTTATTTTCTCACTCCTTATTGCTTCTCATTAATCTGGATGTTTTGTTAATTATTGTCACTATGATTAAACTCAAATGTTTGGGCAGTTTGCTAAAATTTATCTGAGGAAGAACATAATTTTTAGAATTGAGACAACGACGTTAAAACATTAGATGTCAAGCATTCAATAATTTGCTGGTTTCTAAGTAAAATAAACTTGAAGTTTTGATTATTACCTTAGTATTACTAATTTATGATTGTGATTAAATAAAATAAAATAAAATAAAGAGAGAGAGAAAAAAGCATCAATAAATTTCTAACAAAAAAAAAAAAAAAAAAAAAGAAGTGCATTGAATAATACGCTGAGATCCCCGTGGATTCAGGGCGTTTTCCTTTCTCTTATGGTTTCTTCAAGGTTCTGCCTCCATTTTATTATTCCCTGCCACGGACTACTTGTCAAGTCGGATGACGTCCAATGGATGGCTCTCCTTCAAAGAATGCCTTTAAAACACAATTTTGTCTTAACCTGCAAATCCATACTTCAAATTTTGACTGATATTGAGCAGCTTTCAGCCACTTCTTTTTGCTCCACGTCGTAGATCTTAGAAACTGTACGAGAAAAAACAAAACCGCTTTTATGCCCCTTGTATTTTTCCTCTCTTTTATTCCGTCGCTTTTCATGCTTCAAAAAATTGCATCCTTGTCCTGATCCTCCATT
The DNA here is from genome assembly GCA_028551475.1 of Casuarina equisetifolia. Classification (NCBI taxonomy): domain Eukaryota; kingdom Viridiplantae; phylum Streptophyta; class Magnoliopsida; order Fagales; family Casuarinaceae; genus Casuarina; species Casuarina equisetifolia. The sequence goes on from CM052355.1 coordinate 11,038,512, forward strand.
TTATTTTTGTTGTTGGTTTCTTTAACTTCTAGTTACAGTTACCAAACATAGATTTTGAACATTTCCGGGGAAGTTGCATGAACATTGCAAAAAACTTGTCCATGCATTTAGTTCCTTTTTTTTTTTTTTCTTTCCTTCTTGAAGTAATTGAATGGGCATTTCTTTTATGTCAGATATAAAGCAATTTCAAATGAAGAGTTCTTTTAAAGGTCTACTGCTGAAATCTGAGACCTTTAGGGGCTTGCTTGTTCTGGGCTTTGAAATTTAGGGGGTTTTTGAAGAAATCACAGATATAATTTAAGATAGATTTTCAGATTATCTTTTTGTCAATTGGATGAGCTTCTATAGATTGAAATGCTGTGTTTGAGAATTGGCTTTTGTGTTCGTCGAAAGTTTGAGTAGTGAGAGAAACAAATCTAGATAAGAGTTCCGGACTTTTGTGTTCAGAAGTAAATTTGATTGTCCTGCCTTTAGTCGACATGACATTCTTCTATGACAATGTCGGATATTCATTCGGTAGCGAAATGTTTCTCATTTGAACTTCCCGTGCTTCTCTCTGGGTTTCTATGCCATTTTCTTATATGTTAGTGTCTCGGGGTAAGGATTTCAGTTTAGATCTGAGAAACATTGGAGATGAGAGATTAAGTTAGATTGGTAGTAGGGTTTCGCTTAAACAGGATATCATGAAATTTTCACAAGATATGTAGTGGATGAAGTTCAGATTTTGAACTCTTTGTGTCACTGTTTCTTTGTTATCTAGTCTCACTAGTTGTTGTGTTTCGGAGTGTTTCAATTTGAGCTTAGAAGTCCTTAGCAGTGCTCAAATTGTAGCTGGAGAGTAAACATTGAACATATTTGCTTGTTTTTCAAAATGGGGCATCCTGCAGCCGTTTGGGATTGTAGGGCAGCAATAGAAATAACAAAGGACTGGAATGGCATTGACCAGGTTCTGCTTCGGAACCCTCAAGGGGCTTCAGCCCGGGTGAGAACCTCTTCCTTTTACTCCTGGATTTGGCTCCATTTGAGGAAGGAATACACCGTTCACTTCACAAACTAAAAACATTATTAGAAACTCATACTGTTTGGACATAGCTTGTGCGTCTTTGTTGTTAATTAATGGGTGGGAGATGTGAACTATTTCTCTTTTGATAATATAGGTTAGCTTGCATGGAGGACAGGTGACTTCTTGGAGGAATGAGCATGGCGAAGAACTCCTATTCACCAGTAGTAAGGTGTGGTTGTCTAACTCTATCGTGTTATGCTTATCATGCGCTTGTTTTTGGCCCCATGTATTAACTGATTGTTGGAGCTTTAAAGGAAGTCAAGTTGGATTTCCTGTAAAAATTACGAATTGTAATATTCTAGGGTTGGTTAAAAGCAATGCTACCAAAGATAATGTAGATTGAACTTATAGTGCATAAGAACAGATAAAGATTGATGTTGACTTTCAAAGGTAATACTCCTTCTGTTGATGTGGACTTTTAGTTGAATTTGCCGTTACATGAGTACGCATTGGAGAGATACATGGCTGTTCAAAATTTACATAATTAAAGAAAAAATTTTACTTTGCGAACGAGTAAACTAAGAATAGCCTTTCAGCAAGGTGTCCCGTGCAACATAAATTATCAAAGCAAAATTTACTGCTAGAGATACAAATATGATTTACTTACCTGTATCTTACCAAAATGTAGGCCATTTTCAAACCTCCAAAAGCAATGCGTGGTGGAATTCCTATTTGTTTCCCTCAGGTACTTATAATCATTTTTTTTACATGCATGACTATTGCAATCTCTTAAATGATGCACCAAATTTTGATGCTTTTGAAGTTTGGAAACTGCGGGTCACTAGAACAGCATGGGTTTGCAAGGAACAAGATTTGGACAATTGATGATGATCCTCCACCTCTGAACCTGAATGATTCCAATGGGAAATCCTTCGTTGACCTACTTCTTAAGCCGTCAGAAGAAGACCTTAAGTGCTGGCCCAATAGGTACGAGTTGGCCTGTTAATTTATTGAAACTACAAGAGGGAGCATCAAGATGTGAGATATAGCACTTCAAGCAGAAAGTAAACTTTATGTTTTCGTTAACTAAGTGGACATTGAAATTTATTGTAGACAAAAATTATAGTGGACAAAATATGAGGTCTTCGTTGGTGTGCATGATAATGAATTGCTGTTGAATTTGAGATACTATTGATTAGTCCAAAAACAAATAATGGATATCAATCACCTAAAATTGAGAGTCAGATCTGAGTCTTGGAAATTTGTCATTGTTAGAATATTGTGTACGAAGAAGTTTAAAGGTTCTTGAACTGTTTTGAAACAAAAAAAAAAATGTGATGTCAATGGTTCAGAACCTCAATCTTCTTTCAGCTGCTTTAACTGATGGGATTCTAGGTTTCATTGTCCGTCCTGTCTGATGTAATATGTTGACATACTTGCATTGATTCCATTGCCAATCACATGACAGCCTCTGCTGACCTATCTTTATCTGGTTTTTAGGGGATGATGTTTTGCTGACATAATTTTATTCTTCTGATTCCTTTCCAGCTTTGAGTTTCGTCTTAGGGTGTCTCTAGCAACAGATGGAGATCTGACACTTATATCACGAGTTAGGAATGTCAATGGCAAGCCATTTAGTTTCTCATTTGCCTATCACACGTATTTGTCAGTTTCTGACATAAGGTATGGAGTATTACCTTTTTAACTTATACATATGTTAAAGTCAAAAGTCTGATATACGAAGGGTTAAACCAGTAAAGGCATGCAAATTACAGTTTTCTTCTGTTATTATGAACATGTTTATTCTAGGTTTGCTATTTGCACTTATAAAAGCATCAACTGTGTCTCAGTGAAGTAAGAATAGAAGGGCTGGAGACACTTGACTTTCTTGACAATCTTTGCCAAAGACAACGTTTTACAGAACAAGGAGATGCCATAACTTTTGAATCCGAGGTAGATTCTCTTGACTGCTATTTATAACTAACACATTAAGAGTTAGTTAGGCAGGACTCAAGATACGTAGAATGGTTTGAAATTTCTAAAACTAGACAATCGAAGATATTTGTTCTATCTAATGAAGATGTTAAATATTTGTATGAAGCTTTTCTGGTAGGTATCAATACTGAAGTGATCCCTTCCTTTTCGTTGTCTGACCTAATGTTGGGTGTATGTATTCGTGGTTGTTTCCCAACTCTGAAACGCTGGTTGAAAGTTTAAGCTTTTGAATTTGAAAGAAATTAGAAATTGAAAACTGAATGATATCTAGATTTCTAGAGACTGACATGTTGGTTGATATTGAAATTCCAATGGTGTATTACGCCGAAGCAATCTTTTTTATGGATTTCGGGCTCTTCGAAAATTAATCATTTGCAGTTTTTAGTTATTTCACAGACTAACGTTGAAGTGGTGTTTTATCATGTCTCTGAGCCTGTGCTAATTCGTGCTTTTAATCTTGCATTTGATTACTTCTGCTCTTTTTGGGGTGCAAAATAAGGGATCAAGTTGAAGAGTGCTTCTTTTCCTATTCTTTCCTGGCAGGTAGATCGAGTTTATCTTAGTTCTCCCAATGTGATTGCAGTCCTTGACCATGAAAAAAAGAGGACGTACGTTGTCAGAAAGGAAGGACTTCCTGATACTGGTAAGCTGCCATACTTTTGAAGGATCGTGAAAATCACATACAAAAAATTGGAAACAGACCAACTGGTGGTATTTTGAGGCCACTTATATAAGAAGTAATAGGATTATTTGAGCTTTATATACTATATGGAAATGCACTGGATATGATTGGAGTTACTTGATGTGGTCATGAGTGCAGCTTTCCTCTATTTATTCAGTTGCATCCACGTTGTAAATGGCTTTAACAGTTTATGACTGCCATTATGATGGTGGATTTGGGTGGTGTTTGACGTCCATTTTTAACCAAATTGTTTTCCGACTGCAGTGGTGTGGAATCCTTGGGAGAAGAAATCAAAATCAATGGCAGATTTGGGTGATGAGGAATACAAACAGATGGTTTGTGTTGATGGGGCAGCAATAGAAAAACCTGTCACCTTGAAGCCGGGTGAGGAATGGACAGGGCGATTGCAGCTCTCAGTTGTGGCCTCGAGTTTCTGCAGTGAGCGCCTCGATCTTTAGGAGAGGGCTTCCAGGACTCTTTACCAAATTTGGAGGGCAGAATGGACTTGGTGCGCTTGGATCCTTTGTTCTTTTTCATCCTCTCCAGTACGGACCTCAGTTAATGTTAGATTATGAAGCAAGTTGTAGAAACAGAGTCAAAAGTTAGGGTGTGTGGAAGAAGTCTGTGTTTCATAGAGAAGAGCTGCAATTTATTAGACTAGCGGTATGGGAGAAGCCTTTGTTTTAATCGAATGGCTGCCCAAGAAAATATGGAAAAGCATTGTCTCTGTAATCATTATGTTACTCCTACGTCTTATTTTTCTGGACGAAGTCTGTTCTTATCCTGTATTCCATTTTTTGTTCGTCCAAACAAAACACAAATTATGCGAGTCAAACAGATTGCACCAACCAAAAAGATTATTTTAAATGGGGAAGCCGCTCTTATCAGAGCCAGGTTTCGATCCTGGGACCTGTGGGTTATGGGCCCACCACGCTTCCGCTGCGCCACTCTGATTGTTGTGACGAAGGTTCGATTATTAAATATATTTTATTAATCAGTAGAGGGAGATTTTGCTGGTAATAATGTGCCGTTTAGTATCACCGTTGATTATGAAAGTAACTGTTTCCATGGCTTACCAAGCCCTTGCAAGAAGAAGAGCGCCTGTTTTGATGATATCTTTCAAGTTTTTTGTACACTTAAAATGAGCAAAATTGTGCGTGACGGAAACTTCATTTTCATAACATAATTAGCTCCGGGCGAATCTTGTTGATCATCAAACATTATGGTATAAAGTAAAAGGTGTATATATGGTGTTACCGTTATCACACAAGTTGAAAGAAATCACGAGTATCACCATATATTCCCTAGCCTCGTAGCAACAAATAAAGAGTTAGACAGCTATTCATTATAAGATTGGCAACATCAACCACCTCTATGAACTTTAACTGCTTCGACACTGAAGTTGATTTCAGGTCCACATCCTACATAACACGTTCAGTTTATGTTTAACTACGAACAGAAAGTTAAAGGTAAGAGAGGACGAGACAAAAAATTAAGGCAAGCATACTTTAAAACTACATGCTTTGCCACTGAAAAGCTGAAACAAGTATTACGGTTGCTTCTAATTGAATTGGGAACTTCCAAATCCCCACTCGAACAACGACGGAAGCGCTGCAACGATCAGGCCAAGCTGCCATTTACAAGAAACAATGTCAGCAAGGACACACCTTTGCAGTTCATAATTTCAGACCTGCAAGACATATGTTTAATTCCATTGAAAGTCAAGGAAGGATATCTTACCATATTTATAAGCTAAAGACCCCGCCGATACTCTAGTTGCTTGGTATTTTCCAGCAGAATCTGCCAAACAGACCAATAGAAAAAACAAATGAAGCCAAGTACCCCTGAATAGATGTCACTGAGCATTTTTAAATACAGAGGTAACTCAATATATTCTAACCAAATCCACAAAAAAGATGTTATAATTATCATCAGCTAGTAGAGAACTTTTCTTACTTCTCGAATGTAATTTGCTACTGCCTTGCAGCCTTCAATTGCAAGTTGCATAACGCTTTCAAAAGTGTCTATGGGCAACTTAGAATCCATCTGCATCAGAAAACATAACAAATGAGTGAACTACAAAGAAACATTTGAGCTTTCTTTGGTGATGCTGCTAGATCAAACAAGGAATGACTATAATGGCAAAAGTGATAGAGGTGCATAGATGCACAATATAAAATTGCAAAAGCATTCAAAACATGTAAGGGCAATCATTTTTGCCCTTATAAAACGATTGCAAAAATTGTACGAGACATATCAACAACACTACTAATTAGAAATCCCTTAACCGATACGCCTAATCCCCAATACTCTGGTTGACCAAAAGATGGGTAAAAATCCCAAGATATAGAACAACCAGCTCTAAACTTTCCAAATCCCAGAAAGGCCAACTGGCCATGGAGAAAGGATCTTGCATAAGCATCTGCAAATAGTAGTTCAGCAATTGTTTGGCAGGTGTAGGAATAGAAGAGCAGGCAAAGAACTTAAAGTGAAGAGACAGAGAGGTAATTTTTTACATGTGAGGTTCTGTACTGTTTTGAAATTCTAATGTAAGAATTCCCAAAATCACAAAGCATAAAGTGAACCCGAGCCCAAATGTCAATTATCAAGGCATAATGAACTATAAGAGGTCCGAGAGAAGAAAAAACATGAACAGACTAAAAGATATAACCTGAAGAAGAGTCACTTTGTCCAACTTCGGGAGAAACCCCACAGTGACATCAGGACCTCCAGCACTATCTTCAACATAGTTTAAATCTGTTCACAAGCAATTACCCAAATAAGAACTCAAATTGTAGATTTAAGAAGAAACCAGGAAGAAAAATAATAAAATGCATGAACATTTACCAAGCAGAGGAGTGCTATTAAGGTACCCAGCACTACATGAAGTAGCAAGATCACGCAATGGGATCCCAGCATCTGCAAGGGCTAAAGTTGCAGCATTGATACATGCAGATCTAGTTCCTGCAAAGAAAAACTTCCTAATTCAAGAATAGAATACAAAATGATATTTTAGGCCAACTTGATAAAAAGTCCAACTATTATCCATCCACTAACTTGAAGTCCTTATATATTTCTTTCTTTGAATAATAAATACATGCAGGTCCACCATCATATAGGTACAACATCCATCATGCAAACGCGGCTCAAGAATGACAAGAAAAACATACTGGTGTGTCCTCAAAACAAGCAAGTGCAAAATTCTCCACCTATTGTCTTACATGGTAATTCTCTAGAAGCTTTTGTTGTCTAAAAAGCAATTGAAAAATATAAGAGAATATGTAAAATTCCCTTGTCTGTTATCACTTGCACACAATGAGGGGAAGAAAAAGGAGCACAAATTCATGAAAAACAGATCAAATGATATTATTAACATGCAAGAATAATAACTAAAAAAGGATTCAATTGAGTCTCCACTTACCTCCATCAGCTTGGATTACTTGGACAAAAATATCAATCTGCAATAAAAGTAAACAAGCCTTCAACAAAGTAACTAGCAATACTAGACTCAAGCAGGAAAAGTTTTTCCAGATGCTGTATTAGTACCTGAGACCGAGGCATCAAGTGTGTCAAAATGCAAGCTTCCATGGTCTGACGAATAACCAGGGATATCTCTGTGGACCGCCTAAACACAAGAAATATTTTGTCAATAAGTGAGCAACAAAATGCATACAAATTTCGTAATCTAATTTGGTGAAGCAGCATCTGCAATCATTAGAACCAACCAGAGAAGCATCATTTTTCATGATAAAGAGGGATCTAATTGACATCAACTGAAGCCAAAAGTAGCCATTTTTCTTCCGTTATACCAAAGGCACAACATGGTTTATAAACCTACTTCCAAAGACAAGTCGATGAAGCTATAGCTATTAAAGGCAGCACACATTTGGCAAAGTTTTGGTTCGTCATTTACCAGTGGAGAACACATCTAGCCATTTTCAAATTATCCCGGCCTGCCTTTCACCAGGAAAATTCAGGTCCCTAAGCACACACAGTTTACAGAACTCTTTATGTGAATTGTATTCATGATAATTCATAATTTTAAGTTGGATATACATGCAACCATAAAGCTTTCTTCATGGGAAAGATCATGATTTAGTCATGGAAATGTATCCAAACTACGCAATTGGTACTTGGACAACAAACCAAAGAGAACAAATAGGATTACCTATCACCCTTTGGTTTTCTCTTGCGGTCCCCGGTACTAAAATTAGCCATGCTATACTCGCAGCGCACCTGAAACAAACAAAAGAAAAATAGAAAGATTCAAAAATCAGGAGTGCGATTGAAGTGTTTAAAGAAAAGAACATAGAAAAGGGGGTTACCAGCGCATGGTCATTCATTTGTTGACTCCTATTTTGGACCTGGAAATCAGCTCATAGCATCATTAATCAGAATTCCAAAACAATAACTTTAGAAAATGTACTAATCTTACAAACTATCCATTAGATACTGACTCAATATTAAGGATACCTCTCTGGGGCCATACACTGCAGCAATGACTTTGGTGTTACCCATCTCAAACACAGCAGAACTGAAATTGAATGGCAGACTCAGTTTGACAAAAAAAAAAAGAACCCAACAGAATTAACATAAACTCGAAAAAGTAAATAAAGAAATTAGAAATATGGTTAATACCCGTCGGCTCTGGCCACGGATCCAATCTCTGCTCGAATTTGTCTCATCTAACATAATTAAGACAAAATAAAAAATACGAAAAAGTATTGCATAAGAGAAAAAAATAAACAAAGACAAGAAGCAAAAGAAGCCAATGTCGCTTGACATATACCTCCATAGGACGGCGACCATCTAAGCGAAGGCCTTCGGGACTCACAAACTCCATCTCCGGAAAACTCTGTCTACGGTGAGTGCTATGAGTGAGTGTTGCAGCCGGCAGCGTCAGTCGGTGGGCTAGGGTGGAGAGGTTGCAGGGGACGATCGAGCTTACGCTTTCTTGTTCGAACTACGATTAATCAACGGAAACTGAAGGATAATTCCGCATTCATTCACAAGTTAGGGGTTCAGAGCCTGAGTTCCTTCTCGTTCGTTTTCCCCTCTAAGCGCGCGGCTCACTTACTTGGGCTAGACATAACCTAGGCCCATTACATACATAAAAGAAACAGGCCACAACAATAAATACAAAGACAGTTTCTACATTTAATCGAGGCCTGAAATTGGACTTTTGACAGGCGATGAAACGGCGTCGTTGTGAAATTCCTCCTATTTTCTTTCTTTATCTTTTCGTTTTATTCTCGGACGCATGTCGTCGTGCCTCTTTTATCCCCTTTGCCGTCAACTTCGTAAACGTGACCCTTACATGACGTCAGCAACAGCTGTTTGGACTAGGACTTGGCAGGAGAACGGGCCATCCATCCCAGCGGAAAACGCTGCTGAAAGAGTGGCATCCCACGTCGTAACTTGGGAAATGTTTTGTTTTTTCGACTGTCGGAAACACGAAATCTATCCTTAACAAACCCCCCGGATCTACCTTTTTTTATTCCAAACAGTCAACTCAATGTTCAAGCTCCGACCAAAAACAGGGCTCCCCCGGAAACGAAGAGGGTACGTACGTCGCCGGCGGTGAAAAGGACGAGGTAGGGTGGATGGCGGCAGAGTGGGTCATGTCCCACGTGAAGGAACATTCAGCAGCATACCACTCCGCTTGGACACAGGCACCGCTCCACCTGTACCGAACGTGGCATGATGACGATGTGATCAAAAGTTTGGAGTACTTAAATCTCACTAATCACAGGACTGACTCGCGATTTGCCAAAATAGAACTTTGAAAACTTCAATTTGCTCCAGAAAAACAGCCACTTTGATGGTTTGTATATTTAGATCGGAGGAATATATCTGGTTATGAGTCTCCAAAACGACATTTACCAGATTCGCAAGTAAACTGGGAACAAAAAGAGAAGCACTTTTTGGCCATCCAAGATTTGTTAAGAGGGCCATTTTGGTGGTCTAGGGAAGTTGCTAAAACGAAAAATGTTGCGCAAAAATAACAAAAATTCCCAGTCTTCGTCGGCCGAAGAGGGTACGTGACATCACATTACACAAGTGTCAAAAACCTTCCCGCCATGTAAGCACCTAAACGCCGCGCGTGAATCTCTCCATTGAATTTCCGCCACTGGTGACCCGAAATCCTTTCGCAAGAGACAGCCCCCATATCCCTTTCTCTCTCCTATATATTTTAGAGCGAGACTCTCTCCAGGTGTTCCCATTTTCGCAATTTAGTTTCTTTCGTTTCCTTCCCTACAATTCACACAAGTTCCTGATTCTCGGATCAGAATTGAGATCTCTTCTTTCTCCGTTGGAATTTTCCGGCTGCTCGGGATTTCTTTTCCTTCCTCCGAACGCAGTGTTATTAGCAATCCATCTCTCTCTCTCTCTCTCTCTCTCTCTCTCTCTCTCTCTCTCTCTCTCTGAGCTTTGATTCTCATTGCATGTCATATCCCTATGTTATTCTTTTACTTCCCTGCATTTTCGTCTTCTTTCTTTCTCGTCTTCCGGACAAAACTTGAGAATCCGGGTTTGCTAGTTAATTAAATTTCATTGGGAATAGACGGGAAAAAAAAAAAGGTTCTTGCTTGTCTCTGGTCGCTTTCCGTCCACAGATTTATCATCTTTCATCCATCTGATCCTAGATACGTACGGACCCATTAGTCGAATTCCAATAATTTCTATACCAAATAATTATTTCATCTTCTTGTTGCTTAATTACCTTCAATTATCACGAAAGAAACACGATTTTCTATCGCCTTGATACTATCAGCCCCTTGATTCCTTGAAAACCAAAACTGTGAACCCGAGTCCCGAAATGGCTGACCAATCACGCAAACCAGTGCTCCAAAAACCGCCGGGATATCGGGACCCGATCACTCCCGCTCAACGAGGCGTCCCGAGGCCGCCACCTCGGAAGCCGGTCCTCCCTCCTTCCTTCCACCCGACGAAACGACGCCGGAGCTGTCGCCGTGTGTGCTGCTGCACCCTCTTCCTCCTCATTCTCGTGCTCATCCTCATCGGCGCTGTCGCTTTCGGCCTCTTATACCTCTGGTTCCAGCCGAAACTTCCGGTTTTCCACTTACAGTCGTTTCGGATCCCCCAGTTAAACGTCACGGTCAAGGCGGACGGCAGCTACCTGGACGCGCACACGATAGCGAGGTTCGAGATGAAGAACCCCAACGGTAAGCTGTCTCTGTTTTACAAGCAGAGCCACGTGGAGGTGACGGCTGGGAAGGAGGAGACGGCTTTGGGGTCGACGGACGTGATGGGGTTCACACAAGGGAAGAGGAACACGACGAGTCTAAAGTTAGAGACTAGGGTGACGAATCAGCTAGTGGACGATGGGGAGGGCTCGAGGCTCAAGTCCAGTTTCAGTAGAAAGGATTTGGTGGTCAACCTGAATGTCAAGAGTGGTGTGGGACTCATCGTGGACGGCTTCAGGATAGGGCCCCTGGCGGTGAAGGTGTCGTGTGGTGGTGTGAGCTTCAAGAGGCTCCAATCTGGTGACACGCCCAAATGTACCGTCAACACCCTCAAATGGTAAGATTCCATCTCCGGATTAATCCATTAATTTACTGGTTATAGCTTCTTCAAGTTAAATTCGACTGCACATGGAAAGAGGCTGCGGATTCACAATTCTTTGTAGTACCCATCAGCTTTTCATGGTAAAGAAAAATTTATCAATCAATCCCACATGGCAGAGACGAGGTCTTGCTTATAGGAACAGGGGAACTAGCAAAAGCTTTTTACTTAACGTGATGAACTTTTATTATCAGTCCCCCCACATAGAATTGCTGGGTTGAAAATTGTGACATTATTGTTTTGGTCGCAGGATAAACATACATTGATGGGGTTGGTCGTGTTTGGAGATTGCTGAGGGTAGGAGACTGAGCTACAGCCTGAAACGAAGCGAACTTTCCGGCAAACAGCCTGCGCTGCAATGGTAGCTAGTTTTACAATTTTTAAATATGAAAAATAAAAACATGTATGATATTCTTTACTTAGAAAAAGAAAAGGGGTGGATTGGACGGCATCTATAACAGTGTGAGCTGAGTCCACGTCTAAGCTTTGGATCCCTTGTGTATGTGTAGTGGGATGCACACCAATTTTTTATTTTTTTTGTTCTTAATTATGGGGTTGGATTTATTTGTTTGTTTAACTTTGGGTGGTTGATTGCCAAATCTTTTGATATACGTCTTGCTCTTCTCTTTCTTTCTGTTTTTTGCATAAATAAGTAGGAGATTCTTTTGCTTCCTGATGGAACCGCCAGGCTGCCATTTCAGTGTAGGAAAGCGAACAAAATATACAAGTAAGATGCAACATCTCATCCCTTTTTGGTAAGCTACAAAAGAGTGGCTGCTTCGCAAAGGAAGGGTGGCGAGAGAGGGATATGACATCTGCCATGCTTCCAACGAAATACTGCTGTTTAGGCTTCTCATAGTTATCCTCGGCAAGTATGAGAAATCATGTCATTAGGAAATACTTCACTTCATGACATGGACGTTACGCGATGTCTCTGGGAAGGCAAGACCTTGCATTAATTGATTAGGTTTTGCAGCCCACAAATTAGGCTTCTTACCAAAATGTCGGCTTAAAATGCAGTAGCTAAGATGTTCAAATATGATCTCTGACACTTCATGTTACAACCAGCTGGCGAACATTTAAAGATTAAAAACAGGGATTCAAGCGTCGTCACGTGTGTGTTTGGTGTGAGTCGAATGCTTCCAGATGCCTTTTGATTCTTATTCCGCTTTAAGAATGATTTCCCTTCTGCGATCCGTGTGTTGTTTTTAGAAGGGAACCTACTATCGTGATTTTCAACTGTAGGCCTCTAATCAAATGAAACAAAGACAGATGATGAAAATGAATGGGATTTGACTAGACTAAGGGCTTTCACTAAAGAGTCCATTCAAAACAATAAATGATTTCATATCCTACTAAGAAATGTATTGAAAATTATAAAGAATGATTCATGAATGAATATATCTCTTTATAAACTACATTTTAAATTTTTTATATTTCTCATGTGAAATATAAAAATCATATACGATAGCAAAGCATCGAGCATATGAACAGAAAACTGATCTACCACAATAGACTTAAGAATGCTAAAAGTATTTAATTAAAATCTCATGCAGAGATATGATTGTCATTAAAAGAATAAAAAAAAAAAAAAGGGATTTATTCAAAGAGCCACATTTAGAACAGAAAGAGCTCATTATCTATGACCGTAAAAGCTAACTGGCTCTATAAACCCTCAATAACATTTGCTAACAAAGGACTTAAGGAGTGGTGCTCGTGCTCAGAAAATAATCTCCTTAGTGCATTCAACTTATTCAATCACTTTGATCTAAATAAATAAATACAAGTGGATTGTCTTTGCAAGACTTGATACCCTTTTGATTTGCTTATTTGGTACTCTTATATCCAGAATATTATTTGGCAAAATTACTACAAAGGTGCTTTTCATTTATTAAAAAAAATCTAAAAGTGTTTCTTGACGAGTAAAAATACGTGTATGAAAGGAAACAATATGAACAAAGACTTGTTCCACACTTCATCTTTTTAGGAGATATTATCGATCTATCTTACATTCTATAGAAAGCTTAAAATGTAATAAATCTTCAGTAAAGAAACAAGAAGTACATGATTTTTTACTCTGCAAAATGACAACAATAATATTTTAATGATCTTTTGCTCTACAGAATTGTAGACGAAACTCTTTCGCGTGAATATATAATAAAAAAATAAATTAAATAAATAAAATAAATAATTGTATCCCTCACTCTGTAAAGATATTTGAATTAATCAAAATTATAGCAGGATTTGAGGATGCCGTTTGAGGAAGGATAACACAACAGATTTCATTTTGAATTTGAGTTGTTTGCATTAAAATCTGTTCTCCTGGATATAATTTTCTAGAGTAAAACCTCATCCCAAATCTAAAGCCGATATGCGAAATAGGTGGACTCGCAATCTACGGGCTGGGACTTGAGGGGACCCCGGGTCGTAGAGTCAAGTGGCCCTTACAAAACCATGACCAAGCACGGGCCATTCACACTTCCCTCCTCATCGAACTGCAGCCGTTCATTTGTTTGGAAAAAGTAGTCAAAACCAACGGACGAAATTCTAGTCAGCCAACGCGAACCAGATTCCCATGAAAAAGTAAGGGGACGTTGAATTCCGCCTCTCTCTAATTATTACGGTACTAGAAGTTTTGTTTTTCTTTTCAAGCTCTCACTTTTACGTCGAAGCAATTTTCAAGCATCATCCATGGCTTCCAAGTGAATCTTGAAGGAGCTTAAGGACTTTTAGAAAGAGCAGCCTACCTCTCGCAGTGCCGGTACAATTTTCTTCGCCAAACACCTCTTTTTTCTGTTGTTTTATTTTCTCTAGGCTTCTTGTTCTTGCAGTTTTCTATGGTTTCCATGTTCGAAAGCTTCATGGCAGGCTATATCTGTAATCTAGCCAGTTTTTAAGGATCTGGGTTAGATTTTATGACAAAAATACGGAATTCCAGTTATGTGCGTTTGTTTACAAGAACTTATTTGCAATTTTTAGGTTGTCATCAATTCAATGTTTGTTGTGGAAGCATTTATTTTGAAATTAGAGATACTTGCATGAGTTTATACGGATTAGTATCATCTAGTGTTGGGTCTGTTAAGTTAATTGAGGGTGAATTTTTGCATGAAATGGATGATGAACGAAATGTTTAGACTCTGAAGAGAGAGTTATTTTCACATACATCTATAAGTTGTGAGTGAGTGTTAGGAGTTGTGAGAAAGATTAATATGACAACTACATATGCTGAATACTTATGGAACTTTTACTGACGCTATGTAATGGTATAGCTTACAAATGCAGTAGTTATAATTACAAATATGATATTGCCTCTTAACATGACTGATTTTTCTACAAATGTAATGAACTTTGTTTATTTACCTATCTTAGATACACTTCTTTGGGAAAGGCAGTACCATCAAATACCATAGTTCACATAAAATATCCTCCAAGCCCATTGGCAGTCTTTTTGAAAATTGTATGTTGTTGTTGATAGTGAATGAATTATTTTGTCTGTGTGAAGATTGTGTGTCTTTATTGGAAACTAAGCAGTAAACTTCCCCACTGAAGGCAGCAAGGAAGATATGGAAGCAAGTGTGTTTGAAGCTCCTTGGGTGAGCTGATATTCCCAATTGCTAAAGAATGTTTTATCATCAACTATACTTGTACATGTTACACGTAGGAAACAAGAGTTATCTTCACATATACTGGGCCTGTTCATGGGCCCTCGGCAACTGAGGAACCCAATAGTTTTGCTTTTTACATGGCTTATGAATTCTCGACATTAAAAGTGAGTAAATTCAAAATCTCGTGCCTCCAGCAGTGCTGTAGATAAATTTTTCCCGTGGTCCCCACATTCACTCTAGTATCTTTGCAGTGCTGTTTTCCAAACCCATCCGCTTTTTTCTTCTTTTAATCAACAAAATGCTATGTATTTACTGATGTATATCTGTTCGGCACTCATAAAAGTTGATTTGACGGAAAAAATTCCCTAAGAGTCAAGAAGTTAAATAAGTGTCATGACTTGAGGTGTTTTACCCATGTGTAGCTTTACCCATCAAGTTTGTGCATCATATATATGCATATATTTTGCTTTTCAAAGGTGGGGAAAGACGAGAAAAAATTGCATGGTCTTATCTAAGCAACTGGCAAAGTTTTCCCAGTACTTGTATAAAGAGTTTTGGTAGCTCTTTGTCAAGTGTATTTTTTGTGGCCCAATTGTAGTAGCTTGTTAGGATCTCATCTTGTTAATCGTGGAAAGCCAAAACATGTCATTTTATGATGAAAGTCTAGTTCAAGTTTTAATTTATTCATCTTGTATACAATTTTTGTTCTTATTATTTGATTTAAGATGATTGTTCAAGTAGCTTTTTGGTCAAATGTATTTTGATTAGTAGAACTTGAATGGCATTGCTCCCAAAAATTGCATCTCCTTTCATTCAACTATTATATTGTTTGTACTACTTTAGTCTCTCTTTTTTTTTTTTCATTTTATCATAAAATTAATTAGTTAAATATGTGCTGCTTTTGAAAGTCGCATCTCCATTCTCTAAAATTTTGATTGTCCTCATTTTTGTTTTACATGCCTCTTATTTATATCTTGTCATTTAAAGATTCTCTATTATTTATGCTAATTGAAATGTATATTGTAGATACTTCATCAATATATGTTGTTAAGTTATAAATCTTCATATAATTATAAATATACACAACTTTTAATGGCTTCCTCTTTTAGTAGTAAATTATCACATTAACTAAGATTATCACATTTCTAGAACAAAACTTGCATGTCATGAATTACAGCTTTTTCAATTCTTTAAATAGTTCTCATGTTAAATTCCAACAAAACCTATAATTTATTCAAGTTCTTTCTAATTAATAGAAGCCAAAAGAATATAAGAACGTTGGTTATATATTGAAATAGTAAGACATGTGATGTTATCATTCATGCCTTATATGTCGAAAAACTAACGACTTTAAGGTTTTTTTTTTTTTTGCTTTCTTAATTTTCCTAAAAATGGGTAATTGTAAAATAATAAGCCCTATGGTGACTATATGTCAAAAAGGGTACGTATACCTAAATTGTGTATTTCTATAAATGTCTACAAGTAATATTTCAATAAAATTTCTATTAGTAATAAAACATCCATGGATATAAAGCCTTGCTTTTTTTGTCATTACTTTAATAGCTCTTATAGCTAAGTACATGTTTCGTTGGCAAGCAACAATAATAGGTCCTAAAGATAGTCCATATGTTGATGCAGTCTTTATAGTTACTATTCATTTTCCTCTTAATTATCCTTTTAAACCACTTAGGATATGAATTTTGTCTTATGTGAAAATTGTTTTGTTATTTGTTATTTTTTATTTTTTTGAAGGAGTTTTCTTCAATGGTAGGGGTTTGATATGCACTTCCACCAAAGAACTATATCAAGAGCTTTTGATACAAATTTCATTATAAACTGTTATTAAATCATTCATTAGATGGGAGGAATTGATTGAACTTTTGCTTAAAGGCACATTAAGGAGAATTTGGATCCCCCCATAAAAAATTCCCAATTTGCTCTTTGGGAATTCACTTGGTACATGAACTTCTTGTTTTGGCAAGCCAAAATAGGAGAAGTTTTTTTTTTTTTTTGTCATGTTCTTAAGAAAAAAAAAACTAATACAACAACATATTCATGCTACATTTATATCAAAGTATGGGATTCAAAGTTCTCATAACCTCTCCCAATGTTCAAACCTAGATCCTTGTAGTTTCTCTTGAATATATTTATAGGGTTCGGTTATCACTCTGACTTAGCACTTGGAAAAGATGAAATTTAGTGATTCCAAGAGGATTAAGAAGTGGAAAGGGAAAAGAATTTTTGAAAAAATAATTTTTTTGGATATATTGAAATACTAATGCAGAAATGTTCTAATGACTCTTTAGGCCAAATGACCTCTTAAATAGTGGCCTTCCAACCCCCAAAAAACAGTTGAAGGATGAGATTACGAGTTCAGGTTCAACTATGTGTTTGTAACATACCAACTAGCAAAATGAAAAATTCTTTGATTCCTTGGTTTTCATGCTCACCTTGTTCCATGTTTTCATTTTGATGTTTAGTTCCATGACTTGTAGTCCTTCATATTTCACTTTTCACTTTATTTGTTCATACAAGTGAACTTAGCCTTTAGGTTAACAAAATTGATAGGTTCACAATTATTTGTCTATATTCATATTCCGACCACATAGTGGATGAATTTTTCAAAGCATTCCTCATCAATTAGTGGCTATTAGTGTGCCTTGTGTCTCTTGACAGGAATTTATTAATTAATTTCGGCAATACCTTGTCATTGGCTATTTGATTTGGCATATGTCCATAAAAGTGTGATGGAGGAATTGTAGTGAATGGAATTCTAGATTTATAAATGTGCGATGGGGTTGTTACTAATTACAAGACATCATTGTCACGAAACAAAGAAAAGGAATATTGATTGAAAGAGGTCTCATTTGTTTAAGGAACTTATGTTTCGTTCATTTATTTCTTATATATGTGAGTAATAATCTTTGTCAAAGAAAAATGTAATTAACTAGCCAATTGAGCTCACGAATATAAATTACGGCTCAATGAGGTGTGTTATGTCGAACCTAGACCTTCTATTAGTGTTAGTGTTTTAGCATGTTGGAAGAATTAATCTAGTTAAATGAGCCCCTTGCATGTGAAACTCCAATACTCACAATTTATATTTTATTTTTCTTCTTTTAATTCCTCTGCCTTGATAGTTTACAAAAATTGTGTAAGAGTTAGTTGCATATAACCTTTCTTTCTCTCTTTCTTGACTTATTTTTTTGCAGGTGGCATTTGGGACTAATGCTTTTCACCCAAACATAAATAGCAACAGCAAAGTATGCCTTGATATTTTTTTTTAAAAAAAAGGGCCATGCCCTTACTATATATCAAAGTTTCTGATCTCTTAACTACTTGTTTACCAAATAACTGATAAGGTTAAAAAATTTCCTTGTCTAATATAGTTATAAACATGGAAAGCACAAAGCTCTAAGTTCTTGAGAATTTGACATTATCTTGTCATGATATAGAATTGTGTTAAACTTTCTATTAGGTTGGTGATTGTAGAATTCATAGATGGCCCAATTTATGGGTGGACAAATGTTATATGTAGTAGCTCACATCTCCATCATTCTTGGACCTTACAATAAGAATTCCTTGCGAAAATCCGGACAATGGATGTGCAACTGACTTAAATGCAGTGTCTTGCTTCCACTAAACAGGAAATTCAATTTCAAATGGATTGTCGCTATGAAAAAGGGATGAATTACTGTCAGAGTCATTAGTCTAAAACCAGAAGTACCCATCATTTAATTTAACATGGAAGAGGAAAATTGGTAGGAGAAATTGTTATTCTCTTATCCAGTTGTTGCTTCCGTATGTATAACAGAAACACAATTAAGTACGAGATAACTACAAAGAGCTGAATTCAGAAATATGCCATGGGTTAGGCCTAACATACGTTATTGTAATAAGAACTAGTCTATTTCTTCATTGTCATATAAAGATGATGTGTTAATGATTAAGGATACAAACGTGTGCAAGTGCGGTTTGTTTGAATTTCTTTCCTTTAATGTCTTACATAGTGTATTCGCATAATTGACCACTGGAATTAGGATTTACTTCTTCTCATAACATTCTCTTGCCGCGACCTCTCGTTGTTGGATGCTGCGCTGGAACTGTCTAAATTCCACATCTGCATCGTGGATTTTAACGAATCCCAACCACTCAGTTGATTTGACAGGTCAGAGTTGTGCCATCGACATGACGATTTGCCATCGCCCATTTGCTGTAGAAAAGGACAACGTCTCCGGTAAGGCGCTTGACGTGTTACGAAACAGGTTTTGACGCTGCAAGAAAATAACCACCCAAGAGAACCGAGACAGAGAGCAGAGGATTGGATTCTGACATTTTTGGCAAGGTAGAAGGCAAATGGCAAGTGGGGTGTGCCGAAACAAAAATCTAGTCAGTTTCAGAACCACTTGGATAAAATCTAAATTGCAACAGATTAGAAAGTTTCGGTAAATGGCATGTTCTTCTTGTTGTGTCGTGTTTGTTTGAGAAGGAAAAAAAAAAAAAACAGGTCTCAGAAACCTTTTTAAATTTGAAAAGAAGCAATTAGGAGGGAAATAAATGGATATCACGTGAATGGAGTGAAAGACAGTGACTGAAACAGATGACTTATCAGAAGGTCCTTTTGTATCCCACCTACCAATTAAGCGAATGTCTTGCTCCGCTCTTGCTTGGACCCCAAGATTTCAAACTTAGAATAATTTGACCCGTTTACAATAAATGCCCTCCTCCATTATCCATCTATCCGTTCAATTAACTAATTAATAACCTTTGAATTCTGGCTCACTTCCCCCGGAACAACATTCTTGCAAGTTAAGTTTCGTTCTTAAAGAATAAATATATTTTGTTGCTGAAAATGAACGCTTTTCTAGGAAAGAACAATAAGTGAGTCATCAATCTTCTTTTGGTCGAAACAACAAATGGTAATTGGGTCGTCGAGATTCAACAACTTCCATATTTTGAAAAGTGATGAGGTTTGAGGATTCTTGATGGGCAAGCAAAACAAATGGATATTGGAGAGCAATCTTTCAAAAACAGTCAACGGCTCTCGCTGACATGTCTGTGACCGAATGATATCAGCACTACCAATGTCTGCAGCGTATTAGGTCCCCCTCCTCACGTGACCTACACTCTGACTGTGAGGGAAATGTTGCACTCACTGGCGGTCACTAACACCTTTTACGAGGAGGACGTGGCTTCGACCCCCAGTCGAGCGTGCGTCGCACGCAATTAGGTGGACCGTGTAACTCGTGGAGGAGGTGAATCAGGAACGGAAGGATTTTACCGGGCTAATACTGCCACGCGTCAAAGATTCAAGCGCGAAAGGCGGTTGCGGCGAGTCGTATGGGATCCCGGTGGTCGCCGGATCTCTGGCCGTAACCATCTGCAGCTCGAATCCCGATAATTTGTTTATTTTGTAAATTAAAAAAAGAAAAGAACCTCCACGTACTGTAGTTGTTAAATATCAATCAACGGATTAAAACTCTCCTAGCATTTACTTTTTGACGCAATCTTAGTTTGAATAAAATTAACAAAAAAAGGTTCGGGTATTAGGATTCTCCTATAAAACAGCGATTCTTGCCATTTGACTCTTCTCCGCAGCCCATAACTCTCTCTGCCTTATCTCCTCTCTCTTTGCTCCCCCCTCTGTGATAGTTTCTCTTCGAATTCGCAGGCGCATCCTTGTTCCTCTTCCTAGTTCCCTCTTTTTCAAATCTCTCTCTCTGCCTTAGTCCTTCATCTCGCTCTACGCTTCCCTTTTGAGAAATTTCACGTCTTTCAGATGCCTTTCGCGCAAAATATTGGGCAAATCTCTTTTCCTTGCTCCACATTTCCGAACGCTTTTCAAAATGAATGATTTTGTGAGGTATACCGAACACCGGCGTATCACCAACAAGCTCGTGAAATCTCTAACCAAGCAGTTCCCGGTACCCAATGCCGAAAAGCCGAAAATCGTTCGAATCTCTGTCACGGATGGGGACGCTACTGACTCTTCGAGTGAGGAAGACGAAGTGCCCCCATTTCGTCGACACCGAGTGAAGAAGCTGGTCCACGAGATCAGAATCGCAGATTTCTCGCACTGTGCACCCCAGGAGACGAAGCCACAGAACGAAAAGCCAAATCCGAGGCCTACTCAGCAGTCATTTCCGGTGGCTAAGAGGTACCGAGGCGTTCGGCAACGGCCCTGGGGGAGATGGGCCGCCGAGATTAGAGACCCTTTTCGGCGGACGAGGGTGTGGCTGGGGACATACGACACCGCCGAAGAGGCTGCCATGGTCTACGACAGGGCCGCCATTCGCCTCAGAGGCCCTCAAGCCCTCACCAACTTCATCAACCCCGCACCGCCAGAAGAAGATGAAGCTGTGACTCGCCTGGCCAGCATTGTCCCGGTAAGCCCAACTCAAAGGCCGGAAATTGATGTTGCGCCGCTTTGCGATTATGATTCTGGAAAAGAGTCTCACAGTGCGTATTCTCCCACCTCTGTTCTCAGATTTCAACCTCTTGAACTCGGGACAGAGGCGGAAACTGACTGGAGACCAGCTGGATACAGGCAAGATGATTATGTCTTGTTGGATCCATTCCTTGTGGAGGATCATTATGATTCACAAAGTCATCCACCGATATTCTTGGAAGACATGAGCGTACCGGCCACGGGATTGAAAGATGATTTCGGCGATGTATCCTTGGATTTGGATGTAGATTTCGGGTCTTGTAAATGGGATGTCGATTCTTATTTCCAGGATCCTCTTGAAAGTTCATTTCCACAGTAAACTATGCATGTCTTTAGGCGTTGGTTCATATCCTTCGGGTTTACAACGCTGAATTCACACACCCTTTTACTGTAATTGAGAGGACGTGAAAGAGGAGGGTAAATAGCGTGGCGTTTTGGTAGCATTAAAAACGGTCAAAACGAAGTTTTGCGAAGGGGCTTGCTTTATGTATATGAGGGTAATTTTGGGTAAGATTTTGTCTTTTTTTTTTTTTTTTTTTTTTTTTTGTATTTTGTCCTTGAATTTGTGGGTTGTCGGTGAATTATATGTAAAGTTCCCTTAGCGAGTCGTTGTGTATTTAAATTGTTAATTCATTCGAGTGCATGATTTAGTTTCTTGCCCTAATGATCCCACGAGTCGTGGAGATATTTTCCCGGTTGGTGTTTTGCTGGCGCGGGGCTCGAAGGGCTGCCCACTAGTATAAAGATGGTTCTTCCTTCCACGTTCAACGGCTGGCCAGCTTAGGCAGTGGAGAGCCATCCGATCTTTCGGCATTTTGTTAGCCACTCTTTTAGTGCGCATGGTCAGACGTTTTCCTCTTGCGGACTGATTCTTTGGACTTCAAGAGCCCCGCCCGAGTCTGTAAAACGTTTAGCTCACTTTCCTTGTGTAATGTTCAGGGATCCTTGGAAAGTAAGGTATTTTAAACGTCTGTTCAATGGGATTCTGAGAAAGAGTAATCAACGGAAGAAAGAAAAAAACGTTTGGATAACCAAACACGCAACTCAACTCTTCACCCTCCTTGCGCTCCGCATGAAATCTCGGTGTCCCAAAGCGAACGAGTCCATCCGAGGAGGAACCGTAACAGACAGTCCACTCTCGCTAGGTATTCCAGCACAAAATTACATCTTCGACTAGGCAATGCCTTCTAGAAATTCCAACTTGCCTTTCTGGGTAAAATCCTTCATTTCCGCCTCCTCACCTCGTCTCGTCTTTCTGGTCAATCTTACCGATTTAAGTGTTTGCAGTTTATTTACCATTATTATGACATGCATAAATATGGAAAAAGACGTTTCAAATCAGACTCACTAGCCTGCCTCTGTCCTTTCAGATGCACAAGACCAAATAAAATTCCCACTTGAAGCTTCCAAGGCTGTCGATTCGGCTCTCTTCTCTAGTACGTTCCATATTCCCATCTAAATCCCTTCAATTAACCTGAAAATTTTTCTTTTAGGAGACTTCAACAGTACTCTATAATTGTTGGGTAGTTCGTTCAGATCAATCCCATTCGCAGGTAAAACAAACGATTTCGAGCTGGGTATTAGGCTTTTAATTTGAAAGCTTCAAAAAAAGTTCTAAGGATTGAGATCTTATCGCTGAAGAATCGAAATGAGTGACTCAAAAAGTCCCAAGTGTACCGTTTATTAAAGGAACTGCAAAGGAATGATTCTCTTTTGTAGGTTGTTGGAAGAATTTGGCAATTTACGTACACGAGGAACAAGGCCGTAGGCTGCGTACGTTTGCAGATTCAGGTCGGGCACCCAGAGGCCCTACGTTCACACTGTCCCTGCCAGCCTGTCGCTCAGAAACTTGGAAAGACAGCCTAGTCTCTCCGACGAATTGCGCTGCAGCGCCACAATGGAAACCGACCACTTTATGTATCACGGCTAAGCCGCTGCGGCCGGTACCTCTGTAACGCGTGTGACTGACAAGACGGCAAGTGGACGTGGTCCCCCTACTGACTCCAGCTTTCCTCCCAACGTTATCATTTGTTTTCCAAATCAACTACTGTTTTCGCTTCTCACATTTTCGCCCGAGTTTTGGTGAAGGATCTACGTCGATCTGTGCTTTTTCTTATCTCTTTCCCTTAAACATGTTTTATTCTCTGTCTCGGCTTCATTATTCGTACCATGAATCCTTTCAAGCTTAGGTACCGGAGACATACGAAGCCTGAAAGAAATCCAAAGGAGGATCTTTATTTTGGGAACCCATATTCCGGATTCTCTTAATCTTCACCGCCGTTGATATTCGGCCTTGTTTTCACCTGTAGTGATTCCTTTTCCCTTCTGTAAATTTCGGCAGTTTCTGCAAATTCTGGGAATTCGGAAAAGGCGTCGACGTGGATCTCACGAGTATCACGCAAAAAGGGGGTGACAACTTTCTCTGCCACGTGGCATCGACGCATCGTGGTTGAGCGCACGCGAAATGCTCCAGCAGCCACCATGCTCCACGTGTGATACATGCAGGTGCACCATGCCAACCAACATTGGAGCCTCGTATAATTGCCCTAGAACTAAAACTATAGATTATAACCCGAGTTAATGGCCTTCATGGTGCAACACCACGTAGCCCCACCTGATATAAATAATGGGTTAATTTTAACATTAAGGACGCACTGAATGAGCAACATTTGGCATGCCAGGGGTTAGTTAATCGTTTGAAAATTGACAAAGAGTAAAGAAGACTTAAATAAATTAATATATGTATGGAAGTACAAGGAAAACTAAAATTATCTCTTTCTAAGTGACATTTTGACAGATTATTCTGATAATTCCATGGACAACGATAAAACGATATTTAACATCGACCCTTTTTATTTTTTATTTCTTTTGCAATATTTCAAGTGCAGGTAGTGTCATGAGAAATACGTAGATATTAAAACATAAAATATAAAATAGCCAGTTACAAAAGATTTGACCATTTCCAAACATGTAAATATCGTCAACCAAGAACACGCAGAATCTTGGACATTATATTAGTTTGGGTTGCCATTGCCATGAATCATTTTCATAAACAAATCTTGAGGAGTCATGGGCTATTTTTTTTATTATTTTTTATCTTTCTTTAAAGGATTGTTAGAGAGCCATGGCCCCGCCGGTCCGCCCCCTGTCACGCCCATGGCTATTGATTCAAAGAGGTCCGTGAGACAGAAAGCAAGCTTGCAGGTCGGCCATGGGTGTAAAGTTTGAAAGATAAGCCATGCCATGGCACCAAACAGACTAAGGCGGATCAAACGTCTACCTCAACCATCAGTCTGATTGCTTTTATTCAAACAATTTTGTGGAGAAAGTTTAGGCGGCGGCAAGTTGTGGGTTGAGAGTTCAGCTTTCAAGAAAAAATGAAAAGCAAGGGGTTTTGTTAGTTTGCAATTATGCGAACCTTCACCCTTTTCCCATTTGCAATCCCTTGAATGCTGAATGCAATTGGTTGCGAAGATACTGCTTAAAGAAAAGTGCACTCTTTAGAAGAATGTGGGGGCGGAGCTCATACACAAAGGATTCAAAGGTTCCAACATAAAGCACAGGAAGCAGTCCTCACCAGTAAAACCAAAAAGAAAAAGAAGCAAAAGAAATGAGAAATGACATTAAAAATACTGGCAAAATCACAAGTTAAATCAATACTTTTTGACTCCCTTGATCATATGAATCGCGTGGCGTGGCTTTAGGTCTCAAACTCATGCTGATTGGGTCCAAGTGGGTCATCTGAATCTATTTGCTCATGATGAAAAATCAGCCCAAGAGAGACTGTCAATTCAATTTTATAGTTGGCTTTTAACCTGAAATTATTAACCCAAACAGGTAGGGTCAACAAGGCCCATTTCACCTACCGACAGAGTAAAGAGTGAAAGAAATCTTATGAATGCAATTTCAAGTGCATTCCCGGACCTTTTTTAAAAAAACTTTTTATCTGAAAAGTGTATGATTAAGAAAAATCAATCAAGTTTGCGGCTCATCATGAATCTTAGGCGCCAACCTCTGATAATCACTCAGGCGTCTTACCTTCGAACTCATCATTTTCTTGGTGCCTGCTTTCTCATGAGAGGTCACGGCAGGAGTACATTCTTGGGGATGCCAAGACTCAACGTATAATGATGTTGAGAAAAAAAAAAAAAAAAAGTAAATACGATATTTTAGATAATATTTAAATATAAAAAATAGTTTTTTCAACTTATTAGCACTTAGAACTTTCGATAAATGCCTACGTGGTTGAGCTGTATCAGAAAAAGAAGGAACATATGTGGGTCAAAGTTTGTCTGAACGCCAATCAGTGTTCACAATTTTGTTGGCCTGGTGATGAGTAAAAAGCATGTTATCAGCTCAGATAGACCAACTGAACAAAAGAAAAATGCCACAAAGCTGATTCGGTCATCATTGTTGTCGTCGCATTGTGCTGTGGATCGGACTGGAATGGTGCAGTCATACGCCCGGCAATTTGCTCCGATGAATAATGGAACGCCAACTAGGCTGGACCCATTTTTTGTTCCATCGTCCAGTGTGTTGTGCCTGCCGCAGAAGAAAGTGATGAATTTAACTTTTGTCAGATCTGTGAATTGCACTTTGTACGCGTCAATGTCAGTTGATATGTCCCCCGAATAGTGTTAAGCCTTTAATTGATTTAGTACTATAAGATCACAGGATCTAAATCGAAAATTTTTAACTTTTAAATTCAACCCTTAGTTAATATTTCACATTAAGGTTTCATTTAAAAGTTTCACTAATATTTCACTATATAGCAGGTAATCTCAACGCCGTGCTTATGTTTGATTACACATTGATAAAAATGAACTAAACTACAATGAAAACAAAATGTATTTGAGGAGAAGGAGAAAGAAGGAGATAATAATTTGAAAGAAGGAGATAATTGTTTTATTAGTTCGAGCTTATAGGTAATATATAAGACTTAAATAAACTAAAATTTTCAAACTCATAACGTCTAATTTTGTGTTTCAATAAGAGATATATATAGTAGAGGATAAAATAGCTTTCCAACATTGATTGGACATGTTCTACACTTGCTAAAAGGATATACTAAATTCATTGAGTTGATTGAACAATTGTACAAACTAGTTATTGGTGTAATTTTTTGCTACCTTTTACAAAATACTCGATTGGATAAGGGCCTTTGGTTGCATTTTAAGTTAAGACCAAGTTGAAGACTATTTACCCCACAATGAAAAAGACTACGTTACTTATGAGTGACGTTATTAACAAGAAGAACATTTTGCTATGCTTCTTGATACATAAGGCTTTATACTTTTTTTATAGTCAAAAGAATGAGTTGTTTAGTTTAGTAGGATATAAGGTAAGTAAATATGATTTTTTGTGAGATTGTCAATAGCATACTGGGAATGTTTTTAAAATATATTGAATTTCAATAGCCATCGCCCTTTTGTTATTTTCGTATTGTTCGGTCTATAGCAGTCCAAAGAAAGGAGGTTTCAATTGGGTTAAAATCTTAAAACTCCGTACTTTTAACTTGCAAAATGTTCTCTAATGTGTGAGCATAAATGCTTTAATAGTTTACAAATGAAGGTGTTTAGATAATAATAGTCAATCTATACCTAACATATGAATAGTTCATTTCAGACAATATAACTCATACACTTTCAATTCAACTAGTCTTTGCGTAAGTAAAACTGAAGGCGTAAGTTGTCACTTTAATAGTTTTACAGCGAACACATATTGGATGGTTCATAGGCAATATAAGCAATATAAACAAGACAAGATTAAGAGACAGATGGTTCAATATTGTATCTTGAATGTGCATCAAGCGACCATCTTGTGCAACTATCAATAACTACTGAATATCTATATAATTTAAGAAAGATATAATTTGTTTTGGAAACTCAATCAATTCATCCTATTTGGACAGTCACTTTATCCAACAATAAATTAATATTATCCATCTTCTGTCACCGTTCACATTCTCTTGTGTGATTTGGATACTGGTTATCACGGTTCATTCTTCTCCCATCGTGTCATACGGATTGGATACATCCTATCCCCTCCTAATTGGGGCTAAAAAGGCTGAGTGGTTTGTGGAGTCCAGCGTTTTGGTGGGTGATCAAAAGGTAAGGCTGGTCTGGGCACTAAAAGAAGACAAAAATGCTTTTAGTCGAGGAAAAAGACCGAGAAAGAGAGCAAGAAGAATACGTAAGTGGCTAGTTGGTGATGTACGACTTTAAGCATTGCAGCTTCTATCATACCATAGCTTTTGGAAAAAGAATCTAAAGCCTGCATTATAAAGAGAGCCCCATTTATAGATGCTTTTCCCCCTTGACGAACTCATGGAGTATGAATCGTAGGGTTTGGACGAGCCCCATTTATAGATGCTTTTCCCCCTTGACGAACTCATGGAGTATGAATCGTAGGGTTTGGACCTTCTCTAGTTCTAGAATGTTCTAGCGTTTTGGTGAGCCCAAAACACATGGGGACTTGTCCCCAAATATTGATGCCGGCGCTTTAGAAGTAGGACATGGATAACTTGTTAATTTGAGAACAAGGTAATTAAAGTCTCAATCCAAAATAAGCTTTTCTTGATTTTTTTTAATATTACGATACACACACTTAATTTACATACTTAAAATGTTGAACCCCATATCTCACCATTAGGGTTCCTAATTATTCACACTAAGCTAACAAGTTAAACAACTTTTTTTAATTCATGAGCAAAGCACTATCAACTTCTATTTCAAGGCATTACGTAGAATCAAACACGACATTGCATACTTGACTATTTTTTAAGTTAATTTTCAGTTTTGATATTTATTATATTTAAATATCATTATCAATTTAGACCTTTGAAGCTTGTGCCTACTACAATCCATGACAATCCATCATGTGACCCTACTTTTTTTTTTTTTTTTATAGCATTTATGAATTGATAACCCCTGCCATAAGTTGTTTCCTTTGTGATTCAAACTTTACTATATATTTTCTGGTTTTTATATATATCCAAAGATAATTGTTTTCTTTGATTAATTTTCCTCAACCAATTACTTTATTAAAAAAAGTCTAAGTTTAAAACTTAATCAATATATTTTATTTAAATATCATCTCTAATTTGACTCTTATAAATTTTTAATAAAACACTATACTTTATAGTCAATATCTCAGTAACTCATTCTATGGTAACTCACATTCTATGCAATTGTACCTATGACAACTCACATTTTATGTGGTTGTACTCTAACCTGATTTAAATAATCATTTCTTAAATAATTTTTTTTCATAGGATGTTCTTTTGTAATTTGAACTTAAGATGTATAATTAGTTCTAATATCAATCATAATGTAAGTCAACCACGTTAGTAAAAAGCCTAAATCTAAAGACTAAGTTCAATGTCATCTCAAATTTGACACATAAAACCAAGCCCACTTCGTCCCCGAGAGCCCTTATCAGATATAAATATGGTCCATAAAGTGCGGCGAGAGAGAGGTCAGCAGTGATGAAATGGTGCATGTGATGGGACACGCAGTTGTTTGTCGCTGTCAATTGCACGCCACGAATCAGAGGACTTCATCTCTTCCATTCCCCACGCAACACCGCCAAATAAGAATTCCTGGAGAGTACAAAAAAGGGAAAAACAAACCAGACTCCTACTCTTTCTCTTCTCCACGGGAAGCCGTTCCATTCTGCATTCCACCACCAATCGAGTTGATCTTCTTTTTCCTCAATTATTCGCCCAATGGCAATCGCTGAGGTGTAAAAGCTATCACACGAAGCTTTCGAGTTCCAGAATTCATTGGAAACAAATTGTTGGGGAATGGTGGGTTCAAAGCCGAGTCTACCTTCATGGATTAGCGCAGCTGCTAGGGTTGATTTTGAAGGAAACGTTTCTTCTATGTCGGAGACGATGCTCAATCAGAGTTCTTCTTCCTCCTCCGAGCTGGCTCTTTCTGAAGTCAAATTGGGCTTTGGAGAGAGGGCTCTCTCTGCTGCCGGCGCAGCTGTTCTCTCCGCAATTCTCGTTAACCCGCTCGATGTCGCCAAGGTTTTCAACTTTTTCATACCCATTTTTTAAGCTTTTCATGTTTCAGATATATGCTGTTATACACTGCTCTATATATATTCCCCGTCTTCCTTACCGTGATTGATTTTGTGTTGGCTGTCTCACTCGTTCCAGATGTTGCCTATATTTTTGTTCGAGTCTTTTTTTTTACTTCGAGAATGGAATTAATGATGGCACGCAGCTGGTACATTTTAGTCCTTTGTAGTTCTCTTTTGTTTTGGTTTTTTTTTTTTCTTTTTCACAATTGCAGAGAATTGTGCAGAATTCTGCCTTACAATTACTTTTCTTTGTTCACTGCTGTCAAGTTGTTCTTTTCTACTTGCAGAAGAGGATATCAAACTGTCTTTTAATTAGATTTGTTCTCAAATATTTATCATTTCTTCTGAGGATAGGCCTATGCCGTTCGTAATACTATGTCATGTCGTCTTCAAACTAGTTTTCGACTTTTAGAGTTTCGTGCCACTTCGTCGAGATCACAAATTTTGTATGTCTAGAATTTCTAGTTTTTATCCCCTCTTTTTCTAAACGCCAACTTCTTATGATTGTTCTAGATGGGTATAATGCTTTTTAACAATTTATGCTACTTACTTCCAGACAAGATTGCAAGCCCAGGCTGCTGGAGTTCCATATGAGGGGATGTGTCGTATTACATGTTTTGACACAAACACGGTATGTGTACTGCTGGTTTTTGATGCTTTGCTTGCAGTATTTTTACCTTAGACTGATAATATGACACTTTTGAGCGATTAGTTTTCTCCATTTCCTTGGCAAGAATCCAAAGGGACCGGCAAAATTTTTTTCTAAGTTGCTTCGGCAAGTTACTTATGGTTGTCTTGAATGTTTAATGAATTTTTTGTTCTTGGAACGGTTTCTTTTAGATGCTCTCGGATTGGAGAAGTTCTTTATCATCTACACGTGCAGTTGTAGGCTCTGAACCAGTCTGTAATCCACAGTGTAATCGGTACAGAGGAACAATGGATGTATTACACAAAGTCATACGTCAGGTTAGTGAACTAATGAACTTGTCACTTATGAGTATCTTGCAAATTCTTCTAAGAAGAGGAAGTGGCGTAGGTTTCTAAGTGCTGCTGGCATGCTTTCTAGGTGATATGGAAAGACAAGATGTGTATTTGATTTTCAAGGAGAGAACATCTGTAGGTTACCCAAAAATATGTGTTTTTGCATTGAGTAGAGAAGGTTGTTGCTTAATGCTCACGATCTTGGTTTTCATTCATTAAAGCGGCGGGTTTTTGAGGAGCTCATCACTTAGAATTAACAATGGGAGAGAAAAAATGGTATAATAGGATTTCTTCAGTTTCTCCTAATTTTCTAATTTGCAGCTTTTACTGTACCATTGTGGGAGTTACATACAACATAGGCTTTTGATGCCTGTCACATCGGAAATTGTGATTGAAGCAGCAACATTGGTCTTATGTAGCAAAGTCTAATTCTTTTTAATGAGGTTTCAAATGAAATCTTGCTGTTAAGATACTCTGTTTGTCTGGTACATGGGCCTGTCATTTCCCGATTAAAGATGTGTTGTCAAACTATATGATCACACCTGTGTTTGGTCTGCAAATCGTTTATATTTTTGTTTGAGCACCAGCCTGTTTATACTCTGTTTGTCAAACTATATGATCACCACCTAGAGGCTCCAAGTGTGGAATTTGTGCAGGAAGGATTTGCTACGCTGTGGAGAGGCACATATGCAAGCTTGGCATTGGCTGTCCCAAGTGTAAGTCTCTCGGACCTTAGGATTTTTGGCATTATGGTTTCTGCTCGGGGTTGATACATGCATTGGAGATGTAAAACTATTTCTTTGCATCTTCTATATACTATCTCGCTGAAGATCTTTCTCTGCAATTGGCAACCAGGTTGGCATTTACTTGCCTTGTTATGATGTTTTCCGGAATTTAATGGAAGATTTTACAACTCACAGAGCACCAGCTCTGGCTCCATATGTCCCATTAGTTGCAGGGTCAGCTGCACGTTCATTAGCTTGTGTTTCTTGTTATCCTATTGAATTGGCAAGGACCCGCATGCAGGTAAATTGTGTTGTATCTGGTGACATTTCACTCAAATATAAGGTTTAATGGGTTTGTCAATAGAATGCATTTCGGAAATGAGTAGCTTTACATGAAGATGAAAGTCACGAGTCTGGGAATGTGCTTATCTTTCATTCGTGTGGTTTACACTATGTGGATTGTGAAGATTAGTTTGTCATAATTTGCTTTATTTGCTTAAACCATCTCATACCCCTTTCAGCAGATCTTGGGTTAACTTCCATACGGAGGGCCACATATGGATAATCTTTTCTGATTTATGTTTTTTCATGTCTCGTTGTCTTTCTAATTAAGGCTTTTAAAGAAACCCAAACTGGCGTGAAGCCTCCTGGAGTCTTGAGGACACTGCTTGGATTCATTGAACCAGTGAAAAGCACAAACCTAGGACAAAAGCGTAAGTATTTCTGTGAAACGTCTACATTATGAAAAGTTGTCTCTCCTTTCCTTCTATAATTTGGTTTGTATTGATATTATAAAAGCTGAAAAATTTTAGGAATGGCAAAAATTATATTTGCACACTTATTGTCTTTGATCAAATATGTGAACAGAATTCTCTTTCTAACAGTACAAAGCTATCGAGTCTTGTGGACTGGGCTTGGAGCACAACTCGCACGTGATGTTCCTTTCTCCGCAATCTGTTGGTCAACCCTTGAACCTGTGAGATGTCATATCTTTCAAAAAGTTTCAATTGATCAGTGATGGCTTCTTGGTTTGCTCTGCACCTGCGTGTATATCCAACTCAGTAATGCTTTCTGCTTCTTTTTTGCTGTGTAGTTCCGGAGAAGAATTCTTGGACTCGTGGATGATCAAGCCAGTCCTGCCAGCATCTTTGGGGCAAACTTTTCCGCTGGTTTTGTTGCAGGAAGTCTTGCTGCTGCTGTTACATGTCCACTAGATGTGGCCAAAACCCGACTTCAGATAGAGGTTCTTTTTTTTCTTCTTTTTTCTTTTTTCTTTTCCAAACCAAGTTTCACTGTCGTTGTGCCTACCTTTGCTGAATTAGCTACTGCATTTACACCTCCTATTTCTCTCCTTCATGCTTCTTTCTTCTTTTCTTTTCCTTGGACAATCTATACAGAAAAAATTAATTACGAAGCCAACTACCACATGCATTTGTTTTATAATTCCAATGAAGATCGAAGAGCATTGCAAGCACTAAACAACTGCTTCAAAGTATGGATTTACCTAAATGACAAGTAGTGGTATGGATCCAACATTTGGCAGGTTGTAAGTAGAATGGTTCATAGTATGGCCATGGTTTCTAGTAACAAAAAGTGTCATGTCTTACAAAGTTGTCTGATAACGTCTTGCAAAGTTTGGAAGATGTTCCTGTCATAGTCTCGTGATGGTTAGAGATATGTAAGCATGTTGTCGTACTTGTCTGAGAGTACCTTATATTCCCATGCCTTCTTTCGGGTTCAAGGCTGAATTTGAGGAATTAGAACCAGATAGTTGATGAACCTTTTGACTAGTATCCGCAAGACAGCTCTCTCATTTTTTTTTTGTTTCAAATTAATCAAACTGTTTTCTTCCCCCCTTATGTCCCTTTTTTTATAAGCGAGTTGTCTGTCAACAAATAGCAGAAATTGTCTTGCACAAAGTGCTTCCAAGATTTGGCCATTAACATGTGTTTGCTCTTTTAAATTTTAGAAGGACCCTGCAAGAGCATTAAAGATGAACATTCGAAAAACTTTGCTGGAAGTTTGGAGGTACGTAGTATAAAGTGTACGAGGATATAATTCTGTTATGTACTGAATCCAGTATGTCCTCTATATGACTGTTTGGTTCCTTCAAAAACGTGTTCCTACATCACTGTTTGTGTGAATTAGGCTAAAATTGACGGTGCTTCAGGTATTGAGCTAAAAACTTTTTGCTTGGACAGGGATGGTGGGATAAAGGGCCTATTTACAGGAATTGGTCCCCGTGTTGGTCGTGCCGGACCCTCTGTTGGCATAGTTGTCTCCTTCTATGAGGTTGTCAAGTATGTTTTACATCATAGACACCTAACACTCAATGTTCAAGGACAAACATGCTCAAGTGATGATCACAACGTTTGAGATTATGTACTTGCTTTTACAAAGATGTAGTTTTTTGCATCTGGGCAACTTCCTAGATGCTCGAAACGGGTACAGCTTAGCTACATAAAGGTTCTGCTACCAAGATCGATCTTTCCTGCCATCGCAGGATACCATGACTTGGGAACCCACAAATAATGCTTAGGCACACAAGATTTTTTTTTAATCTGAAGCGTGGAAACACCCAGCTAGGATTTTTTTTGTTCTTTTGTTTTTTTGTTTTACACTTAGAAAAGCCTGATTCTGGCATTGTAACAGAAGCTTTCATCATTTTAAGAGGTGTATAAGCAGTTCTTTCTATGGGAGTTTCCTCCAAATGGTTAGTTTCTTATCTCTTGTTTAAGAAGATGAAAAGATAAAATATGAAGTAGTGGGTACCAAAGTGG
Source organism: Casuarina equisetifolia (assembly GCA_028551475.1). Taxonomy (NCBI): domain Eukaryota; kingdom Viridiplantae; phylum Streptophyta; class Magnoliopsida; order Fagales; family Casuarinaceae; genus Casuarina; species Casuarina equisetifolia. Next base: position 11,072,406 of record CM052355.1, read on the forward strand.
CAGAACTCAAGCTCCACCATGCACGCTGAAGAATACTGAGAGGACTCTCTCTGATGACATGACAACTTGCTAATGCCAGTGGCCCATTATAGCACCAAAGACCATGTCAAGCAACTGATGAGATACTCACACACGAGGGGATCGGAGGGCAGTAGCAATCAAGCCAACGAAGGTAAGGAAAAAAACTAAATCATTCACCAGTAAAATAATCCCATTCAGTAAATTTTCCACAACAAATGAACCCGAGAAACAATAATGAAAAGAGAGGAAAAAAAAAAAAAAAAAGGTTCCCCAGATCATATATATGCACAAATCAATTCGAACCCAAGCCCCACTCTAAACCATCTAAGACATAAACAATCTAAAAGAAGCCGTAGGAAGTGGCATCAAGAGGGTGGATAAGGTAGGTGAGCGCCAGCGCCACGAGCATGAGCAGGTATGCAATCCCCTGGTCAATGGAAGTACCTACAGTAGAAAAAGTGAACAATTCCATCAGCAACTGTGAAAGAAAAGCGACAGCGGCCAAATGCTAAAAATGCCGCCACAGAAGAAAGGAACTAAAAATGCTAATCCTCAAAAACAATGTCCAAGGTCTCAGATCTAAGTGAAGGAAAGCGTGCTAATGAGGTTTTCGTTTACCGTCGCTTGTAGGCGCAGGAGCAGGAGCTTGAGACTGGGCGTCAACTACGGCCGGGAAAGCAATGGCGAAAAGTAGAACAAAGATCGCCACCACACCCATAACAGCCATTGAAGAAGAAGAAGAGGAACCTGCCATTTTCTCTCACTGCGAAAGAAGTGGAAGAATTAGCTTCAGACGCAGCGAGAGAGGGAGTGAGAGAGAGAGAGAGAGAGAGAGAGAGAGAGAGAGAATGATAGGTGGTGGGGCGTGAAGACGAGGGAGAGGGTTTGGTTATGTAGAGGAGAGGAGGAGCACATTGGGCGAGGTAGGGCCCACATTTTCACATCCTCTTTGCTAAATTTTATGGGGCCATGTGGTGGTTACACTATTTTATGCTGCTACTTTCTCAGAGACAGACTGTCAGCCACGTTGTTGCCACGACATTCGGTCCAAAAAACGCAACACCGGATTCTATTATTGGACGCATGGGGGTGGGACCCTGCGCTGCCAACTACAACAGATTTAACGGCTACTCTCGACGTGCTTTCTACCATGTTACTTTGTCGTTTCTGGCTTCGTCTCCTGTGCATCATTAGTTGCCAGCTTCAAATTAAGAGATATCCAAACGCATCTAATTTGTTTCATTTTTAATTATTTCGGAAGAAATTGATTGCATGACCGTTGGACTATTATTTCTCACATGGTTAGAAAGGCATGTCCTTCATATCCGTTCCTAATTAATTAGCTTTTCTCGCCTCGCAGGCAACTCTTTTTCTCTGTCCCTCTAACGTATAACCAGTTTCTCTTTCATGCCCATCTGGAATTTGACTTGGCGGAATTCCTAGTTCAAATTTAAAACATTCCAAAACATATATATAGAGATTGACAAAAAAGGCTATACCTCGAGATCTTTTCAGTCGCCGGCCAACTCTATGCAGCAAAAAAGATGAAAACGTCAGTTTTTCAACTTTCATATCAGCTTGTTATTCCAATCATGGAGAGCATCACACACAACATGCACAGTTTATGCTAAAGGAGCTGGGTTCTCCCACAACGCCTGTAGTATCCCGACATTTCCTTCGAAATTCCAATACAACACGATCTTATCACCCCAGGAAAACAACGGATCTACCTAAGGCCCCGAAGATTCCAGGAATATGGACCAATAATTAGTCTGGCGGGCAATACAGCGAGATTCTGTAATCGCAGATGCAAATCACGAGATGAGGGTAGACAAAATGGCACCCATGAATTCATCGCAACACAAACCATTAGAGGGTTATAGAATGAAGGAACATGTTTGATGTACAAGTGTTCAACTTAACAATCTTTCCCCCACGTTCTTCAGGCACACCATTCTAACCTGCATTAAATAAAAGGAAACCCTGTGACCTTTATTCAAAACTCCAACACAAGACTATAATATGCAAACTGGACAAACAATAACTAAGCAAATTTAAGTGCCACTAAAATGTGTTACATGCTACTTGTACTTGCTTTAGGATTCTAATAAAGAACGAACTTAAAAAAGAATTCAAAATTTGCTTGTCTCTCTTGGCTAGGGCAAACTGCACAGGTAGAATAGGAACAGAAGCTCCAACATTACCCAGAGAAGGGCAGTTGCGCTTTCTGTCTAAGCACTTGTCAAGGGATATATTAAATGGGGTTAAGACACCACCTTGTACAATATACAATTCCAGTTCCCGACTGGAGAATGCTACCGACCACATAATGGTACCATTATTTTATTGAGATCATAAAAGCAATCATAATTCAAAAGAAGAACTCAGCTGCATTACTTAAAAGAGTTTCGTGCTGCCAGTAAAAAATTCTAAAATAATTCTAATCCATATATGAGTACAATCTATCTCAGTAAGGAAAAAGGTGATACGGTAATTCTATCTGCAAGTACAGTCCTTTCCAACTTGTTACTCTCAAATTACTGACATTTCGTTTCCACTAGGAAAATTATATAACAGAATCGTTTGCATTGTGTGGTAGTTTAGTATTAAAGGTGAAAAAAGGAAATTAACATGCAAAACGGAATCATCCAAAGTCCAGAAGACAGTAATTCTTGAAACAATAATGAAGAGATTTGCACAAAACTTATTTAAGAGGGAGCTAACATTTCAAAAATGCACGTGTATGGATGTTTAAGTTAGCGGTTGAATCATGCTTTGGAATCAATGTCATGATTGAATGTGGTAATAGGGAAAGGAACCTACAGAAACCCAGAAATCAGGAACTCTAGAAGATAGCTTGATTTGTTCACACTGCTAATTTGGGATCCACTGTCCCACTGGCACTTCCTTCTCCTGTTAGAACGTGGTCTGGATCCTGCCAAAGCAATAAATAAATAAATAAAACACTCACCTGGAAATTGATAAATGAACTAAAGGAGTTAAGCTAGTAGGGATATACCTCCATTCCCCATTTAATGTAATCTGGGGACTCACAGGCCTTGTATTCATCGACTAAACTCTCAATTATATCTCTTGATTCATCAAATTCTGAAAGGTCATTGTCCTGTACATATTTTATATTGCATTGAAATAAGACCCAGATACAATCCCAGAACTCATTAAGGCAAAAGGTTCAAAGCAGTATTTTATGTATCACCAATATTACTAGACACAGAGGTAATATGGCGAAAGGTAACATGAAAACTTCTAGGTTATTTTAGATAGAAGGTTGAAAATGTAATTATAATTATCAGAGGTCGAGTAATATCTTCTCATGAAAAATATAAATTCTGCCTAAGCACTGTAAATTTGCAACTATACCAACAACAACAAGAGTAACAGTGATGTCATGATCTTAATAATAATAATTGCAATAACAATATAACGATGACGATGACAAATATTATCATAGTAATATCAACCACCAAAAGATAAGCCATGTTCAATTCACTTTATATCTGAAATGATACAAACTTATATAATGGAGGCAACTTACAGCAAACATTGGGAATTTGCGGTAGTTGTCAAGGAATGCTTGCTTCTTTCTCAACTTCTCATACTGACTCAAACACTTGCTGAAAAGGTGCCTTATACTTGTATGGCTAGCTAGCATCAAACCACTGACCTAAAAAATGCAAGCACACCAACTTTATGCCATTTTCTCAATACAAAATAATAAACACAAAAAAGGAAAAAAGCAAGAACTGGAGTTTTACCCTATGAGCGGTTTGAACATATGGAGACTTCCTAGAAAGAGCAACCTACCAAAAAAAAAAAGAGAGGATTGGTAATCCCAGATGATAAAGTTCAAAAGATTTGGCTGAATGTCAGAAGAAATTGCTTTTACTCTTGATAGAGACCTGAATGCTTGCAGGGCCCCATTCAATAAAGTTAACAAGCTTTCTTTCACGTATCCTCTGCAAACTTTCATGAACCTGATCCCATGAAGACAAATATATCAGTCAGCAGTGTTGGAAACTCCCCCTCACCACAAAAAAAAAAAAAAAAAAATCCATTAAAAGAAACTCATCAGTGTACTGTAGAAAGTATTTATTCCAAAGAACACCACAAATTTGAACAAGCATCAAGCAACATAACTAATAAGCAATGATCTTTACACAAGAGCATCGGTTTTGTTCACTATATGCAAGCAATACTGATTAAGCATAGAAAGTCTTGATCCGACTAATTCAGTATGAAAAGGTCGGGTCCAGACCCAACATTTATATATGCTTTACAACAGAGGAAAGCAGTCAGCACAGAAAAGTGAATAAAGGGAATCTGGGTTGTGAAAGAATACAACATACGGTGCCCTAAAAGATGGCTGAACCTGCAGAAACCTTAATTATAGTCTTAGATTACATCAGTCTTAACATTTTTAAGGAAAGACTTATAGAATGAAAATGAATCCAAGCATTATCGATCCAATAAAGACATAGAACCAGCTTCTGCAAACAATTACTTGTATGTTGTAGAAAAATATCCAAACAGAAAAATGAAAAAAAAAAACCCAGAAGTTTCTGTGCAGACTACCTGAGTAGGATCTACTTCCCCCTGAATGATATTCAATATTGATATGTACTTTGCTTGGCTAGCCTCTTTAGTTCGAGCATATGAGGAAACCATGATATTCTTTGTCTGCAAAAAACCATCCATGTCAACGGAGTGCTTTGCTTTATATGAATGGGGAAGTCATAAAAAAAGAATCTTGCCTGCAGAAGTCTTCTCATAACATCAAGAACAGTGGTTTTGCGGATCACGTTAGCCTACCAAGCAAAAATATATTTGCATTAGGCTCCGCTGAAATACTCTTTTATAAGCTAAGATGGCTAATTCAAAATTTTGCAGAAATGTAAGAGAAAATCTATCAAAATGAGCGGAAGAGAACAATATGTAGAACATAGAAGAATGCTGGCTTCATCAACTTAGAAATGACATTAAATATTTTAAGAAAAAGTTTTACCAGACATTATCATTTACAGAATGCTATTAACTTAACAGAACTTTCTACGGAGAATGATACAAAATAGAAAATACAAATATGACTCTTACCTGGCGCTCTACTGTAAGTGGCGTATATCCGGTCATTAGGAAATGGCACCTCGGGGTTGGAATCAAAGAAGCAAGAAGGCCAACCAGGTCATTGTTCATGTACCCTGGATATCGCAGAGTGGTTGTGCTGGCGGACATTACAGTGGAAACCAACGAATTAGTCTGAGCAAAGGTAGGATTTGATAGATGGAGACGTTCCACAGCAATTCTATTCAATGCAGTGTTATCAAGAACAACAACGCAATCAGCATTTAATGTCAATCGCTTGAGTGTTAAAAGCGAATTGTAGGGCTGGACCACCACATCACTTGTTTCCATTTGATTAGGAAACACGCTGTAAGTCTGAACCAGTTTTTTGCTGTAGCGATCATTTAGAGTTTCCAACAGATATGAGCCCATGCCTGCATTTTTTTTAATGAGAACACCAATCAACAAATATACGAGCAAGGAAGGATTTAAGCAGTAATGTATATGCCAATATGCAAATACCACAAAGCACTAAAGTAAGGAAAATATTAGCCCTTGTTGAGACAAAATTAACTAGAAGACAACAATGATGCTCAAGTTTGTAAATGATTTCATTTTCTATTCATCTTAAAATGCTAAAAGCAATCTGAATTTCGTTCAGTTTCAGCACAAACAACTAGCAGTTTACTTTGTTCTTCAAATTATTAGGACTCAAACTAGATCTTCAGTGAAACCAATGTCCAAGAGTACATGTCAGACTTAACTTCAATTACTCAACAATGCTGTCAAAAGGAAATGTTGTCAGCAAATGCAGAGAATACTTTAGAACCTCCATTTTTATAGAAATGTTAAAGACAAAGAGAAGTACAGAACCTGAGCCTGTTCCTCCAGCGATAGAGTGGCATAAAACAAAACCCTCAAGGCTATCACTTCCATCTGCTTCTCTATCAATCATGTCCATTATGTCCTCTTCTACACCCTTACCCTGAAAAGGAGCTAACAACCATATGAGCCAAACTAAAATGCATGCAAAACCTGAAAAATTTGAGGTTAATGTAAATGGAATTGCACATCATGATCTTCATTCCAACAGATAATGATCCTCGTAATATTTGATCCATGGTTGACACAGCAGATTCCAAGCGTTGAAGAACATATTGGAAGAATGAATTTGTGAAACAACAAACTTTAACATCAAAGATATTGTAGTGAAACAGAAACGTTTGACTGGCACCCAATAGTGGAGACACCATATATCCCACTGGTTACTAGTCAAATTTCTGCAAGCCAACGAAATTTAGAATTTGAGGACCTATTGGCTGGTTTTATCAGCTCCAAAACAGTGCATCTTCCTGAAAACACAATGTTTTTCTTCAAGAAGACAAGAAGTTCAGTCTATCAACGTGACACTATTTTAGGGCTGAATTTTCAAGCTTGAATGTCACAAATTCAACAAGAAAATGTACTGAATTTTCAAGTTTACCAAACACCAAAGTGTGGAGTATGGAGTACAAAGAACACTTGAAGCATTGGTTCAGTATCTAAGAGAAGTGTTTTAATCCTGCAAGGAAAATCAGACAACAAACCTGATGATAACCACTGGCCCAATTATTTCCAGCACCTCCTCCGTGATCAGAAACAAAGATGTTCTCGTGGTTATAGAGATTTCTGTATTCACTATTTTGGATACCGTTAATCACTCTGGGCTCGAGGTCAATCAGCAAAGCTCTGGGGATGTAGTGCTGATCATCAGCTTGATAGAAGAAAACATCTTTCCTGTCCCCCCCCTGCAGCATTTCAAACTTTCAGAATCCTATTTTCATAAATAAAAAAGAACAATTCCTATCAAATATCCTGTGATCAACACCAACAAAGGTCTAAAATTTCAAGTGACCCTTATACTAATCCGTTCAGCATAATGCTTTGAGAGACTAGGGAAAGAGAAAATACTCCAAATCAGTATTTACGTTATTTGGCAGCCAAGCATGCCAAATTACCTCTCATCGGAACCTAAAAGACACAGTCAGTTAACTTCATAGAGAAATGGAAACAAAACTCCTTTCATCGCGAGTTCTTCTATGGGAACGAACCAAACACGGATAATAAGCCCAACAAAGCTAACCCTTCGAAGCCAAAAATCCCTTGTTTTCAATAATAAATGTATAACTTCAAAAAAAAAAAATGAATATAACAGTAGGTTTCCAATATAAACGCAGTAAAGCAAAATTATCCCACGGCTAATCCTCAGAATCCCGCTCCGCCGACTTTGGACGATTTTGAATTCAGTTTCCACTTCCCACAAAAAGAAAACAAGATATTCATATGAATACTCATAAACACAGAATTTTACTCAAAATACATACATAGACTAATCATAACCTATTTCGGCGACCTAATCATAATTTGATCAATTTCGGTTGGACAGCTTTGAAAAAGTCAATTAGAATATGCGTATATACATGTGCAGTACCAGTAAGCATGCAGACAGAAGATAAAGATAGAACGAACAAAGAAGTGAGGACCTGAGTAGCGAAATCTTCAAGAATGCCTTCCCTGCTGATCCCGTGCTCCAGGCAGAGCTGCTTCCAGAACTCCATGCCGATCTGGTTCCCACATTGTCCGACCTGGAGCGTAATGATCTCCCTCGGCATTTTGATATCCTTTTGTTTCCGCCTTACTGTCTTCCGGGGAAGTGACTAGGGTTTTGGGTCGGAAAGAAAAAGGAAAGAAGAAAAAACAGAGGTGGGAATTCCCTTCGTCTTTCCTTGTTCCGCTGTGGCGCGAGGAGATTTTTGAAATGCGAGGGAAATTAGGAGGAAATGTAGGGAACCGAATAATCCACGGATGAACTTCTGTTTTGGAGTGACATCGCGGAAAGTAGAGACTACACTGGTTTGTGCTTGTGCCGGCCAATTCCCGTAAGCGGGCAATGCTACAATGCGCGGCATGGTTAGGTTAACGTGGGCCTCTCTGGGCTACCAACCGGACTGTTCTGGAGGAAGCTGAAGAGCCGAGTCTAGGGCTAAGGCTGAGGCTTATGCTAAGTTGGTGTTGTTCACATTACGCTCTTACTCTTATTCCTTGTTGTAGAAAAGAGAAAAAATTAATTACCGTATTATTTCCAAATTCATCTTAAATCAATAAGTGACAGGTTCCGTACAGAGAGGAAAAAAAAAAGAAGAAGCTTACATGAGTGTTAAATATAAACTCAAACAAGATAATAACTATTCATATATTGTTGAAGACATTTAGAATGGGCACTTGACTTAATATTAAGTAGAATTACTTTATCTATTATCTTAAAGTTTTAGATAAACCCTTACGTATATACAAATAATGAAGCAGATAAAGGACCTCAACCATGGGCTGGGGGGTAAGGTTTTGGTTTAGCAAAGCCATTATTCGTATTCTTGATTGCCCATGAAGCCCATACGTGGGCTTTTCGGCCCTGCATTTCCATTTACTCCACTAGTTTTGCAGCTGAGGTTAGCCAACAATGAAGAAACTATAAGTCCTCATTGAAATGTCGATTAAACAAATAATATCTCATTGGTCAGAACACGAATTCACCTCTAATTTGATCATGATGCCAATTGGAATAAACAAATAATATCTTCCCAACAATTTTTATTTTAAATTTCTTGATTTCTGAAGAATTTATGTCGGTGAAAATGTTGATTTAATAATTGATCAACACTTTAACTCCACTTATACGCAAATTAGAAATCATTTTCATTGAGATAAGTCTAAGATATAAAATATTTTTAACCAAAATTATTTTTTCCGTATAATTCAAACTCAACATTAACATATTAATATCATCTCAAATCAACTATTTTCTTGATACATTAAAAGAAAAAAAAAGATTTAAAGTCAACCAGTAAACTATCCTCTAAAAGGATTCATCCTAATCCATAATTTGGAATTGGACAAAAGGATTTTGGAGCCTTTCCTCTGTTCCATTGGTTTGTACTCCTACAGAGTTCGGGATTATTAAATGGGAAGATTTGGCAGAAGCTTCTTATTTAGGTTGTGGCCGGCTTCACGAAGCAGGAACAGCTGCCATTCTCACAAGGTGTTTTGGTTTTGTGGGGGGTGCGGGGGTGGGGGAGTTGGGTTTTGAATAGAACAACCATTGTTTCAGTAATGCCAAAAGGTACCCAAACTACCTTGTTTTTGTCTTCACCATTAGCTTTCCTGCAAGTAGCGATTGTGAGGTACGACTGATTAGGATGGCCTTGCTATTAGTGCTTGAACAGTCTCTTGTGAAGGTAATATCACACTAAAGCTAGAGGGACGTCTAGCTGCTGGTCACAGCCTTTTCTTCCCAAGGACATTGATTTCAACTTCCAAAATAATGACTCGCATTAGCTGCTCTTATAAACTCTATCAAAGAATCGCGTACTTAGAAATTAAATGGAAAGAAAGGAGCATGCAGAATGGACCTCTTTATGAAAGCCAATTTGCTAGGACATCAATATTGATATTTTACCTCTTCTCATAGGAAGAGATATTGTTTACATCTTGTAATCGCTGTGAGTGCTTGAACACATTTCAAGTGATAATTAAAGAACGTTCAAAAGATATGTCATGGCCAAATAGGAAATGGTGGATCTAAATAGCTGACATGATCACCTGCAAGGACATATTGCAAGATGGACCTTGAGGAAAAGAAGAAAATTCGTATTCTAATTGAAATTTCTGACTATGCGCACGAAGTGATTCAGGTAGCATTGCAAATTCCGATTGACTCACGCTAAAAGACTTGTATTTGCCGACTAGATGACTCTATTCTGCCTACTCCACTCGTATCCGACAAACTGACGCCAAGACCAGTCTATTTCTGAGAAAGTACCGCGGCTTTAAGAAAGCTCTGCTTTTTCTGTAATGCCAATTGAGAAAAATCCTCTCCCTCTTGGAACAGAGAGTAGAGAGGAGTCTTGGGTACCTGACATACCCTCCACCTCTCAATTCTATGTCGCCGAACCACGAAACTTGGATTAATCCTTCTTTTATGTCACCGTCCCAGTTTTGTTTCAATTCTGCGATGAAGTTTTAGGCCTCCGATTTCACTAACAACACAGGTCAATGAAGGGCAATGGGACACTTTTTTATTCACCTTTCGTATTCTTCCCAAGCGTCGGCTGCCAAACGAGACGCTTCGCGCAGGTGGGATACGTATCTTGGTATCTTCCGCAACGTGGAAAACAATAAAGCTGAATATAACGAGAAAACTGGGGTCCTTGAAAAGGGGAAAAAGGAAGAAGAGTAGCATTTATTTATCAAGTTTTTCATACACACTACTGCCATGAGCCAACACTCAACTCGGCAGCTACACCATACGCAGGTCACAAAAGTCATGAACCACAGCTAGCGAATGCCCACTACACCCAGGGGGGAAAAGTAGAGAGGAAGAGGTCCTAAGAAGACGACTCTTACCTCATTAAGCATTCTAATTCATGCATGGATTTCCTAATTCCACCCAAATATTGATATTAGACGTTATACAACGCAAAGATCGATTTCAATGGGATATGTGACAACTCTAACAAGGCCACAGGAAGGCTCCCATGGCAAAGTTTCTCTTTGCTTCAACATCCCCAGTGACTGGGAGCCCATACTCTTTCAGCAAAGCGTCGAGCTTCCACTCCGGCATGATCTCGTAGTCCATTTTGTTGTACCTTGGATAGTGCAGCGGCATCTGAAAGTGGCCGGAGAGCTCCCTCCTGCTACCTCCGTCGCCTACGCTCTGAGAAGGCCTGGGTACTGACTCCATTCCCGCTCCACTCATGTTTCTCACCGCCTTCTTTTCTCTCTTCTCTTCTAGTCTTTCTTCGTTTGGGAGATTCTATGCCTGGTTTCGCTAGTTAGCGTGGCCTATTAATAGAGGCGGTGGACCAAGCATTGACGAGGCACGCGTCTTTGCTACTTACCACGGAGCAAACAAAGTTGTGGTAGGATTTGATTTCCACACGGCGCCGGTCGAAGAGAAGGTAAACACTAGAAAGTTCTTTATTGTATGGAGACCATGTATTTTACCTACTAATTGGGACAAAATCTCGAATATCTTATCATTAAAGTTAAAAAAAATGTAATAGACTTTTTGTTGGACGACAAAATCCTTCATAACCTTAGACCAAAAAAAATTAGCATATAAACTTCATAATTTGGATTTTTTTTTTAATTTTAAGCACAACCTTCACACCAAAACTCATTCACTTGTATGTCAATCCCAAACGTTATGGTTAGAATTTTTATTAGCTCGCCACTAAACTAGTAAGTTGGATGACTAATTTGGCAATTAAGTTATGTACTTTTATTAACATTATTAATTTTGGAATGTATGGTTGGAGATACGTGTGTATATTCTTCTTGTTTATTCCCTAATTTGCAATATAATACTTACCATATGCGTGATTTGTTCATTATTAGAATTGAATTATTTGGAAAGTTAGTTTGTACATGATAAGAAAATAATTTATTTTATTATTTTGTATGTTTTCCTAATTATAGTCGAACTTCAGTCTAAATTATAGTTGAATTAGAATTTTATATTATAAATAGGATAGTCTTTGTATAATTTCTCTAAGAAAGCAATATACATAAATTTTCTCAATTTCCACACTTTCTTCCCTTACACTTTGTGTCATATGTGTATTTTTTTAACCTCTAATTTAATAATTTATAACATATGCTTCAAATATTCAAATATTTCTCTTTCCTCTCATAATTTGTCTTACCAATAATTGATTTGATTACTAGCCAAAACCTTTAAGATATTAGTATAAAATTCTGTACTTATATTTAAATCAGCGACTATTGAAGATACAAATCGATGACCAAAACATAGACAATGATTTCAAATGAGCATTATCTATGACTTAAAAAAAAAAAAAAAAAACTTTCAAGTAACTATGGGCTAAGCCGGCGGATTGGTGGCATGTTTTAGGGTTTATTTCGGCGAAGAAATATTCTGCAAACGTGGTCGAGGCATGTAATATTGCAATTTATTGTTGACAGTTGTGATTGTAGTTGATTTTCACGAGAAACCAAGAAAAAGAAGAGAAAGGATGGGATGGGTCTAGTGTCGTGTGTTGCGTGCCGTTTGAAAGTTTTGTTTACCAAACTCACCGGATTCATCAACTTTTGCTTTAAGTATTAGGTCAAACCACCAAATGTCACTTCTTGATTCACTGTACTTCACAATCAGACAAACAAGACGTTGAAATTGACGACCCCTTTCTTGGGTATCAAGATTTGGAGATCCAGGGCCGGTAACAGTAGCTACGCAAATGACTAAATCTTACATCCATCTGCAGCTATTAACTTTTGCTGGCGGATGAGTTACATGGTCATTTGACATTTCCTTCTAGGCACGAGAAACATCTTGCTACTTGAACTTTGATCGTCTTGTACATATATACGTATGGTCCGTTGACTTTTCCTTGTAGACACACACACACACATATATATATACACGTATTTTCATACAAATGCATGCACGGCGAGGGAGAGAAAGATGTCAAATCCTGACCTGATAGACTTGTAGAAGACGGGCTCTTTAGCTTATCATTAAGTCAATGGGACACCTCTATTGTCTTGAATATTAACCTCCCCTACCAAATATGCTAGGTCGGATCATATTCTTTGAGGGTTCTTTCATGCACCCAAATATGTTGAGAAAACATGTCAAGAGGAAAGTGCCACGTAAGAGGGATACAATTTTTAAATGTAGAAGATGTCTTTTAATTAGTGAGTTAAATTTTAGGTTTTAATCTAAAATACGTTTCATGTGCAGGAGAATATTGATGGCAGAAAACATATACTAGTGCAGAAAAAATCAACCCTGTTATCATTTGGTTGTGAGGAACTGAAAATATGCAGTGAGAATTGCTAACACGTGATGTTGGGCAAGTAGGATTGCTGACCTTCCTCGACCAATTAAACTTGATTCTAGTTTTGGTAATAATGCAGGTCCACTAGACTTTGTCTATTAAATGCAACCACGAGCACTTGTTCATTCGATAATTTGGTTCACACGTTCACTCTCTCAAGTATTAGACGTGGCAATCAACTTCTCCAGAAATCGAGAGCATTAAATATGTATGAAACTGTACACTCTAAATAGTTATTCCATTATCAAGATATTTTCCCCGAACATTACTAGTGACGAAGAACTAATTGCGGAAATAAAAAGAGATATCGACCACATATGGTGCCTTTGACTTCAAGGGCCATTGCTGTTGGTGCTGGTGGACGGAGCCGGCATAAGATTTCCTTCTTCTTCGGCACTATCACCAAAATTGAGGACCAGTTCCTTGTCAGCAAACACCATGCCTTAGCATGGTGGGCATATTGACGAGCACTAAGAGGACCAAAATACATTGAAGTGACATCATACAACCATAATACCAAGAACATCTGCGGCAGCGCAAGAAATACATGAAAAGTTTGGCTATGACACGATGGAAAGATGGGAAGAGGCCGTGTTTTTTGGGGTCCTTCCCTCTCAAGTAAAGACCCCACAGCTTCTTTCCATCGTGACAATTCCCATTCTTTCATGGATCCTTGTCTTCAAGGATTAGGTCTAAAATCACCTCATGCTCCGCCTAGAACAATTGCTTATTCTTCCCATTTTCTCATATGTGATTATTTAGGCGTATGACTGAATTAATTAACAAGTTAAATTTATTTTGTCTTGTCATCGTTAGACATATCAATATTTCAATTAATCTTTGATAACTTGATAGGTCACCTAAAGAGATGTCTTTCTTATTCACTTGGGTATTGATGTCATATTATGTGTTAGAAAATCTCAAGTTTTCTTGAATTGTAAGATTAAAGGTCTTAAACTAGAAAGTTAAAATTTTAAAATTAACTTCTATTGGCTTAAATAGATCCTTACATTGGATCTTGTTATTTCAATTTCTAAAAAATATTTCATTGGCCTCAACTTTTTTATGTGAAACTTTGAGTCAAGAAATTTCTTTAAATCATCAATATCTAATTTATTATTTCTTTTATTACTATACCACATATATGAAATAGAAGTATAATAAAACTTTTATTTACTATTTTGTGAAAAATGAATAATTATTTTTTTTATTGACAAATGCATGTTTCAACTAATGCTTTTGAGAAATTTAAATTCATTTTTTTAGGCTTGCTTTAACGGTTATAAGTATTTAATCAATTTAAGTATTTAAAGGCTCAAGGAATTGTCATATTGATCTTCTCGCAAAGATCTCTTTAAAGGAATGTATTGTGAACATCTATTAGACAAAGATACCATTATTTGATTACAACCAAGCTATAATAATCCATCTTATATTGCCCATTTTAACAACATGAGAATATATATCATGATATTCCATGTGTTCCTCTTGGTTGTACCCTTTAGCCATCAATTCGGCTTTAGATCTTTTTGTAGAACCGCTAGCCTTTGATTAACTTGAAGTCTTATTTGATTCCAGCGCTTGAACCTCTTAATTCACGGTATATTTTGATATGATATTTGTTACGTTGGTTATCTTATGCAAGAAATGAAAGAAATGAAATATCTATATTTAGTTGGGAGCTAGTTATTAAATACTAAATTTAATATCAAATATTGGAACAATCTTTTAAGGTGATGGAAGGTCATAGGATATATGATGGAGGTAATGGAATTCAATATAGAACAAGCATAATCCTTAGTTCAATCAAATAGCTAGTTTAACGAATCTTGTAACCCTTCGTAAATTCCCAGTTGTTTAGAGTGGAGGTGATGGTTCAAGAGAAGTGAATGATGAGAGGGCAACAATATTAGCAATCATAAATCAATGATGAAGTGAAAGTGCAGATAACAATAAAATGCGGTGAAAGGATTAGAAAAGATCTCCGCTACTAGGACATCAAGAACAAAGTTGTTTAATCCATTAAAAGTGAGATTGCACAAGTAAGCTGATAAGATACTTCTACAACACTTAAAATTCCAAAACTCGTTGGTATATTCTGATGGACCAGACAAATTAATATATATACCTTTGAAAAATAATCTTCGCCAAATTGAAGTTGGAGATTGTCCCACGAAAAGATAGTCAACTATCAGAAGACTTAAGGCCGAGAAAGAGCTAATTAAGAAAAAGAAAGAGAGCCAAGTGGTCAATTATAGGACTAATTAGAGGCTAAAGGAAATTTGTATTGCACTAACTTAGGGTTGACATTGGATATACACCTCCTTATAAAGCTATTAAGAAAATATTACAATATGATTATCCCATAAATAAGAATATACAACGAATGTTTGCAGGATATTCAAAACTGCTCGATCCATTTGAGTAAGAACAAAATCCTAATCTCCGATAATTGAAAATTTGAATAGCCTGAGTTGAATAGCATTTTTACTTCAAGGTTTCTGAACGTGATGAAGCCGAGGTTTCTTTCTAAATTCGGCTCGACTCGTTTGGATTGTTCATGTTGAGCTCAAGCCGAATACGAATATTTACAATTTTTTTTCCTTCTTTTTTTTTTCACTGGGATTCAATTAATTTCCGTAGCCAATTCTCCACTGGACTTGGTTTCCTAACAGCTTAAAGGGCGTGCGATTTGTACTGCAGTAAAAAAGGAGTAATGTGAGCATTCCCCATAAACAACAAAAACAGTTAACTAAATTGACCGTACTTACCCCAATTAGAAAATTGACGATGAGATTTCTCAGCCAAACGTGTTCTTCCCCCCATTTTGAGCCACTCTTTTTACTTTTATTCTCTTTTTCCTTTGAGAATGGCTGGGAGACAAACGAACAAGTAATAAAGGTTTGCAGAACTGTATGTACCTGTCAGAAAAGAGAAATTAAAAGCACGAATCTTCTGTAAATAAAATATATAAATGCTGAAGTCTTGCATTCAATCACTTGCTTTGGTTAATCAGTTTTCACCAGGTTAGTTTCTGCATTTTCATTTCCTGATTCGTGAGATTCAAGATTTTCTTTTCTGCAACAAACAGTTTCCCATAAAGAAAGTGCATCGCCCTTTACCAATCAGTAATATGAAGCGAGAGGAAACGGTTTATCATTTTTCTTTCCTTTCTCGAACATGATTATTCTAAGCCTATTTGTGTATTATTCTAAGGCTATTTGATGTTCCATTCAGCGTCAGAGTAACATTTTTCACCTATGCATACCGAGATGTAATTCATTTGTTTTGGCATCACAAGGACGTGCAATCATCGTATTTCCGGGTGCAGCAGATGGCAAAAATGGCAGAACCTGACAGAGGAACACATCAAGAAATTGAAATGGAGCAGGAAGAGGATGCAAATGATTGCGGTCCTAGACAACAACTGCGTAATGTGTCCTTTTTGCCTGTGCTGAACCTCCTTGTCGTGTTTCTTTCTTCAGTCTCTTCGTCCCAAGAGAGCTTTGATGACGAGGGGAGACGAAGGAAAACTGCAAAAGCATGCATATCAGGATTACAAACCAAAGAGCGCGAAATCAATGGAGTCAAGCTCGTGCCACGAACAACAAGGATGCAGAAAACCATACGTGATTGCAGGTGCAAGTTTTTATATGACAAACAAAGTTCATTTTCTGGTTATTTATTACCAAGATGGGTCTTTTACGATGTCTTCTTCTTAGCAGGCATGGGAGAAGAATATAACCGAGGATGCCCACAAACACCTAGAAACCGGATCATGGAAAGACAGAAATATTACCTACATTTCATATTTTCTTTGAAATACCTTGATGGCTATACTATTCAGATCGCACTCTCATCGTTAATTTTTCCTTTCGTTTGTCTTTCTAGCAAAATTGCATTCACGTCATAAACATTCTTATCTTTCGAAAGGGAAAAAATAAAAATAAAAATTAGAAGCGAGCAAAATTGAAGGCTTAGCATAGAGCATTATTCATATTCCTAACTCTATGCCTGAAGATTTAGCGTCTTCATCACCTTCATCCCCAGCTAAATAAATCATCTACTGAGATAAGTAATGGAACCATCACAAAAAACTTTCTTCGCGCTGATGTAAAGGCATGCAAACGCCTTCTTGCATTGTTAACACATTTATTACTACATGATGTCAATGAGAAACTGAAAGCTACAGCATATTCGTAAGGTAAAAACAGATGGCAAAACAAGGGAAAACAATATATAAACACGGGCTTAAACGCACTTCTAACTCATTCTTGGAGAAACCAGAAGGAATTTAACCCTAGTTTGCCTCTGTCTACCCCCATGCCAACAAAAATAGCATACTAGTTCATATTATTAAGACTAATCCCCACGCTTCAGTCAGAAATTCTGATCTCAACTCCCAGAAGATCCTTCACCATCTCGTATGTCACGAAAGCAATTGCTATAGATGGAACTACCTGAACAACATAGACAGCACATTAGACAATGTCCCCAGTGCAGCCAAAGATGTAAAATTAACAACTGTGTATCAATCCGATAAACCAATTCAAAGATTTAAATCCTTGTCAGCAAAACTAAAATAACTTGATTGAAAGTAAAAAAGTCTGGCACATCTAAGTAGGCCGAAAAAAAAAAGGAAATTAGACACAACCGTAACTGAAAACAGAGTTCCGAAAAGTAGGTAGGTATTCATCAAATAGGGTCAATTCGAAACTAAGTTCTGAATAAGCAAAAACATACTTATGGTCACTAACAATTTTTAAAAACATTTTTTCCCTTTTGATTTGGAAAATATTTTTTGAGTCCTAAGAAATTGAGAATTATTTTCACGGAGTCTTAAATAAAAAAATACTAATTATATTGCTTTTGAGAGTTCACATTTTGTCTTTCGGTGTGAAAATTAACTTCTATTTATAGAAAAGAAGAGAGAGTCATGATTATGCAGTCAACTACATTTTTTTCAATTTTTATTACAAATAGCCCAAGTTGAAAATGAAATCTTATTTCTAGAACTAAATATTGCTATAAGAAGGTATGGTATCAAAGATATAAATTATTTTTTAAAATGCATATTTTTTTCTTGTTCTTTGGTAAAGAATTCATTTAATAACTTTCTTTTCTAGAGAATGCCTTCATATTTGACAATAAAAGAAGGCGTTTGCAAAATATGCAGAAAACATAGACAACACTTTAAGATAATAAAAAGGATATAAGACTGATGGTCTGACAAACAGCGATGGTTTCTTATTCAGCCATGAAGGCAAGAATTAGCGAACAAGAGAGGAATGCAGAGACTAGATGGAGTACAAATGTTTTTAAAGCGATTAGCAAACATAATCCATAAGGATTTGTGTATTGGCCATATGTTTAGATTGAAGGAAAAATCAACAGCTTGGATAATCTGGCCTTTGCAAAGCATGCCGGAATGATGGGATATATCAAGGGTGGGTGGTGTCAGATGAGACATTAAATTGTAGGGGTTGCTCACTGCAACAGTGACTTGCATCCTAGTTAACCCACGTATCAACTAGCCACCGCATGGTCAGGTACCTCTAAATTGAGCAAAAACTCTAAACTGGAACTTTGAAGAGAGCAAGTTACCTTTGGTCAACAGGCTCAAGTGTAGACCATTACTTAAGCCAAAATTTGGGACCCATATTTGGATGCACCTTATGTTGCACATCCCCTAAGCCAGCATGTGTAAGACTTTGGTCTGAATCAACTAACTTGTACTAGTTCCGAAGCACACAAACTCTGATCTTATATCAATTCAAATGATCGAAACCCATTAGACAGCTAAGACTCTCCTTAAACGACCCAATACTTGATGATACCCCATCGACAGAAACTTGGCTTGCCAGCCAAATAAAAGGCCTGAAATTTATAGAACTTTTTTCTCTCTCCTTTCCCACCCTTCTGGCAAGTGGCCTATTGGACCTGAGTATCATATTCCAATATTTTGTTTTAGGAATAATGACAATTAGCCAAAACTTCTCAATTTGGCGATCCAGAGTTATATTTGGAAGTCTCAAGCAAGTTTGACCTAAGATTCCAAAATTTCTGAGAAACATAGATCACAAGAGATAGCAGACTGACCTTCACAGAATTGGGGACCAAACCCTTGTACAATGCCCCAAAACCTTCATGCCGAACAGTTTTCCTGAATGCATCAACCATGCCATTATACTCAAGTGGGGCCTTGCCCCTCCCATCACCGGTGATAACTGAAGCAGCATTATTCCATCCCACCATCTGCATTCTTCGACGTATAACATCAAGGGGATAAGCAACAGTTTGTCCGACAGTGCCAGCCACAGCCCCACATGCCAGCCGTGTTGTCACGCTCAACTCATTGCCGTCAACTAGTCCAAACGGTCTACTGTTAGTCAACCAATCCTTTAGAGATTCATACACTGCAAAGTTGAGTCCTACATATGGGACCTGCAAATATATAACATAAGAGAATATAAATCTCCATACGGGCTTACAGAAAGCATCTTCCCAAGGGTACACAGATACCTGGAAAGATAATTAAGAGAAACTAAAAAGAGTATGACCAATACCAAGTATCAGCAGAGAGAGAACAAGAATATCTATCCAATACTTAAGATCTCTTCTCCATTCTTTTAATTTTATCTACCCAAGTTAACTCTCAACAGCAAAAGAAATCCTGACCAATGTAATTTTTGACAAGTATCCACGATTGCATTTACATTTGAGGATGTGCTTGAAGGTTAAACAGCAGTTAGAAGAGATAGTAACAAAAAAATTGTACGTAGAAGTGCAGAATGAATGCAGAGACTGCAGGGATCTCTCTCAACTCCATCCAGCTCTCCCTTTATCTCTCTCTGTTTTCCTGAATCCTCTCTACCATCTTAGAACAGGACATGCAAACTTTGAGATCAGGAACTCAACTG
The DNA here is from genome assembly GCA_028551475.1 of Casuarina equisetifolia. Classification (NCBI taxonomy): domain Eukaryota; kingdom Viridiplantae; phylum Streptophyta; class Magnoliopsida; order Fagales; family Casuarinaceae; genus Casuarina; species Casuarina equisetifolia. The sequence goes on from CM052355.1 coordinate 11,092,321, forward strand.
AAGGCCTACAGCTCTACGTGGCATGTTTTGAAATCGAACTATGAAATCTAGTGTCTAATTTGCAGACACAATTGTATAATCCGTTAATTTTAATAGTAATCACAGGTAAATGAGGTTCATGAGATTAAGATAAATGTAATTATCTTGAGAAAGGCCTAAAATATCTGTAATTCTATAAAGAAAAAAACTGAAACATAAATAGTAACTTAAAACAAAAAAATTCCCAACAATAAGATAATGTAGTAACTCAATACAGAAATCCACAATAAGGTTGCTGTGGTTTTTTTTTTTTTTTTTTTGTGTTTTAAGTTAAGAGCTCCCATTAGAAAACAAGAACATAGTAAGTAATCATGATAATCGACCCAACCAACATATACGCAGAGTTAAGGCCAAAAGTTACTTTGGCGTCTCTCTATTTGCTTCTCTTGAAAAGAGTAAATAATCAAGTGTAGAGTCAAAAATATCAACAAGTACAATATCCATGGAATCGTTAAGGAAACAAGGACCTTCGCTGCAGGTAGATGAAGATATGATTAAACCAGCAGAGTTCACCCCCCCTCCATCCCTCCTCTCTCTCTTCTTCTCTCTCGTTCTATCCTCAAGGATCAAGAACAAGTATATGCAGTCATCCTGATTTTAACTGTCTAGTCCGTATTAACAGCCAAATATGAAGGAAGAACTACTTACAACTCCAATAACAGAAGGAAGCCAGCCCCTGTACAAAGCCCGTGGGCCTTCTTCCCGGAGTACAGTCGATAGTGCATGGAAAATTCCTCTGTACTGATAAGGTGACTTCTCTGTCTGCAAATGTAAGAACCATGAAAAATTTAAACCAGAAGTAATGCTAACAACATTTTGGTCGAAGAGTTAAACTGCATCTGTAATTCTCCATTGTAGACAAAGAGAAGAATGCAATTTACTGGAGTTAGAAGACTAAGCATGCAATTTATTGGAGTTAGAAGACTAAGTACCTGTACAGTTAACCTGCCTCGTACCATGTCCATTGGGTAAGTTGCAGACATGGCAATTATTCCAGCACACGCCCCAGCCCCAAGACGCAAAACAGGAGTGAGCTGAGCATCCTCTGCAGGAATAACAAGAAAGATCGTCAGATAACTTGAATGTCCTCCACAAGAGCCATATATCCATTCTGAATCCGAAGACACACAAAATAAAAGTTTGAGTTATTTTAGAATTACATCCCATTACTTAAGCTTTTGTGTTGGCCACAAGAATGATCTCATCATCCAAATTGTAATTAGGCTTAATTAGGTTGAATTGGGCCATCTTAGTCTTATTATGTCAAACAGAAAGTAATTAAACTCATGTTTCCTTTTTATACTTATCATGAGTCGTTTAATAAAACCAAATGTCGAGAGGCAGAATTTCATGTGGTAACCTAAACAATCAGGCAACAGAAAATTAGCTAAATTGCACAACTAACTTGAAATCAGCAACACAAGATGAAAAGGCAACCGGATGAAATGGCATGAACAACTATTCCAATGCACATGATACCAAAAGAACCTCATCAAAGAAGTTTAGGAATTAAAAGATATAATTACAGCAAATCAGCAGCAGCATAAGGTCCAAAGCACATTGCAATTAAAACATGAAAAGCCAAAAGAACCAAAAAAAAAAAAAGAGGATCAAAGAATATAAATGGGGTTTTGAAGCCTTAAACTTTCTATATTGATTCACTGCATGACAAAAAAGAAACAAAGAGGCCCATCTCAGAGAGTTCTTCCCCCCCCTCCCCTCTTCTTCTTTCCCTCCCTCTCCCCAGTGCGAGGAAGAGAACAGGCAAAATAAATCATATGTTAAAACCAAGGCACCTAGTCGTGCATAACCAATAACCTGTCAGATTGACAAAAGTGAAAGTAAAGATGGACATACCATTGCCAGTTTGCTGCCGATATAGATGCAAGATTCCCCTGTCATGTAATAAGGGAAGAATATTAATAAACGCTCCTCACTAACACCACACGAAGTATCATATCCAAAAGAATTATGTATAGTAGATAGGTGGAAGCATGAGCATGTATTCTTTGCCAGACACAGAAGTAAGATAATGTAAAGATATTGATGACCATCTTAAGGTGTAAATATATTCATAAATATGTTAATTTGGCTCATTGTTAAATCTCAAATGGTCGTTCATATCATGTTCTCTTTGTTTTAAACAATCTTTCCACAATTATTGAATATTTGACGTGATTTGGCATTGTGAAATAAAGGCCATGCTTTTAGAATCAATAGCACTATCAACCAAACTCAGCAGTCCACACTCCCAAGAAATTCAGATCCGATAAAATGTTCAAGGTTCGCCCATTTTGCCGCCAATATAAATTAAAAATCTAAAACCTAGAACCCAAATAAAAAGCTGATCATAAAAAATCAGAATATAACTAGGTAGCAAGTAATCAATTCAAAATAGACTTTGAGCAAAAAACTTACTTTGAAGCCTGCTCATAGCTGAAGAACTTGACTGCAGAGTTTGGCACAATACGTGCACAGTTAGTACCATTTCCTTTGAACAGTCCACGAAAACCCTCAGTTCTCCATATATATTTTAAGCCTTGAACCGTTCCATTGTATTTTATGCTATGGGGATTCTGGACCTGCATATTGCCAAAGTTAATTAATGCACCATAGATTTGACAGAGTTATAAGTGCCTGTGCAGATAAAAAAGCTTCAAGTGTCCAGTTGCAAGACAAAAATGAATAACTGAATATAAACCAACCTGTAGCAATATTTTCAACCTTTCCAAAGGAGCAACAGCTGTGCGTGACCTGCATAGACATGAAAAATTTTCTGTCTGAAATGAAGAGGCAGTACCACAAATACAAAAATTGGAAAGAATTGCAAAGCACGTTCTTGCAGTGATCAACCAGAAATGCCAGTAGGAACAATTTGAACTAGTTACCCAATATATGCACTAGAGCAAAAGAAAAACTTAGCGATCACAACATTTAATGAGGGCAGATGATTTTATAAAAGATGAACGATTCATCCTCGGGGGAACACAATTTTTCTGCTCACTTCTTATGAAATCAAATGGTCTACGGAAAAGTCAGGAAGAAAAAAATCTTATAAACTATGGAACAAAATTCTTCACGAAATTTTCCGCTAACCGTTTCTTGGTATAAAAGATTCATATTCTGAAATTTCAGACAAATAGATTGCATCATTCCAGTGCTTTACGAAAAGTTGCCAAGCCATCACGCATGGGATTGATGAAAACAACAACCAAACGCATGGTTAATTACTTCGTAAAGATAAGAAGAATGACAAGCAAATAGAAGCGAAACAGAGACTTGTGGACCTTGTTTCATATGTTAGATAAATTACGGAAATGATTGTATAACCTCAACCTATCAGGCTCTTCTATTTGAGGTCCAGCATGAAACCAACAAATAAGGTTCGATAATTTTTCCTTTATTTCTTTTCCCACGTCCCAGTAACTAATCAAAATCTTAGATTCAGTTAATTCTCCTTATTCTGGTTGCATAAGAGGCTTCTGATAGAAAAATAATGTAGATACGTATACGGTGTGCTTCTCATAGAAAAGTAATGTAGATACGCATACGGTGTGCGCTTGCGTTCCTTTCCCTTTTTCTCTAACAGAAAACCAGACAAGAAAGATAATCTTTGAAATGTTGATCAACCATATTTCCCTCAGCAGCCCCAGTGCCCCAAAACCAAGAAAAAGAGAAAAATATTCCGGGGAAACTTCACGAGAGATTATTCTTTTTCATACTCCAATAGTAGGGAAATGAGAATTTATGAAATAACAAATGCATAACTTTGATTTTTTTTCAGTAAACAGATAGGCCATTAAAATAAAAAAAAATTTACACTTCTCCTCGGGAATTCATTTACAAGCAGAACTCATATGGAAGAGAAAGGAAAGAAGAATGGAACTCACACTCCTCCGGCGACTCCACCAGCGATCAGAGACTTGCAGATACTGAGAAGAGCATAGCTGGGTCCCTTCACGCCCTCTCTCGCTAACTTCGCCTCTTCCGCTAGATTCACGATAGTTGACACCGCCGATTCGCTCGTCTTCACGTCCTCCGAGGCCATTGCGAGAAGAGAGAGAAAGAGTTCCTGGCGGGAACAATCGGCTGGGATCTCGGTTTCGCGGCAATCAATCGGCTGGGATCTCCGACGTTTCCGTATGCGATCCCAGGGCAACAGTGACGGCTCTGACAGCAGAAAGTGAGAGCTGAACCAGGGGATTGCGAGTATGAGTGACGGCGTTTGCTCACCAGGGTAGAGAGCGCCACGCGCCTTTTGGGGAGCGCCGTTAAAGCGGAAGCTAACACCGTTCTTGGACAGCCACGCCCGGATTTTGGTGGGAAAAATATTGCCAAGTGTCAGGAATCTGAAGAAATGAGATATAATTATTTTTTATTTTCTTTCCTTTTAATCAACAAGAATAACACAAAGTGACAAAACGTGAAGAATCTTCAAATCTCTTAATTTAAGGATATTAGATTAATATTCGAACTGATATGAAAAAAAGGGAAAAAGAGAAGAGAAGAAATGTCTATAAATGAAAAGGTGCCCGGTGCATTCACATGACCCCAGCTAACCGTTTGATCCGACTGGAGGCTCCCAATAAAGACCGGGGAGCTGGTGCGGCGGTTTCTCGGGGCCGCCCATGTGTGCAACGGCCGCCCATGTGTGTAACGGAAACCTAAACTTGACGGCGTCTGGGAGCAGGGGCAGATCATTTTGGGTCCGTAGACACCTTCATTCTTTATTTCTTCGGGTGCGCAGAGTGACCTAGTTCAGTTCTTGTCCCAGGATTTGTCGAAGCTGCCACGTAGCGTTGGACTTGGGATGGCTGTCGATGCAATTATCTGACTTCTTGTCAAAGGTTGAGGAACCAATCAACTTGTAATTTTTAGGGAAAAAAACTTCAGGTTTTTTTCACTGTTACCATAATGAATCTTTTTTTAACAATACTGTCGCAAAAATATTATCACATATAGGTATAAAATGCATGTATGTAGGCAAAATATAATCTCAACGGTACATGAGAGAAAATCTTTTAAATAAAACTTTTAAGTTATCATTTTATATTATTAAGGACTCTATTGAGAATCTTGTACTACTTTTTGCTTATTTACTCCTGAATAAATATTTAAATTTGAAATATTATCTCATATTTGGAATGAGAGAATATGTTAAGTCTTACATAGAAAATATAATAGCTTGAAAAAATAATTTATAAAAAAATAACTTATCAAAGTTTAAGTTAGATATAAACTATCTTTTTTAATATAGTATTAAATCATAAGTTTTTCCTTAATATACCCATGAACTATATCCAAGTTTGGAATCCATATGTTACAAGCTCATAGAGAACTAATGGACTTAAGCTTATAGGTGCACAAGTTGATAATGATATTCAAATAAAATATGCTAAGATTATTTTTCAAACCTAGTTAATTTGGCACAATAACTACTCTCACATTCTAAGTTAGAATCATGAAAAGAGCTACCTCGGTTAGGCTAGAATGAAAATTGCCATAGAATGGGCTGCCATGATGTTGGCTATGGAGAGTGGTGGGTTGTTATTGTTCGACTATTTTTAATAGTCGTTATTGATGTGGACAATTACAAGCTTCCAGGCCTCAAGTTGATAATGATTTTTAAATGAAATGTCTCCAAGTTAACCTTAAAACTTAGGTTTTTTGGAACGATAGTTGAAGCATATGCACTATATTTCTGTTATGTAACACGTGATTGTCTCTGAGTTTGGAATTCACGCGGTGAGAAGGTGCATTTTGTTCACGAGTGTATTGACAAGTTACGGGGTGATGAATGGGATGATCGTCCAAGAACACATCAATGCAGTGTTTTTTTGGGCGTCCTATGCTTACGAATTTAAGAAGAAACTTATTAAAGGAAACAAAGGGGTGGAAACAAGGTAAGAATGATAAGAATTACCCTCATTCGAGGGAGAATTACACCTCCTCCTAATTGGGTTCTTTAATGGTTCAAGTTTGTCACTCTCCATCTTTCTTATATCCTTTTAAGCTTTCACAACTTTTGCCATCCTTACAATGGCAAATGAAACGTAAGGCAATGGACGACTACACCCAAGACTTAGCTGCGTTCCTTTTCAAGACAGACTAGTTCTGACACAAAATATCCCCTATTTGTCAAAAGGTTTATAATTATCTAAGAAGCGAGGTTGAATTTGGTAGTTTGCTAATTTAATTTTTTAGGTATAATATGTGTCTAATATGAATTATTTTTCAGAGGCTAAAACAAACATAGAAACAAACAAATAATTGAGAGAAACATAATATAAGAATTTCGAAGATGATTTGGCTCATAATTCAGCACCTATTCTACCCTATCTTAGTTTTTTTTTTCACTAAAAAACCCTTCTTTGCACTGCAAATATGTGATTTTTAGGCTTGTTATTATATATGTTTAAGGAATAAGACATCTGCTTCACCAATGTCAATTACTTATGGTGTAGTTATAGTACATGAAAGTTTTAATAATTGATATCAAAGCATGTCACAAGTTTGACTCCTCCTACCAATAAGTGTTGTAATTGAATATTTTTGGAGAGTAGGGTATGCATCTCACAATTAATAATTGTTTTTGATGCACTTAGTATTTGATAGTCCTCACACTAATTAGCATTACTAAGTATATGTGATATTTCTCTTATATTTTATCATGCATTCTTTTATATCACAATATTCTTATATTTAGGTGATAAAAAATTTGCATTAAAAATTATAGTAAAAATTAAAAGGATTTTATCCAAAGGTAAAAATCAATTTATAAATAAAAAAAGTCATATCAATGTTATTACTTTAAAAAAGTTAATAATTAAGTTATGATTGAAACTTCCTAAAATTATTAATAAAACTCAATCTTTAATTTTAAAGAATCAATGTAAAACTATTATCACTTATCAACATCTTATTTAAGTTCTTGACATTTTATATCATATTATATTATTAGGTTGCTTTGACATCATTCATTGTAATAGATTATGATGCTTACACTCTGTCACTTCATTTTCTTTGGGGGTGTTTATAGGTAAATTTTTATGGAAATGTTTTCAAAAGAAAACAAATAAGAAGCACTTAGAGTAGAGAAAAACTCAATATCATTATCAAAGCAAATGCATCTTATTTGGTACTAAATTGAGTTTGGATCATGAAAATGAAAGACTTAATGGTAACAAAAACTTGGACTTTAAAATGTAAGAGATATGTCTAGGTTATGTATGATTACGCTCATATTATTTTTTTTTAACTAATAGTATGAAGTACAAAAAAAGATGATTTGAATACAATGATCTTGTAAGTTGGACATGTCCAGTATGAGTGGCTTAAACATGAATCATCAAGCAATTTTATGAGAAAAGATTGAGATGCACATGAATAACAAAAATTTAAATAATTTAAATGACATCTAATATGGTTACTTACGTTTCAATCGAAAATATAAGGATACTAAAACCACCAAGATTAAGAGGGGAGGGTCATACCTACAAAACTACAAGGAGCAAATGATGGAGGTACAAAATCAAGTGTACCTAATATCGTCTGGAGTTGGTCCAATGTGAATCTTGAAGTTGGGGCTTGATATGCAACTAGCCCAATAAAGTGCTGACTCTTGGTTGGACTTGCTGTCCATTAAGTTGTGGATCCTAGGCTAGAGAGTTGTAAGAAGCCGCAACTTTGTCTATTACCAGTGGTGTTCCAGGCATATCTGTTCCAAAAAGGTTGTAGGGATTATGCTACAGGTTTTGTTATGCGGATGTTGCATCCTGGTCCGGCTCAAAGGAAGGAGAAGCCAGGGTTTATGAGATGCTGGTGGAAGGAGGAGGGGCATTTTCAGGAGTTAAGCGTGACCCAGGGGCAAAGAGGTTAGTCTCTTGACAAGGGCGCTGCGGGCTGGTGAAATGTCTTCCAATGTGCCTCAGGAAACTTAAAATGGCCGAAACGCAGTAAATTGCAAGTGAAAACGCACTACCATCAACTGAATTCGAAAAACAAACACGTGCTTAAAAAAATAATCAGTTGCCCCATAGTTTGTACAACATATGGAAGAATAAAGGAATGTCCATCCAAGGGACTGGGCCTAACTAGGCATTTACAGAGAAGCCCATAACAATAAGGAAGAACATAAATGCACGCGGCATCTCCACATCTCAACAGAGACTCAAATTTTTACTTTTTGAGAACTATTTTTAAAACAAAAACCAGAAATGTATGTTAAGATTTTTACTTTTCAAGCAAAAATGTTAACTTTAACAAGCGAAGGGTAAATATTACGGGTACGATGAACTAGCAATGATATAGAAACTTTTTGAAAAAGAAGGCTTGGAATATTGTCAAACAAAAGTGATTTGGGTACACTTGAAGGCATCAATCTGTCCAAAGAAAAGACATTCGGAACCTTAATGTGATCTTGGACGGCTTTGGTTCAAGTGATAATCTTCTCTTTAGGTTTAATTTTCCCTTTCTTGTGAGCTATATCTTTAATGCTTGGGCATATAATGTAACAATTCCAGAAGAACTTTAGAATCCAGAATGTAATTATATGCCGACAATGCAATCTGCCTAATTTCGAACTTTAGGAACACAGCAAAAGTCGATTAGACGAGATGATGCTCACAAGGAATCAACTCAGCTCAGTGCAGACAACACGGTCATGGTTGTTGTGGATTTTAAGTCAAACAGTTCAATGTATTTAGGCTGCTCGCTCTCGAGTCTTTAACATTTACAAGTCCAGGACAGGACAGGGACCCTACCCGAAACACCAACATTAGAGATCATGACAATACTTTCTTTTTGGTTGTCGAAATTGACGTTATCCAAAGGGAAAGAAAGACCAAGGGACATTGAAATGGTTTTGCGCCAGGTCTAGTTAAGGGTGTAGTCTATTTTCTGCCGTCATTTTAACGAGGCTTAGTCATTTGAAGGGTCCTATCTTAACCTTTTGGCGTTCCAGATAAAGTGTGGCGAGAATACTCTGGAAAATCAGAAATCTTTCGCTTTTTGACATGCACCCTCAAAGCCATCTCCCGTAAGTTCTCAGACAACCGAGTAGGACAAAGTACTTCACTTTGCTTTGGATTTTTTCCCGTGTTAAGACATGCGTGATGTAGAACCTGGAACATAGAACTTAGGAAAATAGTGCAGCAGCCCCTTTCTGCTTTCCTCGTGTTTGTTTATATTAGAGTGCCAAGGCAATGACAAATTACTTCACTTGCTTTCAATTTTTTCTCCCATGTTAAAACTTGTATGATGTAGAACTTGGAACATAGAACCTAGGACAATAGTGCAGCAGCCCCTTTCTGCTTTCCTCGTGTTTGTTTATATTAGAGTGCCAAGGCAATGACAAATTACTTCACTTACTTTGGAATTTTTTCTCATGTTAAAACTTGTGTGATGTAGAACTTGGAACATAAAACCTAGGACAATAGTGCAGTAGCCCCTTTATGCTTTTCTTGTATTTGTTTATATTAGAGTGTTGGGCAATAGTCTCTTTTTTACTTTTGTAGTGTTTATAAATTTAAGATATTAAATAAAAAATATTATTATTTATAAATTTAAATATTTCTCTTCACACTTTTAATGTAAAACAACACCAACTTTCAATAACTTAAAACCAAAGGACCGGCTCACTTAGGAGCTAACTAGTTTCGTGACTGTTCTGAACTGGAAAGGCGGCGAACATCGGACTCCTACCAAGCTTGATTATCCCCAGTAATTATGATTTTCATGACTCGCAATTGTACCCATTACTGAAACCTACGACATTTTGCTTTCATGGGGTTTGATTAAAGATTAGAAAACGGTTTCCCTTACAGAACTTTTGAATTATTACGCGAAAATATGGAACTTTGTTTTGGCTGCGGACAAACCGATACTGTAAATCTAGAGTAGTAGGCTGCAGTAGTTCAACTTTTTCAGCGCTTTCCGTCCCGTCGTCTGAAGCATCTACCTTTTTCAACATTTTTATAAACTTGTTTCGACGCAAATCAACACATAGACAGACAGTCCAGCAAACTGAAACTGACGTACAAGCTCATGACTTTGGGTGTTCCGTTTTACTTACGCTAGTTGGACATCGATTTTGAGAATTCAATGAACGATGCCATGCGCATGGGGCATGGGGGGTCAAGGGCTCGTCTTCTGGACAGTGGTGGACAAACAGGCCAATCTCTTCTGATGGGAAAGGCTAGGGGAAAGAAGTGCTGATGTGAATTACTGAAGACACTTGATTTAATTCGAGGTCCTCAATGAACCTTTTGTGTGGCTTTTGATTGATAGACTGACGTACCAGAAGTTTTCAGATTGGGCATCCGTAGCCTTTAAAAAAACATGGTCTAAATTGGGCTAGGTAAACTACGTACATTCAGAAATAAAATTTTAACAAGTTAAATAAATTATCGTCACATGTTTCCATCATTTGAAAAGAGGAAGTCAATCGTTCTTAAAATATTTGTTAGGTTGGGGATGTATAGTAATATTCTTATCCTCTGAAAAAGTCACCAGCAATTTCAAGTAAATTTATTGAAAGATGACCAATCATCTCTTAAACAATGGTATTCTACCATCATTCCAGCATGTCAGCAAAGTTTATTAGCTCAACTTGTTAAAATTGTAACAGTATTACCGACCTTGTCTAGCATTCCAACTCTCTTTCTTTTTGTCTGAACTCTCTTGTTTAAAAACTAATATATGACATAAGACAGATCTCAATGAATCATGAATCTGTCGTATATGCTTGCTTATAATTTAGTTTCAAATCTTGCTGACCTAATACGTTTAGGTTACAAAGTCTCACTCTCTGGATAGAAAGAAACAGATTTATGACATTGAATGAAGGTGGGATGATATGGGAGAAAGAGACCAAGACGCCATTTTACATTTGGTTGCAAAGCATGCATTACGGATATGCAACAAGAAAGAATTGGTTAGGCATTTTTATTGATCATTAACATGTTTTAGCAAATCTAACCCACTAACTACATCTTATAGGCTGCACAATGAACAGAGAAGAGAAATATGCCATGCTACCCCATAAATACTTGCTTACAGGTAAGGAAAGGCAGTCGGTTAGCAAACTCATTTAACAATCGTGTAGTAGAAGGAGAAAACTGTGATACTTCTAGAGCCCCGGACGAAGCATAACAAAGCAATAAACCTTACTTTTCAAAAAGCAATCAACCTGAAGCACGTTTTTTGAACTTCCATGTGGTGGTGGGAGGGGGCTCACTACACTCCAAAGCTTGCTCCACCTGCCGCTTTGGCTAAGGTTTCGAGACCTCTGAAAGTGAATCGCTTAGTGCATAAAACACGTCCTTTCCTCTTTTGAACCAATGATCAAGTACTTATGCGTGGCAAACCGAACACCACTTAGGATGTGCCATAAAAGAAATCGGGCCTGACGAGCAGCAATTTCGGTCGGTGGTGATATAGGCCCCGGCGCTCATGCCAACGTTTGCAACGTGAAATCGGTCGCTGGTCCCGCTGCTTGATATTTATAAATTCTGGGAAGCAGAGACATCGAGAAACAGTGAACGTTTATCCACATGATGAAACAGGGTGCTTTAGTTTTCGGCTACAGAAAGCGCCATTTGTGTTCACACCCAGCCAACAGTGACCCTTTCAAGTTGGAAAAGCCTTTTTGAAGAAGAAAGCGACACAGAGAGGCTCACCATCCACGTGACGCCGGATCTAATTTATTTAACGAGGTTTCGTCGTAATTGGTTGTTGTTATCGACCCCATTATCATTCGTTTAGCGTTGACCTAGTTGGAAACAATCAGGCTTCCTTTAGCCATGTAAATTTTTTAGTGCGGGACGATTAGACGCAGTTCAAAAAACCTAAGTCTCGCAAGACTCAGAAGACTTTGTCTTGTCAGAAAGCAAAAGGACTCTCAACCCATGATGTTTTTGAGTGAGCTTGAAGAAAAGGTCAAATAAAAACAATTAAGTTTTAACAAAGTTCAACTTTGTTTGGTGTTCCTCACGACCATAAAAATTGCAATAGTCAATTTCAGGACATCTGTTTTCCACCTCGTAAGCCCCCTTTTTCACTTTCAATATTATGTTAAACAAATGAATGACATACGGTCAAACTTTGGTATCAACGCTGGTACACATATATTGATTAGATGTGTATGCCCTTTAAGTACACTATTATCACTATCTTTTTAAAGCACAGAACATTATCTTAGATAAAATAGATATAAGCATTTGTAGTCTCTACTAAGAGATGGATACTTCTTTTTTGCGTGATATTTAAGTCCAACCCACATCTCTGCTTTTGTTCCAACTCTTAATTATCATATTTCTATTTACTTTTTGGGTGGACCTGACATGGCAGTTTACAAACCAAATCTCATACAGGGCATTATCACTAGAGGACTCTTTTAGGTTAAAGGTAGGACGTGTAGCAACATGGCACCACTTCTAAACTAATCTCCTCCTCTCTTTCAGATCCTCGCTTTGTTTCCCTTCTGAGAGCTCCAAAAGTTGATTGGATTTGGGTTGCGCAAAGCAGCAGATGTGCTTAGATTGCGATATCTTATGTTTTCATTCATCTTCTCTTTTCGTTCGTTTTCCTTTTCCAAGTGTCCGTTTGGAGGTTCAAATGCATTGCATGACTTCTGCATATCTCTACACTTCCGGAAGGACGATAGAGATCCATAAAAGCATGGGAAAAAGTAAGAAAGAGGTTCTTCTGTGAAGCACCTGTCAGGAAAAAACAATAGTATAAGACATTGGATGAGGATCTAGATCAAGATATCCCAAAAGACAAGTAAAGGGAAAAATCGCACCGGAAAAAGGACGAGGACCAGGTCAGCAGTGATCTCGAACCCAGTGGTCCTGAGCTGCTTATGACACAGCACACGGAATCTTTCTAACACTTATTGGATCTTTATTTGTGTAACAATCCAAGCTCGCCATAATTGGATTCAAAGAAACTTGAACAATAATGTTACATTGTCTCTAGTGATTTTTTCTCTTAACCTTTAAAGCCTTGGAATCCTCTCACCTTGTTTGTCCATAAATAGCCTCCTCTTCCTCTACTATGGTCCCACAAACAATTATTCTTCCACAGGACAAACATTTCCATAATAGTCACAAGATTACACTGTTAATTGCTCCAAAAACTACAAGTTAAGTTTTTCTTGAGGAATAACCAGGAAGCCCTAATCCTAGGTAGAAGATGACTCTTTATTTTCATGTTTTCTCCTCCTCCTTCCCGTCGTTTTCCCACTAGTCAAAACTCTGAAATAATAACTTGCCACGTGTCCTTATCGATCATGACAAGCTGCCTAGAGATTAGCTCAAACATCATCTTCACTGCTATTTAGTGGTAGTTTTCCATGCAAGCAATATCCACAAAATTCAACCTCATTTTTTTATTTAACCTAACGACCGACTTCACTTAGATCCATACTTATTCACCTTTAAAAAATTCATTTCCTATTTACCTCGAAACAACCTGAGGGCAAGTGGAGCTATATGACTGGTTTAGAGGCATTCCATGACTCCAGCAGCGGGAGGAAAAAGCTTTGTGGCGCATCGACATGACATTGAATCTTGGGTACTCGCTGGATATGGAGTTGGCATCCATTCCTCCATGTCTTATGGTAATAATTATCAGAAAAGAATATTTAGTCCCACGCATTAACTCGTTGCTAGGCCAATGGCCGCTAAAAGTTTTTTTTTCAAACAATCATATTTTTACATGAAACTTAACACACTCCTTTGTTTCAAATGTAAGGAAAACATTGACCCATGAAGGTGAAGTCTATATATAAGAGACACGATTGAATTCGTACTCTAATAATATGTTAAAAATTATCTTTATATAATTTAAAATCTAAAAAAATTACATGAAAGAGCATATATTTTTGGATCATGGATTCTCCTTCGTGTATCACAATGGAGGGGTTGAACGAACTTCGCGTGACTTCGGTTCAGCCAATAGCTTTTGAGAGGAAAGAGCTTTACTTTTGCGGTAAAGCAATGAACATTGGCGAATCTCCAGAAATGAAAAGCAAATTGTTTTTCGCTTAGTCTTTTCTAAGATTTTATATACAAACCACAGTTCCGCCATAGCCATCGAGTATCGTTCAATTAATGCATGCCACTTCATCATATCATGTTCCAAACTATGGTTAATCATCAAAATAATTTCTTGACAAGATTAATTGACTGATGCGATCAGCATATGTCAAATCCACAGCCTCGAATGATTGAAACACAAAATGCATTTTCTACCGCTTTCATTCTCATCTCATCAAAGTGGAGTATGTTTGACTACTTCAAAAAGATTGAGGTTCAATAATTGCATTTTGATTTACTATTAACGTGTGTATCAACAGACATGTGACTCACATAACAGTTCATGCTGTGTGGGACTAAACCTTGTCTCTTTCACATCTTTCATTTATATATTTAATCACAGTCATATTGAAGGAAGAAAAGGGAGAAAAAAAAATTAGAAAAGAGTGTGGTATGGAAAAGAAAGAGAGACACCATCATCTCCTGTCAGAATCTGTGCATTAAATGCATGTGCGAAGTCATCAACAATCACGAAAGCTAACTTGGTGACAAATTTACAAAGCCATGTCCCTCACGCGATGTCCCCATTTTCAAATGCCTTGGAATTCTCGTTTCTTCTAGATCACAAAACATCCAAAGTAATGAGGTTAAAATTCTGACCGACACAAAGTTTTAAAAGAAAAAAAAAAATGCCTTGTCACAGGCAATAAGAGTTACATCAACCATGTTGACATCTTTGCCCTTGCTTAGTTATGACATGATTGCGTTCCTACTTCCATATCTTCCATCCATCTACTTAGATTCCATACTGGATAACTCTTAGTGTTTTCTCTTTTTTAATTCTTAGAAAGAAACAATTAAATGGAAAAAGGTCATTTGAAGACAATAAGCAGCCGAAGAATACTCTACAATTAATTATTTCGCATACATTGTAGAATATGAGTTTCAAAATATGAGTTTGTATTTGATTTTAAAGATGATGATTTCGAAGCAATTGTCTAAAAACTTGAAAAAAGAAAACTTCTAAAACATGATTATGTTCTCACATCAGGTATAGATTTATTTTCATCAGTTGAAGTATTAAAATAAATATTATAAATGGAAACTAAAATTCCTTTAAAATACTTTTTCTTTTTTAAAAAAAAAAAGTTGTTTCCTTTTTAAATCCTTGGCGTTATTTATAGAGTATTATTGATAATAGTTGTAACGTTCATTTTTATAAAGAAATTAGTGTTCCAAGATTGACCGTATATCCATCTTACCATTGTCGGGAAAGCCGTGTAAGCGTTCTAAGTTTGATTAACATCACTAACTATTTCATTCAAAGCCATAAGTAATTGTAAACCAAAGAAATTAGTGTTCCAAGATTGACCGAATTTCAAAAAGTAGCTTAGATTCAAAGTAAGAAATATATGCTATTTTCTAAGGGCAAGATCATGAAACTTCTTGAAAATGAAGAATATTTACTATTACTATCAACTTATCTCCCTTTGTCTTTGTTAATATTCTTCTACGGAGTGCAAACACCTTTGGCTTGTTGGTTATCAGATTCTGGATGCCGAGAGATTTTCTAGATGGCATTTTCTGTTTGGCAGACAGAATGTATCAAAACTAATGATTCGGAGCCAATTTTCTCTCTTTATCTCTCACCTCACATGATTTCCCATTCCGGAAATTTCTCAAAAATAAAGAGTGAGAGTAAGATGTTCAAGAAAAGGAAAAGGAAAATGAAAATCAATCGGAGGGAGACGGAATATTAAGAGGTGTATAGGAATAAGATTCGAGAGGTTCGATTGAGTACACCTTTTTTGCCATTTGCGTGATCAGCCTCATTAGTTAGGCGAAGAATATCCCCCGAAAACGGCTTTGAGGACCAAAAGGTCAAACCATAAATTATGGGCACCAAACCCCCAACAGGGCATCTCCCAGAGGCAATTGAAGATTCGTGGGAACCGCCCTGTCCGATTTTGTTCTTTTTTGTCTAAATAAAGCTCACTTTCACAGCCAACAGTGTCAGTCCGGCGGCCAACTTCTCCAATTAAAAGGAAAGCCCGAATTCGTTAAGAGTATCAGAGGGCACACGTGCAACGAAATGAAAGGCCAGATGTGTCACTTACTATTTATTGACGGTGATTTGGACAACTACCTTTTACCTGATCTCTCTCGCTTTCTTTACTTCAAAACCATTGATCTCATTTGCGATCTGGTCAATCCTATACGAAGCTTTTAACAATCTGTCTCGTAATAATCGCATAGTATCACAAGCGCCATCGTTTTTGACTTTCCACGCCCGCGGATTGAATTTGAGCGTCGAAAAGATTACATTGGATATTGGTCGTGGTAGAAAGTTCTGAACAAGACGTGTGCGGTCATCCCGTCAAAAATTACACGCACTCTACTCCGAATACCAGGAGGAAATTATTGTCCCTATGTGCCGTGCCGTCATTTGCAGTACATCTATCGTCGGTCAGCTGTAGAATAAATGTGTTTTAACACCTTTTTTTTTTTCTTTTTAAATAATTTCTATGCATGCACCTACCGCCACTTCTAGACAGGGTTCAATCAGTTAACGTGAAAAATTGCTTGAGACAACGATGGGAAATCTCAAAATTTCAATGCATTCTGTGCCATTAATTTAAAAAGACATAAGACATCGAAAATGTCCGTCGCACAGTACGGATGAGAATATGTTTCTTGCTTTCTCAAAAAGTGAAGAGAAATTAAAATAAAATAAAAAAATATTAAGGATTTTCCGATTCAATAATTGCGCTGGAGTTTACCTGGAGGGAAAGGGACAAAGGAGGTCCTGTCTACTAAATATTGGCCATAGAGAGGAAGAAAGATGCATTATTAAAGTAGGATCACTTTTAGTAAAACGGCCGCAAAAGATGAAAGGAATCTTTTACTATCTTCCCAACGTTTGGACGGGGAACAATAGGCTTCTTGATAAACATCATATCAGAAGGCCACGCAATTATTCACTCGTGAGTTGTAGACTTTTACAACTAGTCTCGACTCAATTTGTCTCGGAAAGTCTCGGAAAGGTCCATCCCCCCTTAAACCTTTTTACCTTTGTCATGTCATGGACTATAATTTTATCCACGACCCAAAAAGAAATAATCTAGTATAGATCGAAAATGTTATAATAATATATGTGACATTGTATCAACTCAATTAAACATCCATAATGTCTAATTATTCTATTTTTACTTTTTCTTAATGGGTTTATGTTTGTGGTGAAAATGCTTTAGATATCTAAAATGGTCTGGTGAAACAATACAAAAAATAAGAACTATATATTACATATAGAGTTTACGTACAGGTTCAACACTATTTCAAGAATAGAAGTTTAAAGGGAATTGAAAGAATCAAAATTAAAACTTCTAACAGTGGATTCAATGAAACTCAATCGAGATAGCTATATCATTTACGGATTCAATGAAGCTCAATTGAGATAGTTAATGTCATTTACAGATTCAATGAAACTTAATCAAAGTGATTACGTTTAATGACGCACGAAGTAGAGTGGTCGTGCATTATGTGATTCCACAATGGAAGTGGCGTGCCTCCAGGGACACGCTTCATCATTACGTCGGAGAATCCTATCGTTTTTATTCAGTTAACAATAATAATTACGATTGCTAATTTCAAAGCCCCCCCATTCTCTTCCCAAGAAAAAGCCCTGAGATAATGTTGGAAAAAAGTGCTATCCCCATCATCTGACTATCCGCCGTGGCACACTTGGTCAGCGTCAAATACTGAAAACAGAAACTCCCATTTCCGGTCTGAAACGGGACCCACATAATTACTCGTAGAACTTTCCCGAATTGACACGTGGATCCCACACGGATTGACGTCGGTAACTCAATTATTACAGGAAGTGGCTGCTTGGAAACCACACGGCTTAGGAAGACAGACTTTAGTCCAAGTCCACCTTTTTGATTTATTTTTCTGGTGCAAAAAGAGCCCATATTTTGCTCAATAGATTATAAATAAATTTCTTTCGATCCTTCTTCCACCTTGGAAACAGAGTAGCCTTAATATAAATTAAATTCCATAATTCTTGCGTAATACACATGTCAATTGAGAAAACCCAGGAGGACAACATGTATGTGGATTTTATTTTTATTTATTTATTTATAATAAGATTTATTTGCATAATAAAGTTATTTGGGACACTACGTGTCATGAAGAGATAACTTCTACTTATTATCTTTATAATTTATGTTGGAGCTCAAAAAACTTGGCACAGTGATCATGCCATTGGTTTGGTAGCAATGATGACCGGATTTCCTACGTGAAATCCTTCGTTTTCTTGGCTGGAGATTGCACGGCGTGTTGGGTTTGTTGGAGACGACAAGGGTGACACACAACGACTGGGCGTGACGTGGCGAGGCTTCCCACGTGGGCTGACAGATGGACTTGCTTGACTGTCAACAACTGTCCTGGTAACATGGCATGTCCAGGAAAAACAAAGTTTTTGTTTAATACCTAGGTGCAAGCCTTACCCAACCAGCTTAGTTGATCCTTACGTGTACTGTCTTCGAAAAAGGCTCAGGCTTTTCTACAAAAGTCGTGGAAATTCAAAAGTGATATGCATAGCTTAATGAGGTTAGGCAGGAGGGTTAGACTTTTGTATTGAAAAATTAAAACTTACACAACAATCCTAAAAGGTACTGCCCGATGGAATTTCGCATCATGGAATTAAAAATAGTATATTGCTTTTCTCCTATTAGTACGATAAGAAGCAACTTCATAAAACAACATGCATACAAAATAAACATGGGGTTGTTTGGAGAAAATCTCGAGAAAACGTACAACCGTTGCTTGCTACCAAACAATTTGGTTCAAATTCTGGGAACTTGTTGCATTTTTATTGCATCATTTTCAAGAGAAATGGCAAACGAGATCACATAAACAATCAAGAAATCAAAGAAGAAAGTAGAACGGGTTTCCAAATCAATAGAGCACAGCTACCTGTATTTATTGGTGTATTGATGACAAAAACAATTCTTAGTGTTCTTGTGTTTGTTATGTTTGTATATGTTGCACGATCCATATATTTTGTTTCAACAACTAGTATTAGTGCTACCTTTCGATCCTTATCAATTCCTAACAAATAGGTGTTAGAGTAAGGCTACAGCAAGAAGATAAACTTGTTTTTGAGAAACCTAGTTTTTACTTGACAAAGAAATACCTAGAGGTGATTATGAGGTGTTATTCTTTGGTCTTTTTTTCTTTTTCTTTTTCTTTTCTCTTGGATTATGGGTTTGAGAGGTGCTATTACATGGTGGAGGATGTCTGCTTTAGGGAGTTATTACCATTCTTTGGCTTGACTAGTCAAATGATTAATGTGGACTAACATTCCAACTTTAGGCACCATTGTTGGGATTAATCACACAACAGGTGCAACCCCTTATCGAACTTTGTGTTGCTAGTTGGATTGTAAAGAGGATCCTAGTAGGCCTAGCCCGAGTAATAGTTTGGTACATGCATGTTGGCCTAAGTGACATGGTTAGGATAAAGAATTAAAGTTGTAACTTCACTAATAGATTCAATTTTAGGCTTAGTAGTAGTGTTTGATCCTAACAATTGGTTTCAAAATAAGGTTACAAGTTCGAGTCCCCAAAGGAGATTTAAATAGCATGGTGAGGCTTAGATTCTACACTAACTTAAAGTGGTGTAAAGATCTATAAGGGTAAAGTTAAAGGAGATTTATTTGGGAAGGGAGGTGTCTTAAACATCCGCCACTTAAAAAGTAGTCTCTCTATATGCCATTGAGTTGCAAGGGCTCGAACAAGGCATCTAAGATTCAAAATGGTAAGAGCCAAAGGTGAAAGATTGGGGGATGAGTGCAAAGCCCAAAGGAGCAAAAGGTGAGAAGCTTAAGAAAGATTAAGATCTAACAGGCAAGAGGCACAAATAGCCTATAAAAGCAAGAATGCACAAGAACCATAGGGGCGTGAGGCTTACAGAGATTAAGATCTAAAAGAGGATAACATGTTCCAAAAATCTAGTAAGAAGCTTTGTAATCCAAGACAAGAGTCAAGTGGGAGGATATTATAAAAGAGGGGATAAAGTGCTTAAACAAAGTAAACCTTTTTGGCTTTTTGATAAGTACAAATGTTCTACAACTAACAATATCCACTCAAAATTGCTTAAACAAATGTTCTACAATGCAGTAAAACATTACATTCAACAGCCAGTCAAAGTAAATTTAATCCCACAAAATTTAGTAAGCCCGACCAAAAAAAAATCTTGTTGCTGAGTTGGATGAAAGTAAACATTAAAATCAGGGTTCATGAAGCAGTCATGGAATCAAGTTGAAGGTTTTATGGTAAGTTGGCATTTATCCCATAACAGCTATTTATTTTGGCTGCCTAAGCCAGATGGGCTTGAAGGAACGGTCGTCTTTATCTTCTTAACTCAGATTAAGGTGCTAATTAAACAGAATGTGAAAATTAAAGAATCAAATTGTAGGAATGGTATTATCAGAAATTATCGGGAAGAGGAAAAGGGGATCTTTACCTGCCCCCGTGAGGGGCCCCGTAAACCCGGACTTTATCTGGATGGTTTTCTGTGGCCTTGCCCTTTTGGTAGTCCAGCCAGAAACGCAAATCCCAGACGTAAACACGTGACGTTTCGGTAATTTTGCCAAAACCGGAAGTGCACGGTCGTCATTTAATCACAGAAGAGTACGAACTCGCCATCCTGTCTGTGATGCCGTAATTGGAGGACAATTCCAGGGGTAAAACAGGGCTTGAGAGGGCTTCCGCTGTCATGCAAATCAGGCGATAGTAGAATAATAGTGGGAGAGAAATGGGAACGGAATTGTGCTGATGACAGTGACGCCTGCCTATAAATATGGAAGCTACTTCAAAGAATCTTCCCGCAGCTCCCAAATCCTCCATAGCCATTCAATAAGCGTACAGTGGCTGTAGCTCTTGCGATTTCAGCCTTGCCTTTCTTTTTACTCTCTCTGCATACTCGGCTGTCAGAGAGAGGAGCAGAGACACAGAGAGGTCTCTTTCTGCTTTACTTCGTTGAGATCGTGACAAGCCCTCTTCTTCCTTCGTCGTCATTGCTCGTCGCCAGACACCGTCAGACAGACCGTCTCTGAAACACAGAATTCGGATTCAGGTACGGTTTCTCGTACTGCCTCCGAATTCACAACTGTACTGTCAAAGAGGTGGCTGGAAAGAAAACGGGTTTCGAGTCTCAGTACTTGGCTTTCAGTCTCCGCGTTGACTTTAACGCGAGCCAAACGGAACACAAATCGGTGTTTTCTTTTCCTCCGATTGATCCGGATGAGTCTTTGGAATTGTCGCTGGCTAAGTCTGTTTTCACCTTTGCGCAGTCTGTTTTCCAATTCGAAGTTCTCGGTCTCTAAGAGGCACTGTCTCCAACTGCGACCAACTTTTCGTTTTAGCCTTTTTCTTTCACTTTCTGTCGTTGTTTCCGACATGGGTTTTTATCTTTTTTATTTATCTTTGTTCGTTTTTCATCTTGCTTTTTCTTTGAAACTTCTCGTATGGATTTCGTGTTCTGGAATTTCTGAAGCTGAAATTTGGCTTTGAAGAATAAGAAGACCAATTTGTAAACTTTCAGGTCATGGTTGTATTTGATTCAATCAGCGTGTTTTTTGCTTTCAACTGGTTTTCAAGCTTCGGTTCTCTCTTTCTTTCCCTGAATCTGTTTCCCGGAAATTTCTGGCAGATGACTGAGTTGACTACAGTCAAAGAAAAAAAGTTGAAACTTTAGAAGTTTCATACCTCGAAGTAGTTTTGGGTTTGGTGAACTTTCTTTCTTCCTATTTTGCTTTTCAATTTATGAGTCTACGATTTACACGGTTCAGTGCTTTTTCCAAGCTGTTTCTTTCATTTTCCACAATGAAGCTTTCTCTTTCATTTTCCACAATGAAGCTTTCTCTTTCTGGTTTGGGTGCTGAGAACCCCAAGGATAGAAACCATAACAAAGGAAATTGGGAGTTGTAGGTCCAAGAATCCAGACAATAAGCTTTTTCACATATTCCATTTTCTCGTTTTTGCAAAAAAATAATGACCCAACACTACCCTGCCAATCGGGCGTCGTAAGTTTTATCGAGTCGAGATGTTGCTTTTAATGGATTGTCATATGTACAAAACTGTCTTCTTCGGTTTTCTCTAACAACTCATCTGCACCAAAAGGAGGGGTTTTCAATTTGCTTGCATACCTTATTGACAGTGTTTACACGCCTGAGCATTTGCTGGGCGATATTCGACGACCTTGGTTCTTAATTGTTCTGTATAGCGAAAGGCTTGGTTTATCATAACTAGACTCTTTTTTTAATTTGGTTGCAGTCAAAGCTTTGGGAGAATGTTAGAGAAGATGGAAGAGTTTAACCAGGAGAAAGTGATAGAGGAATTTGAAGCAATGACGAAGGATGCTGGGAGGGTTCAGATAGAGACCCTCAAGAAGATTCTGGAGGAAAATGTATCAGCCGAGTACTTACAGAATTTTGGTCTTAATGGTAGAACCGATCCTGAGTGCTTCAAGAACTGCGTTCCCCTTGTCACTCACAAGGAATTGGAACCATACATCCAGAGAATTGCAGACGGTGAACCTTGTCCAATTCTTACCGGAAAGCCAATTACAACAATCTCATTAAGGTGTTTCTAGCTTTTTAAGTGGCTTTTTCGTTTGACCTGGACTTCGAATTTATGCTAGAGAAGTCTGTTGTTTTGAAACTAAATGTTTTAATTTGTTGCAGCTCTGGCACTACTCAGGGAAAGCCAAAGTTCGTACCCTTCAATGACGAATTGATGGAATCGACCATGCTTATATATCGGACTTCTTTTGCTTTTAGAAACAAGTAATGAGCTCAGTGAAAGGGATTTTCTATTTATATTTCTTTCCCAAAACCTTTTTGCTAGTTGCCGAGCATTAGATTATACCTTACTGGATTAAATTTGAAATTTGCGTCGCACTCCTCTGTCCCCTTGGTTTTATGCTTTTCACTGAATGAATAAGTAAAAGAATCAGTGCCTAGAAAGGGAAAAGATTTGGAAGAACCATCTGATAGTGAAAAAATAATAATAATTTGATTTGGTATCATCATTTTTCCACTGATGCAAAAGCTTTAACGTTCTGCAGAGAATATCCTATTGAGAATGGAAAGGCTTTACAGTTCATTTACAGTAGCAAGCAATTCAAAACAAAAGGGGGACTAGCAGCCGGAACTGCCACCACAAATGTCTTCCGAAATTCACAATTTAAAAGGACGATGAAGGCAATTCAGTCCCAATCCTGCAGCCCCGATGAAGTAATTTTTGGCCCTGATTTCCATCAGTCCTTATACTGTCATCTCTTATGTGGGCTAATTTTTAGGGAGGAAGTCCAACTTATATCCTCCACTTTTGCCCATAGCATCGTTCACGCATTCAGAACTTTTGAAACTGTTTGGGAAGAACTGTGTGCTGATATTAGGGATGGGATCCTCAGCAGTCGAGTCACTGCCCCATCCATCCGGACAGCAATGTCAAAACTGCTCAAGCCAAACCCTGAATTGGCTGATCTGATTTACAGAAAGTGTTCAGGTTTGAATAATTGGTATCGATTGGTACCAGAACTTTTTCCCAATGCAAAATACATATACGGGATCATGACCGGGTCAATGGAGCCTTATTTGAAGAAGTTGAGGCACTATGCAGGGGATCTCCCTCTCATGAGTGCTGATTATGGGTCCTCAGAAGGATGGATTGGAGCAAACGTCAATCCGACATTGCCACCTGAGTCGGCCACTTTTGCCGTTCTTCCTAATATTGGATTTTTCGAGTTCATCCCAGTTAGCCAGAATACTGAAGATCAGGAGCCTAATTTCCTATGTATGGAGCCGAAGCCAGTGGGATTAACTGAAGTCAAGATTGGTGAAGAGTATGAGATCCTTGTCACCAATTTTGCAGGTACGAAATTCCTCTAATAGGGATAATTTCCTCTCTTAAAAATGGTTTTTCAGGAATATGGATTGTTTGCTAAATCTGCATAATTAGAAGAATCGATTGTAAGCAGAAATTTTAAGGAAAGTGACAATCACCTGTTTCAATCCCAGATCTTCTTTTTTAGAATTTTATATTGGTCTCAGAATTCTATTACTTGCTTCTACACTGAGCCAATGAATTAATTGACTTACTTAGTCACCAGGGGAATAGCTTCGATCTTTCCGCTGTATTCCTCCTCTCCTTGATGGCTTTCTTATTTGACTATTTATGTTTTTTTTTTTTTTCCATCTGTTCCAGGAAACAGATTCTTAATCTTCTTCTTGACAACACCAAACTAGCTGGCTAATACGTGCATCAATAACTATTTGAATTAACAATATTTGGACTATGAAAGACATTTAGTTAATTGAATCTTCCAAGGACTCTTTAACTATAGCCTTCTGTGGCTCCTTGTGCCATATTTATTGGCCCCATGTATAATACTACATTGGGAAACTGATAAAATCCCGTGGGTACTCTTCTTTATATATCCATGTTTTAAGCACCAAGTTTCATTGATTCTGCAACAGTGAGAATTTCAATCAGACATTTTTGTTTTCTTGTTCAGCATGTGGGAATAGTTTATTGGATGATCTATGGCTTGGCATTTATTTACTCAACTTGTCTTTGTTTTGTAGGACCAATATTTCTGTGAGACATCTAATTCTCAATGCTTTCTTCTTTCATATCTGTTCTAAACCCAATATTTCCTACATTCTTTTGTTATACAGTTTAGCTATTCATCTCTCTAGTACTCGGGTTCTTTTCACAAGTAATTTGATTCATTTAATGATTAATAAACCACAAATGGATCACTTAAACCTACTGATTTAAAAATGATTATGTTTGAACCAGTTAAATGTTGAACTGATGGATATTGTACATGGTGAAGAAGGTGTAGAGGTATTCATGGTTATAGGATGTGTATTGTGAAAAAGAATAAGCCAATTCTGTTGTTTGCCTAATGCAAAACAGAAGTAGAAGAGAATTATGAAATGGTGCTTTACTTATAAATGATGTCTGATCTGTATGCGACTCCTCTATACTTCTATGGCATTGACATGCGGGGATATTCGATTATGCTTTGTTGAATATTGATGTCTGACCTGTATGTACCCAAGGAAGGTTTTGTGTCTGTAGTTATCAGCCAACGACTTTAGCCATGAACTAGACCTCGTCTTTTTATACCCACCCTAGTTTCTATTTGTTGTGCTTCAGCATAATCTTTTCCTATTTAGTCGCACAGCTGTGTTTATTTAATTAAAATGTAGAGATTTGGACGTGGGTTGCACTAGCTGTCATTGAATTAGGTGTTTCAAAGTTACTGAACCCTGATGAACTTGAGTCCTATTGGGAGCCTCTTCTTTGTCCCACATTAGTTTGAATGGTATCGCTGTCATGAATTGCAGGTCTCTACCGATATAGGTTGGGAGACGTAGTACAGGTGGTGGGCTTCCATAATTCGACCCCGGAACTTAAATTTGTGTGCAGGAGGAATCTTCTGCTGACCGTCAACATCGACAAGACGACTGAGAAAGACCTGCAGCTTGCTGTGGAAGAAGCAGCCAAGCTATTGGGGGAAGAGAAAGTGGAAGTACTTGATTTCACAAGCTACGTGGACTCAACCACGGAACTTGGCCACTACGTTATCTTTTGGGAAATAAGTGGTGAAGCAAGTGAGGGGATTCTGCAGGAATGCTGCAACCGGTTGGATCGGTCTTTCCTGGACGCCGGCTATGTTAGCTCTCGGAAAGTGAAAGCCATCGGAGCGCTTGAGCTCCGACTTGTCCAGAGGGGAACTTTTCAAAAGATTCTCGACCATTTTCTAGTGTTAGGAGGTGCTGTTAGCCAGTTCAAAACGCCACGATGCGTAGGACCCAAAAACCAGTTGGTGCTTCAGATCTTGTCTGGCAATGTTGCTAAGAGCTACTTCAGTAATGCTTTCCAGTGAAGTTCATAAAAAAAAAATATATATATATATGTTAGAATTGCTCTTATAATATTTTCCTATATTTTAAATCGGATTTTTAAAATATCCGCATCGCTCTCTCTCGTCTCTTTCCCGAGGATAAGGATCGATAGTCGCAATCCAACTCCTCCACGCGTGATGTTGTATTGTGGAGAAGAAAGAAGAAAAGTAGAGAAGCAGTGAGGTCAAATGCCATTTAGTTTAATGGGGGTAGGGAAGCACGGCCACATGGGGTTGGCTTTGGGTCAAAAACCTCCTTGGACGAGACAAAATTACGCAGAAAGATATTCCGGCATCTGACGCGGAACCCACTCATCTCATGTGGTCAAATGGAAACAAAAAAATGTCCGGTCTAACGCCTGGTTCGGTCGTTCTGATCCACGCCTTGTGCTGTTCCCACTGTACATCTCTGTTACATTATTTTAATGGCTCCTTTGTCGTATGTAACAACATTATTTTGTTAAAAAATTGCGGCGACGACAACATCCAACATGAACAAACCCCATTTTCCATTTTCCTCCGCTGCTTTTTGCTCCAGATTCAAGTTTCTTGGGGTCTCCGGAAAAGCCGTGGGTGGGGGGTTTGATCCGGAGGCAGAAGGCCTTTGAGCTTTAGAAATTAAATAAAGGATTTTATAAAAGGATGAAAAGGTAAGAGTGTTAAACCAACCTTTTGACGTTTTTACTGTGTTAACAAACACGGAAGAATTGTTTAAAATCTCTTGACCTCGAATTTGACATTAGATGCGTGTAATCAACTGCCATGAGACTATATCCACGGTTTACTTGTAAGATAAACTTTCTTTCATAACTTAATCATTGCCCCATCTTAGATGGGAGAAGGCGTGGTTTGAAACTACTAGATAACGACTGAAATTTTGATTTCAACAATCAAAGGTTTGACTTCTAATTATTCTCTAACGTGACTCTATTGTATTATTGTGTATCATTCATTATTTTCTATCATTCTTTCCGTGTATATTCACATCTTACATGTGCACATAGGTGTTAATGACAATGCAAAGCCCCAAAGAATATACAATAATTTCTCTCTTGAATTCGAGCCTTTCTTTTGGCTGTCTATCTCTTTGCCTTCTTGTTGGCTAGAGATTAGTTTCTTTCTCTCACCACTCACCTTGTGACAAGGTATCAGAACTAACTATTTGGATGCTTCAATTTTCGAAAATGAACCCGACCCGAGCCCAATTCTAAGTGAAACCCAAATAGGTCATGCCCATCCGAGTCAAGCTCATTTGGGTGAGACCCAATCAGTTCAAGTCCCAACCTAGATAGGCCCAAACCTAGACCCATTCTTCATCTATCCAGTTTCTAACCCACACCTGTGTGGATTGGGCAAGGGATCAAATCCCCTCCCATTTTCTTACCAATTCTGTTTACCCTAATCCTTGACACCATTGGTCACGTATAGCCCAACAAACCGCTGTTTGCCCCTGCGTCTTTCCTACCTTGAAAGATAGTTCCGGTTGCTTAACTACTTTCCAACCTTAAAAGCTTGTTCTGGTCTCTTAACTGCTTTTCGACCTTGAAAGCTTCTTCTGACAAATTCCTCGACAGAACCATCCCCAAACCAGTCAATACAAAAGTTCTAAAACACTTTGATGCATTATTATATGCTAGTTCAATCGTGGATCGTTAACCGCCTCATGAGGGGGTTTATTACTAAACTTCCACACACCGAGAAGCAATAGAGATGTGGACCAACATAGAGATGATGTACAAGAATTTAGGCTTGGAGGAGTATTTCAACCTTCGCAAAACCCTAGTAGAGGTAAAACAAGACAACCTCGTGGTGGCCATATACTTCGATCGACTTTTGGCGATTGGAACAAACTAGAAGTGGTGAAGGAGCTCTAGGAAGGTTCCGAAGAAGCCTCTGGTAATCTCTGAGGATTAAGAATCGGGAGAAAGTCACCCTCACTCCTCCTAGAGCTAAATGAGAGTTTCTTAGCTTTCCAAACGTAGATGCTCATTGCCTTGTCCATCCGAACCTAGGATTGACTCTTCCAACTGGCGGGGCTGGACAAGAGCAAATATCTTGCCATTTGAATTATTCTAATGTCAGAAACTTAATCCTCTTCCTCGTGGATTACTATTGGCAATAGTCAGGCACGATGTATGCAAAATGAAGGAGGTTATCAGAGGAGAGAGACCAAAGTTTGATCGAGGAAGGAAGAAACTCCCTTTCGGGCGGTTAGGGTTCGATTATTTCGTAAGGAATATGTCGCTTATATACCCCTACACTAATGGCAACGAGCCTCACGTAGGATCCAAGGCTCTCTACTCATCGAGGGCATGCCTCCATCAATGGATCCCATATTGCCATTGCAATGAATGCATCCAACAATCCAGATTTGGCACGGTTACCCAAGAGCAAGCCTTTCTGCAACTTTTGTAAGCATGCCAATCACTCAATGACCACTTTTGGAAATTGCAAGATCACCCCACTAGAGGTAAGGGGAAAAAGTGAAAAATGGGAAAAAAATGTTTTGCAATCGGGTGAGGACACAGAGTCTAAGACCATCTCTCACTCTTTTTGGTGGCCTATATTCAGCTCTAACCAATAACAGTAGATTATGGAAGTGTTAAAACTACTGGTGTATGTTGCATAGGGAGGTCGCTAGAGTGACATCCTACGGTTGCAATTGGGTTGTTAAAGAATAGATTGTTTTTTAACTAATGTTGGGACAAAAAACTATGCATCACACATAAATCCTACTGATAAGAGCTAAGAAGTAAGAAAAGAGGTGAGAGAAATACATTTTGTTTAAAGTGGTTCATTGGGGGATTCCCCTAACCTAAGGATAATTGGGTCAAACTCCTCACTCAGTCAAGAGTTTAAATTTCCTTTCTCTATGTGTGTGTGAGTAAAAAAAATAAAAAAAGTAGTTCAGCAAATTATGCCTACGATCCACTGTGACCATGTTGTGCGACTCCTTCTCCTTTGTATTAACATAAGAATAAGATTCATGAAGAGCCTTTGCACAAAGCACCTCACGGCTCACTCACCTCTCGGTTGCACTCTGCTGTTTTCTCACTTAGCACACAGCAGCTACAGCACCGTTTCTGCACAACTCAAGAACACTCCAGCACACAGCCACTCACTACACATGGGTCTTTGGAGTAAGAACGAGTTTGTCCTTATTAATTTTACAAATATCCAACAACTAACAACTTAAGTTTTTAGCTTAATGATAGAGTTGAAAAGCCCCAACAAGAGGTGATGGTAGTGGTGGAGGTGGTGGTGGCAGTGGAGCTAGCAAGTTTGTAGGCATTGTTTGGTTGATAAGGAATAAAATGTCACTATAGAACGGTGAAACTGTCCTTGGAGCTCTTAAGCGGGACTTAATCATCAAGGATCTTAGCCTTGTCTTGTCGTTGCCAAGCAAGTCATTGTCTATTCCTTCTCTTAATGGCTTCCGTTTATGGTTGACATTTCCATTAAACGGGTGTTAGATTTGTTTCTCTTCACAGTGACCTTGACAAAGAAATTTAGATGAATTTGTCTCTTGGGATTTGTAATTAGGGGCAGCATCATATTTTCCGGTTGTGCAAATCCCTCTATGGCCTTAAAGCCTCTCATCAATGAAATGATAAGTTTATAGGTGTGCTTATTGGTGTTGGCAACTACTATTTCCAACTTAATAAACAAATTAACACAGTTACTGGCAGAATTTGCCTTCTTTATTATTGCACATAGAGGCCTGAATTTGAACGAAAATCTCAAGCCCGAATTCTTGTTTCAAAAGCGCGTCTCCTTAGTTTACTTGCCTGTCAATGTAAACAATCTTGAATGCTTAATTTAAACTTAAATGTGTATATAGTATATGTACACAGCAATAATATCAAATCATTAAGATTGGTCAGAGTACGGCGGTAGGTTAGGGCCTTAAACATGGAAACTTAGAAAAAAGAAAATGACAAGCATTTGTAAATTCTGATGAATTTACTTCATTTAGAGAAGCACTAAAAACTGTTCCCAAATCACAGAAGTCGGTGATTTTTTTTGTCAGAATAGATCCGATCTTTGAAGTCAGTACATTTAGAAACCCTAATTTAATCTAATCCGAGTTGTATTGGCGATAGATAATTGGGTCTATGTTCATTTCTTAAAATACAATGGGCGGTTTGATTTTTTTGACTGCTTGGCTTAGCCGACACTAGCATACTAGTAGAGCCTTGTTGTTGGAAGCCAGTATGTAAACAAGTGGATCTGTTGTGTTCACCAAACAGTGGACAATGTTTTTGTCTTCTGTAATCTCGGGGCACCTTGATGTTCAGAGACAGCATCACGCCCCGTCATATGCTTGTTCAGCTATTCGCTGTGACGGCCACTCTGGAACCTCAGGGATCGTTTCTCGTAAATAATTAATTTTGTTTTCCAAAAACCGTATGAAATGGTCAGTTTAAATAAAAACTCAGATCCCTCTTGTATACCAAACAAAGGGATGTCTGTCTGTCTCTCCGTCCCTCTGTCCAAGAAACTCCCTTCGGCACGAAAAGTTCCAAAGCCAGATGCAGAAAACATTGGAAGAAAAAAAAGTAGGTGAGCAAGAAGGTGATCAGGCTTTAGCTATATGGGATTGTGGCAGCCCTCTGTACGACTCGCATGAATTGGTTTCGTTAAGTCATATAATCGACCGGCATCTGATGGCCTTGCCACTTGCCGGTGGATCAAAGCGTTTCATCCCCAAGTTTCCTCACACAAGCAAAGTTGGCACCTCGACTGTATCGAACGTCCCCCGAGGAAATCTCGGAGGGTCTGCCATGGTTGACAACTTGAAGGAGTTGGATGTCAGGAAGGTGTGGAAGAGGAAGGTGACAACAGGAGGATCGAAGATGAAGAAGACATGGCTCTCTTCCTTTGGTGAAAAGCTTGGTTTGTGCAGAAAATAGAAGCACATATGAATGGAACAGGTAATGCGTACATGGATATCAGTATTCAACATATAATTCAAATGTTTTCTTTTTTCTTCGTTTCTATCGATGTAGATAATGTTTGCGTATGATTTTCACAAAGCACATTTTGATAAATTTGCATTGGGTTAAACTTCATAACATGAATCCATTGTTTGTTTTCCTTTTCCCATGATAATTCTGAAATCCATTAGGGAGACTCCGATCTGCATCTGTTTTTGGTCTCTAAAGCATAGTTTTTGAATTTTTATTTTAATTAACTATTTTAAATCAATAAAACTGATTGGAACGTCTTCCCTTGAACCGAAAGATAAAATACGAAGAAGGTGGTTTTAACTTCAACCACGCTATAATGTTATTGCGAAAGATAAAAATTGACAATAAATAAGGGAGAAATTGGCAATAATGTCACTAGACAATTATTATTTATGACGTGTCTAGTGTTAAGGCAATTTGTCTTATATCATCTCTGACTCTCGACTAATATAAAAATTGAATAAAAACTCGATTACATAAACAAGAACTATCGTAGGTAGATATCAGAATTCTTATAAAATTATGTTAAAGAAAGATCTCAAAATTATAATTCAACCTTCTTCTACGCATTCAGACGAGCGAGCACATATGTACATAGACATACACAGGTATGTTTATCTATTAATTTAGGCTTAGCCACTAGGCAATAATTTAAAAGCTATCACGTTGAAACCAAAAGAAAAAGACGAAGACACACATAAGACAAACGTTTTTCTTTCTTATCTCTCTACGGGCCATGACCTATGGCTTGTTTTCTTCTTTTGGCTGCCAACAGATGCCGGCCAATTACAATACAAGTTCACCTTAAAGTTAGATTACTTACAACCATAAAAAGAAATCTCAAGCATATTCATGAATTGAAAAATAATAAAATCTATTTCGACCTGCTCATCGAAGCATGACCTTTAAAGAGAGATTGAACCCAACACAGTGATTGTCAAACGTAAGCAGTTTTAGGACTCATGTTGCAAAATCAAACTATGCTTCCAACCAGATGGGCTGAATCACAAGCTGACTGAATCCGGTGGTCGCCGAACATGTTCATTCCTCTGTTGGATTTCTACAGAGTGGCCCAAGACAATGGTTGCTGAACAATGGCCCAATTTATTCCTTTGTCGGCTCAAATTCTACTGATATCTGAGACTTTAGAACTTGCTGGTTCAGGTTACCTGGGCTCGTCCAAGAGTTCTTCAGCAGTTCAATAGAAAAGTGCAACAAAGTCGTGAAGTAGAGATTAAATGAGTCTTACTTTATATAGGTCTAACTCGAATATAAGTTTTAATTTTATTTATATTAATTGCTAATTATGTTAAGCCTTATGATAATACTAGAGAAAGGATTTAATAACCATTTCAAAGTTATTATTGGAGAAATGCAGAATAATATTTTCAATAAATAAATTTAGAGTAATATCAAGTAAACTTATTTAATTTCAATTAATTATCCTAATCAGAGAGTTACAATCTTGATTAGAATGGGACTTGAAGGCATGGAGATCAATCTATCAATTGAAAAGAAGATATTCAAAAAATATTTAAGTTAGCTAAAGTCCTTTGATGCTGAAATCATTCAGAAAACATTCAGAAGTTCCTAAATAACTTCTACACAGACATTGTTTCAAATACTTTATATTGGTCACTTAGAATTCCATTCAAGTTCACTCTAAGACACTTTTATCTCTGTAATCACAAAAGTTGAGTATAACAAATGAAAGAATCTCAAAATTGCTTGCGGCGGGGTTTAAGGATAATCTCTTCTGGATTTCTTTCTAATTTTAAATTACATATTAAATTTTTTGACGAATGGGAGTGCAAACCAAGTAATAAATTCAATGCATACAAAAATGGCAAGTAGTTCCATTTCCATCATCTTAATCCCAGTCCTGTGACCATAATATAACATGTAATGACTCCGCAGGCAGAGTATCTTCTTTAATGGCGTTGAAAATTATTTATTAACCAGTCATTCCTCGTTTGTTGTTATTTAAATACACTTGACTACTAAAATTTGCAGATTTTGCTTCTGCTAACATTTTAGAACCCTTTGCAGATGCATATGTTATGGTCAACGGATTACTTTACTCAAACCTCGTCATGTATTTTAGAAGCTACTGATTTCTCGGGCAAGTCAATCAGAATGAGTAGAGGGGATATAAATGCTTGGTAGTGTAACTTCCAAGGGATAATAAGCACATCATAATAGCAACATCCGATTTCGCAGGACAGAAGTTGCCATGCATCTCATGCTATTTGGCCAATGATGTCGATTTCGAAACTAGAGATGGGTTACATTTATGGCCTGCGGCAGACAAAAGAGACGTGAGGGAGTCGGTCGCTGGGAGAAGAAGATGGTGATTTAGGGACCACAGCCGAGACTTTCAGTGGGAGTTGGTGTAGTGGTGGAGCCGGAGCTGATGGACTGGTCAGAAAGGCAGACCTGTCAGTCTAAGATTTTACGCGCTGCGGCTTTTACGTCGTTTCACTTCTTTTCATAACGGCCAAAACCATGCTTTTTCCGAGCTGTCGCTGCCGAGGGAGAAGAAGAAAAATGAACGAAGGAGGGAAGAGAGAGGGAGAGAGAGAGAGAGTCTTGCAGAGCGAATAAAGTTAAAGAGAAAGGGGATAGATTCGAGAAGTAACAAAGCTCTGCTGGCCACTCCACTTTTTTCACTTTTCCTCTCTTCCGTAAGCCTTAAACTGGGGGGCAACGAGCCACTGATTGTTTTCCAGCCCAGATCCGATCATAATTAGGTTTTTTTTTTTTTTCTTCCTCGTTCCCCAGGAGGTAGAGACAGGAGTCGAATAGGACGAAACTCACGCTCGATGTAAGAAAATAGCGAGGAACACGAGTAAAAATGTGGTTGTATTTGTCAAAGACGATTTAGGGCCTCGAAGCGCAACTAAAGAAGTTTATGCGCTCCGTCCGAGCTTTCCACGAAGCGGAGCCGGTTGCGTGCTTTTCCCGACTGGAGTTGCAGTCTTGACTTGTTTCGTTTGCAGCGCAACTATCATTTCCCTTAGCATTGGGAACCGATCCGTCAGACTTCCCCGCATTTTCTCCCGCACTATCCCTCTCGCTCTCTCTCTCTTCCCCCGAAGTTCTCTCCCTGAAAGCACAGAGCCACTCTCAGATTTCTCATAAAGCAAAAATCTCGTCGGATGTAGTGTCGGAACAGTTCTCGAATTCAAGGCGGTGTTCTATGCTTCGCCGAGTAAGTTGTCTCCGGGAGGATCCTTGGTCTTCCTTTCCCCTCAGCCGTTCAAAGAATCGAAAAAATTCGGCGGTTTGTCTCTCGTTTTTCCAGCAGCCGTTCTTGACTATAAACAGTTGTTGCGTCTGGATGGTTCTAGGATTTCCTGCTTGTACCTACAAAGATAAGAAAAACAACTAGGACTCCAGCACTTGTTTGGTACGTCATCGTATTCTGCTTGGCCCTCTTTGCTTGTTGACAATGGGTGACAACGGTAAAGTAAGGTTGGTTCGGTGCCCAAAGTGCGAAAATCTTCTTCCCGAGCTCGGTAATTACGCCGTTTATCAGTGCGGTGGTTGCGGTGCTGTTCTTAGAGGTATTTCTTCTTCCCTTCGAAATGTAGTGTTGGATCGTTTGTTTAATCTTTCTGAAAACTGAGAGAAAGAGAATAAGAATTTTTGAATTTTATATGATTCATTCTCCGCAAATGTTGGAACTTTTCAAGTGAAGTTGAAATATTTTTATCATGTTTCAGCATCAAATGTTTTTTCCTTTTATATTACCTAACATTTGCCCGTAGCAAAAGGTTTGCTTCTCTTTCTGGTGTTGCTAATGATAATCTGAGACTGAAAATGTTCCTTGGTATGGTTCGCTGAGAAATTTCCTTTCCAATTGGTGAGGAAAAGATACAAAAGGTATCAAACTATGGACTTTAAATTCCGCGGTGCAGAACCCGGGAGCATGAAAATCAAGCAACCCAACCATTGGCGTAGGAGTTTAGTATTTTAATATCTTTTTTGATGCCCAACGAATCCAAAGCATGAGGCTCAACATTGTAGCTGGTAACCATTTCCTTCATTCTTTGCAACAGAACAAGAGCATCTCTGGATATTCGGCCCCTCTAGGATAAATATATATTTTATATATAGTCTGACCAAAACTTGATTATAATGTTCTGGTCAATTTAATCTGCAGCAAAAAATGAGAATCACGGGGAAGAAGGTTCATCGGAGAAGTCAGAGGATGAAGAAAGGTTAGGGGGGGTTCCTGCAAAATCAGAAAATTCATCGGATAAAGGAATGGTCGATGTTTCCGATACAGATGTTAAGCAAAATAGCGACCCTCTAAGTTGTTGTCTAACGGATTCAAAGAAGGATGAAATTGCATATGCGGGGAGTGTTGGAAACGAATCTAATGTTGCAACTGATAGTTGGGTGACTAAGACTGGTCTGGATACAAACAAAAATAGAGATGCATTGGGTGAAGCGGTAGGAAAGGAACAAGGAGAAATAAGTTCTGAATTTGGACGTGTGGGGAGATTCCAAAAATCAGGACGGATGTTTGATTGGAAGCTGGGAGAGAGACGTGACATGGAAGGGTTTCGAAGGAACCCAAGAAGTGATGTGGAAGGCGTGAGGTTTTCTACTTCAAACTATCCTGACGAGGGCCCATCAAATTGCAATTTCGATTCTTCCTATACTTATGGGGAATCATCTAGGAATTCTAATGACCCAGATGGGACTAATATTAAGTGTCTTGAACAAGATCGAGCTGAGCTTTTGAGGAAGCTGGACGAGCTGAAGGATCAACTTAGTCATTCTTGTAATGTGGCTGATAAACAAAAAGAGAGGGTTCCACTTGATGGCAGGGTGGCCCCCCCAGATCCTTACGGTGGCCCTGAAACTTGGTTTCAAAATGGTTCTTCGGCGTCAAATAGAGTTCCGATGCAGTTCTCAGGGTCTGATAAACATGTTTCAGGAAATCATTTTCCCAATCATTGGCCTGATCTATTTCCTTATACCAACAGGCATGAAATGGCTATGGATAGCTTCTTTCCCCCGGTACATAATCCTAATCATAATCCTGGATATGGAGAGCCTTTTGGACCTGAAATGCTTAGGAGAGCTCCGCACCAGTCACAGTGTCAATACCCACGACAACCCTTCCATCCTTATTTTTCGGGACAATATGTCGACACTAATCCCAACTCATATGAACTGTACCCACCTAACACAAGGTTTCACCAGCCTTCCTGCACTTGTCTCCATTGCTATGACACACTTCAGCGAGTTTCTGCGCCAGTTCCACCCCCTTCTCTCTGTAATAAAAGGTTTCCTGATGTCCCAAACAATCCTGTTATGTACCACCATAAGAAACCTGGGGCATTTGGTCCACTTCCTCATAGCTCAAGGACCATCATTCCTCCTCCATCAGGTGTTAGTAATCCACAACGCCATACAAGATGGCCAAGTGGCTTTAATTCTGAGATGGGTGGTTTTGCTCGCTATCATCCTCGTAGGGTGGTGCTAGCCGCTGGTCCTCACTATTGCCGCCCCATTGCAGGTGGTGCCCCCTTTGTTACGTGTTATAATTGCTTTGAGGTACTGCAACTGCCCAAGAAATTGATGCTTACAGTGAGTAATCAACAAAAAATACAATGTGGGGCATGTTCTGCTGTAATCAACTTTGCTGTCATCAATAAGAAGCTAGTTCTTTCAGTTCATGCACAAACGAAGGATATCCCCATGGATGTTGATGGTAGCTCTAATAAGGTGATGAAAGACAGGGCTTTACATTTCCATGACCACATGAACATGAGTAGTGCTAATTTCTCTTCTGATGATTATGATGTTTCCGGTTATGATTTCTATTCAATGGATAGAGAGCCTGTTTCAGTATCTGTGGACCAACACTTGAATGCAAACAACGTACAGAAGATGGGAACCTTTAATTCTTCGCCATCCAGCACCTCTGAGGATGAAAATGTCCAAGAAGTCTTAATTGCTTCGAAAGAAGTCAAGGAATCCTGTCGGCAACCACCTAGAGCTGTTGTGTCTCCGCCGCCTCCTGGGTCACCTCTTCAAGAACATTTTGATTATTCTTCTAACACTCATGCTGTGGACCGTTTTGGAAGGGGAAACAGGAGTAGTAGGTCGGATCAAGAGAAGATAAAAACCAGCAAGGCTGCTTCACGCCAAAATTCTTTGAAAGATGCATCAGTTGCTACTGAGATGGATGTATCATTCAATGAGTACTCCAATAATGGGGTTTCTCAGGATTCTGGGGATGCAAGCAGGGAAGACAATCAGCCAAGAAACAAAGGGGGTGAATCATTTTTTGCAAACATTATCAAGAAGAGCTTTAAGGATTTTTCTAAATCTAATCAAACTGATCAACGGAGCCGAAGTAATGTGTCAATAAATGGGCATCTTATACCTGAACGTGTAGTTAGGAAGGCTGAAAAGCAGGCTGGACCAATTCAACCTGGAAAATATTGGTTAGTAGACATTCACAAACTTGACTTTCATCAATGCACCAGACATGCATACTTCAAATTAACATTGCCATTTGTGTTTTCCTCTACTAAAGTAGCTTGATCTAACATCAATGTTTCATATGCACAAGTCTATGCTGAGGGAAGATGCATGATCAGTTATGGCAAAGACAAATAACTGAGTTTTTGAACTTTTTGTTAATGCATTTTCAACATCAACATATTGGAACCACACTGAATATTTCATGCATTGCATTCTGCTTACTGGTTTCTTGTTTGATATAATTTTACTTTATGTAAACTGATCTGCTTTACAGAGGTTCTTTTTTATCTGTTTCCTAGAAAACCAGGATATTCTTCATTGGAGTATTTTATTCTAAAGTAATTTCCCCCTATGCATCTGTGCTTTTGATAGAATTGTGTACTCATATGTTGAACTCTGTTTGTATTAATGGAGATGTTTCTCTTGAATTTGTTTCCCCAGGTATGACTTCCGCGCTGGATTTTGGGGTGTAATGGGAGGGCCTTGTCTGGGAATAGTTCCTGTAAGACCAACTAATTTAAATAAAAGCAGTGGTTCATGACTTTTGCTAAATTTCTTCCAAGTTGTATTGCTCATGATGACTGGCATTCTTGCAGCCGTTCATTGAGGAGTTCAATTATCCCATGCCAGATAACTGCGCTGGAGGAGATACTACTGTTTTTGTAAATGGTCGAGAGCTTCACAAGAAAGATTTAGATTTGCTTGCTGGTAGAGGACTTTCTACAGCTAGAGATAGATCTTACATCATTGAGATTTCTGGGAGAGTACTGGATGAGAACACTGGTGAGGAGCTAGATAGCCTCGGCAAACTTGCCCCCACGTAAGTACCATTTTGCTATGTCTTCCTCAGTTGTGTTTTCCTGTTAATTACTTCGTAAAATGAAACTGCTTTAATCTCTCTGTTTTGTTATTTACAACCCAAGCAATCTTCTTATGGCTAGCTCCAATTTCTTGATCCTTGTAAAATGGGGAAATAATCTCAATTTCTTCCTAACTCACTTACTTTGCATCTTTGTCTGCTATGGCATGTCCATTTTTATTGGTAGATCAAATTCCGGTAGGCCATGTTGTATTTATTTGTTGATACTTGACAATGGTTAAGAGGGTGTCCTAGGTCTGAGACATAGGGAAGTAGCAAAATAATGGGCATATCATAAAATAGGTTAATCATGGATAAGGATTCCTTGATGACCTCTAGGGCAGTAGTGATGGCTTGTGTGGATGAGTTGTGCATTGATGTGGGCAATGATCTATAAGCTTCTTTATTGTCGTAAATTTTTTGCCTTGTATGGGGAAAAAATTTTTGGAATTCTTGAACGTACATATTCTAGAGAATGCTTATCACATGCATGCCAATGAGTCAGTGCGATTTGTGCATTCACCCCATGTGCTGTATCCATCTGTTACAGTCAATTGGAAATGTACTGCCCTTCTCCAGAATCAGTGGTCAACCCCTTGGCCAGAAAGCCGCTTCCACTTTCCCTTCATGTTGTTCCTCACCCATGTCCCGGGCTTAGGTCCTGGCTGGACTCTGTATCCCTTCACATAAACAGTGTTCCTGTGTTTTAGTTATATCGAAAAAAGTACATTTTATAGTTCTGGTCTTTGAAACGAGGTTTTTCTCATAATGACCTATTCACTTAATTTCTATGTCTTATTAATCTTTTTTACACTTTGTTGTGTTTCCAGTTGTTCTGACGTTTTAATTCCTGTTATATCTGAATATAAATGAACAAGATCTGAAAGCGCATCTGACTTTGAATTTTGAACAGAGTTGAGAAAGCAGGGCATGGGTTTGGTATGAAAGCTCCAAAAAGCGCTCATAATCAATAGAAATCACAAACTTCTATCGTCGGTTCTGGCATGGTGGGGATATCGAGACATCCTGTCCAAGAATTGGAAAAACCATCTTAACAGATTCGTGTGGAGGATCTACTCGGTTTTCTCACGTTGACCGATAATGAGTCATAAGATGATGGATGGGGAGTTTGCCTCTGGTGTCCCAAAACTTGATAGCTATTACTAAACGTGGAATGGTTGTCAGGCGTGATTGGATTGAATGGATTGCCATGTTGCATACCTAGAGTGGATGTCTGCCAATATCTTGTATTTTTATATTTAAATCAAGTAAAAAAAATTCGCGTGACCTGATCCCGCGTCTCTCTGTATATGAAATGGTGTTCTTCCTGTTATTGAGGTTGAAATTTATTTTGAACTAATATAATAGAATGGTTCATCGTAGTTATCCTGTTTTCCTAGTTACTATCACAAAGTGATAAGCCATGTGATCAGTCAGCAAGTGGCCACACCCTGGGCAGGTAAAGAGCCTGGACCCTTGTGTTGCAGAGCCCAAGAACTTGTTCACCCAGAAGCCCTTCGTTCTAGCAGCTCGTCTTTTTCAACATTGTTTAACGAAAATGTGCAAGTAAAACGTTTGACTTGATTCACAGGATCCTCAATATGTTTGAAGGTGAGGACAATCGAACAAGCAATTTTTATATATGTTTTTTGTTCAACATTTCGTTGTTAATGAAAACAAAGAAGTTTAAAGAAGAGAAAAGTAGGCATGAGTTCGAAAGCGAAAGCAAGACGTCATTTTAAATAAATAAAAAAATAGCCAAAAAATTTCTAAATATATTGAAGAAAAGGTAATTAGAAAATTAGGAACTCAGAACTGCATGAAATATACGTATAAAATCCTCTACTATGATGTCTTACCATAGGTAACTTGAAGATCAACTTTGCATTTCACTTCAATGCTATCCCACTGATAAAACTAATTATTAGACAAAAATAGAGATTGGCTAGCAATTGTCAAGAGCCTATCAACTAATTGCCATTGACTGTAACTCCTATAGAAAAACTAAAATCACACTCAATTTTAACTCTGCCTATTATTTGAAACAAACTTTACATGTAAGAATCAAAATGACAATAATAGGCTGTGAGAAAATGCAGAAAGTTTTAGAGTCCTAATTTTGTTTTCCTCAAAATAGATGATGAGCTTCGTAAGTTGTGGCAAATGGATGATTTTTCTTAAATTAAGCATATCACTTACATTGTCTTGTATTATCATTAGTTTAAATAAATAATCCTTGGTCCATCTAGGGTTTTCATATATTTTTTAAAAATTCTTATTAATTGTGAGAGGGATTAGGATAAATCTATTAACAAATTCTGTCACAAATATCATACAAATAAAATCAAGTATAAATTAGTTGAAAATTTGGTTTTTCTTTCTTCATGTCGATGAAAGTCTAATGTGGGATTTGTTTCTGTCTTTTCAATATAGCAATGTACTCCCAATTGAGATTGAGATAAGTAGTATGACAACCCAAGAGAAAGAGAACAAACTAAAGCTAATTAACAAAGGCATCGGTAAACAGTATTAAGCATCCTTGTATGTAAAGTTTCTGCCCTTCGAGCTTAGGAGGAAAAGATAAAATTAAAAGCCTTGCCACATAAAATAATTATGGGAAAAGTTAATAAATTTCTCAAACTCTGATTACTGATTAGAGTTAGGGGTTTGGATTCGTAAGGAGGTCCATCGGACCAACAATTAGCTAAATGCATAAGGACATGAAATTTGGATGGAGGGGCCAAAAATAGTGGCTCGAGCTCCATTTCCATGAAATTAGAGCTTTCAAGTTCTCTTATAGTTAAGCGGCCAGATGGTAGCTGATATTTCTTGGATCCCAAGTTCAAAAAAAATGAAGTGTCCTTGTATTTAACAAAAGGAAAAGAAAAAGATGAGGTGTTCTTGTAGTTGTTGTTACCTTCCATTATTTTACTGTTCTCTCGTATCTTTTTGCTACTGTTTCACAGGCTGCTGTACTTGGCGAATTGAATTTTCAATGAAATTTAATAAATATGAAGCAGATGGAAAGCTGTTCCAATACTTTGCTTTCCCAATAAGAAGAGAACAGATAGGGCTTCTTTACAGTCTTCCAGAAATATGAGCCTGATGTTTTTCACGCAAATATTTTGCCCATTCTCATAATTCGTACACAAATTAATTCATAACAGAGTTCCTACTTAACAAATATTAAGGAACATGCACTAGAAAGTGTGGAACGAGGTTATTTTAAACAAAAAAGAATGTAGGAAAGTAAAAATTATTAAATTTATATGCTAGAGAAACAAGAGGAAGCTGGAAACCACAAAGCTTCGTTGTGTCAATCAGTGCATAAAACAACTTACTAAAAAACACAGATGCCCTTAGAGTGAGCTGGATAAAGATAAGGCAGCTTTTGTTTAGCACCACGAGAGATATCATGATCCGTGTCACGTTGCTTCCTCCAAACTTATTCATATTATATTTCCCTCATTTCTAAACATTAATTTTTTCACGTGGATTGACCAATCCCCGTCAGAATAATTAATTCTCCTGATGTCAGATTAAGTGTCCTAATCGATGCATAAAGATGCTTAAGCTCTCAGCTTCTTTTCCCACCCACAATTGGTGTAGGTGAGAGGTTGGTTCTTCATCTTGACTGATATGAACCCAACACCAAATTCTGTATATTAATGTACATCTTAAATAAATACGAAGGTTTCAATCATTTAGATTTGGTATTAGGAATCTTAACATCTGACTAATCAAAAAACGCATGTAAACATTTGGGTTGATCTGCAGGGATGATACTGGTCGAGGATGCGATGCTAAAGTGTTTGTGTGGGGTTCGACAAGGATGTTCGCTTTAAGGCAGCGAACGGCAAAGTTCAAGCCAGCTGTGCGTAAATCATCCATCACCACTCCCCGTAATGGTTGGATAGAAGTCGGCGAGGGGGATAACAGGACATGTGCATCGGGTCCAACAATGGCCCCCCCTCAAAAACACACCTCCAAAATGATGAAAGCCAAAATGCTCACAACACACTTCTCCGCTTCCTATGTTCTGCGTGAACAAGTTAAGAACATTTTTGTCCATGTTGTTCTATCTCTTTCATCTGGGTTTTGGAGTGCAGCCAAAGTTTAAGGAGAGTGAGAGTGAAAAGATAGAAGAATGATTTTGCAAGCACAGTGAAAGGAATTAAAGGAACAAAGGAAAACAACAAAACACAGGAAAGAGAAAAGGGAAAGGGGAAAAAGAACAGCGGGAGCTTGGAGGGGAAGGCAGCCAAGGAGGAACAGTAGGGCGCTTGTGTGCGTCATTTTAGAATGGTAATGACTGACTAAGGCTACTGTTTTGAACTTGTCTTTATATCCTCCAAACGGCCACTGCCTCAAGCAACGAAGCAAAACGAAGCAAACGAACAGATAACGCGTA
Source organism: Casuarina equisetifolia (assembly GCA_028551475.1). Classification (NCBI taxonomy): domain Eukaryota; kingdom Viridiplantae; phylum Streptophyta; class Magnoliopsida; order Fagales; family Casuarinaceae; genus Casuarina; species Casuarina equisetifolia. The sequence continues at coordinate 11,135,131 of CM052355.1, forward strand.
GCTGCGAGAAACTGCTGGTGCCATCTACCTTAATAATTATAGCATTTTCGTACTGAGACGCGTTCGGTGTGTCGATACAAAAAAAAAAAAGAAAAAAGTTATTTTAATTTATCCTCTTTGATCTCTCTTTCTCACTAACCGCTCAGAGATTTCCTGGTCTTTCTGACGCCGAATGGTGAAGGAGATGAAGTGGGACTCCAAACTGTCATCTCTTCACAAACGCAACCATGTCTTTGTGAAGTTTGCTGTGTGCTTTCTCTTATTTGGTCTCGCTTTTCGCCTTCTCTCTTCGGATTCCATCGGAATTTCTTCGGAGGCAGAGGCGCCGGTTCTTGCAGAGAAGAGCTCAGAGTCCCCTGTGGTTTCTGCTGCCATTCAAGCGCCTGTTTCTTCTGCCGTTCCTGAAAATGAGAGCCTTACAACTGACAATGGTGGGGGTAAGTTTCCATCGTTTTATTGTCCTTTTACTTGAGTCATGCATGAATGAGAAAATGCAATATATTTTGGAAAATGGGTAATCTTGAGTTCTTTCTCTGGGCCCTTCGTAGGAATTATCGGGTAAATTTTTCTTCCGTCTTCTTCTACTCCTGAATTTCTTCTTTTCTTTGCAATTTAGCAATGCTTGAATCTGAAAATTTATCACTCACCATGGGAATTTCAGTTTAATCGATCGATAGAGAAATAAATGACAGATTTTTCTTCAACACTTCATGTTTTTCCGTCCTTCTGCAAGCCGAAATCAATCTTATTATCGATTGTTCAGTAGTTAGGAACTGAGAAACTTTTCTTGGTTAAGACTTTAAAGCTACACTGCAGAATATATACAGTGCTTGTTTTCCGCGTTAACAGGCAAAAAGAAGTTTTCATGAGAGATGAATAAGCACTTTAATAAGCACTTTCAATATTTAGTGGATTCTTTCCGAGTTAAATTTCTTGTATTGTGCTTACTTTGTTCTGCTGAGCAGTGCACCCTGATCTTCCATCACACGGTTAAATTGACCTTGCTTCACACGATATAGATGCAGTAAAATGTGACATTTTTACGGGAGATTGGATAGCTGATGAGTCGGGTCCAGCTTACACCAACGAGAGCTGCCTTGTGATTGAAGATCATCAAAATTGTCTGAGTAACGGGCGGCCGGATTCTGGGTACCTTTACTGGAGGTGGAAACCACGGGACTGTGATGTTCCCAGGTTCAATCCTGAGAGATTTCTAGATCTTATGAGGAATAAGTCATGGGCCTTTATTGGCGATTCCATCTCGCGTAATCATGTGCAGTCGTTGCTTTGCATCCTGTCTCAGGTACACTTTAAAAATTAGAGTTTAGTATAATGTTTAGAAGAATCAGATTCTGACGCAGAACTGGTACTTCATGTGAATGGCTAGTTTCGGGAAAAGAGTTGGTTTCTTCTTCTGTCTCTGTCTGCAATTTCATGTGGCATTGTTTCTTCAGATCTGGTTTCAATTTCTCTTGCTAGTTCATGTATGTTCCTTTTTCTCTTGCTTAGTTTGTTGCTTAAGCAACATAGTCATCATTATTTCCTTTCCACTTGCAAGGTTACCAGTATATATTAGCATCTTTAACTCAGTTATTATTGAAACTGTAGCAACTTTTTTGGTCGCTGATTAAATAGGAGATCCGTGGACCGACAGAGATGGTGGGGACATCAGTTGTTTATGTGCCAGCCCATAACTAAAACTTGCCTCTTTTTACAACACACCTACAGCTTCCCTTAGAACTTCGACATTGACTTATCGTGTTCATTATGGGGCAAGTCCTAACTAGTCCAATAAAATTCTAGCTAAAATAAGGGTGCAAAGACGTGCCGTCTTGTGCTCTATATCTCTTCTTAGTTCTTGGTGCTGCTAAATTATTTTGGGAAATCATAGTCTACCTTCAACCACCAATGTTGATTTCGTAAGTGGAAGACAGCAGTCACTTTTATGTTTAGATTGCTGTTCTAAAGAAGTTTTAGTTTCTTACCTCGTGTGGCTTACCTACCCTATTGCTTGTGTTGAACGTTAAAAGTTAGTCAAAAAGTCATTATTATTGTTTTCTTTTCCATGTTTGCATACTCTTAAGTGAAATCTTCCTATAGAAAAGGGAAACAAAGGATCTTATTCCTAAGTAGTGGGTACAGTGCTCGATTTCTATTTCTGTTAAGGAGTTTGTTGATTAGTATCTCTGTTTAATTACTTGCATAGGAGACATTACACTTTACATCAATCACAGATATGGGACAAAGGAGGTTAATTATCTTGTTATCTTCTGTTTCACTCCTCATATCTCTTGCATTAATAAGTTTAAATTTTCGATTTGAATTATATTGCCCCAATAAAATATGTTTATCCAGGTGGGAAGCGAATGACCTCAAATTTTGAAAAGTACTAGTGTGGATAGTCTCGGACCTACTGCCAGCAAACATGCATAATGAAATTTGCCATTTGAATTTTTTTTTTGTTGTCTTTTGGGTTCTAGAGCGTCGTGTATGTCCTCTGCCACTCTTCAGGAATTTGGTCCTACAAATCATATTATCAATCAAATTTCGGTGATGTTGTCCAACAGGTGGAACAAGCAGTTGAGGTTTACCACGATGAAGAATACCGATCCAAACGGTGGCACTTTCCTACTCACAACTTCACTCTTTCAGTAATTTGGACTCCTTTCCTCGTAAAAGCAGCTATCTTTGAGGACATGAATGGTGTTTCTTCGTCAGAAATTCAGCTTTATCTTGACGAGCTTGATGAAAAATGGACCAGCCAGTACAAGGATTTGGATTATGTGGTAATTGCTGGCGGAAAATGGTTTCTCAAGACAGCGATTTTCCATGAGAACAACACTGTCACTGGCTGTCATTACTGCCCTGGAAAGAACTTAACAGAGCTAGGATTTGAACACGCGTATCGCAAGGCACTTCGTCTGGTTCTCGACTTTGTCACACGTCATGACCACAAGGCATTTGTGTTCTTGAGAACCACCACTCCGGACCACTTTGAGCATGGAGAATGGTTCAGCGGAGGGTACTGCAATAGAACTCAACCGTTCAAAGAAGGTGAGGTTGACACGAGGGATGTGGACTCTGCTATGCGTAGCATTGAGTTGAAAGAATTTGAGGAGGCTGCAGCGAAAGGATCTGAAAATGGAGCGATCTTGAAGCTATTAGATACGACCCGCCTCTCAGAATTGAGGCCTGATGGGCACCCTGGACCTTACAGGCAATTCCAACCATTCGCCAAGGATAAGAACGCAAAAGTCCAGAACGATTGTCTACATTGGTGCCTACCGGGGCCAATAGACTCTTGGAATGACTTGGTCATGGAATTGCTAGTGACTGGTGAAACATACAAATGATACGTTTTGTTGGCCTTGAGAATCTAGGTCCGATTCTTTAGATTTGAGGCAGGTCCTGTCGTCTGAAGATGCGATGAAGGCATTGACCCGACTGCAGAAACTGTTGGAGAGCGAAGTGGAAAAAGGAGGTTGTAATCATTTTGTTATAATTTAAAAAATAAAATAATTTTTCCGTTCCTTAAATCTTTGCATCTTTACCACAGAAAACACCCAAGAGCAATATACCTGGTGAAATGAAGTGAACAGTTCTTGTTTGTTCAATACAATCCCAACGTTGCTTTGCACAAGAAGTACCGTACCTCTGCTTCTCCCCACTGGTACTAAGTTTGCATCATGCCTGGGACAACTTCACCTTTGAGATGGAGAACAGAACTTGGACAACTTTGGATACGCCTAAAAATACAACTTTTTTGGAGATTTTTCTTCCAACTTCAGGCTGGCAAGTTCTGCACTAATAGCAGTTTAAACAACACGCAGAGACTCAAACTTCAACACCTTTCAGTGAATTTAATTCTACCTTCAATTATTTAAGGCAAAGAGACCATGAATTGAATCAAAATTTATACGTCAATTCTTCATATTTTAACTCAAATCTGAATATTATTCAAAAATGAATTGGGCCTCGAACTGCAACTTTCGCAAATAAGTCATCTTTTTGATTCACAAGATGCTTTGCCAACCAACTTCAGTTACAGCACTGGATCAATTCTCACATTTTACTTCAGAATCTAAAATTATTATTGGAATACAAATTCATGACCCAAACTGCAACCAGAAGTTAACTTTGCTTAACAAAAAGTATCGACAAGGAGACCCTGATACAGCCTTAAAATCACATCAACTCCAACGTCCGCCTCCTTTCTTTTATTTGGTTGCTGGTGCTGCATCTGGCTTCTTTTTTTCTGGTTTAAAGAAAACATCCTGCAATTTGAAATTCATGAAAACCAACGATGGGATATTGATCACAATCAAATTCAGCATTCACCATAAATAACATCATGCTAAATAAAAAGAGCAGGTGGGTAAACTCCGCAGAATAGAAATTCCAGTTTAGATGCAGCTAGAATAAACCACAAAGATCGTTAAAACTTTTATTTCGTAAGAGGTCATAACGACTGACTCCTCGAAGAGGGAAACAGAAAGTAACTACCACTTAAATGGGGTGTCTTTGTCATATAGTCATCATTCACAGTACCTCTGCGAGAATTGTTACTTTTAATATACGTTCTTTATGATTCAGAAACCCAAGTCTGTGAAACAGTGAGCTAGAGAGGCTCACAGGTACCTCAGTTTGGTGTGATGGGGCAGAAAAAAAGAAAATAAAAGAGAGAGCAAGATTTAAATCTTGAAATTCCCAAAAAAAAAAAAATCATACAACAAGCCGACTTTTTATTCTCTCGGGATAAGTTCAGTACTAGCAAATGGAGATCTGTACAACTTAGACAACAAAATTGCAAGCGCAGCCGGAAGGAATTGTAATGTCTCCTACCCAACACTACAAAAAGGATGAAACAACAATAACTACCCGAATTCATATTCATATTAAGGAAACTAGACAATGTACATGGATTTGATTACACCAAACTATCCGAGGTTGTATACAACCCAAAGAGCATAAGGTGATCTTGGCTTCCATGGAAGCCAAGATTTTGCAAAATAAATGTGGCTGTCAAGCTGAACAAGACTGGTTACTAATTTCACATTCTAATAGAAATGTTGCCAGGCTTTAGAACACAAAAAGGGCAAGATTAGCTTGCCCATCCAGTCTGCAACAAAAGTAACATCCTAAAGATATGAAACAAGGGCCATTTGCTATTAAGGGAATCACTATCTTGAAAAGTAACATCCCAAAGAAAAGTTTAGAAAAAAAAAAAAAACCTATGTATTTTTCCTTCTTACGTTTTCAATCTGCTGCTATCAAAGAAATCCATCTCCTTTATGAAATGCAATATCTAATTACCTTAAGAAACTCTATCCTTTACAGAATTCAATACTCTTAAGCACCAAAGGGTAGTCAAAAAGAATTCTCATTAATTTTTTCTCCCTATGTTTGTTAGTTGACCAGATCCCTGTACAAAAGAAGGTGAACAAGATGATCATTTGCCCTTTCAAAAATTATATGTTATAGGCTATAAGATAACAAAACTACTTTATCCATTTACAAAGCCTTTCACGATTTGAATTCAAAGAGTTCACAGGATCTCACGAATCCCTGAAGCTCCACCTCAGTTAAAACATCAGATGTGAACCTTTTCTCTTGGGAGACACTAAAATCCCAATTCATCATTCCCAAAAATCATCAAAATTAACCCTAAAGAAGTGATCAAATAAGAGATTCACAATCATCTCAGCAAGAAGCAAAGAGTCTGGTCATCGTTGCGACAAAATCTGTAATACCACTTGTAAGTGAGTCCAATCTTACATTTACAACAGCCAAACACTGAAAATCAACTATCCAATCCGTGAGTCTTTTTATTTTCTTCTGGACTCGGGCGAACAAAAGATTCCGGCACTCGGTCGATAAACGGAACCAAATTTTAAACCCTAATTTTCTAATCAACGTAAGTAATCCTGATCTACGCAGTCTTAGTAGACCTCGCTCACATCAATGAAACTATGGAATCTAGGACAAACTCGAAAATTCGAAGAACGAACAGAAACATAAGTTTCGAACCAAAAGAAAGGGAAAAAAAAAAAAAGTGAAGGAGCGCTACCTTCTCGATGAAGAGATAGTTGAAGACGACCAAAGCCCCTACTATACCCCCAAGAATGGCAGGTGGGCCAGTAAGCAGACTCCATTTCCTGTAGACCATCTTCTTCTACTTGCGCTACGCTGTTCCTCTAAATTCTTCTACTTTCGTCCGTATGGTGTGTTCTGGTTGTCTCTAGTTTTTAATAGAATTCTAAATTAAATGATTAATTAAACAACGTAAACAGGCCTCAAGCCCAAGGTGAATTTTGGGCTTGCCTTAGGCTCTGCCTGCTGGACAACGAAACGAGTCTTCTGGCCCCTCCATAACAGCTGCTCCGATTCATCTCCTTCTACATTTTTCCTTCTTCGACCCAATCATATGGTAACTTTCGTAATATAATTAGAGCTTGGATTCAACTTTGTAGGACCGTCACGACAGAGTTTGTGTTTTAAAGTGACGAAGAACATTCGTAAAATAAGAATTTGAAAATCATATTTGTCTTAAACATTTGTAGATCTCAATCTAGCTTTATTATTTAGACTGTCCAAGTATTTGTAATTACTTGAGTTGGACCTTATTAATTCAAGGTTCTCCAACAACTACGAGAAACTATTATCTACAGTTAGCGTTTATGTTGGCTCGGTGGACTGATAATGCTCTTCCTTTGACAAACAATGGGTAATATTAACTATATTTACGTCCCTTCTCAAAATCTATCAGTGGCTAGACCGAAGTACATTAAAAGAGGAAAGAAATAGAAGAATTTCACTCTAGTTGCTTTTCTGATTCTTCCACTTGAGCACCAACTCAGAAAGACATTTTGTAGACGGACCATCTTCACTGATGGCCCTAAGAGCAGCTCCCTTAAAGCTGTCCATCTGGTCGCGAATCCTTACTCCTTCTTCCCCTTCCATGAGAGTCTTCACAACCTTGGCTATTTCCATTCGTCCCACTAGCCCTTGTTCATTAGCTTGTGGTCTGAGTGCTACCTTTAGACCCTCAGTTAACAAGACTGCGTTCAACTTTTGCTCAGCGTGTAGAGGCCAAACTATCAGAGGTACACCATTCACGATGCTCTCGAGGACTGAATTCCAGCCGCAGTGAGTTATGAACCCACTCGTTGAGTGATGGCTGAGGATCTCAATTTGAGGTACCCAAGATGGGACCACTAGACCTTGCCCTTCGGTCCTGTCCAAAAATCCTTTGGGCAGGTAGCTGAAAGGGTCGTGATGACTCTGGGCAGTGAAAAATGAGCCACTAGCGGAGCTATCCTCCGGACTTTTTACAACCCACAAGAATTTCTTTCCACTCATTTCCAAGCCCAGGGCTAATTCATAAGTTTGATCCCATGAGAGAGTTCCACCGCTTCCAAAGGAAACAAACAACACAGATCTGGTAGGCTGATCATCCAACCACCTTAAGCATTCTGACCCATCTACCAAACTACGCGAACCAAGTTTTATAATCGGTCCTATAGGATATACCGGCAGCTTACCCGGTTTTTCTTCTTGCAAGGCTTGTATAGCTCCTGCTTCCAACTCCATGAAGCTGTTCAACACGATTCCCGCCGCTAAGCTGAACCTTTTTGCATGATGAAGAGCTACCTTGTAGGCATCATTCTTCCGCTCCTGTAAAGGTTCCGGAAAGTCTCGTCCGTGAACAGGGACGCATCCCGGTAATCTAACCGGTTCAGGCATGTCCCGGAATTCGCATGAAACCGTCTCATTTAGCTTTGCCAAGTAAAGGAACAATGATAAACCAATCGCGGTTGAGGGAAAAAATACGTACGAAGAGACCTCGAATTCCTTTGCGACATCAAACGCATCGGTGCCAAATAAGTCAACAACCACTCCTACTAGCTTAGTGGTTGCGACCAAGGACTTGAGCACATCCCGTATAAAAGAAAGAGAACGAGCAACAGAGAGGGAGATTTTTGTTTCATCCTTTATTCCTTGGGCAGGGAAGTCATCGAAGCTAACTGGGGAAAGAAAGACGTAGTTCATGGCAACGGGGAGGGATTGAAGGACTTCCAACTGAGCTTTTGGGGGAGGCCCGAAGGTAGGAATGATGAAGGTGACCTTGCATTCATAGTGGAGATCGAGCCGCTTGGCAAACTCAACGAGAGGGATGAGGTGACCCATTCCTGGACTTGGTATGATGGCTAAGTGGGGTGTTTGTGTTTGCTCCATGGAAGCCAAGAATCAGTTGCCTGAGAAGTCGTATGTGGTTTAAGGGATTGCTCTATGTTGTTAGCTGTATTATAGTTATTTATAGACTCCGTTTGGGTTCATCACTTAAATTTATGTAGGTTTGAATTTTTGATGCATATCTATCTAACAGTCAATTCTTTGTCCTTCCCGCGTCTTTTGATTTATTTTTATTTTTATTTTTGGCTGTGAAATCAAAAAGAAAATAGAGTGAAGAATAACCGACCGAGGGCATTGAAACATTCCCGGAAAGCAGCCCTGTTCCACAGTGAGGAACTTTGATCGTCAAACCTTAGTGCATCCTCATAAACCTGCCAGCATCTAATCAACCTTTTAATGAACAAAGAAAAGATTGAAGCCTCCCAAGCAGAAAAATCCGATTTTACAAAGAGAAGTATAAGAAATCTCTGTTCCAGATTTAGCAGTCAGTTTTATCCTTGGCCTAAAAAAGATATATTTCAGAATAAACCGAAGTCTGGACTAAAGACACCTACGTCGTTTTAAAGTCCCTAATACTATTTTTTTCAAACTTCAGCTTGATAACCACGCTTTGCGTTAGATCAGTCTAACAATTGTGTTAGGTAAGTCTTAACACTGAGTTAGATCAGCCTTCACAATGTCACGGTCGGCCTTACCTGCCGGTCAATATGGAGTCTCGAGATGTAAACGGCTTTTAATATAGGTGGAAAAATTTTATTCTAACCCCAAGTTGCTTCCAATCTTGGTGTTTGGGTTTTTACCTTCAAAAAAAGGCTTAGATTCTATATAAAGAATCTGTTACAGCTTATGAAGGCCTGAGACACATTAGACTTACGAGGGACTAATAGGTGATAATATACAAAAGTAATTGAGTTTGTTAAATCAATAAATTATAAACTTTTGACTTAATGGTTAAACTCATTACAATTGATATTTGAGCTAAATTCCATATCTCAAGTTCAAATCATGAAGAGGAGTGCTACTTTGTTGTGTGCTATTGCCTAGGGGTGGGGTTAAGAAGTCATATAAAGAATTCTACTACAAATAATGAGTACACTTTTGACTTGGAAAGAAGGGGTATTCAAACTTATTTGGATCCTTAATTTTTAGTATAGTGTTTAGACTTTGGTTTAGTAGTAGCATTTGTCTTGTGAGAAGTTCTTTGGTTGAAATAATTTTGTGATAATTCTTCTTTGGAAGTATTATAAAAAAAATAATTGAATATTTGGTTGTAGTTTAGTTTTGAGATGCAATTTTATGTTTCTAGATTCTTCAAACATGGGCATTAGTGTTTGTGATAATATCATAAGTTAATTTTTTGTGAATTCTTTAAATGGGAAAAGCGTCCATTCAAAAGCACTTATTGGTATTTTATTTTATTGTAATTTGATTTACCGTATATGTTATTATTATTATTTTTTGCATCGATTAGAGCAATCCTTTTCTCTTTAATGGGAATGAACACTTCTTTTATAGGAGAAGTAACACCTCGATAAATTGCAAAGGAACTCAATACAATCTCAATACACATGCACATATTAAGAGTTAAGTTAAACTCTCATATGGCCAACTCAAATCATCCGGCCAACGTGGCTTTTGGAAGGTGTGATAGTGGCATCCAACTCAAGCAGTTTTCTCCACCGCCCATGACGTAATGCCTCCATCATGCAGATAGTATGCAAGATGGTGGACCCTGTTTGTGTCTCTTCAGAAAGACAACTTGTGTAAGAGAACACCTTTGGCACACAGAAAAATTGTGTAAGAAAACACCTTTGGAGAATGATCGGCTTCTCAACAATGTTGTGTTTTATTTAGTGGGTATAGCAGGGCCGTCGGTCCTCCGATTATGTTTCAAAACAACGCATTGCCATATCTAGAAACTAGACCCCTTCCTTCATGCCTGAAAGTAGAAAAGGCAAATGCTTGCTCTCTAACCACTTATGAGATGATGGCATCACTGGTCATAAGGTAGCAAAGGGAGATAAAAGGACAAAAAAGAGGAAAAAAAAGGTTGAGAGGATTAAAGGAAGGCTATAAGAAATAGCAATCTACACAACAAACGGTCTAGACAGATTAAGAGTTTTCGTATTATGAAATTTAAGTTTAGTCTTTTCTTTATAAGATTGTAGATGCTTCTATAATTGTGAGTCTTTTTTTTTTCTTTTCTGTTATATATATATATATATCCTAATTTCTATGGATCCCAAGGGCTGCTTTGGCAGGCCCTCTTCCCAAAATTTCAATCTTGTCTCCTTTATCCGAGCTTTTACATCCAAAACTTTTCAATGAATTTTTGAAATCAAAATTTTAGTTAGGGCAGCGAAGGCCGAAATGTCAATCCGCCTTTGAACCCAAAACCAAACCACGCCTCAGAACTTGAATTTCTGACCGAACCTCTGAAAACGGGTATGATTCTTCTCAAACTTGTAAAAAAATACAAAGAAGAAGGTTCTGGAAGACGAAGGAAGATGATTGTGCAGGAAGACTGTACTGGACATGGATGTGCTGAAGGGTTATTTGGGTCCAAGATACTTTGGGCTCAGCACTTCATATTTGGTTCTCGACTTGGGTTTGTAGGTTCCGGTCCATATCCGGATTGTTAGCCCATTAGGTATTTTGTGGTGGAACATACATTCATTGGTGTGAGAGAAAAATGTTAGAAAGATTCGTTTGTATGAATGTATTATTTTCGCGAAGCTGGAAGCTAGCTGTGAAATTTTGTTAATATTCAGCTAGCAGAATGTGTATAACTATAGGTTTGTTTTATCTTGTAAGCTGCAAAACAGATTGATATTGTTTCAGAAATACTAAAAATAATAATAATTCAAATACCTGTGTCACCAAGAATGCAATTGTGTTCTAGTCATATTACTACACAACGACAAGCTCTTAATTATAGTTCATTTGGTTACCAATCTTAGTTTGTTTTAATAATAGTTATTCTACAAACTAAGTCTACTAATAGGTTTACATTTATTGCAAACAAGTTCAAGGTTTTAGAGCTCGACAAGCTTGTGGCATTTTTAGCTAGATAACCCTTTTTGTAGGTCATACCTTTTTTATAGGTTGTTTTCTTTGTGGTTTGAACTATGAAAGTAAGATTTGGCTTTAATACCAAATGTAACAAATTTAATTATTGAGCCAAAAAACCTAAGCCTACTGACTTAGAGACCTAAAGGAAATTAGACCCACAAAGTTGTCCTAATTTAAAGGGAAATAATATTGTTTTGTATTTTTTATTTTATAAGACTTTTTATACAAATCATTTTTACTATTTCAATTATGTCATAAAGGACGAATATCAATTAAATAAACAAAGAAAACATGTATGATTTTCCAAAAGTAAAATATTTTTTATATGTATTATGTATTACACCTGGCCAATTCACATTAAAATTGATGCTAGGCCCCCAAATTATAAATATCAATAAGCGCCCAACTTAGTTGGTAGTTTGCACTTCTACACTTAAGAAATCCTAGGTTCGAGACACATTTTTTTTCCTTTTACTTATTCAAAAAAGAAAAGAAAAAAAATTATAAAATACATTACCAAAAAAAATAGAATAAATATTAACTTATTCAAAAATAAAATCATTGAAGTATGTTCAACTTCTCAAACTGATTGACACCAAAAATAAAATAAATATTAACTTATTTAAAATAAAATCATTAAAGTTCGTCATTCTTCCAGGAAGAGAAAGAAGATAAAAAAGAAGAAAAGCAAAACCCTAATTGATTCTACTCCTAATTCCTTCTCCTTAATTCATTCTTCAACGGAAAAATACTCGTGTAACTTTCCTCCTCATGTTCAACTCCTCAAACCGATTCGCCACCTTGTTCTTCAACTTCTCCAAGAACTCCTTTTGCCGCACAAGCTCACCCATACCCATCTTCTCAATTGACATGTCTAAGAACACCCCATCGGATTCTTTCGCGCTGATTGGATCTCCCACCGTTCGCTGCTGGTTATTTCCGTCTATTTGGCCGTCAAAACCACGCCGACAAATATTTTTCCCAGGCGTGGGGTCTCCGCCAAGGAAGCGGTCGATGACAGAGTCCGTGGATGGGTGCCCGAACGCGTAGGGTCTGTCGTTCGGAGAGAACATGACTATAGCAACCTCCGCACTGCATTGGGAGCAAATCTTGGCAGCCTTGCTGAACAGGCCGTTGCGGCGCTTGGAAAAGGTGACAAGGCGGCACTCCTCCCTCTGTATTGGTACCATGTCAATCTTTCTTCGGCCCCTTCCTACGGGTCGTGTGACCATATTATTCCGCTTAATCACATACGTGGAGTGACCAACAAAGAGACGAATATGTATAAAAAGACCTAATGTGATTGTCGTTGTCTTTTTAGAAAGTGAAGTCTCCAGGTTTTCTTTTTATAGTCAAGTTTTACCTAACTTGCCGCCTTGCAAGTTAACTTTAAGATTACGGGGCCACAAAAAATTTAAATTGGATTCTTATCAGTTTGGCAGAAGGAAATCAAATTGGATCCTAAAACGAAAACCTGACTCCTAGAGGAAGAAGTCACCAATTGAGATTACACGTAAACGCGTTGGAGGTTATACGATTCTCTTGGAATCGTTGAATTTTTCAAGCTCAAACTTGTACTTGGACGAACCTAGCCAGTATGGGATCCTTTATTTTCGTGTACCTTTGATGGCACATAATGTTCGTCTGGTATAGGCTTGGGTATTTTTTTTATTTTTACTTTCTTTGCCTTCTAAAATTGTCTATGTATATATGTTTATTGAAGTTGCCCCGTTCTACGCGTAATGGAACACTCTGTTTTATTGGCAGCTCTGGTTTATTAGGTTTGACCATGTTACTTTACCGATTGGTTTATTCATTTTACTTGACAAAGCGAATCTGTAAAGACTGATGACAAAGTGAATCTGTAACATAATATGTATGCTATTGAAGCTTTCGTCAAACCAGCCAAAAAATTAGATTGGAAGCTGAAAAACAAATGGGCGAAATAAGCTGGCTCCTAAATTGTTGACTAACCTTCTACACACGAGAAGAATGATACAGTGATAACGAGTCGTTTAGCACATTGTGTTGGGTTGGTCTAGCCTATATTTAGGGACTTATTATGGGGTCCAATTAGGGTAATGTGGCCCTAAGGTTTAAAAGAAAAAATATAGGGTTTTTTCTTTAGAGAAGAGGTGAGTGGCCATAAAAAAGAAAAGAGAGAGAAAATAAAAGAGTAGAATTTCGCAGGAATTAGAGGCCCTGCGCAGCAGTTGATCAAACATCTGAACAAGGTCGATCCGTGGTCCAATTGAGCTGATTTTTTGTCAGAAGGTTCGGGATTGGGTGTTCTTCATTGTGAACGGTTGGATCGTCGTTTGGAGCTCTTGAAGTTAGCAGATTGTGGTCGAAAATCTAGGTGATATTTCTCCAACTTTTCTTGGTTAAGTTGTTGTTTACAACTTGTTCTTCACTATTTATTGGTGATTCTATTGTTGTTGAATCAGTAAATCTTTGTCCTGTTGCTATTGTTAAGGACTTGATTGGGTTGTATCCTAACAATTGATATAGTGGAGATTTGGGTGGACTCCGTGATCGGTTTCGTGATTTTTTATTCTTCACATTGGAGGAGTTTTTCCATGTAGAAATTTTTTTGTGTTGATTGTGATTTGCTTATTTTACTTGTGATTTGAATACATCGTTGGTGTTTTAGTATTTCCTTATAGGTTCAATCAAAATGGGAAACTTTATATGTCGTTTTTCCCATCAGAGTGGTATCAAGAGTTTAGGTTATGGTTGTTTTATCTTTGAATTTGATTGAACGATGGAACTAAGCACTAACAGGATGATTAGTTTGAATGGAAGAAACTATCATGTTTGGAAGGGTAGGATGAAAGATTTGCTTTATGTGAAGAGTTGGCACTTACCGGTGTTTAGTGAAACTAGACCAGATAACATGAGTGAGGCCGATTGGACTCTTAAGCATAAAATTGTATGCGGGTTCATTCGACAATTTGTAGATGAGAATGTTTTGAATCACATTAGTAAAGAAACACATGCTCGGACTCTATGGAACAAACTTGAATCTTTGTATGCTCGAAAGACTAGAAATAATAAGATGTATTTGATGAAGCAACTTATTAGCTTGAAATACAAAGATGAGCAATCCATATTTGATCATTTGAATGAGTTTCAGGGAATGTTAGATCAACTTTCAGGCATGAATATGAAGTTTGAAGATGAAGTACAAGGACTTTGGTTACTTGGTACTTTACCAGAATCTTGGGAAACATTTCGTATGTCAGTGAGTAACTCTGTTCCCGATGGAATTGTCACTATGGATTTTGCCAAAACTAGTATTTTAAATGAAGAGATGAGAAGAAAGAGTCAGGGTTCTTTGTCTCATTCTGAAGCTTTGGTTGTTGAAAATAGGGAGAGAAGTCATAGTAGAGGTCCGAGAGGTTATAACAAAAGTCAAAGTAAGTCTAGATCATGGCATAAAAATGTAGGGTGCCATCATTGTGGCAAGATGAGTCATATCAAGAAAAATTGCTTCCAACTGAAAAATGAAAAGAAAAATGGTAAAGGTAGAAATGAGAAGAAGAAAGTTAATGAAAGTGAGGAGAAGAAGGACAACAATGATAATGATCGAGTTGTAGCAGCTACTAATGAACTTGTTATTGTGTACTATGATGATAATGTGAATTTTGCAAGCAATGAGATAAGTTGGGTAATTGATAGTGGTGCTTCTCTTCATATTACTTCCAAGAGGGAGTTCTTTACTTCTTATACTCCTGGAAACTTTGGCACATTGAAGATGGGTAATGATTGCTTGGCTAAAGTTGCAGGTATGAGAGATATATGCTTGGAGACTCGTAATGGATCCAAGTTGGTTCTTAAGAATGTTAGACATGTACCAAAAATTTGCTTGAATTTGATTTCTACCGGACAACTTGATGATGAAGGTTTTTGCAATATCTTCAATAATGGACAATGGAAACTTACTAAGGGTTCATTAGTTATTGCTAGAGGCAAGAAAGAGTCTTCTTTGTATTTATTTCAGGCCAAGATTTCCAAGAACATTTGTAATGTAGTGGAAGATAGGAATGCAAGTGCTTTATGGCACAAAAGGTTAAGTCACATGAGTGAGAAGGGCATGAATGTGTTGGCAAAGAAGAAC
This sequence comes from Casuarina equisetifolia, assembly GCA_028551475.1. NCBI lineage: Eukaryota > Viridiplantae > Streptophyta > Magnoliopsida > Fagales > Casuarinaceae > Casuarina > Casuarina equisetifolia. Next base: position 11,150,516 of record CM052355.1, read on the forward strand.
TTGTTATCTGGGATTAAGAGTGAAAAAGTTGAGAAATGTGTACATTGTTTAGCTGAAAAATAAAAAAATGGTTTCATTCTATAATCACCCTCCTTCAAGAAAATCAGATTTCTTGGAGTTAGTACACTCAGATGTTTGTGGCCCAGTTAACCCAAGGACGCTTGGTGGAGCATCTTACTTTGTGACCTTTATTGATGACTACTCAAGAAAGGTTTGGGTTTATGTTTTGATGTCAAAAGATCAAGTGCTAGATGTGTTTAAACAGTTTCAAGTTTCAGTAGAGCGGCAAACTGGAAAGAAGTTGAAATGCATTCGATCAGATAATGGTGGTGAGTATATTAGACCATTTGATGAGTATTGTAGGCAACATGGTATTCGACATCAGAAGACACCTCCAAAAACACCTCAGTTGAATGGTATAGCGAAACGAATGAACAAGACATTAGTTGAGAGAGTTAGATACATGATTTCAAATGCTAACTTGCCAAAGACATTTTGGGTTGAGACATTACTTATAGCAGCTTATGTTATCAATCTATCTCCAACTGTTGCTTTAAATGGTGATGTACCAGATAGAGTTTGGTTTGGCAAGGATGTATCCTATAACCATCTAAGAGTATTTGGTTGCAAAACATTTGTTCATATTCCAAAGGATGAGAGGTCTAAGTTAGATGTCAAGACACGAGAATGTATATTTCTTGGTTATGGTTCTGATGAATTTGGCTACAGGTGTTATGATCCAACTGTGAATAAAATTGTGAGGAGTTGTGATGTTGTATTTTTTGAGAATTAAAATATGACCAATATTGGCCAGAGTGAGAAGAATATGTCACAAGGCTCTAAGATTGGTATTGATATTAATCTAATTCCTTCAAATGATTTACGGCGACAGTTGCCAGAACAAGTTGAGAGTGATATTCAGCATGATGTTCAAGATTAGGTTCAGAATGACCAACAGGTTACAGATAATAGTGACACTCAGACAGATAATGTTGTTGATGTTCAACAGAATCCATCTTCAGTTCCACCATTGAGGAGGTTTACTAGAGGTCGCCATCCATCCTCTAGATACTCCACTGAGGAGTATGTATTGTTGACTGATACAGGTGAGCCTGAGAGCTTTGAAGAAGCAGCAGAGGATGTGGATAAGAAAAAATGGGTTGATGGAATGCAAGATGAGTTGAAATCTTTGCATGATAATTAAACATTTGAGTTGGTGACATTGCCTAAGGGTAAGAAAGCTTTGAAGAATCGTTGGATTTATAGATTTAAGCATGATAAAAATTCTTCACAACCCTGATACAAAGCCAGACTAGTTGTTAAAGGTTTCAGTCAGAAAAAGGGAATTGATTATGATGAGATTTTCTCACTTGTTGTGAAAATGTCCTCAATTCGAGTGGTTTTGGGATTGGCTGCCAGTCTTGATTTTGAAATTGAGCAAATGGATGTAAAGATTACTTTTCTTCATGGTGACCTAAATGAAGAAATTTATATGGAGCAACCAAAGGATTTTAAAGAAAAAGGTAAAGAGAACTATGTTTGCAAGTTAAAGAAAAATTTATATGGCTTAAAACAGGCACCGAGATAATAGTATCAAAAATTTAAGTCTTTTATGGGGGAGCAAGCCTATAAGAAGACAAATTCTAATCATTGTGTGTTTGTGCAGAAGTTCTCTGATGATGACTTTATCATTTTACTGCTTTATGTAGATGACATGCTTATAGTTGGTAAGAACGCTGCAAGAATTGAAAAGTTGAAGCAGGAGTTAAGTAAGTCATTCTCAATGAAAGACTTAGGCTCAATGAAGCAAATTCTTGGTATGAGAGTTAGTCGTGATAGAAAAGCTAAGAAGTTATGGTTGTCTCAAGAGGAGTACATCAAAAAAGTACTTCAAAGGTTTTGTATGGATAAAGCTAAAGTGGTGAGCACGCCTCTTGCTACACACTTTAAGCTTAATAAGAAACAATGTCCTACAGATGTGGAAGACAGAAAAGATATGGAAAGAGTTCTTTATGCTTCGGCTGTTGGTTGTTTAATGTATGCAATGATTTGTACAAGGCTAGATATAGCTCATGCAGTTAGAGTAGTTAGTAAATTTACTTCTAATCCTGGAAGAGAACATTGGAATGCAGTGAAGTGGATTCTAAGGTATCTTCGAGGCACTTCTAGTTTGAAACTTTCATTTGGGAGTGATAAGCCTATTCTTGTGGGATATACAGATTCTGACATGGCAGGAGATATTGATAATAGAATATCTACTTCAGGCTACTTGATTAAGTTTTCAGGGGGAGCTGTGGCATGATAATTAAGATTATAAAAATATATTACTCTATCTACAACAGAAGCAGAATTTATTGTAGCAACGGAAGCATGTAAAGAGTTGCTTTGGATGAAGGAATTCATAAAAGAACTTGGTTTCGTACAAGAAAGGTATGTGCTATTTTGTGATAGTCAAAGTGTTATACGTCTTGCTAAGAACTCTACTTTTCATCAAAGGTCAAAGCATATTGATGTAAGATATCATTGGATACGAGATATTATGGAAACCAAAGAGGTTGGACTTGAAAAGGTACATACTGAGGACAATGGTTCTGATATGATGACAAAGACTCTATGGAGAAAAAATTTTAAGTTTTGTCGGCATGAGGCCATTTTGGATTGTGCTTGAGAAATGGACATATGGAATCTCCCTCATTTGGGCTGGAGGGGGAGAATTGTTGGGTTGGTCCAGCCCATATTCGGGGACTTATTATTGGGTCCAATTAGGGTAATGTGGCCCTAAGGTTTAAAAGAAAAAATATAGGATTTTTTTCTTTAGAGAAGAGGTGAGTGGCCGTCAAAAAGAAAAGAGAGAGAGAAAAGAAAAGAGCAGAATTTCACAGGAATTAGAGGCCCTGTGCAGTAGTTGATCAAACATCTGATCAAGATTGATCTGTGGTCCGATTGAGCTAATTTTTTGTCAGCAGGTTCAGATTGGGTGTTCTTCATTATGAACGGTTGGATCGTCATTTGGAGCTCTTGAAGTCAGCAGATTGTGGTCGAAAATCTAGGTGATATTTCTCCAACTTTTCTTGGTTAAGTTGTTGTTTACAACTTGTTCTTCACTATTTATTGGTGATTCTATTGTTGTTGAATCAGTAAATCTTTATCCTGTTGCTATTGTTAAGTACTTGATTGGGTTGTATCCTAACAATTGATATAGTGGAGATTTGGGTGAACTTCGTGATCGGTCCCGTGGTTTTTTATCCTTCACATTGGAGGAGTTTTTCCACATAGAAATTTTTTTGTGTTGATTGTGATTTGCTTATTTTACTTGTGATTTGAATACATCGTTGATGTTTTAGTATTTCCTCATAGGTTCAACCAAAGTGGGAAACTTTATACATCGTTTTTCCCATCACATTGGAATCAGAAGATGTAAAATCGAATAATCCTAGCAAACTTACCTAGATCCTTAAACGTGTTAATCTTACAATGAGATTGATAGATAGATCCATGGCATTTGATTAATAAAACTTCTATTGATGTTGTTACAAATGACAGACTATAGGGCTGAAAGATGGTTTAATACTCAGATGTTGCCATTTCTATAATTTGTCACAAACATAATTGGGTTCCATCCCTAATTTTAACTTACATGTAAAATTAGTGATTCTTTACCTTTTCATCACAGTGGTAACGAGGCAAATTTTTGAGTTAAAATATCACATTAATAACACAAACCTTGTTGCAGTATGAAATTCAACAAATACATTTTATGATATTTGATCAATTTACGTCGCAAATTCATGTGTACATAAGTATTCTGAAAGTGGATCTTTAGTCTCGAGCGTGTATGCCCTATAGGCCTATGATTGCATTGACTCTCATCTTGTCCCTCTCGTTATCTTTTAGACTTTCTCTTTTTCTATAGTTCTTGATTAACAGGTCTTAAATCAATTTGCTTCCTTACTTTGCCAAGTGTACACCTACAAGTTAAGCTTCTGTTTGATATCAATTATGTTGTTGAGTTAGCAATTTTATCTTAGACGTAGAGTTTCCATAAATTACATCACTTGCTTAAAACAAAAATAGAATTACTAGCATAGAAAGGATCACTTAGTAAAATATTTTAATCCACATTGCTAACACCTTCGAGTACTGTTAAATAACTATTAAAGGTAGGTGTTGTCCCACATTGAAAGCATGATGATAAGTCTTTAAGTTTATAAATGATGAGATTTTTTCACTTAATATCTTAAGATTTTGAGATGGATTCTCAAACTCTAATATGGTATTAGAGCTAGGTTTGGGCCTCTACTTCATAATCACTTATACCTCAAAATTAGGCTTTAATCCACTTGTTATGCTTGCCTTGACATGTAAGTGAAGGGGAGTGTTAAAGGTGGGTGTTATCCTACATTGAAAGCATGAAGATATGCCTTTAAACTTATAAGTGATGAGGTTTTTTCACCCAATACTTTCAAGTTTTGGAATGAATCTTCATATTGTAATAATAACTTTTGCAAAACAAGTCATGATTTAAAGTAACTACGTTATGTCAAGGTTGTCATACTCGGAAGTAAGGCGTGTAAGAGCATAGTAGGTAGCAACAGGACACGCAACAATGTAACAAGCCATGAAGCAGTGTAATAGTGCATGAAGTAACATGGTGACAAAAAATCTCCATGCTAGTTAAGCAATGTAAAGAGGCAAGGAAGTATAGAAGCAAGAAGGCGATGAGCATGGAAAATAAACTTCATCTCATACGAAGGACCTTGTGCACATATCAAGTTCATCCTGATGTTATGAGATTGGGATTTGCCTTAATTAGCATAATGTCATGTTCCAGAATGGAATATTCTAAGAGAAAAGATATCTAAAAGAAAGGATATGGGGGACATTGCCTTAGATTGAAAAGGCAAGTAGGAGGTTCTAGGTTTATAAGGGTCTTGGTTACTTTACCTAATAGACTAGTCATTTTGGTTGGAATTTCAGGCTCATGGCCACATTAGGGGTGATGTAGATTTGGGTAGGGAAGAATGTCATGTTCTAGAATGGAACACTCCAAGAGAGGGGATATCCAAGATAGAAGATATAGAGGGCATTGTCCCACATTAAAAAGGCAAGTGGGAGGTCTTGGGTTTATAAGGATCTTGGTAACTCTACTTGGTAGATTACTTTTTTGGGTTGAAACTTTATGCCTATGATAGTAAGTATACATTAGGGCTTATTTCAAAGGTTGGACTTTCTAGAACCAAGTCATGAAAGATACCTATGGATTAAAATGTAAAGATCGCATCCTTAGAATATGATGTTAATGCTCTTATTCAAATTCATGATCACATTCTTAAAGTTATGGTGATGATAGTTTGTGACATAATTTAATTGTATGGCTTCCTTGGAGATTAATGGGTGGTAATTTCACAACCCATTCCATTATTTTGTAATAATAAGATGATAATCATATTGTCAACAACCCTTTTTATCATGTAGAAACCAAACACATAAAAATGAATTGTCACTTCATTAGAGAGAAATAACAAAGAGAGTTGATTTAGACTTGCCACATTTAGACACGAGCATAATGTAAATCTTTTGACTAAAACTTTACCTAACATGCAATGTGATTATCTTTTTTAAAGGCTCATTATATTTAATTATATATACTCATCAACTTTGAGGTTTTTTTTGTTGAGGGGGGGGGGGGAAGGGGCATTAAGTTGTATGTTATATTTGTTATTGGTCTTGTATTATTTGGGCTTAGCCCACATTCTTTGGATTGGGGTCACGCATGCAAGTTGGACTTGTATTACCAACCTAGGTCTTATCTCTGTATATGCAAAACTTCTATTAATATGTTACTCTTGAAAGTTAGATGAGAATGTCCATAGCATAAACACTATAAAGACTCTAGTTTTCAAGTACTTTACTTAAATGGTTAGGGGTAGGGATAGTTAGATTAGTTGGGGAAATAAGGGAATCAAGGGTAGTTCTTATTGATGAAATATTTAGTTGAGTAGTTTACATAGGAACATCCATTGTAATCCATGGTAGCTTGAATTCTCATTGTATTTCAGATTCCCAATATTGAATATAGTTTCATTCTCATTCTTTCTCTTTGTGTCTTGATCTCAATACCATAGGTGATAGTTGATGAAGTAAAGGGCACAAGGCATGGGAAGATTATGCCATTGAAGGCTTAATTACTTGGTTTATAGTTCAATGGTGTAACAAGATAGTATCTATGCTTCTTGATTTTGAAATGGCTAATGCATGCTTGGAAAAGTTAGAGGCCAACTTGGCCTATAAGGAAGTAGAGGATAATAAGAAGTTTGATGCTATTTTGGAGAGCTTGCATAAACTTTCCAACTGTTTTCCCTTTCGTAATCCTTTTGGTTCCTAGAATGGGGAAGATGGTACTTTTTCTTGATTGGCAAAGGGATGGTGCAAACTTGACTCTGCCTTTGATTTGGGTGGATGACGATTTGCTAGGGTTAAAATGAATTTTCCTCATTTTGATGGTATTGAGGACCCAAAAAATTGGTTAGGGTGAGTAAAGCAATATTTTAGTTTTTTATGATATAAAAAGGGAGGACAAAGTTTGATTAACGACTTTGCACCTTAATGGTAATATATAGATTTGGTATTGTAAGGTTAAGGAAGAGTAGCTTGGACATTTCATGGATGATTTTTTCAAAGGAATTGAGGGAGCGTCTTGGCACTAAATGATTTTAATCTTTTTTTGGTGATTTGGTATATCTCAAACAAACTAAATCTAAGTTTGCCAAATTACTTTTCCATTCTAACTAGTTGGCTATTGATCAACAAGTTACTTGCTTGACTTTGCGCTTGAAGGATGGATTAGGAATTGACGTTCAAGCTCACCAACCTTTGTCCCTCTTTGTGGCTTTGGGTTTGGCTCGGTTATACGAGGCTAACCATGTCAATAATAGCTTGGGGGCGTTGGTTAAACGGTCTGATTCAGCCTGCAACTTGAATAATACTTTGAGCTTACTAGTTCAAATCTTGTCTCTAGCAGAAATTATGGATAAAAAGGCCAATGGCATTTGGTTTCATTGTGATGAGCATTTTATTCTTGGTTATCGGTGCAAACGGGTTTTTCTTATTAAAGGATATTGGATCACTAAAGTCAAAGAAGTTATTAAGGAAAACCTTGAACCTTAAATGAAGGTTGAGGAACCTTGGATTTTATTAAACACCATTAACAATTGTGATTCATCACAAATAATGCATATCGTGGGAAATCTTAGAGGATTTAAATTAAAGGTACAAATGCTAGTTAACTCGGGAAGCTCTCACAATTTTGTGAATGATATTTTGGCCAAACATTTGAGGTTGAAAGTGCAAGAAGGATGGCCTTTTAGTGTGAAGGTCGTTAATGGTGACTCTATCACAAGCCATGGAATCTATATGGGCTTGAAATTGTTGTTGTAGAGGGTTGAGTTTTTACTTGATCTCTATATTCTTTGATTAGAAGGGGTTGATGTTGTTCTTGGTACCAAATGGATATGAACTCAATCCCATTCTTTGGGATTTTAAGCAACTAAAAATGGAGTTCACAAGTTAAGGAAGGAAGGTAATGCTACAAGGGGGTCCGTCTTCTCCATAATGTTATTGCTTGTGAGGAAATGGATAAAGAATTATTGAAAGAAAAGTATGGTTTATTGATGTGTATTACAATAACAGAATAACTAGTGAAAATGAAGGCTATCAATTCTGGAATTTAGGACTTAGATATCAAAGGGATTGATGCAAGCCAGCTTCAAAATTTAAAAGTGCTTTTGTAGAATTTTGACACAGTGTTTTAGGAATCCATCGTTTTACCACCTCATTGGACACATGACCACTAGATACCATTAATGAACCTAGATCAACGGGTATAGGTTTGACCTTATAGACACCCATTTTTTCAAAAAAGTGAGATTGGAAAGATCATCTAAGAGCTTCTAGATTCCTATGTCATCCATTTGAGTATAAGCTCATTCTTATCCCTAGTTTGATTTGTAAAGAAAAAAGATGGGTCCTGGCGGCTTTGTATTAACTATTGTTAGTTAAGTAAAAACACGAAGAATAACTATTTTCCTAACAGTTAGCGAACTTTTAGAAGAGTTTCATAGGGCTAAATTTTCTCCAAATTAGACCTTTGATATGGTTATTTCCAAATTTGGATTCATCTCAAAGACATCTATAAAATGACTTTTAGGACCTATAATGACCATTTTGAATTTATGGTTATGCCATTTAGACTTTTAACACATCTTCCACATTTCAATCATTGATTAATGATATATTTAGACCTCATCTTAGAAAATTTGTTTTTTTTATGACATCCTAGTTTACAACCATAATTGAGATGATAATTTGGTTCATCTAAGATAGGTTTTAAAGTTGCTTCAATAGCATAAGTTATTTGTTAAGGGGTTTAAGTGCAAATTTGCATGCAGTGAAATCCACTTTTTAAGCCATGTTGTTTTGGTTGAGGGGATCTCCATGGGCCAAAAAAAAGTGAGGGAAATTTTGGAATGGGAAAAACCAATTAAAATGAAAGGTCTAAGGAGCATTTTAGAATTGGTAGGATATTATTGCCGTTTTATTTAGAATTTTAGCAAGCTTGCAAGGTTATTGTTTAATATGTTGAAGAAAAAGGGCTTTACTTGGTTGGAAATCCCTAATTAGGCTTTTATAGAACTAAAGGAAGCTATCACTCTATCTCCAACTTTGGCTTTATCGGAGTTTAAGCAACCACTTATAGTGGCTTGCAATGCTTCGAGAATAGGAGTTAGGGCTATTTTAATGCATATGGATTACCCTATAGCTTTTTTCAGCAAAATTTTGAATGGTTGGAATCTATCTCTCTCCATATACAAAAAGGAAATGCTTGTATTGGTGACAACAGTTCAACATTAGCACCATTACTTGTTGGATCATAGATTTGTGGTGAAATTAGATCACCAAAGTTTGCACTTCCTTTATAAATCGTGGTTAACAATACTAGTTCAACACAAATGGCTCCCTAAACTATTAAGCTTTGATTTCATGGTGGAGTATATTATGAGAAAACTATGTTGTGGTCAATGCCCTTTCTAGGAGGCATGAATAAACTGTTGACTTAAGAATTATAGGGACATCGATGATGGAAAACAATGTTCATTTAGTAAGTCTCGAACAAAGAGACATTTGTAAGTTTGATCCTTTAGTTTTGACAAATTGGACCCAGATTGACCCGAGTAAGTGTCATGTGGAAATGGTTACACAAATGGGGCCCTAACTAAATAGGTAGGCCTAGTTAAAACAAAAGGGCATCGTGTCAAAGGATACAACGCAATCCGTACAAAGTTAGAGCCTGACTTATTTTTGTAGCCATAATTTGGTCTCTGCACTTAGGTTTAAGTCAACCTAAAGGCAACGTTGATAGATTGCTTTTACTGGCATTCGAGAATAGAGGGGTTAATTATGCAATCTCTTCCCTTCTTCCACACTAGTTAGATTTGATTGTGAAGGAAAATAACAATGATGTTGGTCACTCATATTCAAGCTAGGGAGGTACTGGGTCTTTAGGAACTTTAGAATGGGATAATATTCTTTAAAGGCATAATTTATCTATCTCAAAATTTTTCTTTCATCCTTATTATTTTATTAGAGATACATGATAGATTTCATGAAGGAATTCAAAAGACTTTGCAAAGGGTTAGATTGGTGTTCCACTGGGAGAAATTACAACAACATATGGAGACTATTGTGCAACATTGTTAGACTTGTTAGTGCTAGAAATTGGAGAACACTAAGCCTCTAAGTTTGCTACAGCCTCTTAACATCCCAAATCAAATTTAAGAAGAACTTTTGATGGATTTCATTGAAGGCCTACCTACATAAAATGGGAAAAATGTGATAATAGTGTTAATTGATTGACTAAGCAAGTTTGGACATTTTGTAGCTTTGAAACACCCATACACTGCAAGCATGGTTGCATGATTATTTTTGATCATATTTTGAAGTTATATGGTCTCCAGATGGTGATAGTTTGTGATAGGGACTCTACCTTTATCGGGCTATTCATGCAATAAATTTTTAGAATGCAAGGCACATGGTTTAATTTTTCAACTTCTTATCACCCATAAGCAAATGGACAAATTGAGGTGGTTAATCAATTTGTGGAAATGTACATATGTTGCTTTGTGGGAGATGAGCTAGCTACATGGATTAACTAGCTATTTTGGGTGGAATATGCTTATATTAGGCCATTTTTGGTCTAGCTCAGCTGACTTTGCTTGATTATGTACTTGACATATCTTATATAGAAGTGATAGATAATACATTAAAAGAAAGAGATCAAATTTTAAAGGAACTGAATTTAGATCCAACGAGCTTAAGCTAAAATGAAACTGTATTATGACAAAAAACATAGGGACATGGAATATTAGCCTAGAGATCTCATGTATTTGAAGCTTCAACTACATAGACAGACATCCATAGCCATATAAAGGACACTCAAGCTTTCACCACATTACTCTGGACCTTATGAAGTGGCTCAAAAAATTAGAGCAATGGCTTATGAATTAAATTTACCTACTGGAAGTTGGATGCACCTTGTGTTCCATGTTTCTACTTTAAAGAAGTTTCTGGATGATAGAGTTCCTGCCCAATATGAGTTGCCTCCTATGTTAGTCGACGAAAGTGTGATGTTATCGGTCCCACAAGCTATTTTGGATCACAAAGGAAAAGGCCGACATCAGAAGCTTTTGGTGCATTGGAAGTGCATGTCTTCGGCCAATGTTACGTGGGAGATTGCCACACGACTTCAAAAGCAATTTCTAGATTTGGACCTTGTAGACAAGGTCCTTCTGAACAAGGAGGGAATGTTACTCTCAGAAGTCATATGAGAATATTCCAGAGTGGGAACTTTGCTCAAACAGCCAGGGGCAAGGGTAGTTAGATTAGTTAGGGAAATAAGGGAATTAAGGGTAGTTTTTGTTGAAGAAAGATTTGGCTTAGTTTAAATAGGAACATCATTGTAATCATGGTAGCTTGAATTCTCATTGTATCTTGGATTCCCAATATTGAATATAGTTTCATTCCCATTTACTCTCTTTACGTCTTAATCTCAACACCATAGGTGGTAGTTAATGAAGCAAAGGACATAAGGTGTGGGAAGATTACACCATCAAAGGCCCAATTACTCAGGCCCGATTACTTGGTCTGCAGTTCAATGGCGTAACATAATCATCTCTTGTAGTTGTGAATACAACGTTGTCTAGTTTTTCCTTGTGCTTTGGGTACTAGAATCTTGATTGAGTTGGTTATGTTTTCCTCCAAAGAGAGTATGTAAGAGAGGACAAGGCGTGCAAGGAGATTGAATGAAATACCAGGAGCTATGAGAGACAAAATGGAGACATCAAACAAAGAGAAAGACCTGAAATTACCGATGCACACAGATAAAGGTAAACTTTCAAGCATGACGATGGGGATTGATATTCCAAAATTTTCAATTAAGCAATAAATATTAATTAAAAGCTTATTCTAGAAAATACTGTGGTCCTTATTCTTTTTTAGGAAAAATTCCGATGTACCCTGCACAAACAAAAAGGTGACTTGTTAGGCATAACGATAGTGTTTGATCTTCCAAGACTTTCCATTAAGCAATAAATATTAACTCGGGGTAACGTAAGAAATAATTGACTAAAATCAAATTTAAGAGATAAGCTTTTTCGTGATTTTAATTTTTATGTTAAACAATTAATCTTTAAGTACATATTCTTCTTCAATTTACCGTCTTATTGATTCATAGTAGAAGGCGTAACTTGCATTTATCACATTGGGTCTCAACTCTCTATGCTTTCATAATAAAATCAATTGTCAGTCATGCATTTCTTACAAACGAAAAACTGTTTTTTTTTTTTTCCTTTTTACAAAGTGCGGGGGTGGCCGCCTCTCCGCAGCCCATTGAGGGTGTTCACTGTCGTTGTTGAGAGACAACTGGAGTAGTCTAGGTAGCTTGCAAATCCACCTTGGCCTCTCTCTTTGTGCTTGTTGGTGGTTTACATGTTGTCGTAGAAAATGGCACGACACTTTAAATTCTAGACCATCACCACCACGACCACCGGGTGGTTCAGTTTTCCACCGGCAACGCACCCCAGACACAATTTAAAGAACTTCGTGGGTTTCAGAATCTCCTGCCACATGATTTGACAAATTGGACTTGGTCCATATTCGTAAGTGTTAGGTTTGGAGTAAATTAGTAAAGATAATTATATAACTATTATGTTTATGTTATGGGTAGTTTATAAGATTTTTTAGTCTTATTCTATTTATGTCTCTTAGTCTTATTCTATTTAGGTTTCTTTGGTATTTGTATAAAAAAAAACATTATAGGAAAAACATAGATATGAGGTTGAGAGAGATTGAGAGAAAACATAGGTTTTCTGTAAGTTCTTTAAACCCTTTTTATCATAGTGAAGAATTGCTCCTTAGGCTGAAAACGTAGGGATTATCTCGAACATTGTAATTTTTTTATATTCTTTACTTGACTAATATTCTCTTTGTGTGTGCGATGAGATTCTGAAAGATTTCGTGAGTTTAGATTCATTGTTTGTTTTCTAACAGTAAGCGCTTGGTTGCCCGAGCACGTCGGATTTTGGGCATATCCCATGCGACCTGTAACCCCAGATTCACCGCCAGTCTCTTGAAGCTGGTTTATATTAAAATCTGTACGATCACTGCAGTATCTTTCTCACGAAGAAGCCGGGAAAATAAAAGAAGAATTAAATCTTTAGCGGGTCCTAAACCACAGAAAGAGCGAGAATGTGTTGAACAAGATAAAATATGCTGGCACCGCACGGCAGCGGCACCTTACTGAGTTGGTGAGACCCGACAGTCACCCTTCGTGAGGGCCGGCCTCAATTTTTTTTTGAAAAAAATATTTCTAAACCTATGTTCAACCTTTATGTTACTAAAACTTTTATTGAAAATAATGAGTTTTTTCAAGAACTTCTAGAATTTTCAGAAGCTCCTGCCATATGGCAGCATAAGAATGTAATGAGTTTTTCCAAGAACGTCTAGGACTCTCAGAATAATGCATTAAAGAGTATAAAATATCGAGGCACCCGACGGCAGCTGCAAGTTGCTGAGTTGGTGAGAGACGACAGTCACACCTTCGTATGGGCACGCCTATTATTATTTGTTTTTTCAAAAGAAAATTATTTCTAGATCTATGTTGAACTCTTATTTTATTAAAAAATTTAGTGATAATAAAGAATTTTTTCATTTGCCGTAATTGATCGACGAAGAAAACCTATTTAAAATTAAGTAAAACCAAGAAATTTTGAGTTAGGTGAAATAAGGAATTGACTATATATATTTTTATGTTTATTGCTAGAGGTGTCTTGACTTTTATGAATTAGCATGTGCTGTAACTTTCATTATGTCGCGTTAGAAGAGCGTGGATCAATATTATTCGAAGTTAAAGGAAAAATTGAAGGCTGAATTGATCCAAACTGATGTTGAAATTTCTGCAAAGAGCAATAAAACGCACTTGAATTGGTGTTCTACTTTTCAATGAAAAAACAACTTATTCAACGGAAAGGCTTACTGTCACTGAGTACATAAAATGCAACGGTTTCTCATTGCTGATGCTTATTCGTTTGTCCAGAAGAGATGTCATGCCTAAGTTCTTTGTTCGATATTATAAAACTATTAATTAAATCAACTTAATTATAACTTCTGTTATGCAGACTTTCGGTTAGAAAAGCGTAAATTAATATTATTCGAAGTCAATGAAAAAACTGAAGGCTTAGCGGGTCCAAACTCAAATGTTGGCATACTGAAATTTTGGTAAAGAGCAACATGTACCAAAACTGTATTTTTCAATGGAAAAACAACCCATTCATCTTAAGTCTAATTGTAAATCAATATACAAAATATAATGCTTTCTCACAACCTAACGCATATTCCTTCATTAAGGGGATGTCATGCCTGAGTTCTTTACACAATATTATAAAACTCTATCAACTAAAGCAACTTAATTATAAGTTTCGTTATGTTGACTTTCGTTTAAAGAGCGTGAATCGGTATTATTTGAAGTCAACGAAAAAATTGAAGGCGTAATCGGTCCAAACTCATACGGCGGCATACTGAAATTCTTGTAAAGAGCAACAACATGCACTTGAGTAGGTGTTATATTTTTCAATGGAAAATCAACATTAGAGGTCTTATTGTGGTTTATTATACAAAATATAATGCATTCTGATCGCAGAGGAATGTTATGTACTGAAATTTTAGTAAAGAGCAACAACATTGTTTAAATTGGTATTCTATCTTTCAATGGAAAGAAAACTCATTCATGAGAAGTCTTTAAATAATACCGATTTGATATATTGAACTCTGGACTTCTTAGTTGGAGCTCCTGCTAACTCACCTCTGAACTAGTTGGCTAAGTGACCAAATTAACTTAATTTGGCATACTAGAGAAGAGTTGGTAGATTGTGATCCAATTAAATGTTAAGGATTTAATGTGGATACTGTATCTTGTCACGGGTGAAAGATCGGCAAATAAATATTTATGGTCTCCTAAGTCTACTAAATATGGGTGAGGTGGGTCAGCCTTTTCACGTTATGATATAAGGCAACTATAAACAGTCTTTATTGTACATATGGGTCTCAAATTTATATAAAACCTGTTATGGTAGTCACGTAGTTGCGAATGACATTGTGACAGATGTTTAGGGAAATTTGAAGCCGCTGACGGCATTAGATCCAGCACTTCCTCTCTTCGGTTATAAATACTAGACTGTTAAGAAATTAGTATCTAATTTACATGTTCAACACTTCTAGAAGGAAAAATCTCAAATAAGCCCATTATTTTGTTCATCGATACGGGTTTTAGTATGTTATTTAAGTTTTAATGAACTATTTCAGACTGTACAAGAGAATAGATATAAATTTATAATTATATCCTTAACATAGAAAATAATTTAAGGCAAGAGACCGGGCCATATCTTGAGGCGGAAACCAATCTCCCAGTTTTCTGGGGCTTTTGTTGTAGGATATGTTTATGTATTCTGAATGTTCTTTTTTGACTTCAGGAAAAAATGGGACTGAAACTGACCATTATATGAATGAGATAAATTGTTGGAAGCTATATAAAAGCTGAACAACAAATCTTAAAATCAAAATTGACGTAAATCTGAAGTAGTTCTTATATATTTTTTTCTTTAAAGAAATGATTATCGACAAGAAGTATCTAGGTAGGCAGTTCTATTCGTACTTTTTAACATGAAAAATCGGAAGAGCTCTATCTGACATATGCGTTGTACCTCGTGCTGAGGCTACCTACCGTTCATGAACCACATCAAAAATTCATGAAACAAAAGCAAAGTTGACAACCTTATGTTGATCGTAACCCCACATCTAACATCCCTCTATGATATATTAATTATCTTCGGTCAGCATTTGCCATTTCATAGTCCCCGTCCGCGTGCCAGCCAAATATGAGGACAAAGACTATGACCAGGACTCTTTATCTTTTTATTTATTTATATATTAGCTAATGAATTGATAGCAATTGTCCAAATAGTTCGTGCGAAATGGCTTTCTAGATGGTGTTTGTAGTCCACTGGTTTGCAATTTATGGTCTTCCACATGTGACTTATTTTTTCATTGCCCGAAATAAATAATCCAACATATTTGTGGGAGCTTCCACCTCAATGATGATGGTGGATATCCATTAAAACAGGAGACGTTTTCTTCTCTTTTTTTCCCTCAGCAGTGGGGCATATCCTGTTGCCCGCTAGGTTTTCTAACCCACAACGGCCAATGCATTAATTGATGATAACTTCTTGAGCTCAGAACAACCGACCAAGAATTAATTTGCATTCGTCTTTAGCCAGGACCGGACAGATGAAGGAATTCTCACATGGAGGAAGAAAGGGATGGCGTTTATACTAGTAGGAAACAGATCTTCTTTTTACTCATGGAGCCAATCACGTCTAAAACTGTACGAAAACATTGTATTAAATGCTTAACCATTCATTTTTAAATAAATCGAGCCCATGCTATGCTTCTCCAACGTATTCTTACCCAGAGTAAGATTCTTTTTCTTAGGTACCGAAATTAAGATTTTTAACCATGTTAACGGGAAATATAAGTTTTGTAGAATCTAGATAAATAAATCGAATTAAACAACCATGAAATAGTAATATTATTTGAGAAGGACTTATAAAGATACATGTTGATTTTGTAGTCCAAATATCTAAACTTCATAAAGAAAAAACACCGATAACCACTTTCTCCCTCAGCTTTAGAAAATGATAACAACTAGAGTAGGGCAGCTAAAGAATATAAAGGGTCTACCCAGTAAAAGTCATAGAAACAAAATGAAAATCTATTCTCGTTCTGAGGGACGTGGTTACCGGACTACATCATTGGCATATTGTAGTTCGGATCTAAATATAATCCATCCTTCTTCTTCTTTGTACGTAATGTTCTGAAATCTTATTGATGATTCATTGCGCTAACTTATTAATTCCTTGATAATCCACTAGAGAAAGCTTAGTCTACTTTACCGGAATGACTTAAATTTAAAGATTGAGACGGAAAGTTTAAACATAATAATAAGAATTTCGGATTAAACAAAAAAAGTTTGGTAATTGACCCTAGGTGATCCAAAATTGGACTAGTTGATTGAAGAACATATAATTCTATGAAAAGGCATAACATATAGAATGGGGAGATAATAAAATTAAGGATCAATGAAAAGAAAGACTAGCAGTTGTGAATAAAGTCCTAAATAATATAGAATAGTAGAGACAAAAAAGAGATATTAAACTAATGTATTTTCTTTGAAGTGCCTTTCGAGATGGAAATGATGTCCCTTTTGATCTTGATCTAATATTACATATTTAACAACTTTAGATACTTTCTTTAAAGTTCCATTTTTTGCTTTGTTCACTTAACTTACTTGTATCATTGCTTCTTTCTTTCTTTATAATCTTTGAAGCAAATAAAAGCCTATTTAGATTGTGTTATACCTAATAAGGTAAATAACATTATTATCACCAAATAAAAATATTTTAAGGACTTTTGTTTCCAACAAAAATTTTGATGTTACTTTTTCAGTCATTTCTTTTCCATAATTCATATCGAAATATATACAAAATATTGCTAGTGCAAGTTTGGGGACCATCATTATAATTTGTAGATAGCCTCTGCGTCGGTAAAGCACTTTCCAAGGTAGGCCATCGCTTCTTGGTTGCCTTTGTTTCACTTAATCACAAAGCATGGGACTATTATATCCTTTTGGGAATGCATACAGCTGGCTTATTTGTATTTTCCAAATCTACTGCACGCATGCAAGGCATCCACTAAATTCCTAAAGGAGTTCCAAAATAACTAGCTGTCCATGGCATTTGAACTCTATTGTATGACTCAACTACACTAGAATGGAGTACAGCATGTATTAAGATCTCAAATGGCTGAAAACAAATATAAAAACCCTAAAATCCCGCTTAGTCTATTAAAATAGAAAAACACTTTCATTTCCAAGAGGAAAAGTTGCATTGCAAGGTTTCATATTCTATATGTTATGGAAAATGACTCATCACATAAACCTATAAAAGCATAGATTATGCCATAAACATACAAGATATACCAAGTTTAAGGTAGTTTGAACTAACACAATGTCTTACATCTTTTATTATTGGTGTAATCCCAACACTCACAACACTCACATGACTATTCTTAGTAATCCCAACACTCACATGGTTGGCTTCTGTGTCTGCAACACAAAGTAGCACCCTGCAGCTATCACCCCTACTATGCAAGGTGTGGGTTATTACCCTTTCAATGGTGGAATCCTCTTTTATATCCTTTAAATTTTCCTACAATCTTTTATTTTTAAACTAACAACAAAGGTAACTTTAACTAGATGCTACTAGAAATAATTACTACTAATACAAAAGAGAATAACATTTAAAATATTTATAAGACAAATCTAATTTAATTAATTTTCACTTCAAGTTCCTAGCGCTATGTATACACCTTATCCTCATAAAATTAACTCTTTACTCTAATGAGGTATGAAAGCTTGTAGAAAACGCAAGTAATAGAATGTCTCCATTTAGGGGTGAGAAGTAACCAATTGGAGCACTAAGCACTTGCCGTGAATTAAAGTTTATACTAGCGGAAAAAGACACAAAGCATTCTAAACACGTTGCCCGAAGAGAAAAACAAACTATGAAAGAGAAGAAAAAAACTTCAATCCCTTTGCGTGTATAGAACTTCACTAGAATAAGTAGTTGTTCTCATCTAATTGAGTGTACGTCGGTGTTTTCATCAAAATGATTCAAAGTATCGTTGGTTCGGAAGCAAAAAGGATCTAGAATTTTTAGAAAGAAGCAAAGGAATGTAATTATAGTGCAAGAAGTCTCTAACTATGATAAACACCTAATTTCTTCTTTGAGTTGATTTCTTGAAGTTACTTAGACTGCATGGAAATTTTCTGTCTATATATTTCATTGAGCTTTTTTGAACTAGATTAGCTTTTGATTTTCACTTTAATTTTTAGTTGGGTGCCTAGGATTAGTGGACTTTTTTTAATATTCCTTTTTTTTTTCCTGCTTAATGTGAGCAATTCCCTTAGCTCTTGTACTTCTTTTCTTTTACTTCAATACCGATTTAACCCCAAAAGGAAAAGTCCGAAATACTTTAATGATCTGAAAAGGTTTATTATTTGAATCAAATATATTTATTTTTACCTAGAATTGCTAAGCCAATTTCTCCTCATTACTATAAAAGCTTTGTTGCCACAAATGGCACGTTAGCATGCCTTCATGGCAATGCCACATCAACAACAAATACCCATGTCAACAACACTTGTCACATAGTTGTACACTTTCCCTCCAATACCACAACAACCCTAAGAAAAGATGCAAACACATCTTCTCATCACTAGCTAGCTAGTTCAAGTGGTGAGCTAGTGGAGACCATGACTATAATGTCTAAGATTTGCATCCTATGTGTGTGAGTTAGGTGCAATTAAAAAGAAAAAAAAAACTCATCTTCTCCTTTCTCATTGTGCAATGCACATAGTACCTAAACACCTTATATGCCTTACTGTTGGAATATATAGGATCCAACATTTACTACCTTCATTCTATCCTAATACATTACAACTCCTCAACACATAAAAAGGAAACTTTATTACAAATTCTTGTCGACTAGGAAAGTCAACTCTATCAATGTCATCACATGAAGCAAATCAACTATCAATCTCTTATGTAGGACTAGGAAATTTTTTGCTTAGAATAATTTCACCATCAAGTCTATTACCTTTCTTGAAAAGCCATATGTTAACAGCTTACCTTTTCTCTGAAATTCTCACTAAAATTGTCTATGAATTGATTTTTATCCTTAATGTATAGATTACTTTTACTTGTAAATTTACCTAGCTATATTCATAATCAAGCAATAGTAAAAATATCTTCTATTATGCAATTTTATTCTCTTGGCTATTTGGATTATGAGAAAATTCCATTTCAATTTTCTTGATAATTTTTGGCTTCTTCCCTTGTATTAAGAGCCTATTTGGTGCTAGCCCTCACCCCTTTTTTTTGGTTCATAATGGCATCCTCTTCCCTTGCCATGCCCACACTTACAAATAATTGAGTGGGTAAGGGCAGCCTTTATATTCCAAGAGTAGTAGTGAAAGTAGAAAGACCAAATTATTTGCTTTGAAAAGAACATATTATTCCTTACTTCTATACAAAATAGCTATTCTCCCTACTTAATGGCTCTAACCTATGTCCTGAGGAATTCATTACTAGAATGGATAAAGCTACAATGCTCATTACTATTTCTGACCCTAACCTCACTTGGTGGGTAATTTGAGACCAAAAAACTTTTGGATAGGTGTTAAATTTGATGACTTGGTTGTTTTCCACATATTGTCCAACACCTAGCATTTTGCTAAGTTAGCTTGGATTGTCTTTTTCAAATAGCTCTCTTTTTCTTTCTCTCTCCTCTTCCCCCTCTTGCTTAATTTCTTTCTTTTAAGTAAGGTTTAGTTTAGATAGAGGAAAAAGAGAGTCTACCTCCATTTAACTACAAACATACATAAGGGAATACGAAAGGTTACCCATTTTTCATGAGTACACAACCATTATGACTACCTATCCCTTTGTAAGTGCCTTATATACAAATGGAAGGGAAATGTTCAAAGACATTTCCTTGTGCCAGTTCATTTTCTTGGGGACCTCCATTAATAGAACCTTTTCGATACAAGGCCATCATTACTCACTTCCTAACAATCTAGCCAATCCTTCCATCTCCCATACGTAGGTCTTAAATCCATGTTTAAGGTCTTTCTGGCCAACATAAGAAATTGCCCTATAGTAGCTTCCTATCACATCATTTAAGTTTCAATGGTTCTTATAATAAAGGCCCATTGGCTACTTTTAATGTATGTGCTTTGTTTTGTGTGTCTATGCCTTTTTGCTCACATGCACCCGTTGTTCACCCTTTAGGTGTTGCCTTGACTATCCATGTCATTGTCCAATTTTGCTTACTCAAGTACTTGCATGGTGGCCTAATGCCTCACACACATTCGTCCTCCACTTCGGTCTTAAGTTGTCTCAACTTAGCTCTATGTGTCCTCCACATACCAAGCATTGTGTAGGGCTTTTATGCCTTAGTCCTTGTTCGAACCTTGGTCTCGTAACCCCACGTAGCATTTCTCATCTATATGGTTACAACCTAAGTTGCTTGAACTTATCAAGCTAGTCATGCTAAATGATCTAACCCTAACATGAATACATTTTTGGATGTAATTTTTATAATACTTTCTAAGTTCACATGTTTGGTGGATGCTTAGCAAGTTTAGGTATATTTCTTTGATACTTAAGCTTTAGTCTATCTCTAAGGATCACTGAACATTAACTAAATTACTCTAGGGGGTTAATAGCCTCACAAATCAATTGGTTGCCATTAGTGAACCAATCTTAAACAATGAATATTTAACTCATTTGTTTAAAAGATTTGGTTCCTTCTTCACATTGTTAGTGACAACAGCTGCCATCGATACCCAAAACTCCACCTTGAATTAAGAAGACCTTAATGGTCTTCACCTTATGCAAGAGGCCCACTTAGCCCTAATTAAATAGAATGTCTCTACTTTTACACCAATTACTTTTGTCTTTGGTGCCTTTTAGATCAAAAGGCAGTTATCCATAACCCATATAGGTCCCTACCAAATGCCCCAATATAAGCAACATGGCCATGAAAGCCTTAGTCACCAACCTAATCACTTATAGGCTAGCTATAACAACCCTTCAACCAAAGTTGCAATTTAAGCAAATCATATGCTAGATTTGTCACACACTTGCTTACCAAGCCATTAATTGTAAGGAGTAGTATAATTTTCCCTAAGCCCACTGCATTGCATTCTTTTCACCCTTTGCTATGACAAATTCAACTTGGTTATGAGACTTAAGAGTCATAAATCGTCTCACCAATGATGAGGTAAACTTGGATAGCTTGTTTCCTTACAATAGGACCTAGCAAGTTACTATTGGTGATGGCATGGGTTCATTAATAACCTTTACAAGGAATCTCAAAAGTACATTTCATCTCAATATATCAAATATTTTTGTTATATCCTCAATTTCTAAGAACTTATCATTCATCTCAAAATTTATTCTTGATATAATTATGTTTTTACGTTTTACCAAATTGCAATTCATAAAAAATGGCTTACTACTTCATGAAGCCAAGTCCGCTCTTGATATTATCCAAAAAGCAAAAATAGGAGACACCGATGGTGTTTCCACACCTTGCACATTGCTCATTCTTCTTCCATTAATGACGGAGATTCTTTCTTAACTCATTACTAAAGCATTGTAGATACATTGCAATATTTAACATTCACAAGACCTAAAATTACATATATAGTTAATATTTTTTTGTCAATATATGCATGCACCCATAAACATGCATTAGCAATCAGTAAAATGAATTTCTTGTAGATACCCTATAACATGGACTCCAACTTACTAAAAGTACAACCACTGCTCTTAATGCAAACTCTGATACTAGTTGAGTAGGAGATTATGATGATCATTGATCAATATGTGGATTTTATATTTTCCTTGGCACCAAAGTCTCATGGAGCTTTTGTAAACAAAATACTTACGCTCACTCTAGTATTGAAGCTAAATTTAAAAGCCTTGCTAACATAGTTACAAAAATCATTTGGATAGAGGGCTCTCTTATAAGACTTCCATGTCAACTTACCATGACCTTTAACATTATGGTATGACAACCTCTTAGTAGTCTATCTTACTGCTAACCCTGTATTTCATGTTAGGATGAAAAATGTTAAAGTTAGATTATTATTTTGTTATAGAACAAATAAAAAATTATCAATTGTTCATTCATTTCATTTCTTCCATTGATTAGCTAGTAGACATTTTTACCAAATGACTCTCCTCCATAAAAATCAAACTATTACAAAACAAGCTTATGATTCACAATGGCTATTCAGCTTATGAGGTGTATTGGACCGCCGCCAACAGGCACATCAACATGCCTTCACGACACTACCATGTCATCAACACTTGCCACGTGGCTGATGACTTTTCTTCCAATGTCACAACAGTGCATCTTCTCCTTTCCCACCGTGCAGCGCACACAACATCCAGACATAGCACACATCCTCCTCGCTTCATCCTGTCTTGATTCATTTTGGCTCCTCCATAAAAAGAAAAGAGAACTCCATTGCAAATCCTCATAGACCAAGAAAGGTAACTCCATCAATGCTATAATGTGAAGCAAATCAGCCATCAATCTCTCACGTAGGACACATAGGTGGACGATGTCTAGATTGATCTTCTCCCCTTTGTCAATCTAGGAAATTTTTTCTCCTTAATGTATAGATTGTTTTCCCTCAAACATTTACCTAGCTTAATGCCTTCATGGTACTACCAATAAATAGGGTTCAATCCTTTTGTATTCATAATCGAATTATAGCGCAAGTTCTTCCTATTTTACAATTTTAATCTATGGATTGTGTTTAGCTTATGAGAAAATTACATTTTCATTTTCTCCGCATTTTTTGGTTTCTTTCTCTCCCTATGTGTTTATCCTCCCCTTAACTAATATATTTTCAATGTGTTGGTCTCTACTTTATCCTTCTTAACCCATATTCCATGTTTGCTCCGCCAAGGAAAAAAAAAAAAAGTGTCCCGTGATGGTTGTCACGTCATTGGTTTTGCCACCAAAAAGCGCTAGGAAAGAATTGGATAAAAGAGTAGCGTCCCCAAGGGGCTGTTGATGACATAAGACTTACGTTTGAACTGACGTCATCATACCATTGCCAATTTCTAACATCATCCCTATGCCATGCTTAGGAAACTCCTCTAGAAAATGTTCTCTGAATTCGAGAGCCTCCGTATTCGTTGTACACCACCCCAGAACAAGTCAAATAGCCCCCTCTCCTCTTGACAATTCCAATAAGGACCACGAATCTGATTAATCAAACAAGCACCTCCCCAGTAGTCTCCAACAAACGGCAGAGGCTCCCAAAACCAAATCTCTATATAAAGCGACACATCTTTCTCAAGTTTGTGCACCTCCTCCTCCCACAAAACAGAGCTTGAGCTAAACCAAAAGCACAGTTCCCATGGAACAGCCACAAAAGCAAGCAACCCGCATAGCCCTTCTACCCAGCCCCGGGATGGGACACCTCATCCCCCTCGTTGAGTTCGCCAAGCGACTCGTCCACCACCACAACTTCATCAACGTTACCTTCCTCGTTCCCCTCAACGGGCCTCCCACCACGGCCCAGAAGTCCATCCTACACGACCTCCCAAGTACCATGAATTATGTCTTTCTCCCACCAGTCAGCCTCGATGATCTCCCCGAAGGCACCAAGATTGAACCTATGATTTCTCTCACGGTGGCCCGCTGTCTTCCTTCTCTCCGCGACGAGTTAAGGTCCCTTTCTCAGAGTAGTAACCTTGCAGCCTTGGTTGTCGATCTATTTGGCACGGATGCCTTCGATGTTGCTAGAGAATTTAACATCTCTCAGTACATTTTCTTTCCCAGCACAGCCACGGTATTGTCTTTGTTCCTTTACTTGCCAAAGCTCGACGAAATGATTTCTTGCGAGTACAGAGACCATCCCGAGCCGCTAAAAATTCCAGGGTGTGTTCCAATTCATGGCAAAGATCTGCTAGACCCGGTTCAAGACCGGAAAAACGAGGCCTACAAATGGGTACTCCACCACACAAAGCGCTACTGCTTGGCGGACGGAATTATGCTAAATAGTTTCGTGGAGTTGGAACCAGGAGCTATAAAAGCATTGCAAGCAGAAGAATCCGGTAAGCCACCTATATACCCTGTTGGGCCGCTTGTGAATATTGGTTCAAGGGACAAGGTTGATGGGTCCGAGTCTTTGAAGTGGTTGGACGACCAGCCACACGGCTCTGTGTTGTTTGTATCTTTTGGAAGCGGTGGCACCCTTTCTTCTGAACAGATTATTGAGTTAGCTTTGGGATTGGAAAATAGTCACCAGAGGTTCATTTGGGTTGTGAGGACCCCAAATGATAAGGTTGCTAACGCCAACTTTTTCAGTGTCGAAAGTCAGAAAGACCCTTTGAATTTCTTACCAAATGGGTTCCTGGAAAGGACCAAGGGGCGGGGGCTAGCTCTGCGATCTTGGGCACCACAGGCCCAAATCCTGAGCCATGGCTCCACAGGAGGGTTCCTAACCCACTGTGGTTGGAACTCCGTCCTCGAGAGCGTTGTAAATGGCGTTCCACTAATTGCTTGGCCACTGTACGCGGAACAAAAGATGAATGCGATAATGCTAACGGACATAAAAGTGGCATTGAGAGCAAAGCCTGATGAAAATGGGCTAGTAGGACGAGAGGAGATTGTCAGACTCGCCAAATCGCTCATGGAAGGGGAAGATGGAAAGAAGGTCCGCAGCCGTACGAAGGACCTCAAGGACGCAGCCGCCAGGGTTCTGAGTGAAGACGGATCCTCAATGAAAGCACTCTCTGAGTTGGCCTTCAAGTGGAAGAACACAAAAGTAAATTAAAATGTGCTTGTATTTCCCGTGTATGCCCTGCCCTACTGCACATGGTTGTATATTACTGTTGAGTACTGTTGGTGTTTGAACTACACGTGCTTTGAAGGGTAAGTGGGTTTCTGTTTTTTACCTTCTGCTTTTAATATTATTGTTATTTGTTTTCAATATTAAGTAGGTGAGAAAGTAGCCATAGAATTGCATACGGGGGCTTTTTTCGTGTATTTGAGATAAAAAGGAGTGGACCCAACTACTTTGAAATATCGTTACCTCATGATGCAGCGATTGCCCCTTAGCCAGAAGCGAAGTAGGTGGCTGGCATCGACATTGTGACCAGTCAATTACTGGATTTAATTGTCAAAAACTCCACGGAAATTAAAAATGGAATGCTGGGCTCATCTTCACTAGATTTCTCAAGAGTCCCTGTATCTGGTCAGACTTACACGCAGTCTGAGGTGGCCACAATCTGTCATCTAGAAGCCTATCCTTTCTTTCTTTCTTTCTTTCTTTCTTTCTTTCTTTCTTTCTTTTTCCCTAAACTGCACAGCATAGACTAAGAGAAGGATAAGATGTGAAGAATATAGAAATCATTGAAAATAACCGATTGAGTTACCATACACAACCAAGTTATTTGTCCAAATTTGACTGAAGAAGTACTAAAAAACTTTACTCTCTAACCCCCTATGGATCCAAGTTCTTTTTAAAGCAACTACTATCCTTTTCTTTTCTTTTCTCTTCATTTTATTTTTGACTTGGCAGCACAAGACCAAGATTTTAAGGAAGAAAACACAATTGAAAGATGAAGCTGAGGAAGATTTTCAGGGAAAACACTTCTTTTTTAAGGAAAAAGTGAGAATATTTGTCTTGCAAAAAGATTTTCAAGCGCGACATTGCCACGGGATTAAAGTTGGAGTTCCTCATAGGGTTAAGAAAAAGAGTGGGAAGGCACTGCCATAGAGTTGTGAGAAGATGCTTTTAGACTGTGACATCTAACTACCCCCACTTTTGGGGCCGAGCAACTTTAGAATAGTAACACCCACTGCCTCCTGTCTCTCCCACTCGCTTCCTTTTCCTCCTCTCATTCATTCGCCCAGACATGTGAATCGCTTGCCTCTTTCAATTCCCCCAACGTGTTTTGCACTGATGATGCTGACGCCTGCTCGTCGACCGCGTCGCGTTGCAGAAGGATGTTATCCTTAAATCCACGACTCTGATCGATGTTCTATGCGCAGAGGCTGATAGTTTGGCTGTTATGACGGTAAATATTTCGATAAAGACGAACGAAAATGTATATAGAAAATATACTTATGAATCATTTCCTGCTCAAAGTAGGGTCCTCTGCCTTTTAGGCCATAAGTTCCTTAGCCTTTTTTATCCACTCAACCCTCAATAATGATACAGCACCCTCAAACAGTACCTCAAGGGCCTACCCAGTCACCATCAGTTGTCAACTTTTCTCCACCACAAAGTAGTGAATGATTTCAACCAAATAAGGTTGAAAGCCTAAAAGAATATCCTCAAAGCAGAACAATAAGATATGCACAATTATTTTCCAATAATTGCTTGTTGGTATGTGGATAGTAGAATTATCTTCAAGAGCGGTGTCAAGTCCATAATTTATTCTGTTAAAGTCATTACCCTTGGGGGCCTGCACCTAGTCATGATATAATATTGAGGCTTTTGGTAAAGTTGCGGATTCAACTCTGGTAAATTCTTTGGGAGTGGTTGTGTTAATTAAGAAAAAGAAATGGACACATTTGACAAGAAACATCATGACATCATACTGTGAATCATGACTCGCTTGGAATCTTTGGGCTACTCCCAAAAGCTGCTGACCCTGGCATTGCTTGTGCAAGGGCCTTTAAGATTGGTACTTTAGGTGAAAGTTTTAGTCTTTTGATCAATCTAATACTGTACATTAAAATTATGTTAAATATGAACTTTCAAGACATTTAATCCGAAGTCGCCTTTAAAAGTTGGTAATCATATTTTGTACTCAAGTTCTGATACCTTCTCATTTTTAATAAATAGCTAGAGATTTTTTTATTTTTCTTATTGAATAGGAATATATGTATAAATTTTGTCAATTTAAATTTAAAAAAAAATTATAGAAGAGAGTTTTAGAGGAGATGCACGCAACTGAAAATGCATTTCAATTTATATAGCTCCATGTTTCAATAGCAGTACTAATATTTAAGACTCTATTGTTTAAAAAAATATAGAAAGATCTAAATACAATCGAAATTACCTTTAACTCTTCTCCCAGTGGTAAAGGCATGTTTCACATTTTTCTTCTTTTCTCTTTCTGTACAAAGAACCCGTTCAAATGGCAAGGGTATCTCTTTTGAAGTTGTCTCTTTCTTCATTCAATATACCACTGAATAAGGAAAAAAAAATTAATTCTATTATTTCATATATTACACTATGACCCTTATTTCTTTTGCGTTGTTTGTACTTCTTAAAAAGTAAAAATAATAAAAATACAAAATATCTCCCACTTTATAATGCATTAAATTGGTTTTGTTGATACCATCATTTTAGAAAAGCTATTTTTTAGGATTTTAATTTCTTTTAAGAGATGGGGTCTTTTAAGGTTACTTTCAAGAAATTTTACTTCTTAAAGGACGATTAATAATATTTCTTAGGGAGCTCTTTGTTAGGGGTCTTAAGTGATAGTTATAATTGCTTAGAGTTTTGACGGGTGTCATCTTCGTAGTTCAAGTGCGGACCACAATGGAACCTGTCTTTGTGTTCTTCACGGACCATTCCTAAAAGCTTACTTTTTTCATTACAGAGAGAAAAAGAACATGCCGACATTCAATCCAATTGCTAAAGGAAGCCACTTTTCATCTTTTGGACGTTCTATATCACTATCGAGGTCACTTTTGTAGGCTTTGGGATCTTTAAAGTGTATATTGCGTACCGAACTCTTCTTTAAAAAGAATTAGAGGGAGTTCATTCATTGTAGAACTCAACATCGGGTTGTAATAACTCTCCTAGACGTTTTCTTTATCACGATAAGATTTTTTTTTTGTCTTTTATTAATATGTAAGTTTATTCATAATGTTAGAAGTATAGAAGCTAAAGAATATTTTCTGACATTACAAAACTTATCTATGCATATGAAATTCTGATAAAGGTTCATAATAATGAAACATTGTCCAAAATCATTTTTTGGCTGTAGATTTGCAGGATTTAGTCTCCAATTTTATAATCGTCATTGATCAATATTGAATTAGAGAAAGAATAATAATATTTGAGCTATCAAATTGATTCATCATCGAGAATTAAATAGTATAACATTCATCATGCATGACATTTGGTTGAATTCAGCACGAAAACCACCATAATACACTTTGCTGCGAATGGCTATTGTTTTGGCCTGTTGCACTGATTATATAATCCAATTCAACTCTGACATTGGTAAATACTGTTTACTTTCGATAAAAGAAAACCAATCAAAAAGCTGTCGAAAACCTCTCGCCAAGCTATCTGGAAGGTGCTTTTGCCCTTTGCCCTAGGCCTAGTGGAGTAGGTCCGAGAAGGATCCTGTTTGGGAGGCATTTAAAACCTTCTTGAAGCTTTGGGCAAGTTCTTGGGCTTGGGTGAACTTGAGCTGTTTCGTCTAGGCCGTTTGACTAGGAGCGATTTAGTTTATTGATGTTGGGTCCTTATGATGTTTTATGAGTTCTCCAACTTGTAGAGGCCCCTCTTTTTTTTTTGGAAAGATAAATTATATAAATAAATATTAAATACACACTATATCTATGAAAAGATAAAAATTATATATTTTTAAATTTTACTTAAAATAATATTTTTTTAGAAGAATTTTACATTTATAAATAAAGAAACTCTCATTTGTATTACTTTATCTACTCTCACTAAGAGAATATGAATATCAATTTTTTTTTCTTAAAAGTGTCCTTCATTTTGTTTAGCTTATGTATAATAAATGTAAGTTAAAAAAGACATCTTGAGAAGTTTAGTAGTCAAATCCATTCTTGTAATTGCTTTGATCATTTCTTCATTTCATCCTCCAATATTACATCGGATTCCATTTTGGGTGAAAATACTTCTCCAAATCCTCATTGTTTATGCACATTCAAAAAAGATATGAATTCTATTTTTTACATGCAACTAATAGAAATCACAATATATATTTACCAAAGAAAGTTACCATATAATTTTTGTTATTGTAAAAATTTGTTCATACAAACAAGTTATCCAATGAAATTATGTTTGCAAATGCAACTAATCCAAATTAAATCTACCAATCTACTATTTCATCAACTTGTCAAAGATTGTTATAATTTTTTTGGAAACAATAAGCATAATTGGAGAAAATATAGATAAGTGTGGGCTTTAGCTTGAGGAGACCCCCCCCCCCCAAAAAAAAAAAAAAAACTCTAAGCCATGATACCTTTTATGTCTAGCTATATCATTGGAGTTCTTTTACACTTTCTACTATAAATCCATTTATTCCATAATGAAGCTTCTGAAAAATTTATAAAATTTCAAAACATACATTCTAAAATGAATCAATTCCAAATTTTAAGATTTGGTAAACCTAATCCCCTT
This sequence comes from Casuarina equisetifolia, assembly GCA_028551475.1. Classification (NCBI taxonomy): domain Eukaryota; kingdom Viridiplantae; phylum Streptophyta; class Magnoliopsida; order Fagales; family Casuarinaceae; genus Casuarina; species Casuarina equisetifolia. The sequence continues at coordinate 11,180,172 of CM052355.1, forward strand.
TCTTTTTTTAGTAAGCAATAATTTGTCAAGCTACTTTGTGATAATGATGCACATCTATATTATATGTTTATAAGAATTTCCTTGTTTTCTATCAGTGTGGTACTCACACATCCTTACAAGGGTTATCTATTTAGGAAATTAGGCTAAGTTTGAAGTACCCTTGATCTATTTTAGATCAAAATTGAATATATTTAAAATAGTTTGCCACTTAAATAATACTTGCTTAGATTCCAAGTTTTTAACGTCCTTCTTTAGAATCTCTTACATGGATTGGAAATCAATTGTTAAAAGGAACTTCTAATTTAGAAGGTTGCTTTGAGATTTGAAGATACATAGCATAATGCTAGCACTTTTTTTTTACCCCTTTTTTATAGGAGAATAATTTTGTTGGATCAAATTTTAGTTTTTTAAGGTGAATTGGAATATTTGCACTTCCCATTACTTATTTATTTTTATATTTTACCATTTCATAATTTAGATGCATCTATCTTCACAATTTTGTGAGATCTTAGATGTGCAAGATGTAGGCAAGGCAATTTCTTGACTTGCCTATTACCCTTCCCAACTCTATTAGTATCAATAATTGTTCATGTAATAAACCTTTGAAACTAGGACTTATCCAATAGTTGATTAGGAAATTTTTCAATAAACTAAATCACTTGCTCTATCAATGTGATAGTTCCACATGTTTTAGAGACACATAAATATTTGCATTTATAGCTTGGATTAATCTAGTATGCTTTAAGTGTTGGTCAACACCACAAGAGAAGACCAGAACATTATCAATATACAATATCATGAATCAAATAGCAAATTAAACATTTTATTCATCATCTACTAGTATTTCAATGATGCATTATTTAGTCCAAATGATATAACATGCCACCTAAACTTTTCAAAAAGAATGGTAAAAGTAGTCTTATATTGATCCTTTTCCTTGACATAGATCTAAGAAAACCTAGATTTCATATCAAACTTTGAAAAGACCTTAGCATCATAAATGTTGGAATATAAATTTTGCTTAAAAATATAAAATAAATATACTTTAGCACTTTTGATATATAGATGAATACTTGCTGTTAGTAATGAACTATTATATTAAGTAATTTCAAATCTTAGAAATAAGTAATTTTAGGTCTTAAAGAAGCAAGCTTGCTTAAATGACTTGGTTATTATTAAGTCACCTAATAACACCTCTCTAAAGCTAGTGGTTGGTAGAAATTAAGAACATAAAGCTTATGAAGGAGGATGTTAATGAGCTTCTAATGCCTTAGTTAACATACCTATTGGTTGGTCCTTGGTCTCTACATGTCCTATCTTAATGAACTAATTGTGAATTTTCTCTCATGTGAAATGACTATTGACATTGATGTACTTCCTTCTTTGATGGACAATCAAGTTTGTTATAAGTTACATGACAGTCTTCTTGTAACAAAACAAAGTAATAAGATGAAGAATTTGTACTCGTAGATGTCACAAGTTGTAATATCCATGACACAATACTATACTTTTGTAAAAGATTTGGATATCATTCCTTGTTTTTTAATTTTTCAAGAAATCAGAAAATTTCAATGCATAATGCAAAACTTAGTGAGTGATTTTCTTCTCATCTTGCATGTGGCAAAGTTAGAGTTGCAATAAGCTTGTATAGCAAAACTAAAAGAAGAAGGAATAAATAACCCCAAAACCAAGCATCCTTTCAATTACCTTATGGCTTCTTCCAAATGTGACTTGGGATAGATGCATAGTACGCTTATTCTCAATCATTGTGAAACATATAAAGGACATGCCCTTGATAAAAATGTCTATTGGTTGGTCAACTAGAGATAAGAAATAAACTAATAGTTGAACATGTTGTATGTGTCCTCTAAGGAAATGAAAATTTATCATCAAACAACAACTTTTTGGTTCCATGAACCGTAAGAGATTATAGTTGATTTAAAAAAGACACGAAAACCTCTAGTGGATCTTTTGTCATCATGATTGCCAGCCCAATCTAGATCAAAGTAAGCATGGAGTGAGATAGAGAAGTTGCATGTGATATGAATATTATGGCAAGAAATGTCTAGAAGGAGGCATAAAATGCATTTTACTATTTACCAATGTGTGATTGTCATGACATAAATAAATTGACATGCAATTTTTACAATAGATGCTTATATATTAGGCCTTGTTAATGTGAGGTGCTACACAACATCTATAGTGCATTGAATCTAATAAAGAGTCACCATCTTTAATTGATGGTATAGGAACTGTGATACAAGGTATAGAGAAAACTTTTAAAATGCTCACTTTGGCATGAGTTATTATCTTTAGTGCAAATTTTGCCTAATGAAGGACTATTCCTTTAAAAGTTAGTTGGACTTGATTTTCAAGAAAATAGTGTAGGAAACCTAAGTGCTTTAAGTTGAATTTTTTTAAGTGTGTTTATTTGTTCTAACAATGATGCATTAAGTGATTTTGTCAAAATGGTATCGTTAACATAAAGGAGAAGAAAAATGCTATAATTCTCTTTATGACTTATGAAAAGAGAAAAGTCAGCTTAAGAAAGTTAAAAGCCTAGTCCTTGTAGAAAAGAACTTAATTGTTAGCGCTAGGCATAAGGAACTTATTTCAAGCCATATAGTGAGCATCATAAATGACAAACATGATGTAGTTGATAATCATTTACAAATCCTAGGGGTTATGACTTGTAAACATATTCTTGTAAGTGTTGTGGAGGAAGGCATTTTTAATGTCTAATTGTAGAAGTGTTCCATTGAAGTAAACTAATGCAGTAATTGTTCATAGAGTAACATGTTTGGTTGCAAGGCTAAAAGTATTCATGTAGTCAATGTTAAGTTATTTATGAAAACCTTTAGCTACTGAACAAGCTTTATATCTTTTAAGAGAACTATCAAATCTAAGTTTCACTTTGAATATCTATTTGCACCATATGAGAACTATTTTGGATTGAAAGAGGACAAGTTCTCACATTTGATTTTTTTTAATAAGACTTGTATTCCTCAACAAATGTATCACACCATTTTGGATCTTTGACTGCTTTGGTGAATTGGTAAGTCTTACATAAGAATGAGTAAAATTAACTAGTTTATAAAGTTTATAAGTATGTTTGCTTGTGAGAGTGCGATGAACTATTTTACCGTTTTTGTCATCTAACCATGGGATGGGATGTGATGGTAGGTTTGGTCGGTTAGGTGGGATAGTGGATTAGGAGGCGGGCTTTATAGAAATGGGCTGCATATGACAATACTTGTGTCTTGTTGCTCCAATAGAGGTGAGGGTATGGGAGGTAGATTTGGGCTTTTGAATTGGATATGTTTTGTATTTTTTGTGGATCAATGAAAGGATATATATTTTTTCATCAAAAAGAGCATTTGTAATATATATATATATATATATATATATATATTATTTGTTGTACGTGATGGCCAACGATGTCCGTTGTACCCACATGAGTGTCGAAGAAATACTCATTTTCTTGACCTTGGAGTCAATTTATGAGGAGTTTATGGTCGTAGATTTGGATATGTGCATAAGTGAGATATTTGAGGGATGATGCCCAATAGCCTTTGCCTAGATGAGAGGCTATTTAATACCAAAGTAGGAAGCTTGTTTATTATGTGTGGCTATCTTAAAGGTAAAATCTCAAAATTGGAGTGGCACTTTTGCTTGATTTATCATTGATAGTCCAACTTTGACAAATATGTGATGTTTTCTTTCAAAAGAGTCATCTTCAAAAGGAACAAATGGACTTGAAATTCTTTGATAGATGACCAATTTTCACAGTAATTAATAAAATGGTGTTAATAAGAATTTCATTGCACCATTACTTAGATATTTTTATTTTTTAAAATTTAATCTCTGCAAGTTTATAAAAAATTGTAAGCGGTTTGGAGAAATAGGTCTCCTGTATGAAGTGGGTAGAACCGCATAAATTTTGAATAATAATGAATAAAAACGATATAATATTTACTTTCACTCAATGGTTTGACTAGTGATGGTGCCTGAATATCAGAGTGAATTAGGTCTAAGGGGGCATACGATACATTGTTGGTGGAAGGATAGGGTAGGCTTTTAGTTTTGCCAGTGTTGAACTACATACATGACGTGGGTGATTTTCCTTAAAAAATTGTTTTTGTGGAATGAAGCAACTTTATTATTGTATGATAGGTCGCATGGCGTAAACGCTTGTGCCATCGAACCAATCGCTTTGTGGCGGCCAATGAGGTAAATGGTTGCTACATTTGTGCCAAATACTGGACGCAATAAAGACCTTTGTCACGCTTGTCCTTAAGAATTCTTTAAATCACAGTATGTGGAATAGAATAAGGAAACACAATCATTATTTTCTTGTAAATTGTGCAACATATAGTAGGATCTTGGAAATAATTGGTACAACAAGAACATTGTTCATAGTAGTTTGAGATGCGGTTGGTAAATCACTTTTATGTGCTATCGGGAGACCAACGCTATCACCGACAGTGAACTCTTGATTCCAACATACAAGATCAAATTTTGAGGTAACTTGAGCTAACAGTAATATGATTTATGACTTTAGAGTTAGGTAACCAAGCCAAATCTGACGTTGTAAATAGCGGTGGCAGTGCACTATAATGTACCTGTGGATTGTTGTTCTGAGTTTAGGGAGAATTGTACCAACAATTGTTTGCATGATGGGCAAATATCCGACATATTTGACAAGTATTCAATTTGAGGTGATCTCTCAACCTGACAGAGTTAAGGAGGCCGTTGGCAAGTAGGGATTTGTTGAATAGTGGGTCAAATCAAGGTGAGCCTTATGTGTGAGGAGAAGGCCAATTGGATCTTCTCGGCTTAGCATTTGATTCCTTGTATGAATCAATATGGCAGTTGCCAGTGATGCAAATTCAACTCTATGAAAAGATGAGGCAGATATTCATTTTAAGTTATGAGTTCCCTGATTGCTTCGAGTTGATAGAAGATACCATTAATCTCTTGGAGGAACTCGATTATAGTCCTGTTCCCTTTTATGGTCGTCTGTAATTTTAGACGATGGGATGAAGCTCGTACCACGTTTTGTGTGGCAAATTCCTTCGTCAAGGCATGCCAAACCTCAGCGAAATGCTTATATTTCGAGAGGCACGTCACAATGGGGTCAAACGAGGTATTCAGAATCCAGCCAAATGCAGTCTAATCTCATGTGTCAACCTGCAAGAATATTCGCATCCTCATCTGTCTTAGAGAAGAACTCCAGTAGGCATGGATAAGTACCATCTAATATAGGCAATAGACGACGGGCTCGAAGGTAAGGAGTGATCCTTGCCTTCCAGACGAGACAGTTGGGATCCTCTGGTATTGCTCCAACTGCGAGGACATATTCCCAATAGGGGCAGCAACACATCTCTTGAAGGAAAATCCTTATTTGGTGGAATCGATGGCTTGAGGCAAGCTTTCCTTTCCTGTTTGTGGTGCACTACGGCAGGAAATTGGTAGGTGAGTTTCCTTTTCCAGGCACGATTCCTTGAAGAAATCTTGCACCACATTTGGTGTAGCTCAAACCCTTCCTTTTGTTGCTAAGAATTGAGTGTCGTTTCTAATAGAGGATTGTGCGATTCGTTTTACTCGCGCTGCCACGGTGGGTTAAGCGAGGTGTTGTCGCGCTCAATGTTAGGGACAGCCGGGCGGTGCAAGCTCCCCCTTGCAAGGGCTGACGTGTTCGTGTCATGCACTTGTCCTTGCGAGGGCTAACGTGGTCGAGCTGTGGACGGATGGTGTGACATAGCGAGTCAGTGCTAACATGGAAAAAATACTAATTTTATCCTTTAACATCTGTCACCATCTATTGTGACCATAATTCCGCGATAAAGATTGCAAACAATTCGATGCTTTATCAACACACCAAGTAAATTGAAATTGATTCTCACTTCATTCAAAAAAAAAAGTCTCATAAGAATTGTACATTTGGGGACTTTGAATCAAATGCGTAATGTACTAATCATACCTTTGAGTGTGAAACAACATCATTACCGACTCTCCAAGCTTTAGTTGAGGGGGTATTGGACATTGAGGCTTGACATGGCAAAGTATCATTGGACCTTGACGACATGGCAGCCATGGCGGATAGGCTCAACAATGAGGGTAGAAGCTCTTTTCTATAAGGTCAGGCTGCAGCAACTTTTTGAATGTTTCAATACATATAGCGTTGCAACGGAAAACTGGGTAAGTGCAGTCCTTCCCTATGTCCATCGATTTAATTTCCTTATCTATAAGGGTATGGTGATTAGCCATTTTTGTTCTTGAGTTTGTAAGTTGTCAAGCTTGCTTTCCTTTATCTGGGTTTGCTGCCAGCTATTTATTTTGCAAGGATTTTCTCTAGATATTGTGCAAACATCACAAAACATTTGCCCAGATCGTGTTTTTCTTCAAGAATTGGGAGAACGGTTTATATGAAACCAAAGATAAAGGTGCGGATACTCTCGAAGTGAGGTGATTGAAGGATACGTGATGTGGTAAAGGGAATAGAAATAACAGTTTACGTCAAGTTGGGCTGTTTATAGGTTAATGAGTTAGGCATAAGAGGGATGAGAAGCAGGTTCAAGGCATATGTCAATAGGGGTCAATTGCATATGGTTTCAGTATAGGAAAAAGCTGATTCAATTATTATTGTTAAAATAAAAAAAGACATGAAAGATAAAATTTCATCAATCAAAAAAATAAAGTATATAAATTATAATAATTTTTGTAAAAATTTTAAAATTTATTAAATATCATTTTTGAGTCTAAATAAAAATGTTATAAGTGAACAATTTATATATTTTTTGTTTGTGGTGTATAATACTTGACCTTTTATCTAAAAAAAAAAATTGCTAATTTTGGGAAACACACACAAGACTACATTTCCAAAACTATAGTAGTTTGACAGCCCGAAAGAGTACATTTCCAAAACTATAGTAGATTGACAGCCCCAACAATAGGCTTTGGAGTAGGAGTGGGCTACTTATAAGAGACGGCGGGGTTCTCCCAATAGATCTTTCCAAAGACCAACTTGATGATGGCTGATGCTATTTAGACAGGATGGCAAAACCTTACTCCCATCACTCTCATGGGCTTCTCTTCTTGTATGACCCATCCGGTGCCAAACTGTCAGACTAAGTGAATCTAAGCTACATACCTGTTATTGAAACTACGTTTTAAGTTGTTTTTAATAGCTCCTTGAAATTAGTTATAACGTCAACTTCACGTAGCAAAAAGTCAAGATATAATTTGGTACGTATACCACACTCCCACAGTCTTCTACCTAAAAGGAGACTGACTCTTTTTATGGGGTCTCAGTGTTTTTTAGTCGTACAACAGTTTGAATAAAGTCACTTTCACCTAATGGAAAGCTAAAGGATGACTCGATATTCATACAACGCTTTCTCGATCTACTACTAGGACTGAGACTAACTTTTCAAAGTGTAATAATCTCTTCTGTTCTTATTTTCAACATTGTCGTTAAAACTTACACCAGACACCACTATTGCATCAAACGGTTTCATAATGTACCTAATATCATTTGTCATGACTTAGAAAAGCACTAGTCATATATCAAGATGACTACTCAAATTGCAATTGATGCTCCCAAAAATTATTTCATATGATCTACTTTTACTTGGTGAATGACCAATATAGAAGTTAGCCCGAACGCAGCTTCTTTAAAATATTTTCTAGCTAATACGGAATTAACATTTTGGAGTATTGAAATAACTGCACTAGAATCTTATTAATAATTTTAGGAAACTCAAACAGTAATACTAACTAGTCCTCCAGGAGTAATGGCACAAATATATGACTGAAATGTAATAACATTGATAACTAAAACCTTATGCAAGACTTTGAATCAAATGTCACATGCCCGACCAATAGTATTATGTTAACCAAAACTCAGTCAAACAACAAATGGAGATGGTTGACTGAATAATAAGATATGACCAGGAAATTTGGGCTTAAGACATTCACCAAAAAAACAAAAAAGAAGAAGAAGAAGAAGAAGAAGTCAAGTTCTGAGTGAGATCTACTGGTCCAACACACATAAAGGAAACGAGGTGGAGGCACTATCCATATGAACATAAAATTATTAATCTCAAAAATAAAGTCTCTTCAATAAATAAAGACGGGTTGCCAATAAAGGAAAGATGACGAAATTATTAAGTGTTTCAAATAAATCTCTCAAAATTGTAGAGCATGAAAATAAAAGACACCTAGCATGTAGTAGTGACCTTTTCCTTTTCTAAATAAGTCATTTCTCTTGTATAAAACACGGGTCATTTTCTATGTAAGGAGGCATCGAACCTTACTTTATCTTGTAATAATTTTTAAAATAGTAACTTTTTCTTCTGCTTTCATATAAACTTGTATACTATAAAATTCTAGTGAACGGTTATAATTGATATCATGGGTTTATAGCTTTGAAAATCTTATTGCTAGAAATTATAGATAATGACATATATCTAACTTAAAAGTTTAAGACATTAAATAAATAAACAAAAAAATTTTATAAACTACTCTCCTAAACTATTATATTTCCATGTAAAACTTAACAAGTCCCTTTACCTCAAGTGTGGGGAAAAGATTGGCACTTGAGTGAAAAGGTAAAGGCTAAAACTTGGACTTTGATACCAATGTCAAAAAAGCTCAAAAATTAACTTATAAGTTGAAGGAATAGATTTATATTTAAGTATTATCTAACAATTATTTCTTTCTAATATGAAATATTTACATTAATATTTCCCGTACATTAAATGTACTTGAAAGGATTAAAGTTGATTAGGAGTTGAAATGAATCAACTTAGATTTTGATACCTTGTTAAAAATTATAAATGACTTATGTTCCCCCTAAAATCATTAAGCATTAAGTTGAGATATTTATCTTTTTATAAGCCACTCTCCCAAGTTATTATATTCCCTTATGGGACCTTAACACATCTTATATTTATCAAAGTTTTTCAAGTTTTACACTCTCTATCTATTATTGTCCATTATATAATTTCTATTTATTACGAACTCATATTCCTTATATTTCTTTGAGGCCTTTATCTTCTTATAAAAGTGTGAGGCACGGTTGGCATTTAACAAACTTTTTCATTGCTAAATGATGCCATTGTTAACTATAGTTGGTAATCGAAACTATCTATGTTTTCTTTGGTGCCTAGAACCCAAATTTCACAACAAAGATATTTGATCTTCACAACAACTAGAAATAAAGCAACATAAAGTAACAATTAATAGAGAATGAAAAACTTAAAAAGTTTGATAAATTATAAATATACCTTAATTATAAGAATTTTAAAGTTGTAAGGCTCAAATACGAATTACCACCATACACTAGAATGTTTTCTATAGGATACTCAAAAGTTTGTTTGAAAGCAAAAAGAAAAGTTGTTATTCTAAATATTATTATAAGAATAAAGTTCGATGGATCTTTACATATTAAATATCTATTTTTTATACAAAAAAGACAACTTTTATTTGAATGTTATATGACAGAAACTAAGGAGAAAACAGAGAATTAGAAAAAGGAAATTATTTATGTACTTAAACCTAACAATGTTAGGTCTATTGATAATTCAAAGATGTACATTCATAAGAAGAAAAGAATTTCCTATAAATCTATTTCCCAAAGGATAAGGATTTTTTATAAAACTATTTCATAAAGGATAAAGATTCCCGCTATACATGAAATAACCATAAAATAATAATTACACCATATCTCTAACATTATACAATCAAAAATTGTATGTTGATAGGTTCTTAAGACTTACCTTAAGAGTGTCTAATCATGAACGTTTTCTACAATGCTTTTGATGACTTTCTTGATGATCCATGTAGAGCGTTCATCTTTGCTCCAAACCACAAAATGGGATTACCCTGTGAATTGACTTCCCATTATACTCACTATCTTAGCTACAATAACAAATAAGATTTTTCCAGGCTCTGTTTCACTCCCCAGCCGGGGTTCCTTTCAACCTTCCCTCATTTTCTTCTACTTCACCAACACTCACCCACTTGTATCTCTACTTAGAAGGTGGTCCTTGCTAATTCACACGGGATTCCCACGGCATTCACACGGGATTCACCGTCTAGGATGTGTTATCTTTACCTAGTTTCACACTATCATCGATTTAAGAGATAGGTACTTATCTCCTTGCACACTATAAAGGAGATAAGTTCTAAAGGAAGTATCCAAACAACACTTCATCGAACATCTTAGGATAACTTAATCCAATTACATAGAACTCAAAGATTTCGCATCTGATATGTCATGTCATTGGCTTACTCTTGTGAGAATCAATTGTGATTTAGACCAATAAGACTTTATGCCTTTATTATCCATCACCATTGTCCACTTAACATGATCTAAGAATAAAAGTGTTTTTAGAAATCGCGATTACTCAGTCAAAAAGCAGTTTTACCCAATTATAATCGACTAATGTTATTTTTGTTGCAGGCAGAATGGTTAAATGAAGTGCTGAGCCAAAAATGTGAGCTTCAGGCAGTTACAAGCAACAAAGGAATTTCGTAGGAGGTATCACCTGTGCAAGTTGAAGATACCTGTAGGGCAGATCGGAGATATACTCGACGTGGAGCTGTCCCCGTTGCTGGCGGATTTCTGTGTGCTTGTCCTCATATGCACTGAGATGATGTCACACGAGTGTTCATAGCGTGCTCAGGATACGGGGGTGAATACGATCACTGGCTACAAGAACGGATGTCGAAAAATGATCAATTACATTGGTTCCACCGAGTTTCGAGCACATGGCTACCCGGCTTAAGACCAGAAATGGAGATTGAAAAATTATATCGGTTTACTCGAGGCAAAGGCACAATCTTGTTTCTCAAAAACAGACACTGGAATTGTCAAATCCGAAACAAAATCGATTAGAACAAAGTTAAAAAACGAGGGATATTGAACAGAGGAAGTACAGCTACAGATACTCATTATCTTATTTCCTATACTTCTACAGTTGCTCATGGCTACCACCACGGGCTTTCAAACTACCTACAATGGTCTTCACTTGTATGAACACTCTGCATCTTTATTTTAATGCGGCTCCGACAGACAAGAGCACTGACTAATGTTTCTCTTTTCCCTTTCGTGTGCGATGAGCTGAAGGAAGACATTAGGCGAAGAAGTCTGTGTGGTCGAATGGGAAATTTGGATCAAGATCAATCTTATCGAGTGGGAAATCCATATGCCCAATGGGTGAATTGGTGGCCGAGGTAGGAGCAGAAATTGTTTCAGTAAGATCAGATTCCGAAGTATGCACGTTGTGGCCGAGTCCATAGCTGTTCATATGGCATGGTGACATCGAGAATAAGTTGGATTCAGATGTTGCCGGTGATAAAAAGGTTGGAGAAAGACTACTGATGAAATTGTTCTCCAACATGGACTCGCAGAAAATATTGGCGTCCACATCTTCGGTTCCAATTGGTGTAGACGAGAAGGAAAATGATGGAAATATGTCACACTCCGCAGTGTCCAGGTCCTCAGTCTTAACTATAAGCCGGCCTCCGAAGTTGCAAACCATATCCTGCGGTGCCTTTTCCTCGTGATTTTGTGGTGGATGATAATCAGTCCTGTTCTCTGCTAATCTTTGACTTTTCGTGGATGCTGATGCGACGTTGGAACGAGAGGTTTGGCAGCAAGTATGCCGTCCTCGATAGGTAACCTCGAAGATTGATGGGTCTTCATCCGACCTTTGAACTTGCTTTGTGGCCAAACATCCCTGAGCATTTCGATGAGTACATCTGTAGTAGCCCCTGCAAGAGAGACCACCTCTGGTTAGGAATATAACTTCCAAAGTTCTTACAAACTTTCATAATAATGAATGCTGTTGCCTGTGTATATTCCTTTGTTTGATTACACCAAAGTGGTTGGAAATAGATACAGGGGAAAAAGGGGGAAGAAAAAGTTTGAAGTGTATGAAAACAATTAATTAATTTTCAAAATGATGCTTGTCCTTTTCTTTATGTCATGACATGGGTTGTTCTCCTTCCAGTTAGAAACCCCAAGAAAATTACAAGATTATAAACACGGTCTTTTGGTCCAAGAGGTTGGCTTGCTGGGACCAGGATTCGACATTCTTAAATGTTAAAAGTAGTGTGTTAAATCACTTATGAATGCTTCACGCCAAACTAGCTGCTATAACAGAACTTAGCCTAGCAAGGAACAATCAATTTGTCGAACGACAAACCTCACCATCATTAGTCTAATTGTCAGAAAGAAACCACGTCAGTACTTAAAAATCATTATCTCTTTACCCAATTTCCTACTCAAAAAACAAGTTAACCGATTCATGTTGTCGATATATATGGTAGTCCCGTTTTCTAGTCTGATCTATGTGCTATTGACGGACGATTCAAGAGCCTAAGGCGGGTCCGGCACAAGCCAAAAGGAACTCCGACGTGGGATAGGACGGTTAAAAAATTGGGTGGAAAGAGGCTTCTCACCTAGGAAACCTTGCTCCAAGGATGTCTTTCTGCCCATATTTCCTCCAACTGTAGCCATCATCTTGCTGCCCTTCTACCCCAGTACCAGAACAGATCTTGACTTGCTCTGTCCATCGGGGAAACGTCTTCCTATAAAACACAAAACGAAAGCCCCACCCAAATCAGTTGGTATTGCCTTACTAATAACGGTGGTGCCAAGAATCGGTTTAAGATGTAAATTTACCTCTTCTTGAAGACACCGTGCTTAGAATCTTGGTCAGAACCCTCACCCCTCGGGCTACAATTGCCAAAAGAAGCCGGCGATTCGAGGGAGTTAGAAATGGGCTTGGATTCTCCCACGCAAGCATCCCAATTTAGCTTAGAAAGTGCTTTCTCATAACAAGAAAGTATCCTCTCAACCAAGAGTTGTTGTGTTTCGTGCGGCGTAGAAGGGTGAAGATGCTTCATAAGCTGCTTAGCTAGCTCCTTCCCTTGACTCAGCTCAGCGATCAGAGTGCTTTGATCGCAACCTATACTCTTTTCCATTTTGGAAATAACAATTCTATGACTTGGAGAACGGTAGCGGTGGCCTAAATATCTGGAGAGCAAGTAATGGAACGAAGAGCACCAAAATGAAGCAAATGCTATCTCCTCTGAAGGAGGAGCATTGGAGATTCAAGGGTAAGAAGAATAAAGATGTCCGAGAGGGAAGCGACAAAAGGGAAACGGTGAGAGACCGAAATCTGCAGAATCAAAGGCTGAAGCGTCAGTAAATCCTAGCAGGGTATTGATTAAGGACACTCTTCTTCTATCAATCGACTTGCTATAAAGATTGAATAAGCCTGTATAGGTTGTCGAGATGTGGAAGAAAAGTAACCTGAAACTCCAATGGATATGATGATAAATGGCTAAGAACTCGACGGAGCCACTAAGCTATAAAGCTCGAGAGAGACAGGGAGTAGAAAGATTTTTTCTTACTTTTTATGGGCAAGCGCTAGAACTGGAATTTGGTGTAAGAGGAAAAGCCGTAGTGTTGTCGAAGGTGGGAGGAAGGAGGGAGATATAAGCGAGAAAAAGGACGGAAAGGAGAAACTTTGACCGAGGAAAACCGAGTGCGGTCTACTTCTTCCCGGACGGACCACTTTTTCCTGTCATGGATTTATATAAAAAAATTGACGGAGAGAACAGAGAACTTCTACTTGCTGACCACTTCAAACCCCAACCCCCAAAGAGGGTCACCAAACTCTCTAGCACACCCACAAGTAGACCCAAATCTCCCCATTATGAAAAAACAAGCTCTCTCTCTCTCTCTCTCTCTCTTTCAGAGCAACAACGCGGAAGAAAGTTTGAAGATTCCTTGTCTCGCGTTCAGAGTAACAACGCGGAAGAAAGTTTGAAGATTCCTTGGCCACTTTCCTTTACGCTTAAACTCATGACTGTCAAACTATAATTTTTATATGGGACACGTGGTCATGCTAAAAGAAGAGGATAAAAAAGTAAGGCTCTAGATGAGGTACGGCCACCTGCGTAACGGTCAACCCATGGATTACGTTGATATGATTCGTGAAACATTGTACGCAACAATGAAAACATAACATACATAACATACATACATATCTTACATAACATACATAACATACATAACATACATATCTTACATATCTTCCGTATTTCATCAAATCTGTTCAAATGATGTCTTAGATCGAAATACGGGAATTTATTTATTTTAGATTTAAAATATTTATACCTGTCAGAATAAAGAAAACCTTACTTCAAAACTGACCACCCACTCAAGTATAAGTCAGAATTTAGTATCAAATTTTCAGCATTTCATGTCGAATCAACTAATCAAAACGACCCTTTTTTATATTATTTTATTTTATCTAATTTGGGAAAAGACGAATGAATTCTTGATTTGGTAAAAAAAATTTCCAAAATCATGTTACTGCATACTTGTTTTTCAAGAAAGAAAAAGGGTAATTATCAATGATTGAAATACTCTATTTTAGAATTTTCAACTAATTCTTCTCTTGGGAATCATTGATTTGACTTTTCTGACAGTTTTGATACTTTACAACCACTCTAATGATTTTCCCCATAATTAATTATTTACTTGGTAGGTTATGGAAGCCAAAAACATGGATTAAAAGAAATCGGAGGTACAAAGGACTTGACCTTGATTAGCGTCTCCACTGGACTGGAAATGCGCTCGTGATATTCTGAGAATGTGGAACAGGGTTTTAAGAAGTGTAACTTGTGATTCATTACAGATCTATCCTCACAAATGGACAAGAAGTTATTGTATTAAATAAATGTCAAGTGCCCAGGTCGTACTCTTTGTGCAGATTTTAAAATGCTTATAAGTAGTTAACAACGATCTGGGTTCAAATTATTGTAGAACGTGGAGAGATGTAACACTACAGTTGTTTAACAATAAATCACTGGATTTGAGAACGATTCAACTTTGCGTCAGAAATGCTTGGCCTTGTCCAATTTCCCCTTCAAGATGCCAACAGGGTTCCTGCATGGCTGAAGTATATTACCTAAATTTTACTTATAATCTTTTATATATAAACAACTCTAAGTATGTGAAGGTTGGTCCAAAGCTTGTAGTTTATGTTGATTATAAGAGGAACTATTAACAAATTTGTGGTACTACATGATCGAATCTTACATATATATAAGGAAAATGTCTCCGTACCCTTAAAACACTTTAATCAACTTTTAGTTAAGATTTAACCATTCAACCGTTTGCCCGCAACTTCTTATGTGTTACTAAGAAACACCTGTGGAACCTTCTGATTCACTATATGCTTTGCTGGTCTTGCTACAGTGAGCCATACGATAACTTTTTCCTGTAATTTCCACCAACCACTGACAAAAGGCTTTCTGTGCTCTTCCTCGCTGTCCCCTTGAAGTCAGAATTCTTTTCAATGAAGGAACATGCTTGAGATTCTGGAGCTTCAACATTCCTCTGTTCAATAACTTTAAATATTCCCTTAACCCCGAGCTTCAAAGGCTCATCAGCAAGACATATCTTCCCTAAGTTACTATTGACATAATTCTTCATGATTTTCTGATGTTGCAGTAGAGTACAACACTACTCTTAACATCAATAATCTATGATCATATTACTGTCAAGACAAAAAGCCAAAACATCCTGATCCTTATTTCTCACTTTCTTTGGTTGCAGACCATGTCCTTTTCTTGTGTGCACTTGTTTCAATGTTTTAACAATTTCTACATTTTTAACTTATTTCTCTACTAGGATCTTGATGTTTCATGGTTTGAGTCTCTCTTAAACTCTCTCTCCTTATCTTAGATTTTGGGAGCTGAGTAAAAACCTAATGTCTCCCTCAATCCTTTCCTGAGAATGGAATCACTTAGATTTAAGCCCTAGAAATCACCATACTCCAATTTTGAGTTCCCCAGAAATTATTTCTCTCCACAAAAGCAACAACTTAACTTTTAATTTCAAATCAGTTACTCAAAGCATCTTACTTGAGCAACCATTGAACAAACCTAATCTTGCTTGAGGAAGAGTCAAGCAAGACTTCCAATGTACATGGGATCACTGTCAGAAAATCGTGTTATCGGACTCGTACGAAAGGAGGGTGTCGGCAAAACGATCAGAATTCATTACAATGGGAATTCAATAAAAGGAGAAGGAAAAGAGAGAGGAGGGTGGTGAAGAAGATGCTCTTAGCTTACAATTCACAGTGGGAATTGCTTTCCGCCGTAATAAGAACAACATTTCATTGGCGATGACGAGTTTACATTATATTGAGGAAAACTGCCATTACATTCTTTTTACACAATCTAAACAGGAGGCTTAGTTCAGTCTTCATCAATACATGTTACAAAGACTGCCTTCAACAAATCAATTGAGATACCTTGTAGATCATCTACGTCTCAATCAATCCCCCCAATTGGAGATGCGACTCAATCAAATAATGGACCGCGTTGTCTGCTGGTCACTTTGCCAAACTGTGCTGTCCCTTTTACACGTCGGAGTAGTTACAACTTTCCAAGAAGCCACGAAGACATTGTCCAGAAAGCAGAAACTGAGGAAAGACGACAAATAACTTGTAGATACCTGGAACCTTTTGAATCGTCTTTCCCTTCTAGATGTACAGGACGAGGAGAGAGAAACGGCCTGCGTTTTCTGACCAATCTTTAATCGTCATCCTTATCGTTCGTTTTATCATTCTTTTTCTTTTTGACGTACCATGTGGAAACTTTTTCTTTCCGCGGTGTAATTAAGTGGTTAAATTATGCAAAGGCCTTTGATATCAAGTAATGATTATGGTGGGTGAGAAACCGACAACTACTGTAGACGTGATGGTTCCTATTTATTTACAAGGATTCATGCTTTTAGTTAAATACAAGAGGGTTCAAACTCGATGGCCTTCTTCAAGTTTGAACGTCCTCAATTTAGTCAAAAATCGTGACCCCGCGAGCTTCACTAGGCGTGATGAAAACGGCAAGGCTATGTGCTTTTGTTGATCTCATCGGGGCTTGGTTCACTCACTGTATTACATGCAAGAGTCTAGATATTTTATTTACTATTTTATTTCTTACGTCTTGAAATTGTTGAGCTTCTACCTCGGATAGGAGACATGAGTCTGCACCTGGTTCTCTCTTATTTATTATTATTGTTATCCCCGATTTTCTTTAGGCATACTAGGTTTCTTGTTCCCTTAATTTTTGACAATTATTCCATAAGCACTAAGATGGGTTTCGGAGGTCACGTTATGAATAAGGTATAACTTTGATAGAATGAGAAAAGACTGAATAATTTTATAACAATGTCCTTTATGAATTATTTTTTATTCTGAAAATAATATATATATATATATATATATTTTAAAGCATTTTAGAGCAGGGAATATTTGGCATTAAGGCAAGTGTTAGAAAGGATGGAAAGCCTATATCCCTATATCCCCTTCGTTTACGTTTCCTTCATCATAAGTCCAATAGAATGTAAGTGACGTATTGAGATTAGGAACAAAAACCATGGCAGTCGTGCTGTCAGAAATCAGAAGGTCAAGGAAAGAAAAGTTGTTAGCTGATATGAAATGAAGTGGAAAGTAGAAGATATAGCCGGGACAAACTGAAGATAACAAGCATCTTTTCTGAAAAGTAAAAAACGGATTGCGGAAAGCTCTTAGACTGTGGCTGTCTTATTCACAATAATAATGATAAAAAAATGTTTTTTACATATAAAAAAGATATATATACAATGACTATAAAGAAAGTTAAATACAGAAAACATAATTATAATTAGTGGCCTTCATTTATCATATGGGTTACACCTACATATTTGATACATGTAAACAATTCATTAATTATTGATAAGTGTCTGGTTTGATTGGGTGTAAGGTTGGGACCATGAGATGTTAAATTCGAGACCAAATACACACATGATATGTGTGTTTTTTCTTTTAAAAAAAAAACAACCCATTAATCATTAGTCACCACTATTTAAAGCTTATATTCTAACCTTTTGAAACCCAAGGTCCTGTTCACATTGGCTTTTCTTGCCCGCCCTAGGGGTTCACAGTGGTCGTTTGATGTGAAAGACTCTTTACCCCTGAACTTGTGGCTCATGTGGAAGACTGAGGTAAATGCCCCCGTGTGATTCCCATTATCCAAGACCCCCCTTTTCAATCTTTCTAGACAATGATAGACCCACGTGATCCCCAATGTACATAGTAGACATAGGCTCAACCATGAGGCAGGATTACTGGATGGGCTTCCAGTGCCCTGTTACAGAGGGGCATAGCTGGATTGCCAGAGTTACTTTCGTGTACAAGCCCATGAAAATATTAACAGAGAGATGGAATTAGTGCAAGTCACATCCGCAGTTTTTGTTTTCTGATTAGATATCCTTTATTTTTAAGTAAAATGTGTATATATAGCAAAACTTTATACACAATAAGGATTAAGGTATACCCATAAGGTAAAACTATTTAAAACATTAAAACGTATTGAATATGATTAACATAGAGAATGTATCTTTAATAAGTCTTTTGATAATTCTAAAACTAATAAATTCATAACGGTCCGCTCATACACCTTATAACAAAATAAAAATTACAAATTCTCAAGAAAAAATTTTAATATTTGCAAATAGACAATTTTCTATCATTTTTGCAACCCTAGAAAAAAAAAAAGAAAGAAAGAAAATTGAAAGAATACCAATATCCACATTTTCAAAGTAAAGAAATTGTTTCTGTACCTTGGTGAAATGGACTATGATTATCAAGAGTTATAATTATGGAGTCTCTGACTTCATCCTAATTAAAATTACCTTTATAAATACTTCCCTTGCAAAAACCAAAAGACACTGCTAAAGAAAAAAAAACTAACAGATTTTACCCGCATGATTCGTGTCCAAGGATAATCTACTGACGGGGGATCCGGCCAACCAAGAAGTGACAAGAAGGGTGACCCATTGGGTATACGATGCTATCTCCCGAGCTCCGCCATTTGGACCTGTGTGTTGTCATCTCTGCTTTCAGACTTTCTCTGAATAGTCTATTTGTGGAAAGTAGGTTCAGCAATCAACAGCTCGTGCTGCCTGTCAAAAATAATAAAAAATCAACTGCTCATCTTTTAAAGCCGTACGCCTATTGACTTCATTGTTAGAGCGTTCTTTCTGACTGATGGTTGAGATTGTTCTGCTGTTGGATGGAGGGTAAAGTACGATGGGTAATAAATGAACGGGGTTCGCAAAAGCCAACCGGGAGCTTTTTCACCTTTCAGTAAATGCAAGTGCTTCTGGGTACTACCCCAAATCCACATCGCAGTCCACGAGTGCGACCGGCATCATCCTCTTAAGCTTGGACAGGATGAAAGATCATAGGCCCCCATGTTAGCGGTTGAACCCGTGGTTAATTTGATGGAAAAGTCCATCCATGGGTAATGTTGATCTTTAACGACCGAAAAAACTCCCTCATTCCTCCGTCACATTTTGTGAAGAAAAGGTCACCAAGAAAAGAACCCTCAGCGTAAGGAGTCATTAGGAGAAGTTATCCATAACGACCCACCGTGACTAAACCAGTCCTTCCACATTGACTTGATTAAAAAATATTGTTGTCCTATGTAGGGTGGGTTAGGTGAATCACCTTATGACGAGAGGATATGTTCATAAGGGTAACAGTCCCTTATACCCATCTCAACAAGTGAAGGTGGATCACCTGGTCATTTCCACCCATGTTCAGACTGGTTATAATGGAACTACGGTGACCCATCTTTTGCCTTGGGAAAATGGTCGTGAGGGTTGGCTTCTCACGTCTCAATCTAGCGTGACAAGTTCCCGGCCATTTTAACATGGCCTGTCGTTTTGAGGTAGGTTACAACGTTATCATTACCCCTATGGGGTGATCGGAAGGTCGGGGTTCCTCTTGACCTATTTAGCATAGAGAGGGGAGATTGAAAATATCTTACTTTTACAGTCACTTCTATTATTTTTTATAACTCACCATTTATAGAAAGGTTCTCCAATTGTCATTATTCTTTTTCTTTTCTTTTCTTTTCTTTTCTTTTCTTTTTTGAGATATACTAATATGCAAAAAAAAAATGTACTAGTGATCATGTTGATAGTTCTTATACCACTTTTTTGGTGTTGGTTGCAAATGAGGCTAATTTTAGATGGACAAAAAGATTAATCTTATGATCTTAAAAACCCTGGGACCGAGAGACGAAGGACAACAATTTAGCAATAGATGCCTACCAAGTAATGTCTTAGTCCAGTTGGTTTTAGTCTTATGAATAGATTTATCGATTATTCATGGCATATAAGTTTAATCCTTACTGCATACAAGATAACAATACCCAAGAGAGTCCTTAACAATCAACAACAAGAAGCATCATAAATAACACAAAAAAGATTTTACGAGCTTTGGTAGAATTGTTGTCTACATCCATGACAAAACAGGGGTGATTCTTTTTTACTGCAAAAAGGAGAGAAATATATTCATACAACTTTTTCCAATCAATCTTCACCCATTCCCAAGTTCCAAATAAATCCTTAATCTTCACAAGAGTATATTGTTAGGAATATATCCATTCCTTTATATTATTTTGATGATTGACAAAAAATAAAGTCTCTCAAAATAATTTTAAGTATAACACATTGTGCCAAAAAGAAAATTTGTACTTTTTATTTATAATATTTATTTTATCAAATAATATTATAAATGGCTAGGTATTAACATTGGGGAATAAAATCCTTATTCCCTCATTTGTTATGTTGAAAACTTGTCATCCCAGATCTCTTATTTGAACTAAATGTTTACTCATTAGGCCATACATTTATTTAAGTGGAAAATGTATGTGTTTGCACTAAAACCATTTCAAGTCTTAGTCCAAGTTGTTTAAGTAAGTCATGGGCCTTGCATGTGATTGATTGGTGGAAAGAGAAACCTGCGTTCTCTCTCATGACTGCGTACGAACAGCCAAAAGGAAAAATGTGAAACGCAACCGTTCTTTCACATAGGGTTCTCACCATACATGGTTTGAATTTGTAATTAGACTAAAGTTTCACATTAAATATGTGATCTCTTATACTAAAAGTTAAATTAAAGAAATATTCTTTTAATTCTTAAATTAATTTTTGAGTTAAGTCTTTGGATACTCTAACATAATATTAGAGCTTATATTGAATCTATTTTATCTTATATAACTTTGAATCCAATATTACTTGACATGTAGAAGTATGTATGCAGAATATAAGTTTCACATTGAGTATATGATCCATTTTAATAAAGTTTAAATGAAGAAAGTGTTTAGTAACTCTTAAATTAACTTTTAAGTTATAATTTTAAATTTTCTAATAAAATTTGAGTTGAGCTACCTTACGGATAAGACCGTTCTGAATTGCAACAGGCAGAAGGTGAGTTGTAAATTGTTTGGGTAAAAATAAAGCTGACGGTAACTTTTGTCTTGTAGAGAAATTGTGTAGGAAATCGCTCAAAGTGGTGCAGAAAAAGCTTCATCCTTCTCAGAAAAACGTGCTCATAAATTTGAATCTTACACTCAAAACATTATTGGGAGAGTTACGGTTTGATTTATCCTATTTTCCCGATTTTTATTGCTTATTTGAGCTTGGATTTTGGAGTGGATTAATACGGTTGTTGTTTACTCCGAAAGTATGCATATTGGTTGATTTATATGCATATATTTTGAATCCCAATATTTGTATGAGAATAAGCATGTGTTATGGTTCATCTCATTAGAATTTATTATATTATTAGACCATTTCACATACTGTTGCATTGAACTCTAAAAAGAAAAATTTGTGAGTTTTTGCTTTGTTAGCACCCATATCAAATTGATTTCACTTTGTGCTAACTTTTTGTATGTTCGAAGGTGATTCATGCTTCAAAGTTCTATTGGATTAAATCTTGACTACATTTCTAAGATTGTTAGATTGAACATATACATATTGTTGACAAACACCACTAACATTGTGTTTATTTTAAGTCAAATTACAAGAGCTAGTAGAATCACGTTAAACTAAGTCCTTGTTGTCCAAAAATGTGTATCATATTTTAGCATTAAGATTGACTTGATGAAAATATATTTGTTCACAAGCTTGTCACTAATATCATTAAGAACATATGTATGTTTAATTGAGTGTGTGCAACACATTGAACATGAATTTTATCGAGGTTGTCATGTGAATAAAAAGTTATACCTGAAAGGTACACTATTGTACCCATATAGTCTCTAGTATATCTTGTATATCTAGTATATCTAGCTTGGTGACAAAGGGATAGATCATGATTGTATAATTTTATAATTCATTGATTTGTATTGGGTGTATGGAACCTATTTGGTCATGTCAACATGTCTTTTACATAGTGCATAGCTTTTGTAACAAGGTACTCCTTAATGTGTGAGGACTATGATTGATTATGTTATTGAGTGCATAGTTTGTGTGACATGGGACTCATTTATGTATGAGAAGTAGGTTTAAAGTGGTGTATTCACTATGAAAATTGCGAGAATGGTTTGCTTTTGTCTTTCAATGAGAAGTCTTCTTAATCTTGTTTGATTAAGAGAAAGGTAGATGTAGACTTAAAAGGACTTAAGTTGTCCTTAAACAATTTATTGTGCCTGTTGCATTCTTTTCCCTACTCTTTTATATAATATTATTATTGTTTTTGTGGTGTTTCAATTAACAATCATGTAATTTTAATTTGTAATTTAAATCACAAGAAATTTGATATTAATAGAAAATGAAATAAAAGAATTGACACAACAAGACCACAACCTAATTCAACCCTCCTTCTTAAGTTACCATAGTACTTATATATATTTCTAGACTTGCAAGAGAAAATAAAGATCTTCCTCATGGATTGCACACTTCTTGCAGCAAACAACTTTTTTATTCTTCTAGAAAGCTATCCCCAACTTTTTGCCAATTTTCATTTTAAGTGAGATTTAGAAGCCTTCAACCTCCATCATTTTATAATTTTTATAACTCTTGTGATATTAAAATATACCTCCTTGCTTCTATATATGATTTTTTTTATTATTGCAAACTTACCTTTTAAAAAAAAAATTCTTAGCTTCTTGCTTTAAAATATATGATACTTTTCTCCATTGCTTCATCAAAAAAACTGCTTTAGTTGATTGCTTAATCTAGGGATGCTTCTCTTATTTGACACATGGACGGAATCTCTACTAGCATAGTTATCTCTTCCACGTTGATCAATATCCTGCAAATGACCTTGCTATAGAAAATACTACATGTTACATGTTGCATAAAGCATATTGCATATCACACTAATTCAGAAAGTTATGTTGAAAATTATGAGCTAACTCACCTCAAATAAGTGTTTTCATAAACTCAAAAACCACAATGATTATTATGGATATAACCTAACTATAATGAAAAGGACCAAATTTTGGTTTGGAAGGAGATTCTTTCTTGGGTGAATTCAATAGGATTTATTTATTTATTATCAAATCCTAATGATAAAAAAAAATGTTCAACATTCTTATAATTTTTTATCACATCAAAAAAAAAATTCTATCTCCTTCAAAGCTTGAAGAATTAGCCAAGAGTTATCTTTTCATTTCTTTCTTCTAAAGATATGTTTTTTTGGACCATTACATAGAGAACAAAGTACGACCATAAATCATCTTTGGCATGTCTCTTGATTAAGGTTTCATGAGTTTAAAAAAAAAAAGGATATAATAGCTTAGTTACCCTTAATATAGGTGGCCAAATCTCTTTTTCGAAAAGGAAAATTCAGGGGAAGATACATAACTAAAATGAAGTCTTAGGTTTGGTTAATGCTAAGATTGTAGTAAAGAATAGCAAACATAGATATATTCTATGTATATTATCAAAATATTCTAAAAGTTATTCTTCTTTGTATTAATTAGGATTCCTAATAATATCTGGTTAAGACTCCTAACTATGACTCCCTTTAATATTAGTATAAAAAGGAAAGAACATAAGAAAACCTAATAAGGGCAACCAAAAAAATAAAAAATAAAAAAGGGTTACACCCATGAGGGTCGCAATCAAAGAACACTGATTTGTATAGCAACCACAAGCTAAAAGAGAATCAAGCATGTTATTGTGAATATTAAGAATAGTTATGTAACAACTGTAAGTCAATCTTATAATTTATACCTTTGTATTATATAAAGAAATCTAATAAGAAAAGAAATGGTTAATAGTTGTGCAAGTAATGGGGCATGTAGGATATTGTATTGATTTAGACTCCCTAAATTTTATGTTTTTTGTATGTTTATGATTTAATCTATGTGTTTATGTGATGGGTTGTTTTTGCAACAATTTTTATATGGTCAAAAAGAAAATTTGAACTATAATTTTTAAGGAAAAAAACTTATAAGTACTTGTGCATCTTTTCATATATTACGCCTAAGCAATTGTTTTTAGCCCAGTGAACAATTCAAGAAAAAAAAAATATATCCAAAAAAATGCCGATGCATAAGCGATAATTAGAGATGGATATAATAGAGAAAAGATACTTCGACATGAGGTATTACGAGAGAACAAATAATGTATGTGATCGACATTTTATAAAACACACCAAAAGTGTCGGGGCATTGCCTTTGGTTTTGCATTTTGTCCTTAAAGAATATCTCAAGATTCACAATTCTTCTTAGGTTTTGGTGTCCTAGAAATCTGTATTCGAAAATTAGCAATTTAATATTTGAAGTCACTAGGATTTTGAATCTAATACGTACAGTCATATTTCCTCAAATAAATAACAAAAAAGGAGCTATTCTGTCTCACAAAAAAAAATAAAGAAAAAAAAAAAAGGAAACAAGAGCACAGGAAAAGACAAAAACCAGGATAGCTGTGAGTCATTTCCTTTTCTATCCGTCACCCCTTCACAAGCTACTTTTACTGTTTTTTTTTTTTACCTTTCTCAATTTTTTATTTTTTAATTTCTTAATAAAATTTACCCCAAAAAAGGATAGAGATTATGAATTTAAAATATCCATAACGTCGGGAAACACATGAACCAAAGGGTAACTTACATCAGAAGCACAGAATTTAAAAGAAAGAAAAATATAAATAAGTTTAGGGATGTTATTCCTTGTTTCTTACAGAACAAATGTTTCTTTTTATAATGATGCATATGTTTCATAGATGTGGTTGTGGAAGAAATGTTAGCCGATGCTGTGTATGGACCAAACTTATGATCCAAAAAGTGATCGAATAAGAAGATCCAGAAATCAATTCTTTGAGACAGGAATGCTACGGATCAAAAATAAAAAGGTTTAAGAGGACCGGAACGACATGAAGCATCCCGGGCACCAAGCTCCGTAAATGGATTCCGACAGCCAAGCTTTGGTCCAATCGTCGGGTAATGCTGAACCTCTGAAGAGGGAGAGAGAAAGGGAACATAACCCAAGGACAATTTACATGTCCGTGATACGCGTACCAGGAGAGCCTTGGAAAGGGAGAAAAGGCAAATACCGACGGAAAAGGAAGACAAAGGAAAAGGTCAGTCGCGAATAAAATAGTATTCAGAAGAACAGGGAGACAAATGGCCCCAACAAATTAGCCAAATATGATAAGACACAGCTACCTCGTCAAATACACAGAAAAATAAAAGGGGAAAAAAAGTTTAAATTTTCTCTAGCCTACTGATATAGAGAGAGAGAGAGAGAGAGAGAGAGAGAGAGAGAGAGAGCATCAAGAGTTCCTTCTCTTCAGCTCTCTTCTTTTACTGGCGTACACTTCTTCATGTCTCATTATCCAAAACCGCTCTATTTCTTCCGCCTTACGACCTGGAATCCGACCAGCTATCAGAGCCCACCTGAGTAATACATGTTACTTAGGATAAGTACAAAGAAAAGAGTGAACTTTCACAAATAAAGACAACAAAGATATTGTTTTAGAATCCAACACTTGCCAGAAGATTCAGTGTTGGGCTATTACTTGACAGTAGTAAATCCTCTTTAAAATTTCAAGAAAAGATTCTCGCCAAGACAGATCTAGAAGAGGCCTACTATTTCCTGAATATATTGCTCTATAAATGCCATTTTCACTGAGAAAGTAACGAGGAGAGGAAGTAGGAAAGAAATGATGCAATTCTTCTTTGCTCAGGTAGAAAAAAGATAAGAAATTCGGCATGCGATGTACTTTTTAATACCATCTGTTTACATCATCAGAATGGGACGGACTATGCTAATAGAAAATTCTTTGTTGGTACCAAAAGAGAAGCCTATCTCACTTGAGTTTTACCTGTTACCAACCAGCTTATACATTCTATAGATGAGATCTTCTTCTTGTTCCGACATGTTAATGAACTCCCACTCTATGCTGCTCACCTCTGCCAAAACGGGGGAGATAGAGAGAGAATAAGATCTTTAGCTACAAGGGTAACAGTAAAAAACTCAGAAATGAAAATGGTTTAAGCCGAAAAGGAACTTAAATTGAAGTATGCAGCGGAAAAGGAAGTGAAAAGAACCCATAAGAGATTAAACAAAAAAGAGAAGAACCAGAAGAGTTTGTCTTCTTCTAACAAATATGGGAAATGAAATAAGACAGTAACAGATTTAACCTCAAAGAAAACCAACCAGTCTGGGACTTGGTACGGTGAAAGGAAAAGAAAAGAAGGGAACTCACCTTCGGAGTAACAACTACAGCTCTTCGCTTCCTTTCTGCGACGCTTATCCATAGCTTTCCAGCACTCAAAAAACTGAGGGTAAAGAGGTAGAGAGATACAAACAACAGACTAGCAGAAACCCGGTGGCGGTAGAGTCGGCGATTCTAAAGACGGAAAAGAGCTCGCATTGGAGAGTTTCCGGAAAGGGAATTTAAGAAACATAAACTATGAGATTTAACTAGCTCCTTTAAATGTCAATA
This sequence comes from Casuarina equisetifolia, assembly GCA_028551475.1. Lineage (NCBI taxonomy): Eukaryota > Viridiplantae > Streptophyta > Magnoliopsida > Fagales > Casuarinaceae > Casuarina > Casuarina equisetifolia. The sequence goes on from CM052355.1 coordinate 11,206,993, forward strand.
AAGGAAGAGGGTTTGAACGCTTGGGAACAGAGCAAAGGAACGGCAGATCGTACCAAACAACCTAATATAATTCGGTTGACTTGTAGTTGTTCCCGTTAACACACGTAAGGTCAAAGAGTTCATTCGCACAGTTTAACCAAGAAGTCGATATTACCCTTTCATGGCCGTAAGAAAATTCTGATTTGGTTTGAACAAAGTTGAACTTTCAATTAGTAGTAAAGTTTTATTGGTTGAGAGCTCGGTGCTTTGTCGATTTCTACAATATGCGGCTCTCTGGCAGGCCCCTGCTGCATTCCTGGGACTGTGATAAGGAGTGCCCAGCTTATCGTAATACGGTCCCAATTCCAGGCTGATCAGATTATTTAGACGCTTATGCTTCCAAGCTGGTAGTCGATATCATTAGTTCGTACTTTCTGGGTGGGATTAGTTTATTTCCTTTGGTACCGCACCTACTCAATCCCTTTTGAAGAATGCATACTGGGGATGAGTTCGTTACCAACAAATCACAATCTGGAGTCTTAGAGACGTCCAAATATAAGCTAAAATGAATGTAAAAGCATATCAGACAACATGGCTGATTTTGAATAAGATAAGATTAGCATTAATAGCTCAAATTCTTTTTATTTTTTCTAGACGACCATATTTAAACAAACCATATGCACTATGTATTTATAGTACATATAGAAAGAAGTTCGTGATATGTGTCACACCAATTGGCCGTGACATTTGTTCCAAACCCTGTCCTCTTTTTGGCTTTTCTGTTGGCGATAAAACCAAGGTGGCCCCTAATGTCTATTTACCATTCAAATCTTTCCATATGCAATGTCTCTCTGGTCATTTCCGTTTAGAGCAACGTCGATACAAAAGCTTTGCCTGAGATCTGATTACACTATTCAGACTTTTCAGCCCAAAGTTCTTCCTCCGAATCCAGCTCCTCCCTGGTCATAACACAACTCTGCGTTTCAAGTTGAAAATTTTAATTTCGGAGAGAGAGAAGCCTCAAGAACATCACCCTATTTTTGTTAAACGTGATGATGGTAAGGGTAAATCTCACTGACCTCATTTGGTGAGATTGGTTTCTTTGGATGCCACTAAGCTGCAGCAACCAGTCAATGTACCTTTACGCATTTCAAAGGTAATATGGTATCTGCAAAGGCCATTTATATACTGAGTTGATAAAGTTTGTCCTATTCTAGCTTCACTTATACCCTTACGTTGACTGGCTTCAATGATCTTTGGGTGCCTCGATTGGCTTGGATGAGAATTATCTTCAATAACAAGTGATAACTGTGTCTGCTTTTGTCGCCAGCTTGTAAGTTGGATTTCACATTATTAAGAAATTAACAAAAAAAAATTGGGTTAAATAAACGATTTTTTTTTCCAAATCGACATTTAGAAAAGATTTATAATTTGAATTTTACTTAAAAGTTTAAAATAAAATTTACTTAAAATTCTACTATCTTAAACTCTCTCGATGTACTATATACTTGAGAGATAAGATTATGGAATCGTACTTAAGTATTAATTTATTCCTTTAATTCATGAGATAATTTAGACTTCCATTGATTAAGTTTAACATTTAGATTTTGGTTACACGGTAAACAATAATCTAACATTGTTAAAAAATTAATTGAAAATCCTAATTAAATAAAAAAACTTATTTCCTTCTCTTACCTCCCCTTTCGGAAAGAATTTGGACCTCTTGATGAGTGCTTTGGGTTGAGACTGAGTTCATGACAAGAAGTGCCCAAGTAAAAAACCAAAAATATCCTGCAAAAACAGACAATTTATGGATGCGGTTGCAGATGTCGCCATTGAATCCAAGGTGAAGTCCAGGCTAATTGCCACAAGGATGTTCAACCTTTTTGTAATAATCCGCAACGTACAGATTTCTTCTCTCTTCAGGTTTAGAAATAGAGAGCATATCCGCCTTACTAAGATTTTTGGAGATGCAGAAAGGTGCTACGACTTCAGCCAAAATTCATTCAGAAGAGACAAAACGAGAGAACCGACATTATTTTATCATGTCAGATCCAGATAAGCAAGGTTAGATTAACCAATATTTGAGGTTTGCTGTCTCCGCTGACTTGATTTGGAAAGGGTTGTGGGGACTTGTTATAACGCGCAATCAGCGTGAGGAACAAGTTCTGCCTTACAAAGCTGGTAAATGTCCTCTGGAAACACGACGGTGAGCAAGGGAGGAAGACTAGTAAAAGAGGCGGTATCGAAGAGGACTCGGCTTTGTTCTGAGTCTTGAAGTGGGTTTCGTAGCAGCGGAGGAAGAGTTGTTTGTCATGAACATTGTAGTCTAGCTTCAATACCATGCTAATATTCATCCTTTCAGGTCAAAATCTCTTGACTTAAATGTACGAACTCCGTTACATGTTTATATTCTTTTTGTTAGGATTAGAGTACAAATTAAGAGGTTTAGATATATTTTATATGTATTATAAGAATATTTAAGAAATTATTCTCTTCTATATTAATCTATATTCCTAATCTTGTCTAGTTAAAAATTCTAGCAGTATCCAATTAAGAATTCCTTTGGTATTAATATAAAAAAAGAAGACTATAGGAAAATCTAGAAAGGCCAAAAAGAAAAAACAAAAAAGATGGTTACATCTCATAGGGGTGGCATCCCACACTTCATAAGGGTGGCAACTAGAAATTGTTGCTTTGTATAACAATCATTGGCTAAAAGAAAATTAAGTATATTGTTGTGAGTGTTAAAAATAATTGTGTAAGAATTGTGTGTGAATGTTATAATTAGCATTTTTGTATTTTCTTAAATAAACCTAATAAAAGGAAAAGGGGTTGGTAGTTGTGCAGGTGATGGGAGATGTAAGATATTGTGTTAGTCTAAATTTTCTAAATCTTGTGTTTCTTTTATGTTTATGGTTTGGTTTATATGTCTATATATTAATGTGATAGATTGTTTTTGCAATACTTTTTTAATTAACATGTAAAATATTCTCTCAATGCATTTTTTAAAAATTTATTATTTAATATAATAGTGTGTTTCTCTTCCTAAAGATATAATATCTAAAATATGACAAGGTTCAAAAAAAAAACTATTAGTGCAATTAGTGAACTTAAAAAAATAAAATTAAAAAAAAAAAACAGAAAGGATAAGGTCTATTACCTGACCTGCACAATTGTCAACTATTAAACTAAACACATGAGAAAGCTACGTACATCCAATCAGATGCTATGCAACACATGGTGAATAGAAGTAAATAGTAGAAAAAGTGGAGAGAAATTTGACAAGAGGGTGAGTGGTTTGGTTGAAGCTTTATCTTAGTACCTATTTCCTCTTTTCTTTAACCAACTAGTTAAGGAGTCCCTTTCACTAACACAAACATAGAGATTATACAATCGCCATAACTTACACAATTTTTCCACACCTGATAAAATCAACGCTACACCCTGACCTCAGCATGTTAATTAAATCCACAATAGTGCAAACAATACTTCAATCTCACTCTAAAACACATATAAAACTTGCAAGCTTAAAACTTGACCATATTAGGGTTTTCACATGAAGAGCCCTAATTTCTCCTCTTAGAATCAAGCCTCAATCTAGCTCAAGATAATGATAATATGCTTGTCATTTCAAATGATTTTCTGTGCTTCCTTTGGTGTCATAATCAAAACATTACTTACAAACAGCAAGTTTTACTAGCAAGATGGGAAATGAAAAAGAAAAACTACATGTACTCTAAAAGAGAACAATCTCCGTAATTATTAAGACGTAGCTTCCTTAGAGATTAAAAAAAAAATCACATGATAAATAAGAAGATAAAGTCAACCTATATAAATGGTTCACCACCTAGTGAGTGTGGCGAAAGTTAATCATTTGGCATTTCCCAAATACGAGACCTAGACGTATGTTTAACCATAAAACGAAAATCATTTGAAGAAAATTTGATACTAAAATGTACAAAAGAAACTTATGACCAAAGTTCAATCTCATGTCATTTTGTGAAATCTCATGTCTTTTATAAAACGTGAGATGTCATTGTTTCAAAAAAAAAAAAAACATTGATTATTATATTCAACTATCAAATATTCGACTTGCTTTAGGATTTTTTCCCTCCCCCGAAAAAAAAAAGAAAAAAGGTACTGGGGACACCAAAAAGGCGGTAAGTGAGAAATGTCTGGTGTCTGATACGTGCACGAGGGTCAATAAACTCTTGACAAAGTGAAAGTGAGAAGTAGAAGATAAATATTGTTGCTAGTACTTTAAAATTTTTTAGAAACTAGTTAATGACGTATGTTTAATGTTTTCAAAAAATCATTCTATTTTAATTGATATGGAGAATCTATGCTTGGAAAATGCCATTTTAAGCTGAAAAAAGCCAAGGAATGATGACACCGTTTTGAACTGCAGAATACCAAAAGGAACCGAAGTCATTATTACGTGCATCTGAATTGCTGTTTAAATTATCCAAAACAACGCTCATTGCTATGATTTTTAAGATAATGAGAACCCAGAGGGGAACGGCGCACTATTAGTATGAAATATTTAGACCAAAGAACGTTACCATTTCAAATCAGGGGAATTATTTCCAAGGTGATTCAACCTAGTCTGTGCATTTATGCAAAAGCTATGCTTTTGCCATTTTGAGCAAAATCCCACTCATAAATTATACTTGCTGCGATTCTTTGATTTTCGGCCTCCAACCTGCAATTCAAATAGCAAAAATCAATGGTCTTTTAACGGCTAGTTGATTGGCTACTAAAAGGAGGAAGTTTCGGCTCCCGAGGTGATGCGCAATGAGAGACAAATCTCTACACCCATTGTTTAATTCTTTCAATTATCATTGTGTAGTTTGTATATGCTTGAGAGTATCCCTTGTAGTATATAAAGGAAAAAAATTGTCTATATTTTGGAAGTTGAAATCTGGTCTCAAGAAAAGAAGAGAATTTAGATTATCTTGGTTGAGAAAACCTAATTTTGTTGTAGCATAAGATTATTAATCTTAATTTCACGAAGTATAGGGAGCATTTAAATATGATTTTTTTCTTGAATTGTGAGATTGCGTTAAACCTATGTAATCATTTTGAAAATCCATTAGTGGAGAAACTTTCTACCTAGTTGAGTTAGAAGGTAGTAGAGGTATGAAGCAAATGCACTTGGGCCAAAAACCACTTAATTTCTCGTTTTCATTTTCTCGCTTTGCCTTTGCTTTACTTCACTGCATATGGGTTGATCAATAAATCATTTGGCAAAAGCAATATCAAATAAAAGGAGAAATTTTTTTCAAAACCCAGTTCAACCCCATCCACCCTCTTGGATTGCCGCAATATCTAACATCATGAATCCATTGCTATAAGTATATAAGAAGATGATAGATTCAAAAGAGAAGATAGAGGTATTATAGTTAGGCTGGCAGCTTAACGTTTAACAACAAACGGGCCCTGATAATAATGAAATCTCGTTAACAAATTATTAGCAATTCATTTGGAGTCTTTTGGAATTATTAGACGTACAAGCTTTCGTAGTAGACCATCATATAATAAATGCTCTTGACAATTATAGGTTCATTACATATTCACTTTTAAACATTTGACCACAGAAGATAACAATAAATTTTGATTCACATTTTCCTAGTTGTTCAAATTAAAGCATAGTTCTTGTTATGTTAGATTTTGTTTCAAAAAGTGCATGTAAAATTTTCCTCATTTAGACCGAAAATCCTTATGCCAAGGAAAAAAATTTCTTATGACAGTAGAAATATATTACTTTTGAAAATAAAGAATAGGTTAAACATTTTATTAGTATATAGATATTGGATTTTCATAATTATAAATTCTACAAATTTCCTTTAAAAAAAAAAGAACTAAACAATAATAGAGAAAAATCAAGATGAAGAAGCTACTAATAGATTCATTAGTTAAGGAACTTGTGATTAAGATTTACAAGGCACATGATATTGCTTGGGCATTTTAGACACTAAGTCAATTTGTAAGAACTTCATTGTAAATTATCATGCTTTGATTTGATTTTCTTTTGAAAAAATAGGTAATGAGTCACATTTTCTTACAAGCTAGTGTTCTTTTTCATTTATTTGTTGTTGGGATGCAAGAAAATGTAACCCTGAGATAATTAAGTGAAATATAATGAACCAGCATATTGAGTGTCCAACGTCATTGGTGTGCTTTGACTACAGTGGATATGCTTTCTGGTTTTGGTCTATCGAGGATATGAAATATGCATTTCAAACTTTCACTTAATATAACACCTATAAAGTTCTTGAGATATGAAGAAAAACGACATGATATTGGTTTCTTTTAAGACATTAAGGACAAAATTTTGAACCATGTTTATATTGGGAAAAATAAAAATTACCAATATGATATAAGAGAAATAATGATCAGGTGTTTGTATGCCAATATTATATTATGTAATGCTACATAGTCAGTGACTCATGCAGTAAGAGTATTAGCGTTCATGATTTGGATTGGTCCCATATTAGTTAAATGATGTAAAGGATTTCGGGTCCAATGTGAATGCCCTTATTGGACTAGATAATCTAAGTTGTTGCACAGGATTTTTGTATACTGAGTCAATTAAATAATTTAACTCTAGAGTCATGTTCAAAACAAAATGTTTTTTTGCCTAGTTTAAAAATCACAAAATATTCTGTAAAGTTGAGCTTCCATTGATTGTGGCCTTTAGGTCAATAAAAAGAAAAAGAAATGATAATGCACATGTTATCCAAAATATTCTTGAACAATCGGTTCTTTTTACCAAGTTTTCTATATTTTTCATGTGTAGGAATGGGTCATTAGGATTGAAATTAATCATAACTTAATTAAACTTTAAAGATATAGGTTAGGTTTCCCTTCTTCTTGAAAATGTTTTTGCAAAAATTTCTTCTCTAAAATGATAGCTTAGAGTAAATACTTTAATAACCGTTAAGAAAGTATGGGTGAGAAAATATAACTTCTAGTAATGATATTTATTGTCTACAAAGAATAAACAAAAATCAAATTATTTGTCTTGCAAGGACTTAAAAATTCCAAATTATTGATAATTATGTTTCAGACTTTGGTGTGAAGGTTATACAAAAACGGATGAATTCTTTTTGAAGAATATCACAAATGGGTGGATAAAGCTTCTAATTGCAAAATGAGCATTTAAGCTGTGGAAAGATTATCAAAGATGTTAGAATGGGTTATCAAGAGAAGAGAGTACACAATCGGAAAAGAGAAACATCAAGTTAGATATTGATGACGTCGAATAACTAATATTTAACAGAAGGCACCATGATATACAAAGTTCGGCTGATGATCAAGGTTTTTGCTAAGCAAAAACGACGGACTTCGATGAGACACTGGACCTGGAGAAGCAGCCTGTTCCACTAGAGATGGCGAAACCTTATTTTATGGACCTCAAGAAAGCGTCCCCTGTCTTATGAGTACTTTTCTCAGCAACCAAAGAGCTCTGACAAAGTATGGTGTCGCAAGGGTAGGCCACGTTATGTAAAGGACATATGGGAAAACATGCATTTGGCGTATTCAAGAATATGAAAGCATATGGGCCATGCTATGTGGTTTTTGTTTGTCGTTCTTGAAATTTACGTCCTGGGTGGACGATTCTTTCATGGAACAGAGGAGATGTTTCCGGACAGGTGCCCTGGCTTCCAGGACTCTGGATTCTTGCCAAGCGACTCCAAATTTGGTCTATAGACTGAGAGTTAATAGGGGTGGGTTTTCCCCGGGGGGGGGGGGGGGGGGGGGGGGCTTATTCTGGACCGGTCCGCCCCCACAAAATTAAATGAAGTAAAATTCATAGAGAAAATGGGGGTACATAAATGACCAGTTTTGACTTTCTTCTGATTAGAGTATAGTGACCTGAAGAATGGTACTCTGAGCTTGACTGCGGATCAAAGTTCAAGGTGCTAAAGCGACCAATCAAGTTGTTCTTGGTGGACGAAATATCCCGTCCCATGCTTTTTCTAAAAGGCAACACTATGTTGGATTATTTATTTTTCAAGTCAGTCCAATAATAAAGTAATGCAAAAACAGAAGAATTAGTCAGATCTTATTGCACCAAGAAAGGCAGTTTACCCAAAGAAAAAAGTTGGTCATTGAAGATGATGAAAGTGTGGTCCTGAAGCTTTATGCAGAACTTTGTTCTTTAGGATGTGAACAACTCAGAAAATAACCAAATAGCCTTTTTTTGGTCAAACGACACTTTAAATAAAAAGCTAACTAGAGATGAATGTTTGGTAGGACAACTAGAAAGGTCAAAAAGAGAAAAGAGCCAAACTGGCGTTAAGAATTTTTTACTCTTTTTCTTAACTTACCCTCTAAAAATTTCAAGTGCAATTTGAGGGCTTTAGTGGCAAAAAAGATTCTATATGCTGCAGGCATTTAACCGAACAACCTACATCAATTCAAATCCAGTACAACAGGCTTTTGAAATGGTCTCCTCATATTGTCACGTCCTTTCATGGCACTTACTTTTAGAGCCTTCTAAGAGATACTTTTTTATTATTTTCTTGATAGTAAGAGGAAAGTTAATGTCTAAAAAGCCAAGGTGAAATTATTTAAATTGCTTCTCACTTAAATTACCCCGATCTCCTCTCAGCACGAGCCCCAAGAGTTTTCTTCAATCTCATTGCTTGCCGAAAGATACCCACCCACACGAGGAGAAACTGTGTTCGTGCTGCATGGCAGGAGACTTGAATGAGAGTTCTTCCATGGAGAATCGGACAAACTTCTGCAGTTTGCCTCTGTGCCATATGCTGCAATCGACGAAAGAAGGGGGCCCCCTAATTCCACGCCGAAAAGCAAGAAATAGAAGAAATAAAAAAATAAATAAATAAACGAAGGAGAAATAAGAGTGTTGAGAAATCATTTTTACCAATTAACAGGCATTGGCGAGCCAATTTATAAGGCTGGTTGCAGAGTTTTAACATTTTTGGTTAGTTTCTCTTTTAATTTTTATTTTTCGTGCAGATACGATGCAAAGGATAAGAGAGAGAGAAAGTGAGACCTAGTTGGCTTATTCTTGCGCTATTTCTGAGAAACAGCAACGACGGCTCTGCGTTCTATGACGGTGACAGAAATTGGACGATAATGTTCCCATGACACTAGACCTTCCTCTTTCTCTGTCGCTTTTCAGTTTAGCGTCCAAGAACGAAATTTAATGGTCCATGTTTCTCTAATCCTGCCCGTTTCGCGAATGCGTGCTTTGCCAGCGTCCAGAGCTACGAAAAGACACTGGAAATGGTGACAAACTCGAATCCATGTAGGCTCAAATTCCAACTTTCCACGCTTCACCGCTAACTTTCTATCCCTATCACCATCGTCAGAAACTCCTGGCCACCGTTTGGATAGGCTTGAGCTCGGGCTTAAGGGCGCCATTCCCAACTTCAAACTAACCATTAGTTTGTTCTCTTTACCCCATGAATACTGTAAGGTTCTAATCACATATTAATCACTCCCACGTTCGTAGCTTGGCCCTTCAGCTGATTAAATAGTTAAAACGAGTAAGAATGAATCGTTACACATGATTAAGAATCTTGCATGGACACCTAACTCCCTCACATCTCCATTTACCCAATTAAAAAAAAATTCCACACTGCATAATTTAGGGAAGAGCAGGGGGACCACAAGTCATCTGCTTCACGCTAACCTGCACGAGAGCAACAGATTGCATCGTAGCTCTGCAGATGAAATGAGTCCGTGTGAATCAATGTCAGTTGATCTATTTTTGGGCCCTTGGTCCTGAAGGCATCGTACTTTGAATTCGATTTCTCCTATCGGAAGTCCGGCGAACATAGCAGTTTGTCTATACGATTTTAGTGCAAAGATCGGAAGCTAATTAATGTGTTTGACACATCTGCTCTAGAGTCGATCCCGTACAAAACTCTTAACATGTAGTCTCTGATGGTTCTCTGTCAAACCTGCAGCCAGAAGCCAAAAGCCTAAAAAGCCGATACATTTTGTGGTGAACGTTAAAAACAAACTGCTATCTGCAAGCAAACAACTGGATCTTTGACAATGAATTCGTGTTCGTGAATGGAAAGGCTCCTTGTGGGCTCATTTGTATGAGTTCATTTAGTATGAGCTTATTTCAATAATGTATAAACTAATATTTTCTATTGTAATAAGACAATATCACTTTATTAATATGTTTTAATTCTACACACATTTTATATATATTACCCTTATTGCACATATGGTATTAGTTAGTATGAGCTTTCGTCTATCTTATAGACTTTAATGAGTAAGGTTATTTGTATAAATACATTTATAGGCTAGATCTTCATTTTAGCTCTTCATTTATGTATACTAAACTTGAAAGTAAGAAGAATTATGGAGACAATGGTAACTATTATTATGTTGTGCATCTAGATATCCAAAATGCCCCTTAGGCAATTTGTCATGTCAACTCTTTAGGACTCTCTTTTACATAAAACACAAAGTCACCCAGTTCATAGATGAATAAGAAAAATACAATTACTACATTCTCTTTCCTGTTACTATACACAAGAGTGAACCTTCATTGTACAGTCCCATTCTAGCCATCTTCCACCATTTAAGCATTTATTTCCTGACTACCTTATTGAGCTAACTCAAGGAGAGAATAAAGGAAAAAATCTAGCCTAAGTTCCTAAGTTAGAGCTTGAAAAGTATGAACAAATACAATATATTTCTAAAACTTATTTTAAGTTCTATATGAGACACACGATGTTCTCCATGATTAATGTTTACATCATGTAAAAGAGCCTCTTTTGAGGCCATATTTTCTAACACTCTTTTGCCTGAATGGCTCATGCTGGTGTTGTAGTGTTGACAAGCCAAGACCGCCTCAGCTGCTGAAACAACAAAAACTACAAGACCCTTAACAAATTAATTGAACACTGACGGCAATTACCAAAATGACATATAATTCGTAAAACATATTCGTAAACAAAATTCAAATAGTCATAAGATCTCTATGCATTTTTTTTCCCTACTTTCGTTTACGACAGTAGAGATTGACATTGTTCTGATAGGTATTACCCTGTCTAGATTCCTACCTACCATATTTCTTTATGTGACACAAGCCTCTATAAGTATCGTTTTGTAATTGGATCATATACAATCAAGGCTGCATAATGTAGAGCTTCACTTTAACCACAAATTTCAGTCACCGCCAACTCTTGGCTTTTGCTTTCTATTTATCTTCCTCACGATAGAGGCCACTTTTTCTGTCGCTTCTTTTACAGTGTGTAGAAACCATTTCGGTGAAATTATTTTGACATTTCACGTGCATTCATGCACCTATAGAAAGATATGATTAATGAGCGTATGCTTGTCAGGCAATTATGAAAACGAGTGTGCCCCGAAACTACGGTGTCTCATTCTTTTCAAAAATTAGGTGCCTTTAAAAGTACCGTCCTCGCTTACAAACAATACTTCCTGCCTCTATAAGCCTCAAACAACACTACGCACAAAATGTTCCTAAACCCAACAAATCACATGCATGGCATGTTCCTATAGGAGAAGATCATTTTATCATTTTACACTAGTGAAATTGTTTACATACACTTTAATTATTAGTTATAACTTTTGATATAATGACAATGCCTAAAGTCTTAACAAATGATATCAAAGCAAGTTGTAAATTCCCTACTTGCCACCAATAGTTTGTTAGGGAAGATTATTTGGCTTGTTGAGAGATGCCAAGTAACTAGCGAGTCTATGAGCACTGTTGTTAAGATACGTTAATAGATAGGGTGCTCTTGCTATTAGTGTTGTGGTAACACCTAAGGTCCTAACAGAAAGTAATTGAGGATTGTGTCGTAATTACCATTATTTTGAAGTTCATAAGTAGATTGCAACCAAAAAGAGCACAAAGGTGAAACTACGATTTCCTTGGGAAATTCTGAAACTGTTAATTATGTATAAGGTATATCCTTAGCTTAGTTTGGCTTGTTATTGATGTTGGAGGGACGGCTGTATACAGTTTTTCTAGGTAGATAAATTGGAACTAGGGATGGCTTGGGAAACCTTTGTAATCCAAGTGTAGATAGATTTCTTTACGTGACAGACTGCTTCAGTTGGTCGGGTTGGAGTGAAAGTGGACGTAGGCCAAAGAACTCAAATTCGTGAATTGTCTCCTTCTTCGCTGCACTTGTATTTAATTTAATTTATACACAAGTTATCTACTTAAATACTTGATTTGTTACAAACTGACATACATTAACACAAACTAATTTTTTTATTGACAATATGAAAACGATGCATACTGAACGAAGGCTTATAGTTGAATGGCAAAGCTATTAGCTTCTAACCTAAGAGTTTCCAATTTAAATGCTCTCACCCCATTGGCTATTAAAAAGAAGATAAAAAAAGCAATGTATGCAGGGCAAAAAAAAAAAAACTATCAAATTATCAAATGCCCAATCCAACCACTCCACCCTCCTCCACCCTTTGTTGGCCACCTAGTTGTCATCTGGGAAAATTAAATTACTCTGCATCTCCTTCACACTAAAAAGTATACAATCGATATGAATGAATCTACGCCAACTAATTCATCATGTGCATACATAAAAACCCCATACTTCGACGGCACCAACTATGGACGCTACAAGTCCATGATGAGAATGTATGTGATAGGACAAGATCTTTAGACTTAGAAAATAATTGTTAGAGTAGTAAAAGTCCCCACTATAAGAGAGAACAAATGGTCTAAAACTATAACCTCAATCATGAGTCAAAATTGTAAGGCTGTGACAATGTTATATTTCGCACTTAGTCCTAGTGAATATGATCAAATTCTCTATATATGATACATCAAAATAAATTTGGAAAAAGTTAGAAGCCATATATGAGGGTACCTCAAAAGTAAAACAACACAAGCTTGCAATATTAATTTATAATTGTTAATTGTTTAGAACAGACCACCTAAGACATTTTTTTTAGTAAGTAAAATTTAATATATACAAATAATTAATAAAAAATGGTTACAAGCATATCCCTACAATGGGACATGTACAATATTATATCAAATTAAAAATGGACCACTTGAGACTAGGTTTATGATTTTGAACTTAAATTGTTATGAAAAGTCTATTTCAATGATGAGCAAGTTGAGAAAATTTTAGGATGTCCACCAAAAATTTGAGATGCCAAGAAAACAACAACAAAGGAGACCTAAGACTTAGAAAATTATTTATAGATGAACTGTTAGATTCATAAAAACTCATGAAATTCAACTAATGAGAAAAAAAAAAAAAGTGGCACTCAAAAATGTATGCAATACCGAAGATGATTCATAGGAAGAAAGCGCTGATGATTTTGTTATATTAGCTAAGAGATTTAAAAGATTCTATAGGAAGCAAAAATTTAGGAGTGGAGTTGTAGGCAGAAACGATGAACTATCAGAACAAAAAGATGATTTATGCTTAGAAATGTAGAAAAGTAGGCCACACAGTGGTAAAATTTTTCTTCTCAAAGAAACTAAATAAAATGTGAGAAAAAATCTATAATTGCAACTTGGGACAATGAAAATATCTCTTCTGAAGAAGAAGAAAAGGAGATGGCAAATCTATGCCTAATGGCTTCTTAGAAGGATGAATTTGAGGTAAATACTTTTGTACCTTCTATAGATTGCTCTTCTAATCTTGGACTACAAAGTTCCTTTGTTGAACTATTATGTAAAATAAAACATCTGAATAAAAAGCACATCAAACTAAAAAATAAATGTCAATAATTAACTCAAACTGAGGAGTACATAATAAAAATGGGGTTAGGTTACACCAAAAGAACAAGAAAATAACTCAGCAATACTTCAGAATTTTCCAACTGTAGTAGCAAGTGTGAATGCTGTAACTATTTTGGACATGATTACAAAACATGCTTCAGTTATAATTCCCTCTTCATCTCGCTTTCTAATTGAGGTACATGATGCTTGTGTCTAAGCAAGCACCAGCAATTCAGACTGCGTTTGTTGTTGGGTGGTCACTCATCCCCCGGAGAACCGAGCACTCACATCAGTCTCACTTTCTTCAACAGAAGCAGACTATTCGTGCACGAGCACCACTTGCAGTAAGATCATGTGATCGAGGCACTATTAACAGTGTCCAGTATTTCACATCCACAACACCCTTGACAACAAGTCGACCATACATTTATCCTCCAGTCGTCTGACATCGTACAAACTATTCAGATTTCCACATATCAGAATCCTGCACATCTGTTCACAAAGGCGCCCGGTCTTATCCGTGACGTTCTAGTTCTGAAGCGGCAGAGGGATTTTGAGAGAATAAGAATTAATTGTTGTCTAATGAAGTTTTTCATTTGCGAGAGTGAACTGAGTTTTTCATTTGGCAAGTAGAGTATCACAGTACGAATTCGTCCTACCACGACGCGAAATTGTGGCATTGCAAAATCCAGTTGTAGCTAAGAAAATGGTTGCTTTGGCAAGATACAAGATTCAGTAGCTTTCTTGATTTCCATATAACTTGTGAAATTAGTACATTATACGAGACCTCAAAATCGTTAGAATAAACTATCTTTTAGAAGCTACGGCACTACTGATTCTTCCAAGTGATTTGCTTTCAAGAGAACTATATTCTGTAGAAGCCACAAAAATCCCACATATGTCCAGGCCTAGTATGGCCAATGCAAAAGCACAAAAAACAACAATGAGAACCACAACCATGATTTACATATATGTCGACATGGACGAATCCAATTAGCATTCGAAGCCGCTGAACACCAATAAAGTGACAATTTTTTCGCTCTGCATTCTCCTGAGTAAGCAGATAACCAGTAGTGAAACCATCTTAAAATAATTGTCTAATGACATCCAGGGACAATGATCTAAGTCACATTCCTGAAAGAAGCTTAAACGAAGAGAAAAGAGAGGAAAAAACAATGAGGACAATGGATACTTAAATTTCCTCCTGAATGGAAGAAAAAATATCATCGTACACTGGTCACTAGCTCCAATGAAGGTGAGTTTAATATAAACCCCTTTGTAATCACAACCAGTATTTTTAGAATCAGAGAATGAAGCTCTGACAGAGCACTAAAAATCAATCAAATGATGGTACAAGGCATCACGAGTATAATACACACATGGAGACACTACATTACAAAACCTAAGGCAGAACAAGCCGGAGTTCATTACAAGGTGGCCTGAACATTTTTGACCTACCAATCTGTATGTCATCTCACTAACTTTTGTCAGATGCTTCAGTAATCAAATAACTGCACTAGCTAATAACGCTTGCTGCAAAGAAAGGGAGAATGCTTCCAATTTCCTAATTTTCAGAATACAGACTAAAACAAGGTAACTGCTACGAAAGAAGAATTCCAAAAGCACATTTGAATGGTTGCAATCAGTTATATGATTCTTGTTACTGGTATGTTACCCTCACCAGGGCCTTCCTTTACCTCCAAGCCGACGTGCCAACTCAAAATCCTTTTTCACTGCAAGCAAAAGCAAATGAAAAATTTATGAATATTTGAATGCATAGAACAGCGAGAAAGACCACTGAAACTTCAATGTGTAAGAATCATATCTACATGAGGATAGCATGACAAGTTCAATATCGGCAGCAGCTTTAATAGACAAGTCCATGAGAATGTCAACAGCACCTTGGCCTGAAGACTCCCCCAATTTCCATCCATTTACTTTTGGTTTCCATAAGCATAAGTGTTTCAGAATAATATTCGTCAGGCAGAAACTAATGATCTAAGCCTTTGCGCATACTTTTAAGCATAATGATTTGATATTGAGAGTTTAATATGGATGCCCAACAAATATGGCTTGAAGCAAGAACCAATATAATCAACTGATCTGAATCATGGAAGATGCGTTTGAGCCAAAAAAGAAAGCCATTTTTTGTTTAGCTATTATTGTAAAGACTTATCCATGACCAGTAAAATAAAGTTGAAAAGAAAAAACAATCTCTAATTTACTTACTCAAAGTTACCCGCTTTGCATGAATTGCACATAACATTCCATCTTCAAATAAACGGACTAAAAAATCCTCTGCTGCCTACAAAGACAAGAAAACCAATAAGACTTTATTGAATTTTTTTTTTCTTTTTTTATATGCAAGCACCCGGATACTGAACTTGAGACCAAGATGTCCCAGGCTCTATTAGCTTATCACCGAGCTAACAAGTGGAGCTAACAAGTGGTCAATAGTTGGTTGTAACAATGACTAACAACTCAAAAGACCACTTTTTCTTCTTTTCAGTCAAAGATTTGGGCCAAAATATAAAGGTGGGCACCAAAATTTGGCTTATTACCAGCAGAGAGTTCTTATGCAGTTTGCAGTGTCTACAATCAGGCTTTATCTCAAATCCTGATGTTATTTTATGAGTCGGAAAGAAAAAACACAGTGCATCAAGCAGCAAAATACCCATGTAATTTGAAAGGAGCCCAGAAAAGGCTAAAAAATTAAGTTCAATGATAATACAAGTGTAAGTCATCTCGTATAGGATTAGTCATAACCAATGGGATTTAGTGATAGCTTGTTACGACATACAGAAAGGAATCAGGAAGTAAGATTACAGAAGAGGCAGTTTCTTGTAGGGATAATGATATTCCTACAAGTAAACCTAACTAGTTGGTGTTAGGCTTTATCCAATGGAAAATCAGGACAAAATAATTCTGGAGCTTTCGTTTTCTCTCCAGGAAGGGGTTTTCACCTGAAACCTTCATCTGGAGATGATATAAGAATTAAGTATAAAATGTAAAATGCATATATTGGTGATTAAAAGTATCTATAGATGGTCATCCAAATAATTTTTCAGATGGAAGAGAATGAAGAAAGGCCTTAAAGCCATATCAAACAGAAGAAGCAAGCATTCACCATGTAGGTATGCAAGTGGCTATTTGCAGAACAACTTAAGTCAATATGCAGGATGCGTGGGCTACAATGAAGGTACTATCATGAAAACCAACTTAAAATTTCAGCACAAGGAACCGTGTGTGGGCATCTAAACTGAAGAAGATAAAACATTCGATTTTGTCAACACAATTTTATGACCAATAAACCTTTTTAGGAATAGCCCTTTCATAGAAAATAAAGTGAACCAAAGGTTGTTGCTCCTATTAAGGTTTCAATTTGTTACTAACTGACCCTAGACAGTCATCATTTACAGTAATTATCAGAGTTACTGCTTTACAAAAATGTAAATAGTATTTGGAGCCATTAATGATCCTGTTAGCTCATTCCAATATGTCTTATTTGCTATTCCAGCCTGAATGAGTTCATAACATATGAACCAATATGATAAAGACAAAAGGCGCTGCTTTCTCACAACTAAATTTGACATAAGCAGATAGTACACCATAAGTACATAACAAATAAAGCACCTACAAAAGAGAGGAACAAACTAGTGTTTTTCACAAAAATAATTCTACAATCGACATCACCTATGACAAATATCAGACTCCAAAGCATACCAAGTTCAAAATGCAAATGCATTCCATACAGAGAATTGACTAGGCTTAGGATTAGCAAAAAAAGCATAACTATTTCAGACTATCAAGAATAAACTAAATCCATAGTTGAGTAGACCAGAACTGATACAATGGATCTATATGAAATCCCAATTAATTAAAAAATGCCTCCATCTGATCATTCCTAATACATGCAGGTTGACAATAAACTAGCTCTATGATTAAGACCTACAAAGAATAGCATTACACAATCATTTCCTGGGCATGCAGCCAAGGATTGACCACCAGCCTTACCTGCTAACAAAAAAGTAAAGAAATAACTACATAAGAAAAAAGGTTAAATACCTCCTGCAGTGCTAGTAAAGCTTCAGCTGTCCAACGACTAATAGTTGGAGAGAATTGATTGCTTATCTGTTTTACCTGCAATAAATGACAAGTACTTATGTATACCAAACCTGACATACTAAATGGACCCATTCTATTATGCCTCCTGCATGAATGTTATTTATAAAGACAAAAGAAGGCAGACTGTAACCCAAATTGGTCGAGTGATTTAAATCCAAGCAACTCGATTCTGTAGTGCTGAGTAATGTATCTACCAACAGTTACATAGATCTTTTTGTTTTGTTTTCTAAGTAGTTTTATCGTGATGGATAGATCCCCCATTGGGAGAAGCGGCCTAATTGAAGTTGGAAGAGAAAAAAGAGGTCGAAGGAGACCTAAATAAAAAGAAAAAATCAGTAGTGCACATCACAAGTTTTTCTTTTTTTCTTTTTTTGAGGGGAAGTTCACACAAGTCACCTTATAGGAATACCACATTTCTGGCTTACCAATAAATATAGCAAAATGGATATTGTAAAAATTTTCTCTCAATTTATATGTGAATACAAGCAACATGGATGTCTGACTGTCATTTCTACATGCACTTGTAATGCATGCGGGGTCAGTAGAGAGATGTGCATGTTCATGTATGTTACTCAAGCTAATGAACCCACAATTCTAATAAAAGGAGCAGCTGGGATGAGCAGCTTCCAAGTCTTCTGAAATTGGCGAATCTCACGGAGAGCCACCACTCCCGGCTTGTGGCGTCGCTTCTTTCTCTGTCTCTCTGTTCTCGGAGCTATAAAATAATAAAAATAATCAAATCTTGGGGCACAACATGTCACCAATACTACCACCATTGAAGAAATAACTCGATAAGTAGATTAAACAAAGACTTACTTCCCGGAGAACCCGCTCTATTGCCACCTGAGCTTCCAGCAGGAGGCTGCAATGCATAAAAATAAGATAAAACGAAACTGAAAATAATAACTTATTTGAGATTTTATTTCACTAGAATAAAATCACAATAACCATCAAGAAGGAATGAGGTGAATGCCATACTAGATTGCAAAATATATCATCGATTTCAAATCATCAAAAGCCGCAGAAAATTCCCAAAAGCCTTACCCTACACCGGTAGTATTTGGCTTTGATAACTTTTTCCCCTTCGTTTTAGCACTTATCCTTTCATTCACTTAGCATAAAGCATGATATTCTTAATTCCAGCTCCATTTCCTTACAAATAGGAAAATGACAAGACGAATTATACCAAACTACTCTCTGCTTGATTACTAATGAAGTACGGGTAAAGCCACTAAAAGAAACTTTCTCGTCGAATTTAGGGTCTCAGGAAGCTACAACCTCGACAAATATAACCAGTGAGCCAAACTCATAGGAATATTTCACTTCTAGCGAGTCTGAAGAACCCCAAATCAGAGTCAAAATTCCCATTCCCACGGTGGTTTCCATATTTTCCCAGCAACCAAACAGCCAAAGAAAAAAATCGAACTCAGGAAACTAATTAAGGCAGAGAGAGAGGACAGGAGAAGAAAGAGTAAGTTACCGTGGACGAACCAGGCAATGGATCAGAGCCTCTCAAGGAACCTGCGATCCCAAAATACCCAGAAAAAGGGTAAAAATGAAAGGAAAGCCAAATCTAGCAAAAAGACACATATATACACATGGATAAAGGAGTGAGAACCAGCTCTTCGTCCGGAGCTCTTTTTAGCTGGATGTTTGATCCTCGCCATTGGACGCCGGAACAGCGTCCCACTCTCACTCTCACTCTCACTCTCACTCTCCCTCTCCCTCTCCCTCTCCCTCTTTCGGTCTAATCTTCGGAGCTTGCGAAGTTTCGAGAGTTCAGAGTTTTGGTAGCAGAATCGAACGTTAAGTAGAAGAAACTTCAAAGACTATAGTTGCTCGACTCGTTTCAAAAACCCAGAGGAAGAAAAGGGGTTGTGAGTATCAGTTCCCGCTCCCCTCCATTTTTGATTAGGTACTGGGAGGATTCCCCTCTGTCAGGCTCCTGAGAATTGGTCCCCTTTATGCCAAAACTACGCCGTCTCTTATAGATGTTGGATGACGTGGAATCCGATGAGTTGAAGAAATTATTATATGCTGGATTCGTGCAAATTTTATTAGGATTTACTTGAACGCTAAAAGCTGATCAATCCAACAGTTTTTTTTTTATTGACGTAACAATTCTTTTATAAATCAAACGGATTTAAGTCTTAACAATTTTAAGAATAGATTTATCTGATAATAGACTAACCAAGTTGCATTTTTTTTTTTTAAGAACTGCCAGAAAAATGAATTGTTTCAAGTTACAAAAAAAAAATTCTTCCTGTTTATATATGTATTTTTCTCTTTGCCAAGCTTTGTTACGTAGAACTGTACCATATAAATATTTACTTTGTGAGAAGAGCATAAATTATTTCGTA
Organism: Casuarina equisetifolia; assembly: GCA_028551475.1. Taxonomy (NCBI): domain Eukaryota; kingdom Viridiplantae; phylum Streptophyta; class Magnoliopsida; order Fagales; family Casuarinaceae; genus Casuarina; species Casuarina equisetifolia. The sequence continues at coordinate 11,227,186 of CM052355.1, forward strand.
TTTAAATTAATTTATAATATATCAATATTAATGAGTATAAGCAAGGTGATTGATATATTTTAACATTAGAACTTATAAGTTAAGAATGGGACTTAATATTTAAAGCACCAATGCTTCATCCGTACCTGTTTCATTTACTTCCTGAGAATTCTCATATGGGCGTTTGGCAAAAACATGGAGGGCATCGTTTTGATTCCAAATGGGTGACGATGGTCGAGTTAGGAGGGAAAAAGGGACAAATGCCTAAAGAAATATTGCCCGAAGAGAAGAAGACAGGAACGGATGGACCGGAAAGTCGAGATGGGATAGAATAGATGAGGAGTAGAGGCTTGCATTGCAGATGATTGAGGAACTTACTGACCACCTACTTTCAATTTTAAAACGGTTGAAATTATTGGGACCAAAATGTCTCAAATTTGATGTATATGTAAAAAAAAAAAAAAAAAAATGGTTAAGTACAAAGAAAATGTGCAATTAAAACTTTGTGCATGCTTTCTTCCATTATCTCTTCCTTGCTTTGGTTTGCATAGCAAGAAAATATTCCATTATCTTTTCATTAAATTAGAGATTATATCCCTGTAATTTTAGCCTGTTCCAATTCTGGACATAATCGATTTAACAGAATTCATTATTATAAATGAAGGACCACGAGGGCCCCATTTCAGGAAAGCCCAAACCCTGACCCTAAAAGGAACTTGACCCAAACGGGCCGGGCCGGTGAGCCGAGAGGAACCTCCATGGATTTGCCGATATGAGCCGCAGCTAAAGTTGCAAAAATAAGAGCTTGAATACCACTTGTAAATAATCCAAGTAACATAACAGGTATGGGAACCACTAAAGGTACTAAAGAAACAAGAACAACAACTACTAATTCATCAGCTAATATATTTCCGAAAAGTCGAAAACTAAGTGATAGGGGTTTTGTGAAATCCTCTAAGATGTTAATGGGTAAAAGGATTGGAGTTGGTTGAATGTATTTACCGAAATAACCTAATGCCTTTTTGGTAAGACACACATAGAAATATGCTAATGACGTGTGTAAAGCTAAAGTAACAGTAGTGTTTATATTATTTGTGGGTGCGGCTAATTCCCCATGAGGTAATTGTATGATTTTCTGACCAATTCGAAACAAAAATAAATAGAAACAAAGTTCCAATAAAGGAAACCCATGGACCATATTCTTCTCCAATTTGAGTTTTGCTCACGTCTTGAATGGTCATAAGCTTGCCTTGACAAGCCCATAAGACATACACAATTTTTAAAATTTTTATGCATGTTCTGTAAATAACACAGAAGAACTTAGTGCAATTTAAAGAAAGGAAAATAAAATAAACGTATGAAACACGTACATCTCGATAGATTGTTTTACTAGTGGCACGTTCACCATGGTAGCAAGAATCTATTCCAATGGCAATATATCCTCGACAAGCATATGCCTGACACAAGTGAAAAGAATTCACTAATGCCCCATCATAATAACAGAAATGAAATGGCATAGGAGGCCAGGAAAATATCAAATTCACATACACTTGCTTCAAATTAAACCGGGTGCTTATGGACATATTTCTAATCGTAGTTCTGAGTCTTTTAGAAATTAACTCTAGTATCCTATTGGGGTTGTGAATCTAAACCTACAATCTTGGGTCTCTTGGCATAAAAAAAAAATTAGAAGGTTATAGATCTCTTTAAATCATTGGCAACGATTCTCCGCAAATCCATGATCATGGTCTTCATCCACCATGACTGCAGGTTTGATGACCAAGATTCATGGCCAAATGTCTTTCTAACCATGGGTTGTCCTCCATAAACAAGGGCACCCACAATTACGGAGATCCACAGCCATGTTTATAGAACCTTCCACAATTATGGAGGTTCATTGTCAATATTTTAAAAAAGAAAATCTAACGAAGTTTCTATTTGTAAATATCTAAAATATTTATATGAAAGTCATTATATTATATTGAAAAGATTGAATTGATTACATAGTTCAAACAAGACTAATTGTTCAGTAAATGATAGACATTACAGCTCTAAATATTGTTTCTCAATATGTAAAATTTATTTTTAAAGAAATAACTTGTCAAACTTGTTAAACCTTTACGTAATAGTGCCACCAATTTGGTGTCACATGGCATTTATCTCATCCTCATCTTCCATCTCGTGATAGTGCCACCAATTTGGTGCCACATGGCATCTATTTCATCTTGATCTTCCTAGCTGTAACAAGAACAAATATCTCATTTTTATGAGAGAGAACCTCAATGGGAGTCTCTTTAGCCCCAAGTCGATGACCATTAAAGAAAAAAGCAATTGATATATTTAAATCACTTTTTCTGGAACACATTGAGATCACTTCAAAGAATATAATGCCATCACGACATTTGACATACCAAAGCAAACAATAAAAGGCAAAAACAAAATTACAACCTATAAGAACAAGTCGCAAGAATCACGTTTGATTCCCCATATTGTAGCACGTTTTTGGCTTCGGTGGGGTGGCATCTTATAGCATTATCTTTGGCCCAAAAAAAAAAAAAAAAAAAGACAAATCACAACCTCGTAGGATGAAAATCGACCTCCTCTCTCTACCATAATATATGCTTTTCATCCATATCTCTTTCTCTTCCTCTCTTTCATCCATTATTTTCTCTTTCCCAAACAAATATCTGACGGGCTCTTCAGAATACCCTGAATTCCATTCCATTTTCTTCTTTTTCCCTCTCTCTTCCTCTCTTTCTCAAATTAACACCTGACGGGCTCATCTCTCCCTCCTGCTTCCTCTCTCTCGGCTCTCCACGATACCCAAACAGGCAGGCTGACGGACTCTTCAGATCTGTCCCTCTCTCTTCCTCTCTTTCATAGTCCTCGAGAAGGGCCTTTTTTTAGTTGCCGGGGAGACATACGTCCCACGCATACTCACCTCTCTTCATTTCCTTTCTTCTTTTCAGATATAAACTAAGCTGTCCCACACGTCATTGAAAGATTCTTCCTTTCCATTTTTGCACTTTTCCCTTATTTACCATAATACCCTTCTTAAATAAATGATAACAATAACAAAATTAATATTTTCTATTTTCTATTTTCTATTTTCTATTTTCTATTTTCTATGACCATTCGATCATGGTGGTGGTGCTCTAAATTCTATCATTGTAGGTGGTGCTTTAAATTCTATGGGTGGTGGTGCTTTAAATTCCATCATGGTGGTGTGATGCTTTAAATTCTGTCGTGGTGGGTGGTGTTCTATCGTTGTTTATGAGAACGTTAGCATATTAAAGAAGAGAAGTTAGAAAGTCATCTGATGTATGATAACATTCAAACTATTTCGCCAGATGAATCAAATCTCAATCTGCAAACATATAACTTCCAAGTTATTTGGTATATTGAAATAAACTATAATATTTGGATGAACATTAAAGTTAATATCATTCATAATTAACTATAATATTTGGGTGAATTTAAGGAGTTTTAGGACATAAAAATTACACTATTGTTTAAAGGTCTATTATCTAATTCCAAATCAACTTAAAAAGTGATGAAATTTATTATCTTATGAATAGAGATCTTACTATTGTTTATTGAATTATTAGATTTTATAGGTAATTAAGAGATTGTAATCTAAATATGAAAATAAATTCCTTGTCAATCCACCTATATAGTTATTTTAATTTCTTATACTCGTGTTTCAACTCTAAACTAGCTCCTTCCTCTACATACCCATATCCTGAGACACATTGTTGTGCTCTGGTGTCCTTTCTGAATATACCAATGGACTCAACCGAGTCTAGATTATTCATTTCAAATCAAATATTCCTTAAGGTACAGGGCATTTTCTTGTCCTCTGTGAACAATTGACCAAGCCTAGGATATAGCATTTTCTTTTTTCTTGACACAAGATCCATGTTTGGTTTTCTGTAATCCAATTCTTTGATTCGGAAAATTCCATAAGTCGTCATCTTCCAAAATGATGAGTATCGTCGTGCATTAAATATGGTAAAGAGAAAAAACTCCATCATCCTGGCTAACCCTAAGGACAACAGTAGTTAGTCTTAATTAATGACCTAATGAGTGAAAGGTTTAGCTAATTACGCGAGAAGAAGGGGACGAATCAAAGCCAAAGATTCGTCTTTTTCATATTTACGACAAGCAACAACAATCAATTTTAGCTATTGATTTCTTATCTTGGTTATAATCACGGGGTAGACGCCATGGATTAAGACATTGCATTTTCTTTTGTAAAAAAAAAGATTATTACATTTTTCAAAAATAGGTTTTCGAGAGGTGTTATGTCAATTAAACATGGAAATTGATGGTTAAATCTTATTACAACATGAAAAACAGTTCAAAATTTAGGACAGAGAAATTTAAGATCCACAAAAATTTGAGAAAATTTTATAACAGATTTTCACTTCAATACGTAAAACCAATCTAAATAATGTATACTTCTAGTTCTCTTTTCATGATAAGTTTCCAAGGTTATGATGATAGACTAATTTAGAATATAATAGACTAAACTTAGGCCTAAAGATAGGAGTTTAATCTTCTTAATTTCTTGCCAACTTGTGCCTTAGGTTCCAAACACACCAAAGGGATATGAATAAAGATATATGCAAATTCATTAAGACCAATTAACAAAAATCATCCACAGTCTGAACTTGCTGGAGACGCTCATTTCCTGTATTTCCCTCAGCTCTATTCTACTAATTCATTGTCTTACCCCTTACCACCAAAACGCACCGTAACACTACTTTATGCTGGGACAGAAAAATGGTATTAGCTTGTGGGCCCAAAATTGAATTAATTATTTTGATAATGGTTTACAAAATAATGTGGAATGTATGGATGGAAAAAAAAAATTAAAAAACAATTGTGGTGTAGTCTCTCTTTTATTGTCTAGCAATAGATGAAAAGGGATGATAGAATTGTAGTTTTTAACTGTTTTAGTTTTATTCTTAATGGTTGGGGGGTGTTTTACACATGCTTGCAGTGTAGATACACAACACATATTAATGGATATTGTAGTAAAGTTTTTTTCTTCCCTTTTTATTTGAATGAAGAATTTGTTAAAGCAAAAAGGAAAAGTGCAAAGTAGCTTAGTTTGATTATATGATCTATGCAATCAAATTTTTGAACATTGCCTTTTTCTGCTTCCTTTCAAGTGCATCTTACGGGCCTTCCAGTGCAGTGCCGTTATTCTTCTAATAGTATTTCATCTTGAGATTCTCCTTGTGCAGGATTGCCAAGGATCCTCGTTTTGAAAGACTAATTTGTTCTCATAAAGGGACATATGCTGATGATTGTATTGTTGATAGAGTTAATGAGGTATGTCTTGAAACATTTTAGTGGTTATTGTGTGTTTACCCATACTTAGCAGCATTAGCTTTTACATCTTTTCACAAAATACTGACCATTTTCTAGTCTTCCAAAGGAAAAGCAACTCTAAATTATCTGTCATTCTGGAAGCAATTATTTCTTTCTAGTAAAGTAGACAATCTTTTTGCTTGAAACAGCACAAATGCTACATTGTTGCTACTTGTGATCGAGATTTGAAGCGAAGGATCCGGAAGGTATGAACAATTGGTAATGTCTTTATCCTTGGTTACATGGAAGTAGATTTGGATTTGTAAGGTCGTTTGTTCATTGACAGATTCATGGGGTGCCAATCATGTATATCACTCAGCACAAGTGCTCAATTGAGAGGTTACCTGAACCAACAATTGGCGGAGGTGGGTTACCTTTGACCTACATTTGTAGATTGCTTTATGAGTTGGAAATTGCAGTTGTGATATTCTTGATGCATTCCTAATGAATGATCTTTTCCTAAAGTTGACACGCAGAAAATATCAAGTGAGGTGCTTCAAAGAGTATCAGAAAATAATATTAACATTTTACTGTGTTTTATGCATATAATCTTCATTTATTTGGTTGGTTTTGAGGTCTTGATTTTTCAATTTTTAAATAACTCGTGCTTCTGTTTTGGCCCTTTTGTTTTTTTTTTTTTTTAATTTTTTTCTGGGTGAAATATTCTGAAAAAGTTCTGTGACGTGTATGTGCAGCTCCAAGATACTGATAATGGAGTTATGATGTTGAAGAATAGGACGGTCTTGTGAGATCTTCTCCTTGTATTGTGCTTTGTTCATTGCAGTGGGGGTTTTTCCTGAGAGGAGACCGTCCTCTTTTAGCTTTTGGAAAATTTTGGAACATTCAGAGTTCTCGTTTTGCTAGCTCTGTTTGTCTTTAGTCTTAAGATTGCAACAGGATTTAAATGTCAAGTACTTCAAAACGCAGTCTGATATCCTTCCTTCTAGAATCATTATGTCGACGCTTGCAATATCATGAAGTTGGGTAACAAATATCACCCCTCTTTAAGATCAGATCCTGTCTGAAGTTATGATTTTTAAACTGATAGGCTGCTCATTTGAAAATTACAATCAAGTAACCTGAAATTACATGCGTCCTATTTTGAAGTTCCAAATCAGAAAGGAAATTTTGTATTGCCATTCTAACAATAGAACATTCTTAACTCAAGATTGCATAATCAGGAAGACAGTATCCAATTTTTGACCTACTCCCAAGTATTTTGTTCACAAATCCAGGCACACATGGGAATACATAACATTTTCTATCGCTTACTCAGATTCTACGAGAAATTCTATTATACAAAACCAAACAGAGGTAGTACATAAATTCCCATCCAAAAAGAGATCCAATGATCGTACAAAACAGCATAAGAAAGACAAGCGACTTCGTATCCAGGCTCCTACTTCACAAGTCCTAGCAGTGAGAATTCGTATCCAGTCCAAGACGTTATTTAGGTGGAAAAATTTTGTATAAGACCAGCATAATTTGCAAAAATCAGAAGCGGATCTCACACCAAACAGCTGCCAGATATAGAGATAACTCCAGGATGTGCAATAAAAGTCTAGGGCTGTGATGGTGTAGGAGATGTTGGAGGCTTCAAATCCGGATACTGCATCAAGAAAGAAAAATAAGTAAAATGAAAGAGAGTATTTGTTCAATGCATATACTCAGGGTTAACTCAAAAGTACGACTGTTCCATGTAATAATGTCAGGAGAATTAAGTAATTTTACATTACAGCTTTGATGATGAACATATGCTTAATTCTTTCCGTTTCTTCTCTTTTTCTAGGCTTGACAATACTTGAACCGAAGGGCAGAGTTACACCCACCTTCCAACAAAGTAGTGTTGCGCGACATTCTCGCATGCTAAAGTTGGACCTTTTATGTTCTTAAATGAGGTCTTAAGATACATTAATTTCTTTTGTTTTTGTAAATGATGCATGCATAAGAGTCACTATTAAACAATGTGTATATAAACACACTTGTATATCTTTACAAACCCTAATTGCTATCCTGATGCATACCACAATCCCAAGAAGCTAGCCAACTAATCAGTACCTTGGTCCCATACAAATGCAACAAATCCAAACATAAACACCTAACAGCCAAACCTCATTCAAACCTAAACCCAAGTTACCTTGATATGAGTAGTTCTTTTAGCAAGGAGATCTATATATATATGTACTCAATTAACAAACTCGGATGTTAAACTTAAGACTAAGAGGTCCCATGACCTACTAGCTTATCAATGAGTTAGCAGGTGATCGATAAAGGAGATGTAGCAAAAACGGTCAAGTTGTGCTCAAACAGTAGCAAAGAAATTACGTATCACTAGTGACTAGTTCATGATCTTCAAATTCCAAGACGTAAGAGTGACACACAAAACTCTCATAGAATTTATAGGCAGTGAAAGGGAGAATTACGTAAGGATATGGAGAAAGTGATTTTGAAACTCCATGTAGTGGTTCTGCTTTAACTTCAATGTTTGGCACTGAATTTATCTCAGGAGTTGATTGTCCAGCTGATTCTACATTTGACTGTGGAGCTGCTTCTGCTTTTTGTATGGTGTTATCAGCAGTAGCGGGCTCTGGGCTTGACTCAGCAGGTGCGGGAAGAGCCTTGCCAGTCGTAGGTGATGGTAGAAGAGCCTTTCCAATTTCCTAAATATCCGGAAATTCAAGATCAATAGAGGATGTAAGCGTAAATACTTGGTGAAAAAGTACCCCCATTTGATTTTTCAGGCGAAGGCACAGAAAGATTTTACATGAAATTCCTATACCTTTATTTCATCAACAAGCTCTTTAGGGGCAACTTTTGTATTCAAGAACTCATCAACTTGTTGAAGAGTTTCCTTCCGAGCCTGTTATGGAAACAAGTTAGCTTAGATTCGAACTAGAAGAACCAAATAGTGCTTCTATTACAAAAGCTCAATCTAAATTTTCAATATAGCCACAATCTGTCACAGATAAAGCAACAGACATGGAAGATGAGCGAGCCATAAAAATTGAAATACAACAAACGCTTGCTTCCACCCCTAGGAGACATACGTAATCTCAAACAATATAACATTATAATTTGAAGTAACCTATAAAACGCACGCCAAAGAATCATGCTGACCATCAACACCCGATAAGTGCTACTAGGGAAAAATTACGCAATTCGCAGCTACAAGGATCTTCAATAGAACTTTAAGATAAAATCAGAGTACAGAAAGTATTGGAACTCACCTCAGCAAATAGGAATTTCTTACTCACTAACTGCACTAGGGCAGCAGAGCCTAGTACTTGGAGTATTGTTTCTATCTGAAAAGATGGGAGGAAAACAATAGAATGCAATCTCGCATCACAAGAATCATTCCAAGTAGAAAATCAAATCAAATAAAAAAGAAAATGGAAATCCAGAGAAACCAGCAACAGAGCATTATCAGCCAACCTCTGAGAAAGCCAATAAACCTAATCCAGCGGCTGCAGCAACCCCAAAGGTAACAGACAAGGCACCTGAACCCTCCTGCAAATTAATCACCACTGTGAACCTTATGCTGCTCAATTAGAAACCATGAAGAAAGGCCATGACATTTCACATGGAAGAGATGCCAAGGGAATACACGCTGGCCCCATCAAACCAGCATCTTCATTTTGCTTCGGTTAATCTGATAACTTTACAATGATAACAAAATGGTTTTAATATATGTATCACACGATATATCTTTTGGAAATTATCTACCATCTAGTTACTAAAGAAAAGATTTGTTCGAGACCAAGTGAAAATACCATTCTCATCCTTAAGAAGAACTTTATTCTTGCAACATCAGAAAGAAAGGAAACTTATCAGAAGTATAACATTTCGTATAGCTACTGAAAAAAAAAAGAAAGAAATTGTTTTATATTCTTTTTAAGCTTTCTAGTAAACTGAGTTGCACGCTTATAAATTTAAAGCTCTTCCCAAAATGCCTTGAAACAACCAAGAACGGTCAGTCAAAGTTTGAAAAATGATAAATTCATATCTAAAAAGGAGTGTCAAAATTAAGGATGATATGGAAAGTTACAGTTTGTGTTATTGTTATTATTACTATTAGTTTTCATCTATTTCAGTCATTTGTTGAGGGACGAAAGAGTTATAGTTTATTTGAGCAAAGGATTGAAGGTTCTAAAGCAAGCATGAAACTCACTGTTCACGCTCCTGTGACAGAAAAATATTGACATTTAGTAGAGTTATTGGACATATCATCTCCGCACAATATCCCCCCTAATTTCATCTAAGACTCTATATGTGTAAGGTTTTCTACAATTTCCAAAATCTAATCTAGGATTATAAGGTCAACTACAATAAAAGGTCAAAATAAGAAAGGGTAACAACCAAATAGGGAAAAAAAAAAAAAAAAAAGCTACTAGAGATATACAACTAATGGGCATTCAACTAGTTTTCCTTTACACAACAAAAACCCATTAATATGTGCAACAAATGACAAATGATTAGAAACATACTCCAACTGCGCCACCAATTGTATCTGTCAAACTGCTAAGATCAAGGCTCAAGGCTTTTCTTGGTGGAACCCAAGGAAGACGACTATTCTGCAAATTTAGAACTGATGTCAAAATTTTCAAATGACAATGTGTCTTATATACATCGTCAAAGTGTAAATCTCAAGAAAAAGGGGAAAACCTTCCATCCTCGGGGTCCTTCTACACCATCTTTTATTGCATATGCAGCTTTGAATCCATTTACAGTGACCAACTCCGCAACCAGTTCAGAATTTCCATCAAATCTGGCTTCATCACGAATTCAGCAACATCAGCTCCTTACGTTAGCACTTGGAATAACAAGGGGGAAGTCATACATTATCTAGTTTGCCAGACAATCATAAAGCCTGAGACCATGAAAGAGAGCAAAACAGAGTTTTTGGATCTGAAATATAGTGTTTAACAAACTTATATCAGCTGCCCAACATGGTCAACAAGTAATCATGATGACCTCAGATATCAGCAATCATTCAAGATGAAAAAATATTTCTGAACGTACAAGAAATGGGATCAATATCGCATTTATGTATGTTTAACACCATTTCTCGTTTAATTTTCTTTTAATAAGTCCTTACTGCTTCTGTAAACACTCCCTATCCAGGCAGGAGAACAAAGCTGATAACCATTATGTGTTTAGAACAATTTGGCATCCCCACTTGAGAGGGTTTTGGAATATCCGTAAGCATGAAAATCTAAGGTACTTGTTGAACCTATTGACTTAATGCACGATTTGGTATAGGAAAATAATTACTCGACCATAGTGTTTAAAACTGTACCAGACTGATTTTTGATGTAATTAAAGTACGTTGACAATTTCTAAGAAAAATTATAGGTACCTTGAGGACCAATGACCATTAAATGAAAACATTAGATACACGCATGAACTTGCATCCCAAGTAACCATCAATTGACAATGATATAGCCCAAGAGATACAACCCACTTTATATAAGGGCAACTGTTGACGCCCCCCCTTGTGGTGATTGATTATGATATGGGCTTACATGCATATCTAAAGATCCCTATGGCTAATGACATGGACTGTTTTGGACAAATAGCTTATTCTATGATTTTAAAAATTCTTTGGATATTCATAAATCAGTCAAGTAGAATTGAAAATACCTTAACTATGTAAGTAATTATTCTTTAATTCAGAATAACAAAACTCTTCACAGTATTTGCATAATAAGTTGGTTTCAATTGAGTGCTAAATATGGTTCCCTCAATACTTCAGAATCAAAGGGCCAAAATCCACGATTTTGAACCATGACTGTAAATAATCCTAAATTGAATGATAAAGAATGCTAAATTTTAGAAAGAAAAATCTAAAAGGCTGCATGAGAATAAATAAATAAATAAACAAAAGACTGCATGTATAACTTTTCCGGGTCAAGTCTTTTATCTTTCTCTTTGTTTTTGAAATGAATTGGGAAAATAATATCTGAAGATAACTTATAACAGAAGATGAGGGAAGAAGAACAAGAATAGGCTTTAGGTTCTTACTTGTCTAAGATGAACAATGTAGTATTTTCTGGTTCCTTGAACTTTAAAGAAAGCTTCTTCAAAAACCCCTGCTTGTCTTCGCCCCTGTAAACAATTGACACTGGTTTCTTCCCCAAATCGCGGATATCTGGGCTACCGACTTCTCTGAATTCGACTGGCGCTCTTATATCAAGTAACTGAGCATTGGCATCATCACCTAACTTTGCATAAGCATTTTTGGCGGACTCAGTACCCCATGGTTTAGGCTTCGTCAAAATCTGAGATAATGCCAATGGAACCGCCAGAAGCGCAGCGCCACCTGCAACAACAGCAGGATTCTCTGTTGCAAAGTTTAGAGCATTATCAAGAAGCCCACTTGAATCAACATCCCCAGCTGTGGAGGAATTCACAGACTGTTGAAGTGCTTCCTCGTAGGTCAAAGCTCTAGCAAGCCCAGCACTAAGAACTGAAGATAAAAGGACTAGACCCCCTTTAAAACCACTTGATAAACTTTCGTGTAACTTTGACGGAATGGCGTTGGAGGTAGCAGAGTTTGAGAACCTAAGAGGAGAGGTGGAAGGGAGTGATGGTACTTTTCTGTGTTCTTTTTTCCTGTCAGAAAGAACGGACAAAGGAGTCAAGCTAGCTGCATTGAGGCCCTCCATGGCATATTCTGTCTCGGACTTTCTGGGGCTCTCAAAGTGACAACGGAGAAGATTGAACCAGCATCAAGGAATGATTTGGGTTCTTCCAAGGATGACTGGGTGGAGAGTGAACGAAGGACGACAAAGCCTTAGCTTCAGCGGGTGCAATTTGGCTGGCTGCATTTTGAGTGGATGGAGGTGCTGACATGGAATGAGGATGAGCTTCCTTCCATTGAAAATATGACGCGTGGCAAGTGAGGATGAGAGTTGTTGATCATGGAGGCTGGTGGTGGTTTGATGAATTTTGCTTTGCGTCAGATTGTGTGGCTAAGAAACATCCTGAAGAAGTTTTTAGAAACTGAAGGCGATGAGCAACACTGTTCAGTACAGTCCGTAGTACACGCTGCAGTACCGTCGCTCCAGAACAGGGTTGCCGGAGACAACGTTAACCGGTGGATTGGCGTTAGACGTAAACGGGACGGTGAAAGAATTTGCACGTCCGAGAAGCTTCATGTGGATAAGGTTGTTCTCAGTTTCACCACGTGCTCCTTAGTATTTTGATTTGGTATCGTGGGCTCTGTTAGTGCAAACTCAGTCATTTTGAAGTTTGGTTTTCCTTTATAGAGAATTAAACTTGAATACGAATTTAGACTCCTTTATTTATAAATTTACTCTTCTTCTAATAAAATTTATTAATTATTTCATGTCATATTTTTATTTTTATTTTTATTTTTATTTCTATTTCTATATGGATTCATGTCAATATATATATTAATTATCATATATTAAACATCTTATTTGAAGTTGAAGCGTTAAGATAAATAAAGTAATGTCCTATAAGTAAGTACCTTGTTTTTTGAGAAAAAGAAAAAAGAAAGTAATATAAGTTACATATTACGAGAATAAAGTTAATAGCGACTAATTTGTATATATACAGAATAAAATTTAATTTTTTAAAGTAGAATAATAACATTTTAATCATGAATAAGTAAGTAATCGATTATATAATTTTCTAAAAAAAATAGCAATCATGATGCTTAATATATATAAGAAGCAAATAAGATAATAGAGAACTAAAAATAAGTTTTGATCCATTTTAAAAAAATATATATATATATATATATATATATATTTATATATTTAACATGGTGATCAGATTGAATAAATCAAAACTAAATTAAATGAATCAAATTTAGACATTCAATACTTGACACAGCCAAGAATAACTCTAATATTGACTATCAACTGATAGTTTTTTGGTGTATTGCATTTTTCTTGATCCTCGGTTTCTCTATGGATGAAATTTCCACGGCTAGAGAGATTTAAAAAGAATTATCTACCATATTAAGTTGATAGAAGTTGACTAAAAACCAAAAACTATTAGTTTGTAAGTTAATTACGTTTCACGCACTGGAAGTACGGAGATAAGGGGCGCACTTTCAAATTTAATAGTGAGATTATAATTTGGTTCGTGACACAGAACAAACTACGTTAGCTTAGAAACAAAAGCAGCTGCACTATCTAAAGAAATATAGTCTTTGGCTTAAAAAGCAGCTGCTATAGCATCAAATATCAACTGATTAATCTTACAAGAACGCCTTTAATTAATTCTGCAGAGACCAAAACCTTTCTTTTTAAACAGTTTGGACAGACCGGAAGTGCTTTCTGTGTATAAACAAGTGCATATGTATCCTGGTTAAAGAAGATCAAAAAAGTAGTCCAGACCTTGCCCGATTTCCCAGATTGAGATACCACATCCCCGACTACGAGCTTCCTCGAGCCGCTGAGATATCGACAACAGTGACGGATAGAAAACTGCATGCTTAATATTGTTATCATCGGAGTAGAAGAAGAAATGCTCAGCACTATTCTTCTCCCACTGCAGGACGGGCCTGTGCTTCTCCAACAAGGAGAGGTAATCCCTTCCGGTAATAGCTCCACCACCCGAACCTGCACTTTCATTTAACATGTCAAGACATGAAGAACCCTCTTATTTTGCAAAGGAGAGACTTTTAAAGAATTCATCCGTCCTTAAAGTTATCCATCAACATTAGATAGGAAAACAACCATGCTTAGAGTCAACTCTTGCCAGTGGCACAGTCTACAATATTTAGAGGGGATGGAATGCAAAGACCTAAAGGATCAGAAGTTTCCTCTGTATACCCCAAAGAGATGATGACTTGCGTTAAGGAAAGAGTCAATGCCATGTATTGTCTCATGTTTAACCCATGAACACTGTTGACTTCAAATATCAAGAAGTACCAGAGTAAAGGTTACATTAAGGATGCTAGTATTTCTAGGATTATTCTTTTAGTTCTAAGTTGGAGAAAGGACTTTGCCTTGGTTTCTCTTCCCACTAAAGCGTTCTGGGTATTGCTTCCACGACCATGGTACAGACTTTTCCTTCACATCGTTTTTTGCGTTTTTTGTAGACTTACCAAGATGAGACACTCAAATATTGGGACGAGCAATCCCGACACCGATACTTTTTATGCATAAATTGAGTTCCAGAAGTAGAGATGTTTCTGTTCTCCCGATTTTTGGAACCCTCTCCAATCCTAGGATAAAGACGAATAGGATGCCAGTGCAAGTCCACAAAATATTAGGCATTAAAACTAGCACATGACACTGATAGGGTGTCAGTGCAAGTCCAATACTGGTGTCTCCGAAATCATAGTCACAAATCAAATCATGTTTGCTCCACACCATATTTTAGTTTCTGAAGTTAATAGAAATAAGAAGGAATTACTGTCAAAAGATAGCTTCTCTAACACCATCACGTAAGCACATTGAAAGTAAGAATGAAAGAAAGCAAGCAAGAATACCTCCTTCTAGGACGAAATCATTTCCATAAAAATTGATTCCGAGATAGATCTTGTGGGCTGGGCTCCTAGCAGTATTGCTGGGCGTACCAAGAAGCAGCTGCAAGGTGGCATGAATCCACTTCAGAGGTGCATTGGGACCAGGATGTTGAGGACCTGAGAAGTCATAGGTCATTAATGAGAATCCATCTACAGCATCACTTAAGCTCTGAAGATCTTCTGGTCCAAAATCATGCTTTTGGAGCTTCTCTGAACGTGGTGGACCTAAAACATAAACCAACTGCAACCGTTGTTTATCATTCCTTGCTGAGCTCACAGAATGCAGCGCATAGCCAAGTTGTTTTATAAACTGTAATGCCTAGGCTCAAAGAACCAAAAGGATCATCAGCAACAAACAAGAAGTAAATGATTGCTCTTCTAGAAAACATTATTTCCGAACTTCACAAACTGATATAGGTAGTTTGAGCAATTCCAAAGTACATGAAAGAAATGAAATCCGAATCTCCTTGTAAAGCAGGAAATTGACACTCAAAGAATTCCAAACAAGAGAAACTTTTTCAATCTATCCTTTTGTTTTCGCGACCATAAATGTGCTTATAATTCACATGTTATGCTTTTGTATCTTCAAGTCACAAAAGATGCCAATAATTAAAAAAGATAAAAACAAGATCAAAAGCTCGGTCTCATATATTCAATCGGAGGTCTAAATAATTGGTATAACAAAAACAGATACACTAAAATCTCTTTGCCAAAACTGAATTCCTTCATACAAAAATAACTAAAACAAAATGAGGAGACAAACCAAAAAAATGCAACAGCAAACTTTTAAAGCAATGTGTTTTCCTAATTGTCAACTGGATACTTTAACATAGAAATCCCAAATAACTAAAGAAAAAAAGAGAACCTGAGTAATTGAGAAGTACCAATCTACAAACTATTTTTAAGTGAAACCCAACAGAATGGCATAATAACGTAAACCAAATAACATAGTAACATAATAGTATTCACCACAAAAGAAAAACTACAGTATAACAAGCGTAAAAGTTCAATATTTACCAAAGTCCGCATGCCTGGATCATACAAAATACCGTAAGCTGCCCATCTTGACCAAGACTCTAGCACAATACCATCATATCCCATCTCCCTAATCATAAAGAAGACTCACAAAATCAAGACCAAAAATAGAAATGCATTTAGATCTTTAAAATAAACAGCAAAGAAAAGAAGAAAGATCCCATATCTATAATAGGCACAACCAACAGAAATCACTGAATACTTTTACCACTCTTCCAGAACAAGACAATCATAGTGATACACCCTCTATATGGAATCAGAATGAGGATATTAATGCTCATTACGGATACCAAAAAATGGCTATGGACACACTATAAAGCATTGAAATTGCAAGAGGAATCTCCCCTTTTTTATTTTTGAGAATTATCTCACTAGAAGGACACTATGAGAATTGACGAAGGTCTTCAAGAGAGACCCAATGACAAAACACAAACAAAAGAAAGGGCAAATAAATATTAAGAAAAGAACTCAAATCAAGCATCACATCTGGTGTTAATGAAGTCTAGCAATGTTATACTCTAGAGGGATATGAGCCCATCATCCACGCTGAAATTGAGACAAATCTTTTTTGTCAATCAAAAGAATCTCCTCACCAACAAACATGTGTCTATTGTTTCCATCCATAGACACGAAAGTAAGCATAAAAGCATCTCTCCAAAATGAGAAATTCTCATGTTTCTTTGATGACCAATTCAGCTAAATAGCACCCATAAACAGACGCAGTTAAAAGGGAATTTAATTTTCTAGATTTTGTTTATTATTTTCAGCTGTAGCTATATTAGAGTCTCTATTGATAAGTCTAATGTGTTGAGTCAGGCCAGAAGATGAATAAAAAGGCACATGCATATACTGGAGTTTGGCACTTTGAATACAACCTACTATCAGGAGTTTGCTTTGATTTAGACACAGCTTCTTAGAGACCAACCCAAATTGTGCCCCCAAACCCCAACCCCCCCACCTTAACCCCCACAAACCCCAAAAAAAAAGGGAAGAAGGGAAAAACAAAGAGAAAGAAAGAACAAAGACCACCTTTTTCTTATTCTTCTATAAAGAAAGTCCTCAACTTAAGTTCTTCAAATGTATATTTTAAATGCATGAATTGACTCAAGTGAAAAGAAGAAGAAGAAGAAGAAGAAGAATAGGGGACATTTTTCAAAATCCCCTTTTTCCTTCATTTGAATTTGTAGAATTAACTTCTTGAAAAATATCTTATTGATTTCATTTTCTGCCCCATGCTAGAAAAAGAAAAAGGACAAAAAAGGAAAAGAGAAGAAAAGAAAAGACCAAAACTAGAGTGGATTTAGTTTAATAGTTCTGAACCGAATCTAATGCCACTGTAGTACAGAATTCATCCCGTTCTCCTGGGACCAAGTAATTATTTATACAGTGGAAATATACACCTTATAAGTATAAAGCCGAATCTGAGATCTAAACAGTGAGCTATTTCAATTCAAGCAAATTAATAAGAACCTAAGCATGCCTGCTTTTAGGAGATGCAGTGAATGATTTAAGTTCTTTTAAGGCACTGAATGTAAGATTGATGGCTTACTTGCACTCTGTTACTATCAGGTCAATAGCTTTGTTCCTTTGCTTCTTCTTTGTAAGAAATTCAACAGGAAGTGCTTCCAGAACAACTCTGGGTAACAACTGTATATACAAAGAATATATCACCACAAAGGTTAAATGAGCTGTCCAGGTTGTAAAAAGATCACCATCAAATACGGGTCAATTGGTTTAGATATGGGCTATGTTACTTTTAAGTAGATCAAACAACTTCAATCTTTTGCATGGTTTAACATCTTTAAAGAAGTTCCTCCCATCTTCTCAACAAATTTCATCAAATTCAATTATTTTTTTGACGCTAGTGCAGTCGAATGAATAGCCTTTTGAACAGAATCATATGGAACTAAAAGGAATATCTGAACATTTTTTTTCACAATTGTAACTTAGAGGCCACTGAGTGGGTGTCCAACCCACACCACCCTCCACCTTGTCCTTATAGATCGAAAACATGCTATTCAGTCTAAACCTCATTGGCAAGGCACATGCAAACATCCATGTGGCACTAAATTAGCAGTTGCCAATCGCCTGAAGAAGGAACAGGCAACAAAGTTAATTTCTTTAACATACCCATGCATCTCCTGACCTTCTAAGCTCTGAAATCCATCCTACATCAGCATTATGTCTCCCCTCAAGAATTAAACTGCTTCCTTGGCTGGCAACAAAAAGAAAGATCAGAATTCACACAACACATGCAATAGAATAAGCAGATCTTTTATCAAGTCTAAAGAACGTAAATCTCAGACATCCAAAATAGAAAAGTAAAAGGAAAAACAAAAAGCAATTTTATATACACTGTTGATTTTATTCAGATGACAATTCTAACAGCTACAAATTTACAATTCCTGAAACCTCAATAAGTCACTTTTTAAAAACTCCGTTTTCATGCTCTCTTTTGTTTTGACCAACACAGGGGTTCTGACTAAGAATGGGACAAAGAAGTCATATTCTCCACAACTCAGTTTCACCACTTACTGAAAAATTGAAGATTTGGGAGCTTACCTCTTCAGATCATACCAGACAGGTGATAGATGCGTAAACTTGGAATTAAACCTTTTTGCCAACTCATAGCCTCTGGAGTTCCTGCCCAGTTCCCAACAACAATTTCAAATTCGTGCCACATTTAAACAAAAATTACCAGACATCTTTTCCTTGTTTCGCAATCCAAATAATTCTAGTGTCCAAACCAATGGAAAAATTCCGACAATGATAGTAACGATTTTGCTCCAATCAAAACTGTCGAAGAATATCCTATTAACTTTACACCATACAGATCCCAATTTTGAACATGAAAAAAACAGAGTTGTAAGAAATACCACGGTGTAATGTAGGCCAGTATAGGATACGTATAATGCCGATGAGAAGTATTTTCCGAGACCTTTGAATTCTCCTGAATTTCTCACAACATTAAAAGAAAATCTAAAGAATCTAAGCAGAATGTTATCGCCTGTTTGATTGCTGAGGAACAACTAGGAAAATTGGAATTCAAAACCAATTCACTCTGTATAACAACGCCACAAAAAAACATTTAGAAAGTAAAAATCCCATCATTGTCCCACATTTCTCAGTGATCAAACAGACGTAGACTATGAAAATGAGAAGAGGCCAAAATCAGTGAAACAATTCTTAGCAACCAAACAGACTAATGTAGATTCAAAACCAGGCTAGTCTTTGGTACTGTACTTACGAAGAGGATTTCTTCATAATCTATGTCGGCTTTGACAAGTCCTCGTTGAAATACGTAGGAGTCAGTCCTGTTCGTAGATGGAGCGTCCTTTGCACGGAACACGAGCACAGAAATAGCGGAAGATAGGATAAAAAAGAGGACGAACATGAGGAGAAACCGGCGATCCGATGAGGCCGAGTGGCCGAGCTGGTCTTGCTGAGTGGACGATTCGACCGGGTCCTTCTCACGAGTCGAACTCGGTGCGACTCGGCGATCTCGCTTCTTCGCCATTTTGCTGCCCCTCCGAGTCAGAAGTTGTCTCGGATCATTGGCATGAAAAGAGCAGTTGGAACGGAAAGCCCGTTAAAATTCTATTTGGTGTTTCCGGGATCACAAGAGTTGCATGAGCTTACCAATCAAGATCGTCATGTGGATAGGACGACCAAGTTAAATGGGCATACGATTGCCACGTGGTAGGTTCTATTAAGGCGAATAGGACTTTCTAAACGGTGCACACAGTTGCCGTAACAAACGTGAAACGTCGTCGCGGAGAACTGCTTTGTGTTTTGTTATCCATCAATGAGTAACGGATGCAGGGGATGAGGAACAGTGCTCGGTGGGAAGGGTTTTGTCCCTGGTAGATAAAACCCCGATGCAACTTCTCCCTGCCAAAAACCCTAGCTTCAGCTTCAGCTTCAGCTTCATCTTCCGAGTCTCGAGTCGAAGCACACTAGGTGAGTCCAGTTAAATTTTATTTTTCCCTCTCTACTTTCTGTCTGGCTCTCGACTGTTTTCTCGAAGGAAAAGGAATCTGTTCCGACTCCTAAGTAGCTCAAAAATGAAACCAGAACTCTTCGTCTCGTCTCCATCCACTTCTTCACCGTTGTTTATCTCGTATAAACATCCTTTTCTTCAAAGACCCAGAGTTTCAGTGAAGTCCCGTTTCTCCCTATCCGGCAAACAAGCAGACAAGTCTGAATTTTGGGGCAAAAGTTTCGTTTTGCAACAAGCTAATGTTAATTTTGGTAACCTGAGAAAAAACCGTGTCCCATTTGGACCAGTTAGAGCTGCTGTGAAGAGAAGGAAAGAGCTTCCATTTGACAATGTGATCCAAAAGGACAAGAAGCTGAAATTGGTTATGAAGATAAGGAACATTCTAGTGAGTCAACCGGATAGAGTTATGTCTCTTAAAGACTTAGGCAAGCACAGAAGAGATTTGGGTCTTCAGAGGAACCGGCGATTTATCGCCTTGCTTAGAAAATTTCCTGCGGTGTTTGAAATTATTGAAGAAGGGGTTTACTCGTTAAATGTCAAATTGACACCGGAGGCGGAAAGACTTTATCTGGAGGAGATGAGGATTAGGAATGAGATGGAAGGTTTGCTGGTTGTTAAGCTGAGGAAGTTGCTGATGATGGCACTGGAGAAACGAATTTTGTTGGAGAAGATTGCCCATTTGAGGACTGATTTTGGGCTTCCACATGAATTTCGTGACACTTTATGTCGTCGATATCCGCAATACTTCACTGTTGTTCAAACTGCACGAGGTCCTGCATTAGAATTAACTCATTGGGATCCTGAGCTTGCAGTTTCGGCAGCTGAGTTATCTGAAGAGGAAAACAGAGCTAGAGAACTAGAAGAGATGGATTTGATTATTGATAGGCCTCCCAAGTTCAAAAGAGTAACTCTACCCAAGGGTCTTAACCTTTCCAAGGGTGAAATGAGGAAATTATCCCAGTTTAGGGGCATACCCTACATATCGCCTTACTCCGATTTCTCAGCCTTGAGGTCAGGCACACTGGAGAAGGAGAGACATGCTTGTGGGGTTGTTCATGAGATTTTGAGCCTTACTATTGAGAAGAGAACGCTTGTGGATCACCTCACTCATTTTCGAGAGGAGTTTAGGTTTTCTCAGCAGCTGAGAGCAATGCTAATACGGCACCCTGATATGTTCTATGTGTCACTGAAAGGGGATAGGGATTCGGTCTTCCTCAGAGAAGCATACCGTGATTCTCAATTGCTGGAGAAGGATCGGCTGTTGATCATAAAGGAGAAACTTCGTTCTCTTGTTTCTGTTCCTCGATTTCCAAAAAGGGGTGCTCCCAGAAAAAGTACAGGAACTGATGAGCCTGAAGATGGAAGTGATGGAGAAGAGTGGTCTGACGTTGACAATTTCCTGGAGGATGACGGATTTGATGATGATGACGATGCAGAAGATTATGAAGGTGATTGGAGTGACGAAGATGATGACTCACCTCCAGATTTTGATGAAGATGGAGAAACCATGAAGACTGAAGAGATCAATCCAATTAAACAGGTTGACAACTCGACAAAAAGTGATGAGAAGGTGCTTACTCCTGCGTTCCCTGATGGTCGGCCAAGAGAACGCTGGTGAATTTGATAGAAGCTTGATGTTTCTCTATTAGGCCCCAGCCTTGACAGTTTTCTCTGCATCGGGCTTTATGCATTTCTCTTGGACTGGTACTAGCTTTTTTGATCCTTTCCTGAAGAGATATGCAACCTGCTACTTTGCGACGCTCTGTAGCCTGTTGCCATTGAGGCCTGGACCTCCTTCCCAAACATTTACAGTTTCGGGACATCATTCAATATAAGCAATGACATAAACTCCAAATCCCATGTTGCTCTCTGCCTTTATGTAACAGTTTACAGATTATATCCATACTAGATCAAAGCACTGAATGGAAAGCTGTACCAGTAAGAAGTCCTTGCAGTTGTTTACGCTTTTTGGTAATTTAGTGAAGTTAAACTTAACCTTCCTAAGTGAATAACAGAAAAAATAAATAAATAAATAAAAATTCCTGGATGTGCCATTAATCGATGCCTGAGTTAATTGTTTCTAGATACTCCTGCATATGGAAAGCATTATATGATAAAAATGGCAAAACAGGGCTCAGGCTCCCTGCCCAAATGGGTCTCCAAATCTATCTTGTGGAGAGTAGTCCAATAGTTAAGAGCCCTCCTGTGGGTTATTTCCTCTGATAGCGTATTTATACGATTATTGCTCCGATTTCTGCTCTCTGGTATTAGGCTTACTTTGAATTCCACAAACCCAACTACAAGGTGTTCGTCCCATGCTAGATTACTTAATATGCTTATAGCTTTAGGCCTTCTTAGAAACCAAAGAAATATAACTGGACGAAATTTCTTGGAAGTTTACAGTTCAATTCTATTCTTCCCCCTTTGCTTGTTCTCGTTGATTTGTATAGCTGTGGTCACGTCCTTTATTGATTAGCTTTGTCAATAACAATCGTGCCTTGTCGATGCTTGTTTTTATATAGAATGATCCATCCAGCGCAGATTGTCCCATGTAACGGGGTTGGACTGAGTCGCAACTGAAAACAATGCACTGACATATGTATCATCATATAATGTAGTATGATCAATGAAGCCTCAGAAACAACAAAATGTTTATTATTGTAGTAATCACACGCCGCCTCCTCACTTCCCACTCATTCTGTTGTTAATTGCTTTCCGATGGCTTTAACGTAAGCCAAGGGATGAGATGCTGCATATAGAGCTGTTCCACTGCATTTTCTCACAGCATGAAGGGTTAGGGACTAAGCAGGATGCGGCAAATGATCTAGTAGCTTGGGTTTTTCTTTTTAACTTTTCCATGAGTCCTAAGCTTTTATATATAAGGTTCTCCATTATGTCAACATTGATACAGAGAAATCCTGCGAAGAGTACACGAGATTGACTGAAATCCAACGGCTTAGATAATCTTGCTTTATGAATTGTCCTGGGAAATCGCGTTTGAAGATCCTACTCTTGTTGTATTCATTCGGCTATGGCGATGACTCTGGACCCAGCGTGGAAGTCAACAAGGTTGAGAAGCATAAGAATTGTTGCTAAAATTTTATCTTTTTTAGGTGGACCAACCTGCTCTCGGTTTTACGTCCTCGTCTCAATCTTCTGCCCTTTAAATAGGTATATAGCTTGTTAGGAAGTAAGCGAGGCCTTCGTCAACGCATGGTTCTCCATGGATGGATCTTCAAGGAACTGGTTCTTCTCTCCCCCTCGTGGGCTTCCATACCTGCTAACTCCAGCGGGGTTTACAATTTTTTACCACGCCAAGTGAGGCAGAATGGAAGCCCTGGTTGGGAAGCGAAGAAGCTGTACCTTGCCTCAAAAGGCCCATTTATTATTAGAGAGTGATAACATTGCTTACTCTTCTAATCACGCAGGAGCTTGAAGGAGGAAGTGTTGGGATTTCGTCCCACACACCGGTGAATAAGAGTTTTCATGGTTTCTGCCTTTTTCAGCTCCGTTTCAAATGTTCTCTGCTCTGCTCTGCTCTATGTGATCTTTTTCCATCAATGGTAAAGAAGTTAGAATAAGCTTATTTGTTCTGTAAAGATGCATGCTGAAGTTTCTCATGGTTTCATATCTTAAAGAGATAAAAAATATGAAAAGAGGAGAAAGCGCTGCTCAACCCATCTCAACCCCTAGTTTTCGTACTTGTGCGATTGGTTTTTTGATTTCTCTACATGAATGTTTCTTAACGTAAACTGTTGTTTAGATGCAATCTCCAGTAGCCCTTTTATGCAAAATCATAATCAATACACGGCACCAGACATCATTAGCTATTTCAAATCTCATCGAAAGTAGGTACAGATATGGATCGTTTGCACCCACAGACGCTGTATTTCATGGTTCTTTGGACTGTTTTATAGACTGTTTGCTAAAAGAAGTACGCAAGGCTCGATATTTTGCAGGATCTCGCTGAACAGACGAGCGACTTCTGCATTAACTAAACTGCCCAACCTTGATGCTTTGCTCGGCAAGGTCAAGAGTCTCATTCCATCACTTCGCTTTCAACTTCTCCATGTTGATTCCTTTATTCTAAAGTTCTCTGAAAATCTGTAGGCAATTTGTCTCAGACTCATGAGCATCACCATTAGGCGGGATGTCTGAGACTCGAGAGCTAATTGCTTCTCCTATAATGAGAGTTTTATCTCCCACAAGGCAAAAGTGGGATGCCATCGAAGAAGATTGGAGGAGCCTTGCACAAGGATGACATGCAGAAGTTACTTATGGTGTCGAAATTTGTTCTATCTTCTTTTCTTACGAGAAAATGTTAAGGATTAACTCTTACCTCTTTCTCTTCTTTTAATGTTTCTTTAGAATTTGTAGAGACCGATCAACAAATTTATTGTGGATTACAGTACATAAGTGTAACAAGGTTTCTTCATGTCAAACAGTCAAAGAAGTGTTGAGATAAGCTAAGATTGCTATGCTTGTGTTTGATCAAGAATGGAAGACATATTTGGTAGATTTATTCAAATAGTTTCTCAACTGAATCTATTAGAAAAATCCCATGCAAATGATGAGTGAGTTAAAAAAGTGCTAGCTTAATTGCCTCAAAATTGGGGTGCTAAGAAAATAGCAATAGAGAGACCATGATTAAGATGTTTTATCCTTGTATAACTTACTAGGATCTCTAAAAACTCATGAAGTTAAATGTAGCAATTAATGAAGAAGAATGTATAGAATTTAATATAGATGAATTTCTCATGTTAGCTAGGAAATCTAGGAGATTTTATAAAAAAGAAAAGAATTGAAATGTAGGACAAGTTAAAAAGAAGGAAATATATTATCCTAGTGATAATTTATGCTTTGAATGTAGAAAACATGGTTATATGAGGGTTGATTATGACTAATTAAAAAGAGAGACCTTAAATATAGATATATAAAAAATAAAAATAAGTCATCTTACTTAGGATGACAAATTTTCAATATTACCTTTGTTTGATAGTCACAATCAAGGAAGAAGAAGCATTTAAGGTAAGTGAATTTCTTAACTAAAAATTCTGATCATTAATATAAATCCTAGAATTCGAGATTTGTAACTTTTGAGTATTAGCAATAGCTTGTGTAATTCACATTACTTAAGGACTAGTTAGGACTTACTTTACTAGAAATGCTACTATCATTCCAAAATATAAAGAAATGTTACTACATCAATTATAAGTTGTTGTGGTGTAATACATCAGAGAATTATAAGTATAATTCTCCTTTGTACGAAGAAAAATTTGACATATAATTTTGGAGAAACATTTTCTCTTCAATAATGCAAATCCTCTTTAATAAACTAGGTGGAGAGAAGCAAATATAGCTGTCAATTTAAATCTTTTTATTTCTTTTACATGTTGCAATTTACATATTTTTTGTGTTGGTACTGGAATTGAAGCAAAAGTTCCACTTGCAATTTAATAGACATATTCCCAAAGGCCACAAAATTAAGTCAAAGCTAAAAAGAACTAAACTGAAACTAAATACCCAACTCAACCCCCTTCCCATCATTTACTGGGGGTAGCATTTAAGTTAATAATTAGAGAAATAATATTATCTCAAGATCATCTTAAACAAAACAAATAATTATTCAAAATAAAATATAAATAAATGGGAAATATGCTAGCTTTAGCACCTTAGGCCATGAAAATATGCCTACTTATTAACTATATGGCTAATTTGAAAAGAAACGGCTTGTTTACCTGTGTGCTATAATGATGAAGCAGCATCTCCTATTGACTGCTTTGGACCCAGTGGGCTAGTCAGACCGGGGAGTCCACTCCATCCCGGACCGGACAACTCTCCGGTTCAAGAGCGCATTCTAAGGATAAACCTTATCCACACAATCAAACTTTGTGTACCGTCCTCCTTAACTCCACCACGAACTGAAGGACTCTTCAACGAGTCCCCCACCCACGCGCCATTTCTTCACGGCCTGACCATCTTTGCTTCCCTTACCAGCACTGTAACCCCCATGGACAAACTAGCTCCGTTTCACCACCTGAACCCTTATTTCCTTCAAAGCTCACTTAACCACAAGCCGCACAGAAGACATTCCTTCAGTTCTCTTGCTCTTGGTATCACTAACGCTTCTCCTGAAACCCCTCTCCTGTCTTCTCTTCCATCCTCTCCACAGAAAATGTTTTACAACATAGGTTTTCTAAGGGGGTACAACGAGATAAAAACTTTGAATTCGGTGAAGGCGATGCATGCACATATGATTAAAATGTCTGACATGGGGAGTTGGGATGCCGTGGGAGAGAGTTTGGTCACATATTACTTGGAATTTGGTGATTTCAAATCTGCTGCAATGGTATTTTTTCTGGGTTTTGTGAGGAAACACCTGTTGTGGAATTCCTTCTTGGAGGAGTTTAGAAGTTTTAGGGGTGATCTCCGGGAAATTCTTGACGTTTTCAGCCAGTTGTATTGTAGAGGAGTAGTTTTCGATAGTGTGGTTCTGACATTGGCTTTAAAAATTTGCGCAAGAGTAAAGGATTTATGGCTTGGAGTGGAGATTCATGCTTGTTTGATCAAGAGGGGCTTTGTCTTGGATGTATATTTGAAGTGTGCGCTGATCACCTTTTATGCGAGTTGTTGGGACATAGAGACAGCAAATCAAGTATTTCGTGAAATGCCCGGTAAAGAAGATGTCCTCTGGAACGAGATTGTCATGGCAAATCTGCGGAAGGAGAGATGGGTGGAAGCTCTAGACTTATTTCGTGAAATGATGTTTTCCGATGGGAAACCCAACAGTGTCACAATTGTTAAAGGACTGCAAGCTTGTGGGAAAATGGGAGCTCTCAATGAAGGAAAGCAAATTCATGGGTATGTTTTACGACGCGCATTAGAATCAAATTTGCCGATATGCAACTCCCTCATTAGTATGTACTCAAGGAATTGCAGACTTGAACTAGCTAGGATAGTTTTTAATTCAATGAAAGGTCGTAATTTAACTTCATGGAATTCGATTATCTCAGGTTATGCTGGACATGGTTATTTAAAAGATGCCTGGGATTTCTTTCACGAAATGGAAGTGTCTGGTGTTAAACCGGATATTGTAACTTGGAATTCCCTTTTATCAGGCCACTCTCTTCATGGCATGTACAAAGAAGTCCCGAAAATATTGAGGAGAATGCTAACTGTCGGCTTCATGCCAAATTCAAGCTCTGTCACTAGTGTTATTCAAGCAGTTACCAAATTAGGGTCCACGAAATCTGGGAAAGAAATTCATGCCTATGTGATCAGAAATGGGCTTGACCATGATGCATATGTCGGAACTTCATTGCTGGACATGTATGTGAAGAACAATTGTTTAACTAGCGCTGTAGCAGTTTTTACTAGTATGAAGAACAGGAACATGTTTGCTTGGAATTCACTAATATTAGGATATTCTTTGAAGGGTCTTTTTGAAGATGCTGAAAAGCTCTTGCACCAGATGGAAAAGGAAGGAATAAAACCCGATTTAGTGACATGGAATAGTCTGGTTTCAGGATACTCAATATGGGGCTGCAGTAAGGAAGCTCTGGCTGTGATCGATCGCATCAGAGGTTCAGCGCTATCTCCTAACGTGGTATCATGGACTGCCCTAATGTCTGGCTGTTCACAGAATGAAAACTACGGGGATTCTATTAGGTACTTCATCCAAATGCAGGAAGAAGGCATCAAGCCCAACTCAGCAACCATATCTAGCTTACTCAGAACTTGTGCCAGCCTTTCTTTATTGCAGAAGGGTCAGGAGATTCATTGCCATAGTATTAAAAATGGTTTCACTGAGGATGTACATGTAGCCACAGCGCTAATCGACATGTACAGTAAGTCTGGAAAACTGAAAAACGCCCGTGAGGTTTTCAGAAGGACTCAGAACAAAACGCTAGCCTCCTGGAATTGTATGATCATGGGGTTTGCCAATCACGGCCTTGGAAAAGAGGCAATCTCTCTTTTTGATCAGATGTGTGCCATGGGAATCCAGCCAGATCCTATAACTTTTACAGCTATCCTCTCTAGTTGCAAGAACGCTGGCTTAGTTAATGAAGGATGGAAATTTTTTGATGGTATGATCACATACTACAAAGTAAAACCAACGATTGAACATTATTCTTGCATGGTAGATCTTCTAGGGAGAGCTGGTTATCTTGATGAAGCTTGGGATTTCATTAAAAGTATGCCACTAAAGCCAGATGCTAGCGTTTGGGGCTCTTTTCTAGGATCTTGTCGAATCCATAACAACGTTGAGTATGCAGAAATTGCAGCGAAGAAGCTATTTCGCTTAGAGCCAAATAATTTTGCTAATTACTTCCAAATGATGAACTTATATGCCATTTCAAACAGATGGGAGGATGTGGAGAATCTTAAAGACTTGATGGGTTTTCTTGGGGTGAAGAGCCACAACGTGTGGAGTTGGATACAAATTGAACGTAGGATTCATGTTTTCTCAGCAGAAGAGAAGCCCCACGAAGATACAGGGGAGATATACTTCGAGTTATATCAGTTGATTCATGAGATGAAGAAAATGGGATATATGCCTGACTTGAGCTGTGTATATCAGAACATCGACGAGGTTGAGAGGGAGAAGTTGCTGCTTAGTCACACTGAGAAATTAGCGATTACCTATGGACTGATGAAGATGGAAAGCAGTACACCTATTAGGGTGATAAAGAACACAAGAATGTGTTCAGACTGTCACGAGGCAGCAAAATATATGTCTTTACTACGAAACCATGAGATAGTCGTCAAGGATGGCGTTCGATTCCACTATTTCAGAGTGGGAAAGTGCTCCTGCAATGACTGTTGGTAATAAGGCCTGTCAATAGCTTTTTGCATTGACATACCTTAAGCTCTTAACAACGAAAAACCTGTTGGCTCAAAGCCTTTGGCTGAAGATACATGTAAATGGCGTGAGCTAGACCATCGTGGAGGATAAAATTGGATGCATCACTGGGTCCAGATTGATCGCGTACAAGTTAAGGACAATGAAGCACTCATTCCAGCCAGTTAGGTCCAACTCATGTCTACTAATACACAAGCATCATTAGTTGGAGTTCATATTCTTGTAGGGTTTCTTTTTCAACCATAGAAGGAGTGAGTATTCTAGATTTTGTAGTCAGAAAATGTAATAAATTAAAGATAAGTCACAATCACCCCCTTTTTCCCCTTCCAGAAAAGACAAAAAGCCTTCCTTAAATACAACTCCTCATTCTACAATTTCCTCCTCATGAAGCTTTCTCTCAGAGATTGTTGAATCAGTTTCTGACTCAAGCTCTGCACTCTCTGTCCCAATCAACACGTCTGTTCATGCAGACCTTTCAAACTCAAATTCAAACCAAGAACACAGCCGTTAGATACAAACGGGATTATAGCCGTTTATATTGCAACTTGTATATAAAGAGAATAACTTGTATACCTCTTGATGTTTTTTCTTTTCTGGTTTTCTTGTATTCCTTAAGTTGTTGTACTCTGTTTCAACCTTGAAATACAGAGATCACCTTTTAACAGCCTTGAGACTTCTCTTCTCTTTCTTAAATTTTCTATATGGTATCGAGCCATCCAAGGCAATCGTGATTTCTATATCTCCTATCTTACAATCTTTTTTTCACCCTTCCTTATTTACGGTCTACAACTTCGCTGTCTCTCATGGCCACCTCCTCTTCTGCAACCCGTCCCCTATATCCCTACCCCAACACCATTAACATTGCAAACTTTGTCAACATTAAACTTACTGAGACCAACTACCTTCCTTGGGTTACCCAAGTTAAGTCACTTGCCAAAATTCACAAACTCCTTGGCTTTCTCACCGGTGAGACAACTAAACCTTCCAAAACTCTTATTGTTGATGGGAAAGAAGAAAGCAATCCCGCCTTTGAGGCCTGGGAACAAACCGATGACCTTGTACAATCTTGGCTCCTTGGATCCTTATCTGAAGACCTATTTTACTACATCTTTGATCTTGAAACTGCTTCGGAGATTTGGATTGCCTTGGCCAATCACTTTGCCAAGCAGTCAGAAACCAGAGAGTATGATTTACACTCTCAACTTCATCATCTTGAGAAGGGCACCCGCCCCCTCTCAGCCTTCCTGCATGACTTCAGAACTATTCTGAATCAACTGTCATTGGGAAGCCACTCTCCGACACTGGTAAAACTCATGCTCTACTAGAGAGCCTTGGTCATGACTATGAGTTCTTTAGAATGACCATGTCTTGACCCCCTTTACCTCCGTTTGATGAAGCTGTCTCTCAACTTCATACTTTTGAGGCTCGCCTTCTGCGCTATAATCAGACCTCTGTTGATTCTTCTGTCTTTGTTGCCTAAAGAATCAATGTGGTGGTGGTCGACATTCTCATCGAGGAGGTCGTTCTGGACAGCAACTCTCATCTCAGGGCCGCTGGTTTACTCCTGCTACTCATACTGCCCATGCTGCTCCAAGACGCCCTCCCTCACATCCTTTTTCCTCTCATCAGACCCCACAACGCCAGCCTCCTAATCCAGGTACTCGTTCTCTTGTTGAGTGCCAAATTTGTCTCAAACGAGGCCATACTGCCATGCAATGCTTCCGGCGCTTTGATCACAACTACCAGGACCAAACAGTCCCTGCTGCTCTTACTGTCGAATCAGATAATGAGCCTCTTGCCCATGATTGGGTTGCCGACTCTGGTGCGTCCTCTCATGTTGTTGATGATGCAGGTAAGTTGACTCATTCTATTCCTTACAATGGTACCGATGGAATCATGGTTGGTAATGGTCATCTTATTCCAATCACCCATATCGGTGAAACCACTCTAAATGGATTTATTCCTCTCAAATATGTCCTTATAGCTCCGGATATCCAAAAGGATCTTCTTTCAGTTCTTAAGCTTATTGAAGATTTTCCATGTTCTGTTGAGTTTGACTCCTCTACGTTCTCTATTAAGGATTTGCAGACCAAGGTAGTATTAGTTCGTGGAGTTAAGCGAAGTCGCCTTTACCTGTTGCCTACTCATGGAGATTATGCCCTTTTTTCTTCTCGGCAGCAGGTTGTGCCTTCAAATATTTGGCACTCTAGACTTGGTCATCCGCATGAAGACATCCTTCATTCTCTCAAGAAGCAAAATCTAATCTCTGTTAAAGGCACATCTCCAATTTTGTGTCCCCATTGCCGTGCTGGGAAAAGTACTAAGCTCCCTTTTTTACCCTCTATTCATTGTGTATCTTCTCCTCTTGAACGTGTACACTCTAATTTGTGGGGACCAGCCCGGTTTTGTCCAAAGATGGCTTTTGCTATTATGTACTGTTTATTGATGAATTTAGTCGGTTTACTTGGTTATATCCACTTCGACGAAAAGCTGATCTATTTGATATTTTATTCAATTTCGCTCTATGGCTGAAAAACAATTGGGTTATCCTATCAAAACTCTACAATGTGACAATGGCGGTGAATTTGTTAGTCAACGGATGGTTTCTTATTTGTCCCAACATGGAATTCTCCATCATTTGTCCTGTCCGTACACACCCCAACAGAACGGTCTTACTGAACGCAAGCACCGTCATATTACTGAGTTGGGTAGAACTCTCATTCATCAAGCTGGATTACCCAAGGCATTTTGGACTGATGCCTTTGCCACAACAATTTTCCTCATTAATAGATTACCTTCAACTTCCTTAAATGGTGTCTCACCTTATGAGAAGTTATATCAGAGGAAACCGGATTATTCTATTTTACGCACCTTTGGCTCTACTTGCTATCCTCACCTTCGGCACTTAGCCACAGATAAATTATCTCCACGCTCCCTTGAATGTGCCTTCCTTGGATATAGTCCCCGGCATAAGGGATACAGGTGCTTTTATATTCCGACTGGGCAAACCTTTATTTCTCGCCATGTGTTGTTTAACGAGGAGCTCTTTCCATTTCTTCAAGATAAGTCACAGAAGCATCATTGCCCTCCATCTTCTTCTCAAGTCTCATCTTTGCCTTCGAGGGAAATTATTGTTCTTACTCCTATAGCCTTCGCTGGCCTAGTCCCATCCTTACCAACATCTCTGACCAACTCCTTGGTTCACTCCCCCACTACCTCTTCCTCTACATTGGTGCCTTTAAACTCTCCTCCCATAACACGCCATCTTCCTGTATCCGTGCCACATGACCCTTGCCTTTCACCTCACAATCCCACGTCACCTATTGCACCTACACTATATGACTTGGCCCCTTTTTCCTCTAACCAGCCACCTACGGACATGCCATGTGACCAGCCACCTACGGACATGCCATGTGGCCCACTACCTTTTTCATCTCCTGCAATTGTTCCCACGTCCAATCTCTCTCTCTCTAATCTCTTTCCCGCACCTACACCCACACTCCCTTCTGATATTTCTTCCTCTTTTCCTGCTCCCTCTTCCATGATTACTCCATCTTCTTCTTCAACACTTACAAGCACTCTCCCTCCTTCTACTGTCCCTACCATTCCCACTCCTCCAACTCACACCCACCCTATGATTACCCGCAGTCAATCTGGAATTATTAAACCCAACCCCAAGTATGCCCTCACCACTTCTCTTGCTCCTACTACACCTACCTCCGTGAAACGTGCTCTCCTTCATGATGGCTGGAGAATGGCAATGGATGAAGAAATGCGAACCCTTGTTCGCAATAAGACATGGACCCTCGTTCCACCTCATCCTTCCCAGAATTTGGTGGGTTATCATTGGGTGCATAAAACAAAGCTTTCCCCGGATGGTTCAGTTGATCGCCTTAAAGCCCGGCTTGTTGCCAAGGGCTTTCATCAAGAGGTCGGTATTGACTTTCTTGAAACATTCTCTCCTGTTGTGAGACACACCACCATTCGGCTAGTTCTCTTTATTGCCTTAGTCAAAAATTGGCCATTGTTGCAATTTGACATTAACAATGCGTTTCTTCACGATTTCCTTTTGTAACCTGTTTTCATGCACCAACCACCTGGGTATGTTGACTCATCCAAACCCCATCATGTATGTAAACTGAGTCGTGCCCTTTATGGCTTGAAACAAGCTCCTAGAGTTTGGTACGATCGGTTTACAAATTTTATGCTTGAACGTGGTTTTCTCATCTCACCCAATGACCCATCCTTGTTCATCTACCAATCTAACAGTATACACTTGTGGCTACTATTATATGTAGACGATTTAATCGTCACTGGGAGCTCTCAACTGCATCTTCAATCCTTTGTTTCTGCTCTGAGCTCTGAATTTCCTTTAAAATAGCTTGGTACCCTTCATTTTTTTCTTGGCATTGAGGTTCACCGAACTTCCACTGGTCTACACCTAAGCCAAAGGCAGTATGCTGCTGATCTTCTCTCTAAAACAAGCATGGATCATTGTAAATCAATTGCTACACCATTAGCAACAAAGCCTCCTCAAATCAAACATGGCTCATCCACTTTTTCCCAACCTTCTACATTCAGAAGTTTAGTTGGTGCCCTCCAATACTTAACTCTCACCCGCCCAGATCTCTCATTTGCTGTTAATCGGTTATGTCAAGTTATGCATGCTCCAACTCTCTCTGACCACCATAACCTCAAGCGAATCCTTCGATATGTTCATGGCACCATTGATCTCGGTCTTCATTTTCACTCCCGGAGCTCTCTTGACCTCTATGGATTTATTGATGCGGATTAGGGTGGTTGTCCCTCTTCTTGCCGCTCAACATCAGGATTTTGCTTCTTCCTAGGAGCAAATCTGATCTCTTGGAGCTCTCGGCGTCAACCTACTGTCTCCAGATCCTCCACAGAATCAGAATATCGTTGCCTTGTTTCCGCTGCCGCTGAATCCACCTGGATTTGTGCTCTTCTTCGTGATCTCTCAGTGTCCCAACCTCATCCAACCTTGCTGCATTGTGATAATATCTCAGCCCTCAACCTTACCACCAAACCAGCTCTCAATGGAAAAACCAAACACATATCCATTGACTATCACTATATACGTGAAAAGGTTGCACTTGGCTCCATCACCACTGTTTTTGTTCCTTCTTCCCGACAACTTGCAGACATTCTTACAAAACCCCTGCCACGGCTTCCTTTTTTTTTCCCTGCGTTCCAAACTTGGTATGGTACCTTATACCCCACCAAGTTTGAGGGGGCCTAAAGATAAGTCACAATCACCCCCTTTTTTCCCTTCCAAAAAAGACAAAAAGCCCTCCTCAAATACAACTCCTCATTCCACAATTTCCTCCTCACGAAGCTTTCTCACAGATATTGTTGAATCAGTTTCTGACTCAAGCTCTGCACTCTTTGTCCCAATCAACACGTCTGTTCATGCAGACCTTTCAAACTCAAATTCAAACCAAGAACACAGCCATTAGATACAAACGGGATTATAGCCGTTTATATTGCAACTTGTATATAAAGAGAATAACTTGTATACCTCCTGATGTTTTTTCTTTTCTGGTTTTCTTGTATTCCTTAAGTTGTTGTACTCTGTTTCAACCTTGAAATACAGAGATCACCTTTTAACAGCCTTGAGACTTCTCTTCTCTTTCTTAAATTTTCTATATAAATATGCACATATTATTCAATTCAATCATACCAAAATGTTGACTCAAGGCAAATTATTCAACCTTGATACCAAAGTTGACTCAAGACTAAAAAGAGTTCCTTTTTTTCTTTTTTCACTTTCTTTCTAAAGAGTATTCCCAAATAGGATCTATGTAATGTAAAACTATTTATTATACCATTTTTAAGGTATTCTTTGCAATCAACATAAATTGCATACTTAATGTTGAGCTTCATACATTGAATTGGTACCTCTTTTTATATTAAGAACTGTAGTTTTACCAATAAATTGACTTGAGATTAGTGAAATCTTTCCTTTTCTGTATAATTTATGTAAAATATGAGACTTTTTGGCACATTATTTTTTAGTTATGAACTATTAGTGACTCTATTGACATTTTCAATTGTTGATATATGTAGAATGAAAGTTATTCATCAAAAAATAAAAATTTTAAAATAAAACTTAAATAAAAGTAAATTCAAAAGTTAAAACCCAAAGTCAATTTAAAAGTTAGAGAAATCTTCTTTCATTTAAATTTTATCTCAAAGACATTTTTTAGTATAAGATTTTCATCCTATATACACTCACTTGCATACTAAATATTATTAAACTTAAAGTTACATAAAGTGAAGTAATTTTAACTTAAACTCTAATATTATGTCAAAAAACTAAATCTAAAAACTAGCTTATAAGTTATGAAATCTTCTTTAATTTAAACATGGCATCAAAAATTTTATCTTTTAATATAAAACTTTTGTCATGTGCACAATTAGAAGCCATCAATTAAATTGTATCCTTCAATGGAGGAAACTATGTGGATGTCCATCACCTACTAACTTAGTGATAAGCTAGCAGGGTTGAGATATCTTAATCTCAAATTTAACATCTAAGTATGTGAGTTGGGTGCATGTATTGGAAAAAAAAAAGTATATGGATCAATTGCTACTACCAGGCTACCAGCTCGTTAGGACCCATAATGTGATAGGCCGTTTTCTATTCAGCCCGACCTTTTTATTTGGGCCTTTAGATTTTTGAGTTTTAGTTTACAAAGCTCAGCTCCAATTTTTAGCCTCCTACCATTCCTATTTGGGCTTGGAAATATCAAACATTATGGGTGGACATCTAAGGATGGTATTTGTCCGCGTGTTTACTGCTGTTAACTAACATTTGCTAGCCATAAAAGGAAAGTAAGCGACGGAGTCCTATTTAGTGGACTTCTCCAAAAATGTTTAAAAATATTTTTAAAAAGTGAAAATAAAGAATTATTTTAGCTCTTACGAGATCTGGTACTTATAAAATCTAGTAGACTAATTAACAACGACTAAGTTGATTGCCAAATAAAACAACCACATATTATTCGACACCTTGTAAATTAGACTATAAGTAACATGAAAAGGTTTTTCAAAAAAATCAAATTGCTTGTTTCTCAATAACATTTTTCTTTCGTTTAAAAAGTGCACAAGTGGTGGAGACCAACTCTAGGATACCATCCAGATAATTATTATTTAAGAAGTATTTTCACAATTCGAAAGTTAAGATTTTAAAGTTTTTTTTTCCAAATGAGAGCTGTCTCTTTCTCGAAAAAGAAAGGAACAATTTCCTTCAAGAAAGCGGAAGTCTTTGCCAACGAATAGAAATTCATGAAATCTAGCACTGCCATACTTTCGTTGCGTCTCCCTAATCAACCATTATTTGCTCTACCATGACCACGACCTTCAATTCCAAAGGCCATCCCACTTTCAAGGCTAATGGTGAGCGGAAAACCCACCACCGTCTTCTAATAATCGCTACCTAAGACACAGACAACGACGAACCAAGGACCTTAAAGTCTTCCCCCCCCCCCATCCTCCCATAACACCGGAAAAAAGTAATCATTCTAGCAAACCCTCAGGATTCAAATAGCCACGACAATAACAACGATTAACGAATTCACAAGCCGTGTTCATCATTAACAATTGTCTGGTCCAATACAAGGTCTCCCTACAATCTACAGTTGCGTTATCTACAACAAGGGTAGAATTTGTGGTTACATTTGAAGCAATCAACGAACAACTATTCGGTGAAGATGATTGTTCAGTGAACTTAGTTCATATAAGTTGGTAATTATTGTTTGTTATGATAGCCTGGATGCTATTCATTTAGACTAAAAATTATATGTTTTATTGATGACATGAAAGATGTTACTACATAAGGTGAGATATTCTGGAAAAAAGCATAATAAATAATCTAGTAGATTAGATATGTTGACAAAACATTTATCACAAACAATAATTATTGAATTTTATCCTCTTAGAGTATTTGTGGTAAGCATTGAACATTTCAATTTTATTTGAGAAGTTTGAGAAAATTCAAACTAATGTGGAGATTTGTTGAACACGATTGGAACTTTTTTGGGTTTTTTTTAGTCCATAAGAAACCTTAAGGTTTCTTTTTGCTTTCAAGTAGCTGCCACTTAGAGAAAAGGGGAATTTAGAATGGTTGTTTACTGCCACTCACTCACTGCACATAAGTATTATAAGTGGATTAAAGCTTAACTTTTAAGACAATGAGAGTTTATGAAGTGGAGGCATAACTTGGCTCCGATATTATATTAAAGTATGAAAGTTCATATCAAAATCTTAAGGCATTAGGTGAAGAATTCTCATCACTTATAAGATCGCAGACCCATCTTCTATGTAAGACAACACCCACCTTCAACAGTTATAAGAGCAAAACAACTTATCAAGCCCAAAAAGTCTCCCCTCTCTCGGTGCTTACTTTTTCCACTTAAATCTAGCGAATTCAAGGCTTTTATTTGAATTCCGTGTGGGGTTCGCCTCTTCAGCTTTCAGTCCTCGTGGAACGATCTTACTCAACGGAGGAGATCAATTGAAATTAATTTTTTCATAATTTCTTGGCCAGAACTTCGGCTGGAAAGAGCCCCCAAGATCTCCGCCGAAAACCTCACTTTCAAGTTTTCGGCACCACAAATACGCCATCAGATGAACGGCGCATCGCAGGCCTCGTTATAATTCATGCGACTCCATCGTAAAGCATTGGACGTCCAATGAAATTTGGCGATGATTTATTATAAACCCTAAACCATATACAAAACAAACAACAAAGCGGGAGCCAAAAGTGGTCTCTCAATCCTTCCTTCACCTTCACAGTGCAACTACAAATAAGGAAACCCCAGGACCACAGTCACCTTTTTCCATCATGAGAAACTAGCAGATACGCATAGTAATATCACGTACCGCCGTGCACAAACCCCAAGAAAGATGACCGCGGAAAGGAGCCTCCCGACCGACGTCCATTCATGGGGAACTTTCAGAAAACTTAGAAGCCTCATCGTTCTCATGTTGAACGAAGAGGACCCCCAAAACAAACAAACAAACAAGAAAAAAGCAGAAGAAAAGAGCGGAACGACCCCATGAGACGGAGAAACAACAGTCAGCAATGTATCCAAAATTTCTGAGAACATGGAAGGACAGCTCCTGCCACTTAGATAGCACCGGGATAATATGGGATACCACGAACGCTTCCACACATTATGTCCCATCTCCAGATCCACTAATTGTCGATTGGTTCAGCTCGGTCCTGCACAGCCATTCTCTCTGAGATCTCAGTTAATGCCTTGAGATTGCAGCTGATCAACGCGTTCACAAAGTAACATGTCTCATCCTTGGTGTTTCCATCAGGTACATCCACTACAAAGGACTCGATTACTAGTGTTCCTGGCCTTCCATCAATAACATCTGGATGTACCGTAAGGATAGAAGAGTAGTTCTGCAAGTTATGAGCAAGAATTTTAAACAAATTAAAAAGCTCTTATTTGAGAGCAGAAAACACACAAGAATATGCGACTCTTTTTATGCAAATATTAGTCATTTGTAGATTGTTATACCCTCTTATGCCAATTCAGTTAGCAATCTACCATCATAATGAGAACTAACGAATAGGAGAAAGTAAACTGCAGTGAGAACGTTAAAGTACCCTTAGCCTGTGATCACCACCAACAATCTTGACGCCAAGAATGTGCTCATCGTCATCAAAGAGTTCCAACCTCTCTGTACTTGTCGTTGCAGGAAGCCCAGATTTAACGTTCACCTCTCTAACACTCCCGATACCAAAGTCCCCCTTCACCACACACCTGCTAACAAAGGGCTTGTACTTCTGGGGTTGATCAAATCTCCTCACCAACGACCACACCTGATGAAACAAATAGTCATATTACGAACTCAGTAGGTTGAAGTAAAGGATCAGATAAAGTCAGAAGACATTCATCCTATTTCAACTAACGCAAAATCGAACATCCAAATTTGACTCTCTCCCACTTCCTGCATGTTTCCCCCAGCAAATTAATGAGAAAAAATGCAAAATAACATAAAGATTCCTTCAGTTGAAAAGATGGGTTAACCGAATACAAGGTAATCACCCATCATAAGTTGATAATTTGTAGAATTCTGAACCATTTGAGACAAAAAAACAAAACTAAAAGAGCCTTTTGCTTATTGAGACACGGTGGTCTACCAAGAAGAGGTAAACCCAATAAGAAAAACATCAGAAACGATAAAAAGTCACCCATAACCACCTGAAATACCCAGATCTTCAAGGAGCAACACAGTAAAACCCTGTAAAAATCTTAGCCACATGTTTCAAGAAGTCAAACAAATCAGAGATCACCAAAGGCATCCAATTCAGAGAAAAGAAAACCCGATGCAAATATGGGATCAGAGAGTTCAGAGAAAACCTACAAGATCGACAGGTGCTTTGATGTGCTTAACGAGCACCGCCGTGCACTGGTTCTCTCTAAGCTCGTGCCTGTGATGCCTCCCTATGTACTCCGTTTCCATTGCGCTAAACGCCTCACCGCCATTCATCTTGATCAGTCGCTCACACACCCAACTCTCTATCTCTCAATTCTTCTCCAGAGTTATGTTGTCCAGCACTTCTCTCTCTCTCGCTCGCTCAACCTGTGAAGCAGAGGGTTCTGGATAACCACGGACAAGGATAAGCCCGAGGTGAAGCTCTACACCGCAGAGGACTTTTGGCCTTTTGTTGTGCAGCAAAAACCAACTTGATTGGCTTATCTCGGCAAAGCCTCGTCTAAAAAATCTACTAATCCACCGACAAGGCCTCATTTTATAATTGTTTGAAGCCTCCCCATTGGCCGGCTTCCTTAGTGGGCCCCCTATTTGGCTCTCCGAGAAAAGTGCTCTATCTTGTAACATTTTTTTCTCGTTTTTCTTTTCTGAAGTAGAAAACGTTTAGTGGTTGGATGTCTCTTTGGGTCACAGTTTCGTTTTGGGCAAAAAGTAGACCAGGCTTGCGTGACAGCCACTCTGCTAGTGGGCGGAGAATGAGTCAAATAAGTGGACATGATATTCGGATAGTGCTGTCGAATTTGGCAAATGTAAACATGGTCAGGCTTTTACCCTCCGGACAAAGGGAAAAAAAAAAAAAAAAAAGAAGAAGCAGATTTTGGGATAATAATTGGACCAGAAAATGACTCAAATCTCCCCTCGCAAACTACCTTACCCACTCCTTTTTTCGTATTGGTTAAGAAAAGCTATCACATGATAACCATTCAGTCTTTTTTTCAAAGCTAATATTAGAAACAAAATTACCAATAATTGAAAGTGTAGGCCCCCCCTTTGCATACCTAAAACTGTCTCTTTCTAATACCCTTTGTTCTCTTTCAATTTCAACTTTTCATGCGCTTAGTTGTTTATTCATTTTTTACACTACAACTTCTCGTTGACATCTATGTTCTAGCTAAAGAATAAAAGAGTTTCTACACAATTTTTGTACAAAACCAATGAGCTTGGAAAATAGGCCTAGTATATGCTTTGGGCCTAGAACACCATTTTTTAAATAAAAAAAAATAACCATAACTTATAATTGTAAGATTCTAACATTTTTTGTTTTCTTTCGTTTACAAACATCAACCTTTTTTCCTTTTTCTTTTTTTCCTCAATCATGGGTATTCTAGCTTTCATTAACAGTTCACCTAACAAACTTGATACTCAAAACATCATTACATGTTGATAGAAAATGCATCAAAAGATCATTGATGGACATAGTAATTTAAAAGTAAAAATTTTGTTAATCCTTTTAAGCTTTCTCAGTGAAATTTGTTGTAGCCTTTTTTCTTTACCAATCTTATTCTTTAACATTGCAGCTAAGAACTGCGAGGAGCTTTCCTTTACGTCCAAGGTGGGGTCGCACTCGAGTACTTTGCCGCGTTTCACCACTCAAAACCAACCGGCACCAAAGGCCAAAATTGTAACTCAGTACTTGGCTCAATTATTATTTTTATCGGAGGCTACGAAACCCAGTGAAGGAGGCATTGACATGAAGGGCCACACGGCAAGTCCGTAGTGGACGCAAAAGTCGTTTGCGGAATGGAATGGCACCAAGTCGGCACAAAGTCACTGGTCCCTGCCTTTTTTTTAAGTTCATTTGCTTTTGTCATCCACCGCCCATAAGATTTTAAAATTGCTGTTTATTATCTGTTCCCAAAGATGGGGATGATGGCTAATCAGCCCTCGTTGGATGGATCCAATTTATTATTAGATTCAGAACTTGCTAGAACCTAACCTTGTAATTTCCTTCCAATCGAATTACATTACAACGTGTTAAGATTACCCAAGCTTGGACTTTCACTTGCGCCACCATGGAAATGTGCGAAACATGTGTACGCGGCCTTCTTTGAGTGGCTAATCGGAGGCGACGTTCGTGCAATTT
This sequence comes from Casuarina equisetifolia, assembly GCA_028551475.1. Taxonomy (NCBI): domain Eukaryota; kingdom Viridiplantae; phylum Streptophyta; class Magnoliopsida; order Fagales; family Casuarinaceae; genus Casuarina; species Casuarina equisetifolia. The sequence goes on from CM052355.1 coordinate 11,268,344, forward strand.
ATGAAAAGCAGCATGTCAGATTCTTTGGGCAACATCGTGTTTGGTTCAATGCACCAGTCCGGGTGTTGTCCTCCTCCTTCAGAAAGCACTTGGCGTGGATAATGGAGGACAGCAGTTATTGGCAAATATTATAAGGAACGCCACTGAGCAAAGGAACGTTGAAAAGGGTCTCGAAAGAAAGAGACGCTAAACTCAAGAAGTGAGTCTTGCAAAAGATGAAAATAAAGTGGGTACCTAACCAACTTTCACGAGAGCCCAACAAAACTAGTTCCGTAGGCACGAATTGACATAAAATCTCAGAAGACACACCCAGCAAAGCAAAACCCAACTCTGGAAGTTTCCAGCCAATGAAAATCAAAAGGAGGACAGTACGCGGCAGATTACTGTTGGAGATGAGATATTTTGGGTGGCGAGTAAAGATTCCAGGGATGAGGCCATTGCTGCTCCATGAAAAAGAACACGAATGAAGTCCTAGGGTATAATGCCGTGCTTTGCAGTTGGATAAACCCAACATCATTGGGACAGAATCATTGTCTCCTAAGTTTCTAATTTCTCGCCACTCGTCCAAAAGCCTATGGGTAGCAACCTTATTGAATGGCAACGATGTTATTGGAACATTAACGGGAAAGAGATGCTCCTAGCATAGAGTAGGAAGTCCGAAAAGCTTCGCTTTGCTATTGGAGCTGGAGAATATGCAACAGCGATGAGTAGTAGTCCTTGGGTCACATCTCAACCAACAACGAACGCTTTGTTAGGAATATCTTCTTGCTCCGTGAAAAAGACACGAAGATCCATGGGAAAAAGAAAGGGTGAATAAATGCCGCTTGGAAACTATATATCTAATTTAAAGTATTTTCTATATTTAATTGTTATATAAGAATTATAACTTTTGGCTTCAATAGTCTCATGTACGTTAGATATATATTGAGTTAAAATTGAATAAAATAAAAATTAAAGTTAAAATATATTAACCTGAATTTTAATGTTATATTAGAAAGTTTAAAATCTCAACTTGAATTTCAAGAAATAGTCAATTTTTTTTATTTTATTTTGTTGTTGAAATGAAAGGAAAAAAAAACACTTGAGATAATAAACACCTGACTTTACAATGCATTGGATTACTCCTTCTATTGCCTATGACATTTACCTTCATTTCTTAAGAAAAATGATAATCCCATGATTCGAAACCTTTAATATTACATTATTTCTTTAAACTGCAAACTTGATTTCAACTAACTTCGCTGTCCTCATGATGCGCAGGACCAATAATGCGTTGATACCCAAGAATCTTCTGTGATGGCATCTCATATATATGGCCTAAAGAACACGCCAAGATGCCCAAAAAGGTGGAAAAAAAAACTCTAAAATATTAGAGTGTTGAGAAAGTGGAGTTTCGACAGGTGAGTTCGTGCAATGTGGATAAATTGAAGCCTCATCTATGCAAAGACCGGGTCGCGAAAGCAGCTTTTGGCTAGCGACGAAGTTAGAAAAGTGTAATAATTCGCTCAAAGAAACCTACACGGAACCCCTGCGGTAAAAGTAGTGGCAAGACCCACGAGCCTTATCTACTGCAACAAATTCCTGGACCACTTTGTGCAAAATTACCGAGACACCAAAAAGAGAGTCACACCAAGGGATGCATGTTCGAGGATTTGTCACTTTTTGGCGGTCAATTATATCCCAAACCTCTCGGTATCGCGGACAGAGAACTTGGCTTTTCTTCAACCATTGCAAAAGAAACTTTGCTGTTAACAATTGCTTGAGCCAGGATGATACTGATACCCTTGATATTTCAGTTTGGCATTATTAATCTCTCCTTGGCGTGTTATCACGCATAGTTCTGCACGAGTTTTAAGGTCACGTGACTCGACTAATACCTTTGTTTTCTTTCTCAAAATATAATTCTAAATAATTTTTTTTTTCAATAAAGATGTAAGTTGGCATTAATAGAATTTAGTATACAAAATTATAATGACATATCCCAATGTTACAAAATTTATTACAACTATATAAACATAAAGGTTAGAAGTTTTTAATTTTCATTTAAAATGACATTTTTTGAGAAAGATTTTATATCTTCAAATAAATAAGTTTTTTTTCCTTATAATTTTTTTTTACTTTTGTCGACAAAATTAGGAAGTTAATTAGTTTATTTTGAAAACATCTTTTATTGCGTTTAGGATACTTTAAGAAAATGTAAACTAAAAGGGATACATTAAGGTTTTCATCGAAATGTTTTTCTTTTTCTTCTAGATTTTGGCTATATATGACCAAAGAAAAGGAAAATAAAATAATATAAATCTCGGGTTATTATTGGGCTTCAAAGCCCAGGATAAGTTGATGAAGGGGCAAGGGTAAGAGATAGCATGGTCCAATTCTGGGAACCTGAACCCAAACAGGGCCCAGAAGATCGGAGAAGAAGATCTCACGTGGCAAGTTCAGAGGACGCCAGAGGAGCTCCCTCTTCTTTGTGTCTCGTTGCCCTTGCTGGAAAAGTGGACAGCACAGGAATTAGCTACTCCATGCAACCGCACACTTGGCCTAGGAAGCCCGCACGAGGGTGAAAGCGGTTGTTCAAACGAGTCATATGCCCCCCACCACCTTGCGCCAGAAAATATCTATGGCCGCGTACTTCCAAGTGTGCACGCTGTATGACATAGATTCCGTGTACGTGTTAGACCGACATGTTTGAGCACAACAGTTCAAGTTCAACCCCTACGACATGTCTCTACAATTCTTTGATCGCTTGCTTCCCTATAAACGCTATACTCACGACTATTTATAGTAAATCTAGATCTCATTCTCTCGCGCACGCGCAGAGAGACAGACAGAGGCTCTTATGATTCCCGAGACTTCAGAGTCTTGTCTGAAATTCACATAGTTACACGTCGAACCCTCTCGAGTCCCTGACCTGCACTGCCGGAGCTCGGAGCTCGGAGGTCGGAAGAACCTGCATTCTTCGTTTTCGGTCTGGTTCTTTGACCTAAGAACCAATGTGATATAGTGGTAAAGCTTCCGGACTCCGATTTTGTCCGACGCGTTCTCCTCCCTCCCATCGGCTGGCTGTGGAAGATACACGGAGGATTTAACGAAATACAAAGCTTGTCTCACATTCAAGGTACGTTTCTTCCATGACTCTAGCTCTGCAATACCAAGCCATTTCACAGCAGCAGAGTTCAGCTTTTTATTTTTACTTTTCGGTTCCCTGGGTTGGGTTGAAAAAGTTGGTTTCTCGAAGTTTTTATGTAAATGAATAAAAACCATCCAATTCTATTCCTAAACCACGTTTGTAAACCGTGATTAATCTTTGATATACAAATTTCAAGCTCTGAAGTAACATTTTTATATGAGAACTATTTAGTATTTCCAGGTGATTAATTATTTAGTATTTTCGTGATAACCATCCACTACACATTTGGATGTTATACTTCCTTTGAAGACACTAATACATAATTTAATTGGAAACTTAACTGTAATAATGGAAACCCTTTTTTCATTCATTGCTGCGTGCAAGTCCTATAAAACTAACATAATGAATACGGCTGCAGCGCTATGCTTTGGAACCTCCGTCTTGATAACAAAGGTCTTAGGTTGTTGGGACCCTTATTATTATAAGCTCGCGTGCACCAAGCTCTTTGTGAATTCACGACTCTTCCGAGAGAGAGAGAGGAGTAAATGAGACCTTGTGGCAATTACCACCAAAAACACCTGTCCGCAAATCTAAAGCCCAATGTGTGTAAATTAATGGGGTGTTCCCTTGGCTTTATGGCAAAAAGTTGAAGCCAAAAAGTCAAGGATCTCTGAAGGCAGGTTAGAGGTTCAAAACTCCTAAATTAATGCTCAAGAGTGTATGAAGTTTATCATGGTTAGATGTGAACTCGGGAAAGATAAAAAAAAGGATAAGATTTTACCCTAATAAAGTAAAGATTAGATGAAATTTAGAGAAAGTTAAAAATAATATAAAATCTTTAGAAGATAGAAGGAGAGTTGCAAAAGAATTTTTAAAAGATATATTAGTAGTTGTAGAAGAACTCTAAAAGATAGAGGAGGAGATACAAAGGGGATAGGGGTTGGAGTGAAAGTAATATGGAACCAAAAGAATTCACATAGTTTAGTGACTAGAGCTTAAATAGTTCGTTAGTAAGTAGCTTTGAATTGTTCTTTGATATTATTTAATGTTTATGTGATTTTTGTAAGCATTAAAATTGGTAGAATAATTAGGTTCAAAGATACAATTATAATATTTTATTACAATCAAGAGTATCTATGTAATTGTAGCGATTATGATTTTTTTATAAATAAAAGAAGTATAAAGAATCTCTCTCATGAATTCTAAATGATGAGGAAATTTATAAGATGCATGTTTGATGAGAGAAAAAATATAAAAAAAAAAAAATCTAATGAGAAGAAACTACAATAATAAAAATATCATATTGGTCTAAACCTCTTAAACTTAGAGTATTTGAATATGTGTTTCTTATAGTTATTTGTTTGATCTATATATGGATGATACAATCTTGTTAAATTTATATGACAATAAGACCTAGTTTTTTAAGATCTTTTTATTGTTTTCTGTTAAGAAATAATCTTATTGGTTACAAATGTTATTACTTCTATTTAAATTGGCTAAGGATTCGAGAGTTTGATGCTTTAGAGCCTAGATATGCCTTTTGGATGCCTTGGGCCCAGAATCATAAAAATTGACGAAGAGGAAGACGGACAGGAAAGGAAGTCTAAAGAAAAAAAAATACTGGAACATACGATATATCTTGTAGTTGTTCCGATTCCTAGGCTTTGCTGTGGCTTTCAGTGTTTGGGACAACCTACATTACATTAGATTTCATTGGTTGCAGGTACAAGAAAAGGCATACATAAGAATCTCGTATATAATTAAGTTTTTGAATTTTGTTCTTTTTGTTATTTGTGCATCTTGCTTTTTGCAAATAATATAATAAAAAACCCCTTCTGCCATGTTCTGTAAATCTCGCCTTCTAGCTCGTTGGTGCAGCATGCGAGTTCAATCTTGTGCTACAGATTCTATATTCTGAAATAAGAACAAGAAGCAAGCCCTGCCTGGATAGGGCGATGATACCCATGGCATGTGGTGCTCATTTTTCGCATAACTTTCTGTTCGTTGGGTCAGAGTCAAAGCACAGATGTTGGATCTAATTGTCACCAATTGACATAAATTGGGATGTCAAATTGATTTCAAGGGTGGATATGTTCTAGCAAAAACACATCTAAATGAATACGGCTTTTAGAAAGCCCTTTGCTTTTGTCTCCCTTTTATTATGCAGTGTTTTCTTTGTTGGTTGTTGACCGACTTGGCGTCTAAAAGTTCTAGTTGTTTCCGGGCCAAAAATTCTCGTTGTTAACAAGGACTGCATAATTCCGCGCACTGTCTTTATAAGTTCCGTTGTTACCTATCTATTTCTTTTCAAGAACTCCGCCAAGTATTTTCCAAGTTATGAGTTCTAGGCTGCTCCCAGAACAAGACCCTCATTATTCACTAACAAGGGTTTGATCATATCTACAGTTCGTGCAAAAGTGGTAGGAGAGGCCCTTCACAACCCGGACTTTTGCTAGCATTCTGCAGAAGCTGTGGTATTACGGGGGGCATGGCATGCGCCTCACTTACCGTTCCAACATCTACGCCGGTTGCTCCGACGCCGGATGACATTTTCAAGCAGCACATTGGTCTGCGCCGGTCATTTTCTGGCAAGAGCCTTCAGGATGGAGGCTGTATGCAGAGGTCCTACTCCGCTAATCACCTTATTTGTTCCGTAAACCGTATCCAGGCCACCTGTATGCGGAGGTCCTACTCCGCTAATCACCTTATTTGTCCCGTCAATCGTATCCAGGCCACCGCGACAAAGCCAAAACTAAAGAACACTCGTTCTTTGGGAATCTTCCCATTCCAGTTGTCTAGCTCCATGATCCCAAACTCGCTTCGACTCTTTTTGTTTGAACCGGAGACAAGAAATGATATGAGCATAGTGGAGCAGGATACGGATACAGAGAACTCAGTGGACAATGGGAAAGATGAGAGAAAAAGATCGAATTGGATGGAGAGGCTGCTGCAAATAAGAAGATGGAGAAAAAGGCAGCAAGAAGAAAGTATGGGCGAAGACATGAGTTGTGAGGAGGATGGCGTTGGAGATTGTGAATGTGGTGGAGAACAAGGTGGCTGTGCAGCCGATTATGGTTCAGAAGAAGAAGAAGTGGGATATAATCGCGAATCGTTCTCGAGACTCTTGTTTCGAGTACCATGGTCTGATACGAAGCTATTTTCTAAACTGGCGTTCTTATGCAACATGGCTTATGTGATTCCATCCATCGAGGTACCTGTTCATTGCTGCATCTTTCATATAGTTGTTTCCTTGGTTTCACTGGATCGATGGATCAATTGTAGCTTGATCCCACCAAAATTTGCAGGCTATAGATTTGAAGCGTTATTACGGCCTACAGTTCATAACATCTTCACTCGAGAAGAAGGCTGAGGCAGCAGCGATTAAAGCAAAACTCGATGAAGATTCAACTCCAGTGCCCCAGGAAGCCTCAGTACTAGATGAATCCAGTTCGGAAAAAGCTTTGGGATCCGAGGAGGATCCAATCCGCTCGTCGGTTGCTTATGAGATTGCTGCCTCAGCTGCTTCTTATGTCCAATCGCAGACCAAGGACGTTTTACCTCTCGGCTCTGAACCCCATCAAGAAGATGACAGCGAGACTTCAAGCAGAAATGAAGTGCGACCACACGAGGAGGGGGAGAACTCACCCCGATCATATAAGCAAGAGGTGGCTGCTTATATGGCAGCTTCAACAATGACGGCTGTTGTTGCAGCTGGAGAGAAGGAAAAGCAGCAGGCGGCAAAGGCCCTTCAGTCACTCCACTCATCACCTTGCGAATGGTTTGTTTGTGATGATGTGAGCACGTATACGCGCTGCTTCGTGATACAGGTGATCCATTCATTAGGCCGTCAATTTTCCATGTCTACGTGACAGAGCTTGGTGTAGTTTCGGATCTATAAGGCATTTTTATTTACGTTGCAGGGATCAGACTCCTTTGCGTCTTGGCAAGCAAACCTCTTCTTTGAACCCACCAAATTTGAGGTAAGGATCTCCTCTTTTCATTCAACGCATGTGCCATGTGTTGCGACGAAAATATTGAATACCTACCTGCCCTGTTTGCAGGAAACAGATGTGTTTGTCCACAGAGGAATTTATGAAGCTGCAAAGGGAATATATGAGCAATTTATGCCAGAAATACTCGATCATCTGAATACACATGGCGATCGTGCAAAACTTCAATTTATTGGTCACTCTCTTGGGGGTAGTCTTTCTCTTTTAGTCGACTTGATGCTAATGATCAGGAAGGTTGTCAAGCCCTCCACTCTACGGCCGGTGGTTACTTTTGGATCACCATTTGTGTTCTGTCGGGGTGAATGCGTACTTGATGAGTTGGGTTTGGATGAGAGCCACATTCACTGCGTCTTGATGCATAGAGATATCGTCCCAAGAGCCTTTTCCTGCAACTACCCCGACCATGTTGCTGTAATCCTGAAGCGTTTGAATCGCCCCCTTCGCACCTATTCTTGTTTGACAAAAAATGTAGGTATCACCATCTTCGTAAGTTGTTATGCTTTTTCTAGCCCCTATGGCTTATTTCCTAAATTAAACCCTCCACATTCTCCAAATACATACAGTTGAGGCCCACAAAAGTTTCCTACTTGCACATCTATCTGCACAACCTTTGGATGATAACCATCTGCTAAGGGTTGAATTTGGACCTCTTCCCTTGATTCCTGTCCTGATAAACGCACCAATTTAATGGATTTGAAGCTTATACCTGTTCGTTTCCTAACTGGTTTTTTTTCCTATCCCCATGTTTTATGCAGAAACTATTGTATTCTCCATTAGGGAAAATATTTATTCTGCAACCTGATGAGCAGACATCCCCCTCGCATCCTCTACTCCATCCAGGAAGTGCTTTCTATGCATTGGACAAGACTCAACCCGGCTACTCTGCAAATGCCCTGAGAACCTTCCTCAATACTCCACACCCACTAGAGACGCTAAGTGATCCTTCAGCCTACAGTTCCAAAGGGACGATCCTCAGAGACCATGACTCCAGCAACTACCTGAAGGCTCTGAATGTGATTTTACGTCAACCTGTAAGGAAAGTGGTTAGAGAAGGAGAAAGGAGGAATCTAATGTGGCCACTTCTCGCTTCGTCATCTCAACACACATGGGAACCCGAGAGTAGCTTCAACAAAAGCACTTTTTTGAGTAAGGAGATAATGACAAGAGTTTGAAACCAACTGACAGGGATTCTTGGCTTCTACATATAGAGGAGTCATCGACACAACAAATTCAGGACTTTACATGTTCAATAGTTTTATGTATCATCCATGTACATTGCTTAACGGCTCACCCTCTCTGTAATTGTGCTACATTGTTGGCAAACGCTGTTTACGGTATGTTTATAGAAGACACATATCGAGAATATCAGAGCATTATACACTCGCCCAAAGCTATTGCATGACACCCTCCCATTCAACAGAATTGAAAACTGTAACTTTTTTTTTTTTTTAATTATTATTAAACGGGGCTGGACCCACGAATTTTATTTAAAACTAAACAAAAGGCGGAACATAGATCTTATCCGTACATGTCCCTAGCAATAGGGATTAAAGACAGACAACATGTCAGTCCCTATAAATATTTCTCAAACATGCTCAATTTAAGCTTTTCTCCTCCTCAAAAAGACATGAAATGAAAGGAATGTCAGGCAGCTTACCAGCGTCTAAGTTCCTTTCTAAGTCTTCCGGTTTACAATCGAGTTATTGAGAATTTATCAAGGTCAACGTACAAGTACAGACATGTGAAACAGCAGAAAATCCTCTTTCATCACTCACCCATAAAAGCAGAGTGAAAATTCAAACCATGCTTAAATAGAGGTCAGGGAAAGAAAGAAAGAAAGAAAGAAAGAAAGAAAGAAAGAAAGAAGAGAAAGAGGGGGGAAGAAAAAAAAAAGATGAAAAGATGAAAGGGAATACAGTGTTATCACAGATCATAGGAGCGACTGAGAGACCATTATTTACCGTCCGAAGCCATCCTCTTGCGTATTTCATGAGCTGTATTGAAAATCCCAAGTGTAGGCTTATTGCAAACAAAGCATTTCTTGTTCTTTGAATGATGCTGAAAATGAAAAGAACCTGGGTTAGAGACATACAACGAGAGATAGGCAACATAGCAAGAAGACAACAAGTTTTAGAGGACATCTAATAATGCTGTTTGCCAAAAGCTCTTCGGTCACCAGCTGTGTAATCAGTTTTGCTTAAACTTCGCAGTAAAATATGAATGTCATCAGTTGGCTTAAATTCTGACAAAAACTCGGTGACCCAACAATCAATTGTGTCAAATACCTAAAGTTACAAACCCAACATTTTGTAGAGCATGTAAACTACATAACAATCCAACACAAAACCGAGAGCCCGAAGGAAACAGCGAACCTAAAATCAATTATACAATAAATTTGGACTTAAAAGTCCTCACAGAATATACATGGCAGCACTACTACTCCACAGATTTATGATATTCACAAGCGTAAATAAGCATGCATATTTGTACACTTGTAACAAGGGACAGCATGGTAAAACCCTTCAGGCAAGCTATGATTTGTCATGTTTCCTAAACTGAAACTTAGTCTTCATCTTAAACTTTAAAAGTATTTAAGCCACAATAAATCCTAGAATAATTATTTGATTATGCATCAGAATCATAAAATGGTTTAGAAGTGAGTACCTTTAATGCACAATGCTCGCAGAAGTAATGTTTGCACTTAGTTACTACAGGATCTACAAAGGGCTGCCTACAGATGAAACATGCAAAAGGCAACGAATCATCATCATCTTCATCAGCAGGGTCTGCATCCTCATCATCCGCATCATCTATTTTCAAAGCAAGATTTCTCTTCCTTGCTTTCTCAGCTTCCTCCCACTCCTTCTCCAACTGCCAACCAGGCTTGTAATCCCCTCGATCATGCATAAACTTACATGAATCTCCATACCCACAGTAACCAGTCTCTTTGTAATCCTTACATATGTCTGGCTGGTAATCAAATCTTGCTGAAACTCTAATGTGAGCAGAAGCTCTCAGGGGACCATGTGCTCCCCCAGCTTTCTCACTAGCAACAGTTTGCTCTCTTCGGAACCCAGCCTTGTAATCAGTATATCCATGGATCCCTTTATACAACTTTTCATCTCCAGAGCTCTTTGCTTTCCCTTTCAAAGCCTCCTCTGCTTGCTTTAGTGCTTTCTCACGCAGGGCTCTAGCATCTCTTGAGAAGTCAGTCTCAGTTTCCAGAGTTGCTGTTGCTCTGTTATCATGTTCAACTTGGATTTCCTTTGAAGACTCGAACTGAAAAATTGGGTGTTCAGCTTCTCTTTTTGCTTCAGTACTTGTATCTTTCTTAGAAGATCCTGTAGAAAAATACAGCTTATTGTCAGGCTTTAACGTTTTCTTCTGACTATGTAAGAATGAGCCTTCTGCGTTTGATTCCTCTTCTTCGTCTTCATCAACCGTTCGCTTCCTGATGTTCTTGTTTCTTGATGGCTTTCTGAAGAAATTGCAGACTGCATATTTTAAAGAATTGATAAATCAAGGGAATTGAGAAAAAATGACAAGAAAGCGGAACAACAAAATCCAAATCGTATTGATGAAACAAAAGAGAAGGTAAGAGACAAGAAAGAAGTTTACCTTGCTCAGGCTGTTGATTTTCACCTGTGTCCGCCATATTAACAAAAGAAAAGGCTAGGCAAGGATATCCTGAAAACAGTAAAATAAACAGTTTTTAAGTCCTAAACTTTGTAATAGTATAATATAAAGTCCAATTTGAGCACAAAACTATGTTTGATTACCGAGAGAATATAACAAACTAAAGAAAACCCGAAATTTAGGACAAAACATAAGGGGGCTTATCCTTTTGCTTTGAGAAACCGAAGTAACTCATAAATAGTCAAATTTCCCATGAACCACCCAATCAAACCAGAACTCAATGAGGAAACCATTCAATTTACATTGCTTTTCCCTTTCGTTCGTGCAACAGGGATGAATTAACATTTTTCTTCCCTTTTCCCTAAACTTTCTGAAAGCAAACGGAAAACACATCCACTCCGAAACCCCAAATAAGAAGACGAAAGCAATAAAAACTCACGTTATAACGACCTCCAAAGAGACAACTTCCGCAATAACCTGCAAAACACAAAAGAAAACGAAGATCCTTTCAGACCCTAACAGAGATGCGCAAACTTGGATATAAGACCAATGCATGCAGAAAAGGCGTGTGCAAATGGAGAAAAGTAAGTAAGAGAGAGAGAGAGAGAGAGAAGGTTCTAGAGTATCGCGGGCGGGGTTTAGAGTCCAGGAAGCAAAACCTGAAAGATGAAACGCGCGGAAGGGGAAGATTGAGAAATTTGCAGGGGAAGAAGGGTAGCGACGCTTTTTTCGCACCTGCTGCTTAGAACGCTTCGGGCCACGCGGTTGAGAGGGTATTTTAGTCACCGATCTTTTTTATGCTTCCAATTTGGATTTTTGGTGGGTTTGATATGTGAAATGGCAAAAAAAAAAAAAAGAAAGCATATAGTATACTTAAGGTGGGGAAAAATCATATTTTAAAAAAAATTAACAATTTCCATGCTAGAACATGCGAAGTTGCTGATGAATTTATGCGAAGTTACCACAAATTTATTCTTTCTTCCTTTGATGAGTTCATTAGGAAAATGTTGTGTCACGATGATGGCCAAAAGTTATACCATTCTAGACAATATTGCGACGTGTATACTAACCATTTGTGATCTATGATCGGCCATATGGATCCACTCTTCGTTACTGACCTTGTTTTATAACCACTCATTTTGGTCTATGGTAAACTATAAAGATTCATCCTTTATGCCCCGGGTAAGGAGGAACCCACAAATTTTATGAGGCGTGACTCTCGAGGTCAATCTAACCATTTGGTTGAGGTTGCTTGCACAATTTCTACGAGGAGCTTAGGTCAAGAATTTTACAAATAGGTTGTGAAAGCTTTAAAAACCTTTTTCTTTTTTATTTTTTAGTCATAAATAAGAATGGGAAGAGGAAGTTACTCATATATGCTAATCCTCCTAAATTTCATTAAGCAACATCTCCAACTAGTTAATATTTTATTTTTCTTCCTTGGGAAAGGATCATTAATTTTAGGCTTGTCAACTTAAAAACCACTAGAGGTTACCAGGCTGCCCCAGTGGGGATGCATAATTTAGGGATATAAAAGTAAATTCAATTAATCCCAACATTTCCATTAACTAGCCCAATAATTCATACAAAGTATAGATTCATAAATACAAAACGAGGTAAATTTTGTCACGAGACCTTTTGGCTTAATGTAAGCTAGTAGGATCCATCCATTATTAGTTTAAGGACTCAACATTGAATATATGCATAAATGTGTGAATTATAAAAGAAAATTATTATTTGCACAAAAAAAGAAACAAGACTAAAAATAAATTTTAAACTACATGAACTATATAAATCAAAGATTAAGGTTTTCATGGGAATGATAGTCAAAAAAAAAAATTAGTTCAAAAATATATTTTACTTTTGTGTGATATCGTAACAGTGCTAATTAGTCATATAATAATAACATTTATTATCTTGTTTCTTTTCTCTTTTGCTTGTACAAATCTTAGAATTCTTATATTTATTAGAATAAGTAATTATGTTTTCATTATGGCATCAATTGATTAAGTTCATTTTTAATGACCAATTTTTATTTTTTAGGTATTATTTTATACACTCATATGTTCCTACTTAGTGTTAAATCTAAGGCCAAGGGTCCTAAGTCACCCTAACCCATCACGGGGGCAAGGTGCCTTATTAGTAACCAAATATTTGAAGTTACAAAAGTAAGATATGATTACCCCTATTTGAAGTGCTAAACTGTATACAAAATCATTGCTACATTTGAATGTAGCAACAGGCAACTTCGGCCGTCTTGTTCGTTTACTTGGATTGGAAGGCTTTTGAAGAGGGGAAGTCTTGCAATTTTCTTGCAATTTCTCGGGAATGGTCCAGTTCAGTCAGAGATGTGAAGCAAAAAACATCTGAGATTTTAAGCCCGGCCCATTAGGTAAAACGGCAAGATCGTTCTCTGCTACGCTTTCTCTCTCTCTTCCCTCTCTCTCTCTCTTCCCCCACTCTAGTAGATTCTAATCTATCGTCTTCTCCTCCCCAGTTATAATTTCTCCATTTCAAAAGTCCCCGTAACAAATGCGCAAAAACTCCATTAACGTCAATCGGTCTTCTCCTTGCCTTACGCCGTCGCAGTCCTTTCTAACCCTAATTTTCAATACCCGTCCCTCACGTTTCCTTCATTTTGCATAGCGCCACAGCATCCCTTCCAGCATTTGCAAATTCGCCCCTCGTCGTCCTTAGGGCGCTCCTCCTATATCTTCCTTTCGTGATTCGCCGACACTTCGTCGTTATTCGATTAGTAATGTCTTGTCTCGTGTAGGATTTTGATAATCTCACCTGCATCTCAATTTTCAGTTTCATTTCTCCTGCCCTTTAGGGTTTTCCTATTCCTTTTTCTAGGGTTTCGTCCCTCTCGAACTTCTAGATTTAATCAAATTTTAATTTGTGACGGAAATAGTCTTATATAATTTCGTTTTATTTCTGGGACCATATTTTTACGAAGAGTGGTACTCCCTGAAGTTTTTAGGGTTCTAAGTGGCTGATCTTTCCCTAAGACGCCAAAAAGATTTGTTGGTCTTTTCGGTACTCACCATTTTTGTAAAAGCATATCCGAGTCAGTTTGGTTCGCGCGGAAGGTTTCCTTTTTAAGCAAAGCTGTTGACAAATTGGATAAACTGTCAAATTCTGGGGTTTGTTGAGCCCCATATAACCTCTTTCTATCTGCTTTTAAGTTTGCATCTCTTGCGTTTAATATCCGGTTTTGTTTTCTTTGTTGCTGTTGTTCTTGTGCAACTATCTGTTGTTTGTCTCGGGAGGGGAAGATTAGTTCTTGCTTAGGTTTCTGGGGTCAGAAAGCCTAGGTTTGCATGGGCGAACATGAGGGATGGTCACAGCCACCAAGCGGGCTACTGCCGAACGGCCTGTTGCCCGATGAAGCGGCCTCCGTGATGCAAGGGCTCGATTCGGCAAGATGGTCGAAGGCCGAGGAGAGGACTACAGAACTTATTGCCCGCATTCAGCCCAACCCACTGTCCGAGAAGCGGCGAAACGCGGTTGCGGATTATGTGCAGCGGTTGATTACAAAGTGCTTTCCCTGCCAGGTGGGGCATAGAAACTATCCTACATGCATGTACTTGTGCAAAGGCATAAGTATTTGAAGTAGTGTGTTGCTATTTACATGTGGTTGATAAGACGGTCCTTTAGTTCTAAAATGAATTATTAGGTCTTTATGAACGAAATTTTTTGGGTAAATTGTAATTCTCGTTTGGTCAATGTAAGTAGAGGAGAAGATGGCTTCTGTTGAATTCTGTTGAAATGTGAGGTCAGGTGAATTAGTATGGTTGAGTGAGAAACGTGAGACTAAATTGCATTTGAAGAGTAAGATCGGAGTGAATGTAGCCTTTGAGAAACAATTAATGAATAGCAACATGTGATTGGCTGAAGGCACTAAAGGCACGAGGGCACAACCATCAATCCTTTGATTTGAGGTGTGAAGAGCTAAGATTGGACTTGTAAAACGGATCTTGTGGGATTACCTCTTGGTATATTATAAATGATGAGTAGTTGGCTACTTGTTTTTCAGTCTTTTTCTTGACCTCTGTTCATGTTTTCCATAAGCAATTGTTAATTCAATCTTTTAGTAGAGAAGAAGTGCATCATCTTCGTTTTTTATTGTTTTCCCTCTCGTCCTTGTTGCGAGTCACTCGGATTATAAATTTTGTCTGCAGGTGTTCACTTTTGGGTCTGTACCTCTCAAGACTTATTTGCCTGATGGAGACATTGACTTAACGGCCTTCAGTGAGAATCAAAGTTTGAAGGAAACATGGGCACATCAGGTTCGTGATATGCTTGAGAGTGAGGAGAAGAATGAGAATGCTGAATTCCATGTAAAAGAGGTCCAGTACATTCAGGCAGAGGTATGTGCCTTTCAGTATTCTTAACGTCTTTACAATTTGAAACACTACATCTCAGTATATTTTAAATTTTTTTTATCTCTTAAATTTGCATCCTTGTGAGCAATTATTTCGGGATATACATCTTTACATTTTTATCCTAAAATGTTGAGCCAAAATCATGTGAAAAAGAAAGAGTGTGCTTATATATGTACTTATGTGTGTTCATTTGTACGTTTGCTGATTAGCGGTTGCTTGTATCATTTTTATTGAACCATCTGTAAATGGTCTTGGTTCCAATTATCAGAGAACTTGTTTAACTAACTTATTTAACATATGTAAAGTTAGGAAACATTATCTGGAAGCACTCAAGATTAAAGACTAAAAATCTGGGGTAAATTCTGTGGAAATGCAGAACCTCAAACACGGTTTTTTTGGGCATTGGGTTTCCTCTCAGGACATATGGCTACAAATGTGCCGTCAGTTGACCCATGCTGTAACACTTTCATGCCCACAAAAGAAAAATGGAAAGGAAAGAAAATGGTATTGTTTGTGTACAAGTTTCTATTTTACAATGTTTTAGGTGCAATGGATGATGAAATTTTCTTTTTAAATGTTGAATAAAATGAAAATCCACAATTGTGCCTCTTCTTTTTAGTGTTCTTGGTAGATAAAACTTATGGTTAAATCGTCTTTGGAGAGGAAAATCAATGAGGTCTGAAAAGCTGTAAAGAGCTACTGACTTCTAACTGTGCTGCAAAGGGTGTTAAAGAAGCTTTAATGTCGTTCCATAGTATAAGTATAGCATCAATATAATCTTATTTTGAAGTTTAATGTTTAATGCTTCTGATTGTGGTGCAATGTGAGTTTTGAAAGCAATCACAAAAGTGTGAGAAGAAGAACTTAATGAGGGTATTGAAACCAACTAGTCTTTTGGAACCCATTTTTTAATATGCATTTTGTGTCTTCTGTTGCCAACTCGAGAATCAAAGAATTCATGCTAAAAGCCTCATTGTCACTGGACATATTTTGGGAGTTTGGACAACATGAAGATAAGGTTCTTTTATGTGTATTCCGCCTTATCTATGATATATATAATTAACAAATTAACTATGATAAGTCAGCTAATGGGGTCTTCTATTATATTTTTCTCAGTCGACAATGAGCACTAACCCCAGTCCTTATTTGGCTTAACTCTAAGATGCTTGTCATCCTTGCTGTCTCTGCCCCCAGGGGTGATGTCTAGAAGTTTTGGCTTAGTGTTAGGATTTATGTTTTGTTTCTTACTGGGATATCTCGTAAAGATCAATTCTTGGGCTGTTTAGTTATTTTTCACCTTTTCTGCCACTTCCTAAGCTTTCTCACTTACAAGGTGATTTTATTTCCTGCAATTGTAGTTGTTACATTGTTATTCTTGTTCCTCTTCATGTAGAGTCAGAACATGTTACCTATAACATGTGAAAGAAAATACCTTTTATTTTGGGTATAAACTTCTGTGATATTTTATTAGAATTAATTTTGCCTTCATTTACATGTTCAGGTGAAGATTATAAAGTGTCTGGTGGAAAATATTGTGGTAGACATATCATTCAATCAGCTTGGAGGTTTGTGCACTCTTTGCTTTCTTGAGCAGGTAAGTAATTGGAACTTGAAGCTGATTCTATATCCTTGGGAAAAAAAGAAAATGCTTGTCTCACTCCCCTAAATTGTCGTTTTTGCTTCTTTAGGTTGATAATTTGATAAATCACAATCATCTGTTCAAGCGAAGCATTATACTGATAAAGGCCTGGTGTTACTATGAGAGCCGGATCCTGGGTGCTCATCATGGGCTTATCTCAACTTATGCCTTGGAAACCTTGGTTCTGTACATATTTCATGTCTTCAATAATTCCTTTACTGGACCACTTGAGGTGACCGCATTTAGTTTCAGAACTCAACTTTTTGTAGTTCTTTAGACATCCTTTTGGACTATTTTTTTCTTTGCATGTGCAGGTCCTCTATCGATTTCTGGAGTTCTTTAGTAAGTTTGATTGGGACAATTTTTGTGTTAGTCTATGGGGTCCCGTTCCCATTAGCTCACTTCCAGATGTAACAGGTGTATATTATTTGCTTTAAGATTATTATCTCAAAACTTTAGTATCAAATCCAGATTTCGCCACTATTATCTGTTTAACATTTCTTCATTTGGAATTCTGTAGCGGAGCCTCCTCTAAAAGATGGTGTAGAGTTACGACTCAAGACAGTGTTTTTACAGTGTACTTCCACCTATGCTGTTTTCCCCGGTGGTCAAGAAAATCAGGGGCAACCGTTTGTTTCCAAACATTTTAATGTTATTGATCCATTGCGTATAAACAACAATCTTGGACGTAGTGTTAGTAAAGGTAGATAAATTTTGAACCTTGTACACGTCTAAGTAACTATTGCTAAGATTTTTCCTTGTGTCTGAGTTGTTACTTAATGTTTGAGCTTCTTCATGTGGTGGTATTGATAGGTTGAAGGTCTGGTGACAACATCTACTTATGCCTTTGGTAGAAACTGTGTCGTAACTTATCTAGTAAATTGCCTATGTAGAACAAGTTTCTCCACATTTCTTGTTCTGGTTGGCATGAAGGTCTACATGTTGCTGCTGCTCCTGCTAGTCCTATATGAAACAAATCATTGTTAATATGTACTACCTATTTTAGGTTATTTTTATTTATTTATTTTTTGTAGAACTAAGGGGGGACAGTAAAAAATGAGCTTGAAGTTAGTTAGTGGTTTTGGCCCATCATACAATTTTGGGCAAGTACACGTTGTCTGGTAGGTTTACATGAGTCTTTATCCTAGTTTCAATGACGTATTATGAGCTGATTTGATTTCTAGCTTACTTCATTCTTTTTTTGAGGTAGTTCACTTTGTTGATCATAATTGATGGAAGTTCATAACGGTACTCACTTAAATGAAACAATCCTCTGAAGGATACCCTTTGATGATCTAAGGAATATGGTACCCAATTAGACAAATGGTGAGCTTGAACCAGAAAAATGGTGAATTCAAATGTAAGGTAATATGAGAGCTCTCTTTTGGACCGGTTTAGGTGTTGGTGACATTCAAAACCAACTGATCTGATCTCTTTTCTTTTTTGATTTACACTGATTGAGAAAAGTTGGTTAAACTGGTGGTTAGGGAATCACATGCAGAATCTGACATTAGACATGTGTTGGATTGGTTTTTGGGTTTAACATGTCCAAGATGCGGCATCTTCAACTCTACTTACCCTTATTCCATTGACATACAACCCCCCTTTAGACTCAGGTCTCATTTGATCTCTGCATCTTTGGGATCATTTTGTCTTTTTTTGAACTTTGTGAATTTCTCATGTAGACCTAGTGAATCAAATTTACCTTTTTAGTAAGTTTGTTTGGGGTTTGCTATTATTATTATTTTTTTTTCGAGCTGTGATCCTAACTTCATGGTCAAAAAGTAGTAGTGTGGTCTTTAGGGTTGTAGTCATAGCCACAGGGGTGATTTTTTGACGCTTTAATTTGTCTCTCCTCCTGTAGCTATCTTTCAGATTTTCTCCATAAAGTTTTGTTTGACCGAAGTTTCTCACTGACTCTTGGACCAATTGATTTGACGCTTTTGGTGCTGTTTTGGCATGGGAGGCCTGAAGTGTTTGGTTGTTCAAAGTGTCTTTCCTGGTTCTTTCTAATCAGGGAAAAAAATGATTTGACATTGTAGTGTTCTAATAAAAATTCTGAGCCCCGCTTAAATTTTTTTTGTTAGTTACTGAATAGGATCATGTGGAGGGGTTTTATATTTGTTTCCCTGGGCGTTATAGGACCCCTGTCAATGATCTGAATTCTTTTATGGAAATTCAAACCCGTAAGGAACAAAAATATTAGTGGCATTGGAGATTATAAATATCAAAAGGTTAAGCTTTTAGGTAGTGAGCCACTAATATATGTCAAGCACCCATGCTACTATTGACATTTTCCTTAGATGTAGGTCTGGGAATTGGCTTTGGGCTTATGTTAGAAACTACCTGCCACAGAAGCTTATGATATGAGTGGACCAATATAAAGCATACACTGAATTTAAGGGGTAGAAATTATGATTCATTTCACTGTCAGCAAAATTTCTGTGCCAGTAGTTGTAATACTTCTTCATTGCATTTGGTGAGGTGTATGATTGGCAGTGGCTGATTATGCATGTTATGTTGGAGATGTGACTTATTGCTAATGCCATAAATATGATTTTCTTATGAATGCATTTTGTCTTCATTTGATGTTCAGAGGGTGCTGAGAGTCAGAGAGGTGTCTCTTAATGGATTTAAATGTCTTTACGTAGAAGTACTTAATTGATTGTTTTTTCGTTTTGGCATCTACTTTCCTTGGAATTGTTTCTGTTGGCATGATTTTTCCCTGACCTGATTATATTGCTAGTAGTTAGATTGCATATTGATGCCATTCATTCAGTAATTATAACATATGCATGTGGCTACTATTATACTTAAGTTTTACCCCTTTCAGCTTCTTTTACAGAATATAATTTGTGCTCTTTCCAGGTAACTTCTTTAGGATACGCAGTGCTTTTGCATTTGGGGCTAAAAGACTGGCAAGGTTACTTGATTGCCCAAAGGAAGATCTGTTTCTTGAAGTAAATCAGTTCTTTATGAACACTTGGGACAGACATGGCAGTGGCCATCGTCCTGATGCACCAAAGGTTGACTTACGGTCCTTGACAATATCAAATGCAGATCACTTACATAGGTCTGAGAGTCTCCTGAGCAATTCAAGTAGTCAGAGAAGTGATTCTTTCTCTGGTCGTGAAATTCAAGTTGATGGAACACGTGGTCCACGTAATGTTTCCTTTCAGCACAGTAATAATTCCCTGGAAAGTGCATCTAAAACAAGTGATGTTTCTACAGTCTCTCATAATCAAAGCCAAAAGAGTTTTGGCCACCCAAATAATTCAAGGATGTCTGATCAGATTAGGCGAGAAATCAGTTCCAATCAAGGTGCCCAAGTAGATAAAGTTCAGAAAAGTCCTAAACCTGATAACTTGGCAAATGACATACAGGGGAGATTTGTCTTTGCAAGAACACGTTCTAGCCCTGAGCTTACTGACACATATGGAGAAATTTCATCTCAAGGAAGACGTAATAGAGCCCCAGAAAGTGGAAAGAGCCAGACCTCTTCTGGTAGGCCAGAAAATAGCAGGAGGAAGAATCCAGAATCCAATGTTTTGGCAAACTGTAGCACTAGAACTGAGGATCCTTCATCTCTTAGGCACATTTCACCCTGTCGAATTAATGCTCCTGCTGACTCAAACAGTGGCTCCAATAGCTACCATGAAGAGACAGGCGCAGGTGCCATGGGTGAAGAGTTCGCTTCTGTTCTGGGGTCACAGGGAATGCATCAGGAGGAGCAAGATCTTGTGAACATGTTGGCATCTTGCACAGCGCAAGGTTTTAACGGACAAGTTTATCTCCCACTGAATATGGCTTCTGGTCATGTACCACTTCCAATCCCATCTTCTGTCCTAGCTTCAATGGAATATGCTCAAAGAAATTTAGGTGGAATTGTTCCTGCAAATATCCCATTGGTTGAGAGTCCATGGGGCACAAACATGCAATTTCAACAAGGTTTTCCTTCGCCACTAGCTCAGTATTTCCCTGGCATTGGAATGAACTCAAATCGTGAAGATTCAATTGAGCCTGGTAATGAAAATTTTGGTTCTGTGGAAATGAATTCAGTGGAAGCTGATGATTTCTGGCATGAGCAGGACAGAGCCTCTGCTGCTGGGTTTGATCTTGATAATGGAAGTGTTGAAGTGACTCGATCAGATGACAAGCAACAGTCAACTTTGGCTACCAATAACTATGTTCCGTCATCCCGGGTTGGCTCTAGTGGCTCTGCAAGAGTTCAACAGAAGATTACAAAAGAAAACCGTGGTTCAACGAGGGAAGATCATGTAGACACTTTCCAGTATCACGATAACAGACCAAATGAAGCTTTCTATGATGACAGAAGTGCAAGTTCGAGATCTATGCCTACTGTGTCTCCTAATTCTATGAGGAGTAGAACTTCTTCTGAGAGTTCTTGGGAAGGATCATCCGCAAAGGTTTCAAAGTCAACCAGGGAAAAACGGGGTAGGAAAACTGCTGCTTCTTCTGTACCAGCTAGTGCTCATGTTAAAGTTAAGAGTTTGTCTGAAAATTCCTCCCCGCATACAGAAGATGACAGCAGAGAGTGGAATCCGCTGTCAACTATGGGCACTGAAATGGCCGAAAGAAGCATGGGACCTCAATCCACTGCTTCTTTAAATGTTCCAAGCCATCCTATACCTGGGTTTGAATCAGCTCAGACAAGTGGATCAGAGTCTCTGATACCTAATGGTCCAGTGCTTTTAGGTCATGGTTCAGGACAAAGAGCTCCAGATAACTCTGGGGTTCATCCCTTTCCTTTTTATTTTACTGGACCACTGCTTCCTTTCTTTAGAATGCTTCCAATATACAATTTCCCAACAGAAGCAGGTAATTCTGATGCATCAACGAGTCATTTTGGTGCGGAAGGAGATCTGGATAGTGGTGATTCTGGTCAGAATTTTGATTTAGCTGAGGGACTTGATCAACCTGATTTGTTTAGTTCTATTTCTATGAGAAGAGCTGCTCCCGTTGAGTTATCAGAGAACAAGGGTGACATTCTCAACAGTGATTTTGCTAGCCACTGGCAAAATTTGCAATATGGGCGGTTTTGTCAAAATTCACGGTATCCTGCTCCTATGGTTTATCCTTCACCTCTTGTGGTGCCTCCTGTCTATTTACAGGGCCGTATTCCATGGGATGGTTCAGGAAGACCTCTCTCATCAAATATGAATCTCTTCAGTCAGCTTTTAAGTTATGGGCCTTGCATTTTACCTGTTGCTCCTCAGTCTGTTTCAAATAGACCAGTGTACCAACGTTATGTTGATGAAATGCCAAGACATCGTAGTGGGACTGGGACATACCTGCCAAATCCTGTAAGCTTAATTTGAGATCTTTACCAAATTGTTAAATGGTTTCTTGTTTTTTTAGTTTTGGGGCTCTCTTTTTGGATCTTTTGGGTGATAAGACGCACAACTGTAGAGGTGGAATTATTAGACATTTTTGCTTGATATGTTGTGGCTGATGGTGAGAATAGTTCTGCAGCAGCTTACTTGGTGGACAAATTACCTTGAAATATTCTGCCTATTAATCCACCTTTATTTTATAGGACTTTAACCTTGTGGAGGGGTTATAAAATTGGTAGTACTGAGGAAGTATAGAGAACTGATTTTTTCATATTTTGGTTCGAATTTCTATTAGGTTAAAGTCCCATCTGTTTTGCTTGGTCAAATTTCTGATTAGTTGGTTCCATAAGGTGAAATGACTTATAACCTTTGTTTGAGAAATTCATATTTAAGTTTTTTCATCGGGCGGCAGAAAACTGGTTTACGCTCTAATTCTGACAGGCCATAAATTATTAAGCATGCGGTATTTAGTTCCGGCAGTCCTCTGTGTTTATGGGTGGTTGAGTGGGTGTTTGTTGTTCATTTCTGCTGATGTTATATTATCATATAGCTGGTTAATGATGGCCAACCTCAAAGAACGAAACTTAAAGTGCTGATGTTTTTTAGTCAATACTGCAGTATCTGGAAGTTTAATTTTGTTGTTTTATTTTACTTCAGAAGGTTTCTTCTCAGGACCGTCATTCTACAAGTGCTAGACGGAGTAATTACAACTATGAAAGAAGTGATCACCATGGTGATAGAGAAGGGAACTGGAACACTAGTTCAAGGTCACGAGCTAATGCTCGTCGCCATGTTGAAAAGCCAAACTCAAGATCAGAGCGGTTGGTGGCTGGTGAGAGCCGAACTGATAAGCCTTGGGGCTCACATAGACATGACTCGCTTCCATCACAGCAGTCTCAGAATGGTCCAGTTCGCTCAAACCCTATGCAGAGTGGTCCTGCTAATATGACATATGGAATGTATCCATTACCAGCCATGAATCCCAGTGGAGTGTCATCAAATGGGCCTACTATTCCACCCCTTGTCATGCTGTATTCATATGATCATAATACTAGTTATGGGGCACACACTGAACAGCTTGAATTTGGGTCTCTTGGACCAGTGGGGTTCTCCGGCGTGAATGATGTGTCACAACTAAATGAAGGAAGCCGATCGAGTGGGGCATTTGAGATACACAGTGTGCAACAGTCTTCACCCGATCAGCCTTCTTCACCGCACATCCCAAGGTAGTTTGTGTTTTCTCTAAGATAGCTAGTGAGCATTAAGTCTTAAAAGTAATGCATTCATGTATATGTGTGTGTGTTCTGTGGGTGTGCGTTGTGTTTGTATCTTGTCCAACTGCCTGCTTCTAGTTCATGAATCAAGGTCTCTTGACATTTTCCTTGAACTAACTAGCTTCATTGAGTGGTCTGGTCCTCAGTTATTTCTTGAAGCTCTCTTTGCTGAATTCACAAGGTTGGGGTTTCATATAAGATATCCTAGTTATATCAAACCTTAATTTTTGAAGATAGCTTATCTATCAGGATGTAGCAGGAATCATTCTAATACAATATGCTAATGTCTTTAGTATAACGTTTCCAAGTCGTTTCTTTAATCTTTTCATCAGTTGCTTTCTATAATGACTTTGGGATTGTCTTATGATGCTTTCAACTTTATTATCTGAACAGGGACCTTTGATTATTTAACAGATCGATGACCAAGAGGAATTATCAGATGAAAAATGACGATTTCCCACCTCTCTAATTACCGAACCAGGAAGGAAATGGTAGCGGGAGAAACTATGATGAGACACACCTCCCATAACCAAGCGACTGTGCAATAATAGGGGAAAGAATTTGGTTCTGGTGAGGTGACAGCCTTAAGGGGGCTTAACCCTGAGGCGAAGTAGTCTCCACGGCTATACATTCATTTGAGAGGTGAGGGGCGCCATTTACGTGCTGGTCTGGCGCGTTTATGTAGAAGAGAAGGTGGTTAAATTACCTGCTTTCTAACCAAGGGATTGCGGACGAGGATCAAAAGTCGGGGTGGGACGGGTGGTGGCGGACAGTTTTCCTTTTGTTTCAGGTTTACATTCATTGTAAGCCCACGATAAGTAGAACTACAACCACGTCAGCTGTAGGCTCAGAACTTAGGATTTTACTCTGTTACGGATTTTCTTTAACACGATGTATTAGGTTTTTGTTTAATATGCTCATCCTGGAGCATGTGCATCCCTTTTATAAAATCTCTTACCCAAGATGATGTATCACTAACACATCGCCGTTAGTTTGCATGATAGATTTTCAAAGGCTTACTTCTCATCCAACAATCCTGCGTCCTCTTTTTTTCTTTCCACACTTTTCCTTTCTGTTTTGTTTCTTGCTTCCAACACAGCTGTTAGAAGAACAGTGTTGTTATCTCGACAAGAAACTCGTAGAATAATGATCGCATCTGATGCGAAGTGGAAAGGCTTAATTTTCCGATGGCACTGTCCAAAATGATCTTTCTAGAAATTCCCTGGTAGAGGGAAATGAGTATAAGTAGGTTGTTGTTTCATGCGTAAAGCATAGGATTTGAACCATGAATTTACTACAAAAAAAGGTGCCACCATTGCTTAATAACTGTTCATATGCTCGAGCTTAACTATTGTTCCAAATTTGCAATATAGGCTGATTTTGAGCAAATTCAAGCCAAACTTCTATGTTCTAGATTGGCAATACATAGTAATGGATTGGCAATGTGAGTATGAGTTTGGTTTACCTAGTTTTCTTTTATTGGGTTGTCCACTTGAGTGGCGTTTATTCATTTTCTTTTGTATTTTTTTTCAATGCATTTTACTTCTTGAATGTAATTGTCCATTTTATTGGAGGAACAATTACATCCTTTTTATTACACTTGAGTGGCGTTTATTTATTTGGAAATCTAAGTATCTTGATTTGATGTTCTTATTTCAAAATCTAAGTAACAATTATAGATTTATAGTGCTTTGAATGTGTAATTGATATTGTATTAAGTATTCAAGAGAAAATGAACATTTATATAAAGGGATCTTCTCAAATTCTTTTATTCACATGCACTTTATACTTTTTTCCTATATTCTTTACTCACAAACTTTCATTCCCTCTTCTTTCAAAACCTCCCCTTATGGTGATCTTAGTTAAAAGTTGACTCCATTCCGAGCCAAAAGTCAAGTGCCAAACATACTTATTCTGAGTGTGTTACAAGTGGTATTAGAGCTTGAATTTTGAAGCAAGCTAAAGAAAGAAAAGTCTACTGCTATTGTCCATAGTGGAGATATTTCTAAATTGAATCCTTATGATTGGACATGAGATGTAGTGAAAGTGGAGGTTTCTTGTAACATATAGAACGCTACTTTAAATAGTTTAAATTAGTAATAAACTTGCTAAGATATGCATTACTTTCTATCTCATTTACAATGCTAATGTGTGGTGGTGTAAGAAGTATTATGAGACTAGGAAGGACAAGGTTGAAATGTATAAGGTGTCCAACATGGAATTGAAGAAACAAATCCTTCTCAAGAATGTGACTAAGAAAGCCTAAGATATTGAAGGGCTTGAGGCACATAACTATTTTGTGGGCATATGTGCAAGCATTCTTAGATGCAACACTATGTCTTGAGCAAATACTCAAAGAGACATTATTTTTTTTTATAAGTAGCTTCTAGAAGTAGATAAAAGACAAGATTAAGAAATGTAAGGTGATGAAGTTGAGTTATGTCTCAATGGTTAAGTTCCTAATGGACCGTAGGCAAATCAAATCACCATTCAAGCCACCTACCCAAATTGACATTTTGGAAAAAAGAGGAAGCTGACCCCCATTCAACCATAATCAAGGTACTAGAGCACCCTTCAATCATGATGGTAACAAAAGAAAAATCCTTAAATGCTATGGAGGAAGAGCTCATTCTAGAGGAGAGTCCTATAAAAGATGGCTACATGGTAGCTCTTTAGATGTTTAATTTGGTGGAAGGTAAGGCTCTTAGCCTAACTATGAGATCCATGATCTGTGTAGTTGGTGGAGACCAAAACTATGGTGGATTCGATGAGCACCTACAACTTCATCACACTTGGAGAAGCAAAGAGATTGGAGATATTAGTAAAAAAAGATATGGGGTCATTGAAGATGAATAACACCCCATGGTCGATATTTAGGACTGCTTATGAAGTGGATTTACACATTAGGAAATAGAAGAGAAAAATGGACTTCATAGTGGTATCAATGGATGATTACAAGTTGGTCTTTGGTTAGACTTTTTACATATAGCCCATACTTTTGCATATTCTACACATAGTTGTTTGTGCATCCTTGTAGGAGATATGTCATATAAGTCCTTACAAAGATCATGGGTCTTACACAGAAAATCCTTTATACTATGTAACTGGTTATATTAAAGGAAAAAAGGAGATCTTAAAGGAAAAATATATTTTTAAAGTAGTTCATGATGTCTTTAAGAGAAACACAGATGTAATGCCTTCTGAGATGCTAGAACTATTTCTGAAGAGGAAAGTTGATCATTGCATAAAGTTGTAGCGAATAATAAAGCCTTTAGTGAAGACTTTTTTTAGAATATTCCCCTACTTGAAGTAAAAGAGCTTAGGAAGCAATTAAAGACCTTACTAGATGTAGTATATTAAGCCATTGAACTCCCTATATGGAGCTCTTGTAAAGTATAGATCAATGCGGTTATGTATTGATTGTTGGGTGCTAAAAAAGATAATCATAAAAAAAAAAATTCTTTATTCCTTTAATAGTAGATTTGTTTAACAAGTTTTACAATGCTCGTTATTTTAGAAGGTGAATTTAAACTTGGATTACTATTAAGTCTAGATTGCTATTGGCAAGGAACCTAAGACAACGTGTATGACATGATATGATGCCTCAAAGTGGTTGGTCATGCCTTTTAACTTAACCATTACTTTAACAATGTTATATACGTTGATGAATAAATTTTTCTATCCCTACTTGAATAAGTTTATGATAATTTATTAGGATGACATTGTGATATATAGTAACTTATTGGAAGAGCATGTCAAGTACTTAAAGACCATGTTTAAGGTGTTACAAGAGTACAAGCTTTATTTAAAGAAGGATAAATGTTTCTTTGCATAAAAAAAAGAAAAACTTTCTTAGGCAAGTCATCAAATAATGAACTTTATGAATAGGTGAAGCCAAAGTAAAGTTAATCCAAGAGTGGGAAGACCTTTTAAGGGTAACAAAATTAAGATCATTTTTTAATCTAGTGAATTACTATAGAAATTTCACTAACAGATACTCAACAAGGACCACATCCTTGATCGAGTTATTGCAGAAATTCAAGATGTAGGAATGAACTAAGGAATGCTAGCGTGCCTTTGATGACTTAAAGGTTGCAATGATGAAGGAACCGGTGTTAGTGTTACACTACTTCTCAAAACTATTTGAGATACATTTAGATACTTATGATTTCACTATTAAAGGTGTATTGATGCATGATGGGCATCCAATTGTCTTTGAAAGTCAAAAGTTGAATGAGATGAAGTGCAAGTACATTATATAAGAGAAAGAGATGATGACCATTGTTTATTGTTTAAGAACATGGCACCACTATTTACTTGGTTTGTAATTTTTGATCCAAATGAATAATGTGACTATAGGCTATTTTCAAACTCAAAAGAAGTTGTCGTTGAAGTAAGCATGGTGGCAAAACTTCCTAACTGAGTTTGATTGTGTGATGGAGTACAAGTTAGAAAGAATAAACATGGTGGTTGATGCTTTTAGTAGGAAAGCCAAGTTACCTACCATTAGTCTAGTTATGGGAGATACGATGTAGTTGATGTAAGAAAGGATGTCATATGATCCATTGGCTAAATAATTAGAACAAGTAATGAGAGACAACAAGACTAAATAGTTATGATTAGATGATAAATTACCCTACACAAAGAAAATGTACTTGAATGTGCCTAGGTGAGAGAATATATGACAATGGTTAAGCTTATCAAGAAGTGCCATGATAGCAAGTGGGTTGGCCATCTAGGACAACAGAGAATGCATGCCCTCCTTGAAGCCTTGTACTTATGGTTTGGTATAGGGGATGAGGTAGAACTATATGTTAAAACTTTTCATATATGACAATAGGACAAACCAAAATGAAGACTCCTTGGTGGCATACTAGAGCCACTACCTACCTTGAGTCTTTTGTGGGAAAATGTTTCTATGAACTTCATCATGAGGTTATCAAAAGTTGAAGGTTACAACTTTGTCTTAGTGGTTGTAGATCAGCTTTTGAAGTATGCAACTTTCATACCAACACATGTAGAGTGTCCAGTAAAAGTCATTGCTTGCCTCTTCATTAAATATGTGGTTAAGTTTTAAGGACTACCATGGAATATCATTAGTGATTGTGATTCATGTTTCATAAGTAGGTCATTGAGAAGACTATCCAAGTTATTGGGCTTAAAGTTGTGATTTTTCACAAGTTTTTATCCTTAGACAAATGAGAAAACAAAGAGGAAGAATAGTCAAATGGAGTTGTACATGACACACTTTATGAGCAAGAAAAAAAAATTTGGTACAAACTAATGGACATGGCTTAGTTTTCCTACAACCTTTAAAGAAATGAATTGACAAACAAGAGTTCATTCAAGTTAGTGAGAGGATAACAATAATTAACTCCTCCAAATTTGGCAATGAAGCACATAAGTCAATCTTGGTACCATTAATATGGTTAAGTCTTGCTTGAAAAACACAAATGTGACAAGGTAGTACTTGAATAAATCTCTTTAGAGAATGAAAAGATAAATCGACAAGAAGAGAAGGTCAACATAATATAATGTTGAGGAGTCAGTGATGTTAAAGTTTCTCCCATAATAATGCAAACCTTATCATTTCTTTCACAAAGGGTTGGTTTGCAAATACAAAAGGCCATTTAAAGTAATTAAGAAAGTTGGAAGGGTTGCCTATCGGTTAGACATTCCACCTAACCTCGAGATCCACCTAGTATTCCTTGTAAATGTGTTCAAACCTTCCTATAAGGATGTAGAAGATGTTGGACATGGTACATCATTGAGGGCCCTCCAATGATGATGGCCTCTTTCAAGATGGAAGCAAAGCAATCCTAAGATGACAATTTTCGATTAGTTGGAAAGGATTGCCTGAAATCAAGATAACATAAGAGTTCAAGGAAGGTTTTTGGCAGTTTAAAGATCTCATTGATTGTTACCTAAAGGTGACAGGGGCATTGCCAAGTTAAGCAAGGGAGAATGTTTCAAATTGGCAGTATAGCTTGGTAGGCTAGCTAAATAATTACGAGTTGGACTTTTATGTTTTGAACTGGTAGTACAGGCCAATGGACTTATTGTGTAAGTACAAATTTGGCCCACCTAGTTTTCCCTTGTTGTTGGGTCATCTACTTGAATAGTGCCCATCTGTTTCCATTTGTGTTTCTTTGTAATGTACTTTATTTGGATGTAACCATTCTTTTTATTGGATGAACACTATGATCCCTGTTATTTTGATTGTAGGGATGCATTATTAAGTAAGTCTATTGTTATAATTTAATCTTTATTGTTGTAATGTTTGTCTTAATTGGAATATTATTAGTTTAGGAATCTAAGTATCCTAATTTGATGTACCTTATTTCAGAGTCTAAGTAATATTTTATTAAGTATTCAAGAGAAAGGAATCACATACATAAAGGAATCCTCTCAAATCCCTTTATTCACATGCTCTTTATACTTTCTTCCTATACTCTTTACTCAAACTCTCATTTCCTTTTTTGCTAAAACCTTCTTTCATTGGTTAAAAACTAACTCAGTTTCGAGTTAAGAGCTAAGTGTTGAATGTACTTACTCTACATATGTTATACTATTGTCATTAGATATGCAAGAGAACTATGATCTTCCGGAGATTTCATTAACAAACCATAAATGACAAAAAGAATACATTAATAGGAAACGTGTTTGATGATACACTTGTGTGCGAGAGCATTCCCTCAAAAATATC
Source organism: Casuarina equisetifolia (assembly GCA_028551475.1). Classification (NCBI taxonomy): domain Eukaryota; kingdom Viridiplantae; phylum Streptophyta; class Magnoliopsida; order Fagales; family Casuarinaceae; genus Casuarina; species Casuarina equisetifolia. The sequence goes on from CM052355.1 coordinate 11,298,481, forward strand.
AACTCCCAATTGGATAAACACTGCTTAGGAACAAAATTAAAAAGAAACATCCTGAGCTCCTAAATCTATTTGGACCGCAAACCAGGTACATTTCTTAGGCCCATTTTTCCAAGGACAAGCTTAGGGATAGCAGGAGGGTTGTCCAGTCCCATGCTTCTGCTGAATTCATTAGCAAGCTCTACAAGCCTGTGCTTGTCCCGACCCACTTTCTTATTGGAATTGTAATAACCCAGCCAGGCCTGGTATGCCGCTTCTTTGTTCTTCATCTCGACATGGGATAATGCACGTTCGACCTGTTTGATTCTCAATGAATTACAAACTGTTTTGGGAAAGAGGAAAATAATAATAATAATATAGAACTAAGCAGAGAATCAGAGCGGGGAAAAGAACAAAGTAAGCTCACCTTTTTCTTTGTGTCTGGATCGACTGATGGCGGTCGAGCCTTCGTTACTGGCAAATCCTTGATAGTAGATAAAAAGAAGTCCTCCCATGGTGCTAGTAACAGTATGCCTTGTCCTTCTTTACCTTTACGTCCAGTTCTACCAAGTCGATGTATATACTGCTCCCTGTCAGCAGGTACGCCCACCTGTAAGGGAAAAATGAAAAATTAAAATCAAATCAGCTGACAATAAGAATACTGATTATCTTTAAGGCTCGGAAATTAAACAACAGATGAGTCTAGGCAGACAAATTAGCTAGAATTTAGGTGCCAAAGACCGAGGCAAAATTGGTCTTTGGCACTTTCATAACCTTTGCCTTTCATAACCTCTGTATAGCATAGCATGCCTAAGTGAATTTGGTTCAGGTTCATAAGAGGAGAAAACCAACATTTATTACCTGTATGACAAGAGTAACATCTGGATAATCCACTCCGCGTGCAGACACATCAGAAGTCACAAGGATAAGACCCTTTGACTTCCTGAATTCATCAGATACCCTAGTTCTATAACTCTGTGGCTTTCTAGAATGGATCTCCCTAACATTCATGTTCAGCTCCCCAAGAAGATCAGCAACCATCCGTGTGACCATTGCCGTAGTGCAGAATACAAGAACCTGCAAAAAGAAATCGCCACATCTTATTGTTAAGAAATTGCTGACAAATGTAAAGTCTTGATATCAATTACACCGGAACCCTGACCTGTGTTTTGAATAAATACTTTTGCCATTCTAACAGATGAAAATTTCAAAGCAAGCTCATTTGAGAAACTTCATAACGATTTTCTAACAGAGGTACGCCACAATGAAGATTTGTAAATCATATACCTTATAGTCCACATCATCTGCAATATGCTCTTTCAGGAGAACATAGAGTAGTGAGAAATGATTGTCCAATGAAGCAACTAAATGTGTTTGCCTGACCTGAAATGATCCGGCATTTGAAGAATTAAGCTATTTTGACAAACTCACAAAAGAATTAAGTTAAGAAACGGATAGATAAAATGCCTACCTGTGAATGTGTCTCCTCACTGCCCTCTTGAACTGTACTGATAAATTCATGATCTCTTTTCAAAGCAACATGACTGATTTGACGAACCTTCACAACAAGAGCAAATTAGAAACATTAAATTACTCAATTTTCATAAAGACCACCATTCAATAAAAGAAAGTAGCAGAACCTCTTCTGGGACAGTGGCAGAAAACAGAAGTGTCTGACGTTGTTTTGGGACAGCTGCAATTATCTTCTCAATGTCTTTACGAAAACCCATGTCTAATAAATGATCAGCTTCATCGAGAATAAGAACCTTCACACCCATCAGCCTAGTTGCAAAACCGGGGGTATTCTCAATATGATCTTTGAGCCTTCCAGGTGTAGCAACAAGAATCTGTAAATTGTGAACGAAGGAAATACATAAAAATGTCCAAGGACCAACTTTGAAACTTTGATAATAAATTGCAAGCTAGGCATTGAGCTATTATCTATTAGCACAAGCTTCATGGGGCTCTACCTAGTTAGCTGGCAGCTTGGGGTCCCTTACGTAAAAATAGTATTTTCAGTAGACCGTACCTTAAGTACCAATCTACTGGCTTATTTTACCCAGCTCTATGTGGACCACCCAAGACACACCAAAATTCCATCAATAAGGGGGAGAATTGAGCTTATTACAAAGATTTGATGTTTCAATCAGTGATATCACAAGGGTGTCCACACAATGTCGGAGGTAAACAATAAAGACAATACCTGGCAAGGATTTGCTTGCATACGCTTCTGTTCTAGTGCAAGTCTTGTACCTCCGATTACAACTTGAACACCAATTGAAGGGTGATACTTCAAAAGAATGTTAGCTTCTGCAGCAGCTTGGCTTGCAAGCTCTCGGGTTGGGCATATAACAAGCACAGGAATTGGTGGTCGCTTTTGATCTCGACCAACTGTAGGTGACTTTACCACAACTTCAATTGATGGAAGCTGAACAAAGAATTTAAGCAGTACATAAAATGAAAAAAAAAAAATCCTCTGAAACCATATATCAGGATACAATAAAACAAAAAAGCCTAGCTAGGAGATATCATGCTTTTCAAAGATTCTATAATAATTCAAGGGGCCCAATCAAAGTGAAAACTCATGGATAGAATTTCTGCTCTCACTTTGAATAGATCAAACTTTGCTCTTAAAGTCAAAAGATGAACTTATTCCAAAAAGGTAGTGAAATAGTCACCTTTGCAAGTTCCATATCAAATAGAATTTCATCGATTTTCATGAGCAAATAATACTAAGAAAAATTCATTCTTAAGTCAAAGACTTCAATGGCATTGGTCATGCATTGGAGTCATCAAAATATCAAGGAGAAGACCGCTCTCCTCTTATAGGAGTCCTGTCTTGGTTAAAAGGCCAGCATGATGCAGGCAGATAAAAAAGTAAAGGGTCTTACGAGAAATGCTACAGTTTTTCCAGTGCCAGTTTTAGCCTTGGCCAGAACGTCCTTACCTTGAAAACACAAGCGGTTAGAATTAGCACCATCATATGGAAATTCATGTAAGTTGAATTAACAAACCCACAAATAAGGAGGGTAATAGTGACTCCCGGGGGAAGGGGAGGGGGGATACTCTAAGAAGATGCAAGAAGCATCCATGGTTCGTTGTCACTGTTGAAACAAACCTTTAAGTATTACTGGCAGTGTTGCCTCCTGTACCATAGTCAGTTTCTCATATCCAGCGTCCTTGATTCCTTTTAACGACAACGGAGATATAGAACATTGATCGAATCTGCAGACATTTACAATAATAAGATGTTAGCATGGCAGAGGTGGTAAATTGGGGCATAGACCTATGAGATTATTGGCCGTTACGAATTATATTTTTCACAGACCTATACGAAATCTACCCGGTTCACGAATACTACAAGTCTAAAAAATCGTAGTCAAATGGAAAAGTACAAGCAAGTTCTGTTTAATAGAGATTGCCTCGTCTTGACATACCGAGTCTCACTTAAGTACGATGAGTTAGACTGCCCAGTTGAACTCCTTGGTGCAGCCCTCCCCTCGCTCGCTCTGTCATCCAATCCAAGCAAAGAGCTCCCACCTTTCTTCAATAGTTCACCACCACCAACATCATTGTAATCTTCAGCATCACTATCTTCCTCACTTAGCAAATCCCCAATTTTACCCCTCAGCAGCTCTCCATCCTCGCCCGCATCCTTACCATTATCAGTATCAATCTCATCATCAACATCCATCCAACGCGGTTGCTTCCGCAAATCTTTCACTCCTTTTGCTCCATTTCGCGCATACCCTGGCTCCATATCTCTCGCACCTCTCCTTCCCACCCAACAATTCGCTTTCACATTCTCACCTCGTGGCCCATTCCTCCTCCGAAAGACACCTGCTTCCTTACCGTCAAATTGCCCAGGAGTCTGTGAGTTAGTAAGGAACGAGTCCCTGTTACCAGTTCTGCTCCGGGCCGACTCACGAAACTCGCCCGAGTCTCCCTCCCTCCTCCGCTTCATAGGAAACGAGTCCCTACCCTTTTCTCTACCTGTTTCCCTCGTTCTACTCCGAACTCTATTCACCTCCGCGGCTTCATCATCGCTGGTGAGTTTGCCGCGGAACGAGTCCGTCCTCAACTCGCTGACCCAGTCACTGAGTTCCGCCTCGTCGTCGACCAGGCTCTTGGAAGCCCAAGCCTCCCCTCCCTCGCGGCCCCTCCTGAACTCGGCGCCCGACCCTGCCCTCAATGGCCGGCTCGAAAACCGCCTTACTAGACCCGGCTGCTCATAACGTAAAGTACGAGACTCAGAAGTTGAGTACCTAAGCCTGAACGGGAAGATCCGAGACAGAACGGGTACGACCCGAGAGGACTGGAAAGAGGGTCCGAGCTTCATGAGAGGGAAATTGGTGAGCGGCAGAGAGGGGTTAAGCAGGCGAAGATGCGGGAGTAGCTTGATGGGCATATCCGAAACCTGAATTTTCCGGCCCCCCAATTGCGGAAGATTTGTTTTGGTGGGAGGGAAAGTTGGAAAGGTTGGGACTAGGGTTTTGAAAGGGTTTAAGAAAGCGAGTGAGAGAGGGTTTATCGAGACATCAGCCAACGACAATCCAACATCGCCGTTATAGCGCTTTCCCCCCACCGCCATCCCCCCCCCCCCCCCCCCCCCCCCCCCTTCCTTTTTCCGCTTACATCTAAGAGTATAAAGTTTCTGCGTTTATCAAATCAATGAAATTGGTTATTAGGTCTTATAAATTTTATCAAAGTAGTCATTCCATCAATTTGTTGTTATTTCCATCCGTACCAAAAAAAGACATTAGTTATGTTTTAAATGAGAGAGATATAGTCCATTTTTACTGCAAAAAAACTATGTTTTTTTATTTGAATAACAAACAATAAAGGCTTGCATTGGATCGAATGATTAATCCAGATCTTAAAAACATCAGTTTTTCCAAATAACGTCTCCTATATAGATCTTCATTTTTAACATCTTGAGTTTTATAGAGGTGAACATCTTTATGGAGTTCTTAAATTCTCCAACAGTTAACCTTAGATCAAAAGGTTCATTCTTTTTAGGAGAAAGACAACTATTCTCCTTCAAGCCCATAAAATAACAACAATGTAATAAATTGAGTTTGTTAGAAAAGTCATGGGGTGTGGGCGGGATTGGAGTTGACCCTGTGTGTCCCTTTCAATCATTAGTCAATAGACGAAGCCGAGATTCAACCCACCTTTTCCAATTCGTAAAATCACCATCGTTCCTATCAATTACATGTATTTACAGATAATTTTTATATGCTTCAGTGAAAAAAATAGCTCAAAGAGGCTAACCAAACTGGTTTGGCTTGTTCCCTCTACCTCACATATGTTGTTTCTCCTTTGAAATTATTCTTGCATGATAAAAAGCGTATTCAAAGAAACATTATAACTAGAGTTTGCGTAAGGATGGGTTAGAGTTGTGATAGGCATTATGTCTTTCATGTCCCTAAAATTACTTCTTGGATCCCATAAAGGAAGTCCTAGATATTTTTCTTTCAAGCGGTCTAATAGAATTGGATTAGGCCACTTCCATTGACTATATAGCTTAAAAAAACAAGAAACCAACAAATTAGGCAATGCATTTGGGTATAATTGGCACGCCCTTGTAATAGGAATTGCCCAATTTATTCCTCTAAGAAACCAAGCAACATTTGAATAAATGCCCTATCATTTTGCCCTATATCTAATTCATCTTAAAGTGGTTTGAAAATTTTGAATATTAGGGACCAAACCCAAGATGTGATCCTTAACTCGATATCCATTAAGACTAAGGACACTCTCCTCATCCACATCCTACAAAATGGAATCGATAGAAAGGTCCAAGTTGATAGGAAGAATCCAAACTCCTAAGCTCATGTAAAAGAGATCAATGGAGACCTTATCAAAATTAAACTTCGTGATAGGAACATAAGCTTTTGGCACTAGAAGCAATTCTTCCATTTTTGGCATTTTTGAGAGCATCCTATGAAGTTTATTAAAAAAATCTTCATCCCACGTAACATATCTCAACTTAATGCATAATATGTTAATGTTTGCTCTAAGGCCGTGGACACCTAACCTATAAGAGCCAAAATTGAAAATCATGGCTTTTGCCTGTTCTACCATTTGTTCATTCAACCTTTTATTCTTGGTAACTTTCTTGACCTAAAAGTTCATGAACTAATCCAACCTCCCTAGGGCCTCTTTCCTTTTCAAAGTTGCCTAATGAGTTTCATCCAATATGCAGTCCACCATTAATTTATCCAACTCTTGGGTTTGCATGGCATTTAACTTAGAAGGGCCAATAGTGGATCTCAAGTCCCATTGTCCACTTTTTGGCACACTTGGTTGATTAAATTTGGGTGCAAACATTGCTTATTTTCTATTACACTGTGTCTAAATTATGACAAACTGTGCAATAATAAGATAATTCTCCAAGTGAAGGTGAAACATTAAATTGAAATCAAACTCAATAGAATAACATTGTATAAGAAGAAAGTAATATGCAAATTGTTTGATTGAAAACCTAATACTTTTGCAATTATAGAGGCTAAGCCAAAGTTTTGATCTTTTCAATAAACATAACTTTACTCTTTCCCCTTGTCTTTTATTTATAGCCTAATTCTTAGCCTAGTATGAATGGGTTTTGTGTTCCCAAAATGATTAGATTTTAGATTTCTAAATCAACTAGGTTTTAGATATTACCTAAAACTATTTAATCTTTTATTCCAAGACAACTAGGTTTTGGACTCTTAAATTGATCGAGTTTAGGACATTTTCTCCAAACTACTTAATCTTATATATTAAACCATTAATAACATAATCTCTTATTCAACCTACCCTTGGTGCATCTTTAAGAAGTCAAAGAAACTAAATACCATTTGACCTTGTCATTTCCTTAAAATTAAGAAAGAAAGAGAGAAAGAGAGAAAGAAAGAGGGGGAGAAAGAATACAACTCGAGAGTGGATGCACTTCACAATTGTTAAGCATTAATGCTTTTTGATGAATGCACCATTGTCAATTGACTTATAGAGCAAGTACAATGTGCAGTTGATATCGTTTCACAAAGATGACAAGGTCCAAGTGGTGCGTGGCACTTACAAGGGCCATAAGGCAAGGTCGTGCAAGTGGACCATTGTAGGCCACCGAATGCCTCACTAGCATGTCTTTAACATTAAACCTAGAAACCTTGAAATCCTTGAACTAAAACCTTAGCCCTTTCACGATTGCTTTTTTAAGATCCTAGAACAATTAAAATCAAAAATTGAAAACTAAAAGGAATTCTTAACTTGTTCCTATTTTTGGTACATTACTTATAGAATGGCTTTAAGTCAAGGAGGGTTTCCTTCACACAAATTTCTTATCTTAATTGCAAGAGTGTGAATGGTGATGGCAGGTCCAATGGAATCGGTGTAGTGCTTCCAATGCAAGAAGATAACGATGGCATTGATCCACTACAAGTGTGGGCATAGGCTAATCAAGATTACTGGATGCCTGATTGAGCTCGTGGAGTCAAATATCCTTCACTTCAAGGCCTACGAGCTCATCCTTATGCTTAAATGTCAATGTTCGAGGTATATGCCATTCATCAGAGCATTGTGAAGGTGCTAGCAAATGTAGCTTTAAACAAAGCTCTTTTCCAGGATCTAAGCATCAATCATGGAGAAAAAATATGGGTTTCACAAGACATATAAAAATAGCTCAGAAACATATTAAATTTCTCCATTCCTTTTGTTACAAATTCACACTAAGTCTTCCACTTTATGTTCTTTGAGTATTGGCTCGATAAGACAACCAAAATTACTTTAAATCCAAGAACAAAAGACAACAATGGTAGGCTACTTTGTTTGCTCTCTCACAATAAACAATACTTGTGTGTATTAAAAGATGCTAGTTGTGTGTCATGTGTGAACATGAGTGCGACGTGTTTTAAATGTAAGAAAGTAAAGTCATGAAAATGCCGTTGAAGGGTATTTTCTCATAACCTTACCATAATGCATAACCACAATCACCCTTGTCTCCAAATTTTATCTTTTATCAAACTTTAGCATATAAGTGAAGAGCTAAAGGGAAAACCTAGCTGATCAATTTAATTGTTCACTCAAATATGTTCACTCATTAAAACTTATAAAATAAACATAAGCCTATACTATTTAGTACTATATATGCAATAAGGATAATATTTGTCCAATTATAATAGACCAACGTGATTCACATTGACACGTTTCAATGAGAAATATAAGTTTATGCTCATTCATATTAGCTCACATTACATGAACTTAAAAAATGAGTCAATAATTTTTCACTTAGGCTATATTAATGATCACGAAAACAATAATACTACTCATAGCATTTATTTATATATGAAAATAATTATAAAATTATTTTATGTGTTAGGATTAGTGAAACAATTAGGTTAAAAGGTATGACTGTCATTATAATCAGGGCTCTCTATGTAATTGTGAAACTAGGAAATATCTTGTAGATGTAGTGGGTTTCCTAGTAGTATTGGGTTAGGATTCTTATCCTTATATGAAAATAGGTTTTCCTAATAATATTCAATTAGGATTCCTTTGGGGTTTATCTATAAATAGGGTAAGTATAGAGAAACCTAATGGGCGAGTTGAGAGAGTCCCCATGAGGGCTAATTGTTGAAGAGAACCCCTATTATGGATCCTAGTTGATGAGAGAATCCATGAGATACCTATTTGAGGAGAGGGAATGTATGAGAAAATCTAATGAGAAGAGACTACAGGGGATGTTTGACATTATGATGTTTCGAACCTCTTAAATCTATTGTGTTTGGGTGTGTGAGTTTTTATATTTGTGTGTTCTATCTTTGTATGGTTGATGCGACTTTGTTTAATTCCCCTAACAAGTGGTATTAGAGCCAAGTTTGGATCCCAATAAGTGGTATAGGAGACAAGCTTGGTTTCTAACAAGTGGTGCAATGAGCATGGAATGTGGAAGATTGGGACCATAGATGACTAATCAAACGTGGTGAACGCAATTGAAGGAGCATATTGATGTGTTTTGAGGTGAGATTTTCTCTTTCCCTAAATTCGGTTTGATTTTGGATAATATTGATGTAGATTAATAGGAATATGTTATTAGAGTTGTGGATTGAGGTTTGCAAAATGCAAATCTATGTCTCTCTGTCTATATGTAAGCATTTATAAGTCAAAATTAAAGATTTTTGTTAAAGAACATGAAGTTTTGAAGATGATCAGTATTTTTGAAGTTGTTGGATTGAAGATCAAGCTAATCATATTGTTTGTGGTAGTTGTTGTGTTTCTTTGCCTTAAGTTATGGTGTTAGATGATAGAGAATGGTGGAGATATTTATGTTTGAAGATAAATTGATGTTTAAGGGGGAGCACTTTGTTGATTTTGTTGATCAATTGTTGTTTGAGGGGGAGCTTGTTGTGCTCCTATGTTGATATAATGCTCTTATATTGATGTGATTGATAAAGTAAAAGTTTAGAATTTTCAAGTTTGTTGATATTTAGATGAGGTGTATTAAGACTCCGATGATTGATTCCGGGGAAGCACCAACAACTTTGGATAGGAAATAGACTCTTTGATGATAGATTCCAAAGAGAGATCTCAATTGTTGTGAAAGTCCAATGATTTTTTACTTTTATTGAAGGCCTCATGGTAGAGGACACATTTAGATGGAAGAAGCCCATGATGATGTGGAGATGCCTGAAGAGAAACACGGCATAGGAGAGGTGTAACCTAAAAGAGGCTACAATGAAAATGCCTAAGGAGGTATAACCTAAGAGAGGCATGGTTTAAAGAAAAGGCAATATGTCACAGTTGATGCGGGCTTGTTTTGAAGAAAGTTTTGTCCAATCTTTCTCTATCCAAAAGATTGTGGTTGTAAAAGTTAAAGAGAGTTTTTGCAATCTTCTTTTTCAAAAGATTGTGGTTAAAGAGAGTTTCCTTAGTCTTTCTATGTCCAAAGACTATAATTGTGGAAGTTGAAGAGAGTTTCTCCAATATTTCTCTTTCCAAATATTGTGGTTGTGTAGTTGATAATTTGAAGAGATTTTCTATACTTTTCCTATGGTGTAGGGATGTTGCACTAAATTATTCCAAGGGAGAGATTGTTAGGATTAGTGGAACAATTAGGTTAAAGGGTATGATTGTCATTACAATAAAGGGTCTCTATGTAATTGTGGAACTAGGAAATATCTTCTATATGTAGTGGGTTTCCTAGTAATATTGGGTTAGGATTCTTATCCTTATGTGGAAGTAGGTTTTTCCAGTAGTATTTAACTAGAATTCCTTTGGGGTTTCTCTATAAATAGGGGAAGTATAGAGAAACCTAGTGGGCAAGTTGAGAGAGTCGCCATGAGGCTAATTGTTGAAGAGAACCCCTCTTATGGATTCTAGTTGATGAGAGAATCCATGAGATATCTATTTGAGGAGAGGGAATGTATGAGAAAATCTAATGAGAAGAGACTACAGGGGACGTAGGACATTATGATATACCAAACCTTTTAAATCTATTGTGTTTCGGTGTGTGTGTTTTTATATTTATGTGGTTGATGCAATTCTGTTGAATTCCCCCAACATTATATTGGCCTAAGGACAATCTCTTATTGCTAATCTTGTTCTGTAGAGCTTCAAGCCCTTAAATAATAATAGTGATTATGCCATTTATAGACATAATGCCTACCACAATCACAAAAGCTCTCCACTCTACTAACATAGATCTAATATGATAGTGTAGTAGACAAGTAACATTATAAAAGGAAATTCTGTGTTACCCTCTTTATTAGTCTCATTCTCTAAAATAACAAATGTCATTGACAAACCATCCTAGAAGAATATCTCTTCAAAATGACAATTGTCATCAACAAACCAACCTATGAGAATACTTTTCTAAAATGACAAAGGTCATCGACAAACCATCCTAGAAGAATATGTCTTGTACATTATATTTGAGTTTTATTTTGTGTGTTACAAGACATCATTATATGGCCTATGATTATATGCTCCAACCACATGCTTAAGATTGTACCTCATTTAAAACTTTGTAACCTACCTTAGACAAAACACATATATATCTCATAAGCTTGTAAATTCAAACAAAAGATAGATAATTAATATATATATATATACACATTAAATAGAAGTTTACATTACAGTAAACAAAACATATGTTGTTCAATCATATAATAAAGTAAATAATGATTCCCACAAAGCAAAAGCATCTCATGAAGTTCTAAGACCCATGTTATCAACATGCTTTTGCAACATGTAATGGCTTAACTCTTTTATAAGAGGGTTAACTAGCATAACATCTATTCTAATGTGTTTTTTTTTTGCAACATTATGGTTTTTTTACTCTTTCTTTAACAATTAAAAACTTAATCTCAATATGTTTATTCCTTTTAATACTTTTGTTGTCATTGATGAACAACACAACAAAAATGTTATTACAATATAATTGAATGAGCCTTTTAATGAAATTAAAAAAGGTCAACAACCTTATAAGGTGCCTTAACCAAATGGCTTGAACAACCACACTGTAACAAGTAACAAACTTTGCATGCATGTGGAGGATGTAATTAGTTTGTTTGATGCTTTTCCATGACATTGTTTAAGCTGCTATCATACATACATAACCTAATGTGGATTTCATATCATCATTATTACCTACGAAGTCTAAATTTGAATATCCAATAAGTTGTAGACCATCCACATGTATGTAGGTTAGCATGTAATCCTATGTTCTTTTCAAGTACCTATAACTTTCTTGGCAACAACCTAGTGACCATGATTGGGGTTAGATTGAAATTTGCGAAGAAGTCTTATGGTAAAAGCAATGTTAAGTCTAGTGCAAACTTGTACATATATAAAATTGCTTACTACACTCACATAGGATACTTTTTTCATAGATTTTTTATCAGCTTCACTTTGAGGGCATTGTAATTTACTCAACTTGTCACCTCTAAGAACTATTGCACTTGTAAGCTTAAAATCTTGCATGTTAAACTTCGTTAAAACCTAATCAATGTATGTCCTCTAGGAAAGACCCAACAGTTGATGTGATTGATCCCTGTGGATTTTAATCCTAAGAACAAAGGAAACCTCACAAAGGTTTTTCATGTCAAACTATGAAAATAACAATGTCTTAGTCTATATTCAAAGTAATCATATATTCTCGCATGCTAATAGAATGTTATCCATATAAAGGATCAATAAAATTGGAGTACTCACACTAACCTCAGTGTATATACAACGATTCATCAAGTTCTCAATGAAACCACATGAAATAATGAAGTTATAAAATTTCAAATACCATTGCCTCGAAACTTGCCTGAGGCCATAAATGAATTTCAGAGGTTACAAACAAGTGTACTCACACTATCTTTCACAAAACCTTCAGGATGTTCTATATATACTTTCTTATCAAGGATTCCATTTAAAAAAGTAGTCCTAACATTCATTTGGAATAATTTTATATAAAAGTGAGCCACCAATGTGATAATGACTTTATATGAATCCTTTGAATATACTAATGAGAAAGTATCATCATAATACACTTTATATTTTTTTGTTAATCCATTGGCTATTAATTTAATAGTGAATTTATCTACCTTTCATGTGGAGTCCTTTTTGGTCTTGAATAGCCATTTGCAACAAGCCTACATTCTTTAGGTTGCTCAACTAGATCCCATACCTCATTATATCTCATTAATTGATTTTATCTTTCATGGTATCCATTTAGAATTCTAATTGTGGGCTTGAAACAAATTTTGAATAGGTCGTTGGATCCTTTACAATCCCAATATCATAACATGTTTACAAAGATACACCACATAGTTAGGATAAATGGCTGACCTTTTTTCTTTATTAGATTTCTTTATTGGCGAAATAAACATAACCTAATTTGGAGCCTATGATTCCTCAATTGGAATATATTAACAACATGTGCTTACGCATCTAAATGCCCTAAGACTGGTGTAAGTTGCTCTATGTCCAATGAAACAAATGGGTTGGTCACCATACCTATGCATGTATCACTTATACTTTTTATGGTATGTGAACATTCGACTTTCTCTATAACATCAAATTCTATGATTCTGGCACTTCCATATGAGTTATAAAATCGATACCCCTTAGAGTGCTCTAGGTAGGACACAAAAAAATATATGGTGGTCATTGGATCCAATTTTTCCAAAGTCGAATTATACAACCTAACTTCAGCTAGGCATCCCCAAACCTTAATGTGATTTAAATTGGGCTTGCACCTCTTAAATAACTCAAATGAAGTCAACTCTAATTTTTCTTAATTAAATACACATATTCATAGTATAAAAAATCACTTATAAAGCAGATAAAGTACACATCACCATTTATATTAGTATGAATCACACCTAACAATTTAGAGTTGTAAACTGTAATTTTTTTCTTTGTCTTAGTTAACTTGTCTTTATAATAATTCACACATATTTCCAAATCTTTATCAAGAATAAGCAAGATAAGGTCTTGTCTTTATCAATCTTTGTATTCTTTCTTTGAACATATGATAATCTCTTATGTCACAATGTATATGACTGCTTTTTAGACATAACCTTTTTAGAAACATTGCATTCAATATTAACAACAACATATATCTTAAAACCATATTCAATTTTGTCTTATATAGAAACTAAAACCAAATTCTACCTAAAAGGTGATACATAGAAGGTATTATATAAAGCCAAGCTCCAAAAGTAGGATGACATTTCTAACAAACTCTTCATTAACCCTTATGTTATTCACTCATAAAAAGGCACTTTTCATCCTTACTTGTCCTCCTTTGGTTTATAAACCCTTAAGTAGTAAATGTTATATGGTTAGTAGCTGTACTAGCAAACCATTAAAAACTAAAGGGTATTTCGATCATGTGAGACTCATAAACATAAGCTAAAGAACAATTATTTGTAGCTAGGTACTTTCCTATGTTATTCTTAAGCCTAGGACAATTAGGTTTTTTATGTCCTTTTTTTCTATAGTAGAAGCATTCAATATTATCTAGCCTTATTCCAATAGTTTCCTAATTCATCCTTATCCTAGCAATAACCTCATTTCTCCACATCCTAGTAGCATCGCCTTGAAACACTAATTCCTAAATGACTAGGTAAGCACCTCTAGGCTCTCTGTTAAACTTGGGCTTGAACTTCCTATTCTTACTTGAATTGGCCTCACGAGCATACATGGTGGTATGGGATGTCTCATTTTTTAACTTTTCATCCTTAGCATGACTTGGACCAATAGATCATTGGTCATCCATTTTGCATTTTGCATGTTCTAAGATGTCTTAATAGAGCTGAAATCATATAGAAAGCTATTTAATGTCTTATGAACTATGACATAATCAGGGATAATGATATTTAATCTTTTGAACTTAGAAACTTAACCATCATCATATTATGGTTTCTCATAGTCCCATTATACTTTAGATCAAATAACCCTTGCAAAAGTTCCCTAGCTTTAGCATTAGAGGGAACCATGTACTCTTTTTCCACTATTTTTAGAAAAGCCTTTGTAGTGCCCTTTATAAGCAAGTCTAATTGGAGGTGATCCCCAATAGTCATATACATTGCCAATAGACATAATTCATTTTCTTTGCCCATGCAGTACACTACTCCTTTAAACTAATTATAGTAGGATCAACTCACTTATCAGTCATGAAAGTTGAATGCAAATCCACAATCTGTATAGCAAAGTGGACATTAGCTAACCATTTCTCAAAATTTGAATCAATGATGATTTCTATGATTACCATGCAATTGTTGATCGAAAAGACAATTGTAATATGCAATGCATAATATAAACACCTTGTGAATAGATCATAAAAGAGTTCATAAGCATTATTACATAGACACTTGTAGGCAGAAAATATGACATATTACCTAGAAACTTTCTACATAGCAACTAACATAAGCAAGAACCAATCCTCACAATCCACCACCTCTAGGTGTATGGATGGTTAAGACTAGTACAAACCCATGCATGCTTGCAAGGTAATACTCTAAATCCCAACACATAATCACCTTATGTGAGAGTATAACCACTCATTAAGATTGGACTTAATCACAATACAAGATCAAAGCCCTATAATCCAATCAATTGCACCATTATAGTAGTTGTAATCCAACTTAATCACATGACTTCCACATATTGGAGATATCCCTTAAATTGCACAAGATCACAACCCCATGATCTAATTAAGCTGTGTCATTATGGCGATCACAACCTAATCAAACCTTGAGATCAACTTGTGCCTTATGATATAACATATACTACTTATAATCTAAATGTGCAATTCAATTCTAACATACCAAGGGCTTTAGTCTCTGAGTTGAATGTAAGCAACACTACAAGTGTTACATAAATTGCACATTATACTTATATGACCTAATATGAGTCAATACTAACACATCAATTATCAAGCCATACAATATACACCAAACAAACATGCATGACAATGTAGCATACAACTATTGCACATATAAGTTTATTAAATAATAAACTAACTTATTTCATTCAAAATTGCTAACCAATCATGATAATTGTAAAACAAAATTAGATTAACATGTTGTATAATTTTTTTAGGAACATGTAAGGAAAAATCGATATTGAAAAATGCAGCTTATGTGTTACCACACGCTACTAAAATAGGTTGTTAGTCTAGTTAAAGTGGTTTAGGTGACTCAAGCCATATAAGTTGTTCAAAGCCAATATGGCTAATTTAATGTCCAACCAATAGTTCTCTAGTTGATTAGGGAATTGCTAAGATTGTCAGCAAATGATCTACCTTCAACACCATAAATGGTGGCCATCCGAGACCCATAAAGGGCCAAATCCATTTAGGTCAAGTTCAACTTGCTCAAAAAATTGACATTTATGGTAAATTTTTGCATTGCCAAAACCACTTGAGTGTGGTGATTCCGAATTTGGTTTGATTAGTGACAATTGCCACTATTTGAGCTTAAATTTGAAACTTAAAGCTTTGAATGTGAAGAACACCAAGAAACCCAAAAAAATCCAATCTTTAAAGTCTACATTTTTAGCTTGATTTGCTTTCCAAAGCATGCTATGAATGCTTTGACACCAATTGTTAGCAAATATAGCTTCAAACAAAGATCTTTTCTAAGATCTAAGCATCAATCATAGAGAATAAATATGAGTTTCACAAAAAACATAAAAATAGCTTGAAAATATACCATATTTCTCTATTCCTTTTGTTGCAAATTCATTCCAAGTCTTCTACTCTATGCTCTTCAAGTACTAGCCTAATGAGACAACCAAAGTTGCTTTGAAACCAAAAATGAAAGGCAACAATGGTAGGCTACTTTGCTTACTCTCTTGTTGTGTGAATAGTACCCGTGTGTATTATGAGATGCAAGTCATGCGTCATATGTGAACATGAGAGTGATGTATTTTAAGCGTAAGAGAATGGAGTGACAAAAATGCCCTATAAAGGGTATTTTCTCACAATCTTACCTCACTGCATAACCACAATCACCATTGTCTCTAAATTTTGCTCTTCAGCAAACTTTAGTGTAAAAATGAAGGAGTCTTAGCTAATTAATTTAACTATTTACTCGAATAGGTTCACTCATCAAAACCTATAAGATAAACATAGGTCCATACTAGCCAATACCATATATGTAATAAAGACAACATCTGACCAATTATAACGGATCAATGTGATTCACATCAACATACCTTAGAGGAAAATAAAAGTTTATGCTCATTGATATAAGCCCACATTAGATGGGCTCACAAATGAGCCAACACAAGGCTCTTATCATGTTTTACCAAAAGTTCATGGACAAGCAAAGTAAGAAAGAGATCAAGGATATCCTTGTCAAGTATGATAGAACCTTGCTCTTGGCTGATCGTAGGCACTATGAGCCCAAGAAGTTCAATGATCGTGGTGCCAGAGACAACACCATTTGTGTAGCACGTAGTAGTAAAAATAGATTGATTCCAAGTAAATCAAGGGTGGTGGTTCTAACAGATTTCTTTGTATATTTGTTTTCTACTTTAGAGTGGAAAAATAAATTTTGACACTTTTTTTTTCTTTGCCATTGTATTTAACATTTTGTTTGCTAGGATATATTGAAAAACTATTGTGTGAAAATTCTAATAATATTCATGTAAAAATATATGTAAGTATATTAGTTGTTAAATTTTTATGAAAAAAATTTCACATAGAATTTTCATCTAAAAATTGTAATACGACTCAATGGAAACACACTAATATATGACAACAGGCCACCGGCCTACAAAATTTAGGTTCTAGGTTTGACATCTTTGATCATGATGGTACTTTTTTCCCTTATCAACAATACATTTCAGATATTCTGGCTCGGGCTCACTTGTCACCTCATCCGAGGTCAAATTCTTGAATGAATGGAACGCGAGGCTTTTATGAGTCATTCCCGATGTTAAAAAAAATATTTATTTAAATCATCAGCATGTAAAAGAGGCAAGGCAATGAAGAAAAAAGACATTAACTAGCATTGAGGCGCCATATTTAATTCCTTTTGTGTTCCTTGTCTAACAAGTTAGCATCTACCCAATTGTTGTCCTAAGAACATACATACATTTGACTATAGAAGTTGATGCTAATTTGCTGAATCAAAAACGTCGCCAGATTAGCTCAAAAATTGTCTGGCCAGTAACTATTTTCCTACATTGAAGGAACTTAGTTTTCCGGAGGAGAGCTCTCTTTCCACTTTCCCAAACGTAATAGGAAGGACATCACCTCCGTTGGGTCGCGCAAAGAGTACGTGGCTTTCGTTTCCTTTGGAGAAGAAGAAACAACTACTGAAAATCCCCTTCCAATGCGCTTAATCATCTGCAAGCATTCATATACAGTTGATATTAGTGTGGCGGCCAAATACATAAACGATTCATGCGTGATCTGCGAGAATCTGCGTGAATTTTCTCCGTTCACCAAAGTTTTCCTCTTCGACAATTTCCTGGACGCAACTATTTGAAGCTGGAGGAGGAGGAAAGCTTTATGGAGCATGTGAAAACCTATACCTTAAAAGCATCCTCATCAGTTTTATCATCTCCTATATAAATGGGAAGCACATCGCTAGAATTGTCGAAACCAAGATTGTCAAGCAAATACTGCAAAGCACGACCTTTATCCCAATCTATAGTAGGGCGGATTTCCAGGACCTGCTTTCAAGAAAAATTCACAAAGGATGAATTACATGGTTGCAAGACAATAACCATCTGAAACTCTGTTAGAACCTAAGGAACACTTGCTGTTTAAGAAAACCAAGAAAAATTTTGCGGACCTTTTTCCCCTCAGATAAATAGAAGTCTTCACAGGATTTCACTGTGGACTCCACCGACTCCTTGAGAATGCCAACATCCTGCATTTGACATGTAATCTCATCACCAATAAATATTTTTGTTACTCGAATCTCCCTTTTGACGTCATCAGATCAGATTCTTAGTGTTCATTATGCCCTTTTACCTCTTCACTCACATGCCGAAAGTGTACGGATATGCAAAACTTGTTGTCTTCAACCATGGCACCTTTTACATTTACGACTATTTCCTGCAACGCCTTCTTTAACTGCAAGAAAGACAAAACAATGTTTAGAAAATAAAGGAAGAAGGAGAGGCATCAGGAGACGCAGTTGGCACTTCAATTCTACAGATGCTTTGATAGGAATCTTGGTATCCTAATATTAGACATACCGTTCATTCTACATCAGTCTATCGTCAAATTTTTACCTCCTGAATTTTGGGCAAGAATTCTTGTGCAGGGAGGAAGTTAACAACACTGTTACCCTGCATGACGAAGCCATGTCAAGATGGAAAACAGTAGCCTTGTTTGGATGTAGTCAAAACATCCGTGACAACAAGAGGTATAAAGGTAAAGTGCGAATAGCAAAGAACACCTTCTCATCAACGGCCCTAGTTTGATGCTTGTGGTTTCCATACTTCATAAAATCTGAGGGGATCGATATATCCATCCCGTGACTTCCAACGTAATAGAGATTCTTTAACTTTACAAATTCAAATACCTAAATAGAGGACAGCTTGTAAGTACCTTTGAGGAGAAACAGGAATAACCAAAATTACAGGCGTTTAAATTTATCCCTGAAAACAGTGTTCACGCTATGTTCTTTCCATAATTGCAGTACTTGTGTAATTTACCTTATCTCGGGACCTTCCGGAGATGATTGCAGTTGGGAAACGTTTTCCAACCTCACGTACTACCAAACGCATCTGTCATTCGACAGCACAACTACAGAGTTACGTGGAGAACACGTACTTGGAGTAGAGAAACCATTAAAGCTGATTTTTGTTAAAACCTGCCTATGTCATTATCATCCTGCTGTCAGTTTTCTCTGAGTAATTTCCTATATACATACATTCATGTATACATAAATAATACAAATGTACATCTAGAGATAAGTTTTTCTTCATGGTACATTCATTATTTATATGACACGAGAACTAAAAGTAGAGAAAAATCCCCACATCAAAACCATAGGCACCTGATTGATGCATACCCAAGTTTTTGGCTTTAGGCTTATAGGCGTCTGTTAAGTCCCATATATGAATATAATAGTTTGGAAGGATGATTTATAAAAGATGTATTCCTTTGCTTAATGTTTTTAGATTTGAAGTTATACATAGTTTTTTTTTTTTTACAATTTTTAATATAATATCATAGTTCAAATTCAAATATAACATCC
Organism: Casuarina equisetifolia; assembly: GCA_028551475.1. Taxonomy (NCBI): domain Eukaryota; kingdom Viridiplantae; phylum Streptophyta; class Magnoliopsida; order Fagales; family Casuarinaceae; genus Casuarina; species Casuarina equisetifolia. The sequence continues at coordinate 11,318,154 of CM052355.1, forward strand.
TTTTCTTTTCAATAAACAAAAATTCTTGTAAGAAATGTTTTTTTTTACTCACTATAAGGAAGCATATTAAATCTCATATGAGAATGGCTTATAAAGAAATAAATTTATTTACTTAGTGCCTTAGCATTTAAAGTTAAATAAGAGCCCTTCTTCAAAATTTGTAACATGACATTGAAACTCGGGTGCAAGTATGGTACCCTTTCGTCATGGACAAAGATCTCTAGGCTAATATAGTTACACGTGGGACCTTACGAAGTCCATATCATACATGAACCGGTTAAAGTATGGGTACCTAACCCATTCATGCATATTTTTAATACTGCTGGAATACTTACGGCATCACTCATGAAAGCCTGGTCAGGGTCATCTACAATTGGCGCCAACGTTCCATCATAATCCAACAATACGATCATCCTTTTCCCATTAGCCATACTCGTAATTTGTTCAAAGGAGCACAAGGCAGAAGGATGGTTTTCCTTTGGGTCACAGGATTAAGAAGAAGAGAAAAATAAAAAGGTAAGGAAAATAAAATTGTTTCCAAATTACTCGAGAAAAAAGGAAAGCACTTACAAGAACATAAATAGACTGCCATTTTAGTTAGTTTTTGATTTTTCTAATCAGATCGAACACAACATCCTTGAGCAGAAGGATATTGAAAAAAATAAAATATAATTATAGAACTAATTCCCTGGTTTGGATTTTTGTCAAATAAATTTTCAAGTTTTATCATGACTTTGTAAATTCTTGTCATATGACTTTGTATCAAAATAATCTTTATATAAAATTCTGGTCATTTTTAAAGTTAGTTTCATATGGATTTGTTATTTTTTTTTCTAAAGAAAAAATAAATAAAAACTAAATCTGCTAAAAGTTATAGTGCTGATGGGCTACAACTTCTAGCTTTTAGTAGCTTTTAGTAGAGACAAATCATCGTTGAAATCTATTGCTTGATCAACCTTCTTTGTGGTCTATATGAATAATTCAACTACCACCAAACCGATTTCTAAGGCTATTAGACCATGAATAATTTAACTACCATCAAACCGATTTCTTAGACTAATAGACCAAAGGATTTGTGTTATGCCTAAGGTCACCAAAAACTTTTTTAAGGAAAAAAAAATGAACTTATTCTTTGTATTTTTGTTTAAAAGTAAAGTTATAATCTTACAAAGGACTTCATAACAAATTGACCACAATTTGTATAAAATAGCATTTAACATATGTCATACCACAATATTTCTAAAATAACCTATGTACTACCACTTCCCATTTAATTAGAGTTATATTTAGCAAGTTAAAACTATCATCAATATTTTTTGATAATGTGAAAAACAAAATGAGAAAAAAGAAAAGCCTAACGATAAAAGAAAAAGAAAAGAAACTAGTCAAATCGATTAGATGGAAGAAAACTTTCCAAACATGATTTGTGATTGTAATCATAGTTAGAGGTTCAATATCTGAGAATTAAAAAAAAAGTGATTAGAGGAACATTTTGATACTAAATTGTGGACTTAATATTTGGCTTTCCAATAGCTGGGTGATGAAAGAGTGAACACTTACCAGCCATGCAGTATACGAACCAACAATTGCTTCTCCATTGTCTTCAGATCTCGCCTTCGACATGGATTCCATGTTCAGAGCCACGAAAGTTGGTTGTGAATAGCCCATTCCTGGATGAGAGTTTGCAACACATACTATGTTAGTTTTCTTTTTGAAAAAGCCATAAACAGTTCTACTTGCAACGGAAAACTAAAACTTGTTGCCACAGAGATTATGATCCTGAGTCTATTCTGTTCTATGATAATTAGAGTTATACACTAGAACACAACGCATTGGGTGTTTGACTTTACTGCTGTACTCACGCCCGTGCAAAGCAGAAGAGGGGCTTGCTGTATGAAAATGTTCGGAAAATATTTTGCATACGAAGAGCGGAAAAGATGGAGCCTTGCACTTGAGCAAAATGGTGTAGAAAGTTGGCAGCCCTTTGCTCCAGAACCAATGAACTTCCAAGCTCTCACACGAGGGCTTTGTCCTTGTCGACCTGAAACTACGGTTAATACTGATTGCAACGGGGAGCCCATCTAATGAATTGACATAAAGCTAGACGCAAGCATATAATGATGGGATAAAGCACACGGGAGCGGTCTAAACTAGCCGACTGAAGTGCAACAGGAAGTCGGTAGAAAACGGCTAGAATCGCAACAGGCAGTCGGTAGAAAACGGCTAGAATCGCAACAGGCAGTCGGTAGAAAACGACTAGACACGGAACAGTATGGACAACGGGACTTTATGCTCCATACATGCCTGCAGCAGCGTTATACTGCTCCGATACCATGTTATTAGGCTCGAGACATCTCGGGTAAAGTGGGGTACCCGCCCAGAAATATGCAGCCCCAAGAACCGAAACAGCATCCGATGGAGCACTAACAAGCCCAACGCTACACAGCAAGCGTCATTTACAACAAAAAACTTGCAGGCAGAAAAGCCGAAAACGGAGGAAGAGATGGAACGGAATTTTTGCTGAAGTGTATCACATGAAGCACATATCTATTAGTTATTAATCCTGACGCACGGAAAAAAAAAAAAAAGGTGTTTTGAACAAAACCTAAAGTGATAAAAGTGTATTCACCAGACCTGGATTAGAACCTAAAAGTAATAACCAAATCTTTTATGTGGCGAAGATCTCTTGATGACTTACTCCAATCTTCTTTTTCCTCACCTTCCATCCAAAAAAGATATTACCTTCTTCTTCTTTTCCTTCAAAATTAAAGCCCAACTCACACATTTCTTTTCTCTGGATATTGATGTGGTGTAATATAGGATTATAGATATAGATATAGATATTTGTTTTTTTTATGCCTCCACAAGATAGGACTTCTTTTTTGCCCCCTTCAATGGGGACGTAAATCCCATCAAGGTCTGTATTATAGGTAGGCCATCTTAAAAAGACCTTAGAGTAATTTCTTACCGAAACAAGCAATCAACTCACCTAACTTCCCAGGAATAATTGATAAAAATAAGACACTTAAAGCAACTATACAGTAATTTGAAAAAGAAAGTTGATTCATACATCCGCCCGCTGTCCCACACCAAGAGGTGGGTAAAGAGAAAACACCTCTACACTGACAGAGTATTTGTAAATGATATCATGTCGACCGCAATCTTCGTCGACAGAGAACGACATATCCATAGCCACCGTTCCTACCAGTGCCCAGTAAGTGCTGGATGGCTTTGTATATGAGTGTGTGAATCGCTTTCGGTGATATTTTTAACTTACGCATGAGGTCCCAGTAGTTTGGGCATCCACGCGTTTCTTATTTATATAATACAACGTCAAATCAGTAAGAAATTGTCCCTTCCAATAATTGTGACACCAATTATGAGAGTTGCTTCCTTGACTGGAACCCGTTAAAATCAAGAACAAAGTAAATCGAAAAAAAAAAAAGAATAAAATCTTTGGAAATGTTGTTCCCCATTGTTTGGAGAAAAAAATAATGAGAAGAAGAGAAAATGAAAAGAGGAAGAAGGAAAGCAATCCAAAGAAGATTCGGTAATTGTTTATATTTATGATTGTGGAAAGTTAATACTGAACATCTATTGATTCACGTTATGTAAATTCAAACTTTCGCAACGATTTAAAAATTTAAAATAATGAATTAAATCATATCAGTATTTATAATGTAACGTAATTTGAAGTAACACATATATGGAACGTAATACTAGTAAAATGTTCACATCATTAGTTCTTTATTTTGAAGGATTAAAGTTTTTAAGAAAACATAACTCATTTAAAAGAAAATTATCAAGAACTTTCACGAGATTCTAAATATATATATATATATATATATATAGCATATAGCGGGGATCGTATCCTACAAACTAAAAGCACGTAACTACGAAGGATTTTTATTAACCTCATAAAATTAACCTTTTTAGAAAACAAAACTGGAAAATGAAAAAAAAAAATCAGTTATTGCACAGATTTTCCTATATCTATTAAGGGTTTGGACCAGTAAAGCAAAATCTTGTCTCTTCCTCAGGCCTCAACGGCCAGCCCACCTCCGTCCACCCATAAGCAAGACCGTGAGATCAAAGGGCACTTGAAGTGGCTCTTTGACTTCGTAGTTACTCATGGGCGCAACAAGGCCGTCGATGCGACCCTCCTAGCAAGTTCTGGTTGCTCCGGCCTCCGCCATGGAGGTGGCGGAGGAGGGTTAGGATCCCGTAACCAGCCCTTGGATTTCAAACATTGGAATCCTAATAAAAACAAAATTATTTACCGTTTCAGTCTCCTGTAATGAAAATTCCGCAGCGCAAGAGGGCTCGAACGAGTATCGTCGAACATAAGCCGCTCTAGCCTGCGGCATTGACCACCGCCAAACACGCCCTGCGGCCTGCCGCTTCAAGTACCAACTCCCTACGACTAGACCAGGTTTCCTTTCTAAACTATTGGGGAACAAAAATCTCTCTTCTTTCTGACTGGTCGTTCAGCCTCCTCGGCCACAAAAATAAAAATAAAAATAAAAAGAGGCATGTTTCTTTCCAAAAAGCATTAAAGAGACCCAAACGAAAACAGAACAGACCGAGAATTGGGTGTTCTTCGTATTCTCAAACAGACCCACGTATCAAATGGAGTACTAAACCAATTCCATGTCTGAGGATGAGTCTCTTTAGGTAAGTATAATCAAACCTTATTTTTCTTTTTTCTAACAGGATTTAAAATTTTTGGCGACTAGATACATACACGTGCAATCATGGGCGAATAATGAAGTGAAAAGAAAAGAAGGAAGAGTAAAGAAAAAAAGCGTACCTTCTTGGGAGAGGTAGTTCCGAGAAAGCTTGTTGGCAGCAAAACTTTTTGCGGAAGAGAAGGCGGAGGAACCATCGGTGAAGGGGGCTAATTTATAGGGCTCAGCATTATGGGGACATGCAAGCACGTTAGTCACGGGAGTCTAGCCTTTAATTTTATTTTCTATTTTTTTTTTTAAAAAAAAACTATGATCCTAGCTAGCTTGGTTAAAGACCAGAATATCATTAGGCCACCTCGAAAAGCATGAATAAGACAACAATTTTTAAGTTTTTACACTTGCAAGTGGATCACCTAATTGTTTAGATAATTGAAAGCATAAGGAACACATTAAGATTATCTTTTAAAGTTCTTGCTTTTGCAAGTCCAAATTTTTTAAGTAGGTATAAGATCAAACACTGGTTGACGGCAGAAATATAATTGTATAGTTTTTTTGAGAGTTTCATTTTTCAAAAGGAAAAAGGAAAAAGGAAAAAAAGAAAAAGAAAAGAACAAGTAGCAGAAGGGGAGAATAGAGAAAGAAAGGACGATAAAAAAAAATTCATAATAGAAAGATATTATGTTAATCCCATCTTTTTTGAACTATTATCAAATAGCTCTACGTTTCTTTCAAAGAGAATTAAATCATTCTAACCATCTTTCTAGTAAAACTGATTAGAAATTTCAACTATATTCAATAAAAAAATATTGAACAAAGAAAAGAAATCAAATTTTGGAGTTAGAACAATTTGGTTGATAAAAGTAATATACTATGCAAACCCCAGCATCAATACCGTGTAAACTTTCTTTTCATATTGAAAACAAACAATTTGTGGGAGATAGAAATCCACAACTTAGAAGAAAACAAAGCCCTCCACACACTTTAAACTATTTACCCACATGCTAGTTCACATAGGTATGGCCAATTTTGAAAGCAAAACAATTCCTAAAATGAGAATAGATATAAGCCTTTGAGACCATTCCAAGACACCTAGCCCAAGACAAAATGTGAAGAACTTAAGAAACAATTGAGGAAAAACAACAAAAGATGTCAAGAAAAAGTTTTTAAAAATTAGGCAAACTCATCTTCTTCCCTTTGTTGTGTTTCAAATGTGGATTTTAGAAACCTATACTTGACGTGATCACTTGAAAAGACAAACATGGCTGTTATTTTCAGCAACCATCACCTCCCTACCTTTTAATTTCTTCAAATTATCATTTCACCGACTTTTAAGCTACCTTCTTTTTGACTTCAGCATTTCTTTGGCCTCTCCTAATGACTTTGACAATTGTATTTTTCTCTGTCTATTCATAAAAGTTATATACTCATTACATGTATTGTACCTTTACTTTTTTCTCTCTCTCTTTCTTTCTCTTTTTTCTTCCACCCATCATACAATTTTATTTTTTTCTACAATAAAGAAAAGTAGTGAGAAGAAAGAAAAAAAGATAATGAAACAAAAGAGAAAACAAAAAGGAGGAATAGAAAAGAAAAGACAAAGAAGTGTTTCGAAAAAAGAAGGTAAAGAAAATACTTTGTAATGACAATAATAAGAAAAAAGGTAAAAATAAGAAAAACATAGTTATCAATATACTAATTGAATTATCTTATTCATTTGAATTAGCGACAAACCAACTAGAAAAAGATGATTCTAACCATGATCCATTTATGGATTGTCTATTATTGAGCTGTAATTGACCATTAGATAGTTTTTAGGTTTGCAATTTCAAAAATTAACACAAACCCCACTAGATATGTGAAGTTCGTCTTTTCTGACTTTTAGAACCTTAGCTTTCCTACCATGCCTTAAGCTTACCTCTAATCTGTTCTATTTAAGGTTTCTCCCACTATCTCTCCCCATGATATCCTTTCCATTAAGCTTGTCTTTCTTGATAGAATAACATAACTATGGTGAGCTTGTCCATCAGCTTTATCTCTCCTTGTACTTCACTCTTTCCACAAAATCTCTACCATAGCACTACATTGCAATTCATTATTTTTAGTAAAGTGGTAATTCTATCCAATTTAATCTACACAAATATCGGATGCGTTCTTCTTTCTCTGAATAAATATCCCATTACATATGCCATTTAGCCTCTAGCTTACCCTACCTACTCAACTAATGACCTATTAACACCTATTAGTGTATTGGTGTAATTCACATTGAGTTGACTTTATACTAGTTCAAGCATTCACTTCGGACCCCAATCAACTCAAATGTCAAAGATCTAAAGCATACATGTGCCCATGGCACACTTGAAAACTGTCCATACTACACAAAATACAACCCATAAACATTACTAGAAGGCGGTTGTTATTTTGAATATCCAAGCTGAATATTCTACCATATGTATGCATTCTGTCCAAAAGTTTAACTATCAAAGAGTACATATTGATCAAGTTTGATAGCTTATTTCAATCTATTGAAGACAAAAGTTTCACAACAACAAAAAAAAATTCTTTGGTAATTTTAAAGGTAGACTTGTTTTCTCAAATTCATAAACTAGCTTCTAAATTAAATTTTAAGTATTTTTTTTAATATGAAATGAGAATCCAAATTGATTCATATTAACTTATGTTCAATCTTAAATTCTTCATGTATACTCAATGTATAGAAAGTAATAAACACAAAGATCTCACACTAAAAAGAAACAATCATTAGTAATATTTAAACATAAATTTATCCTTTTTAATACATGAATGAACTTTAAAGTTAAATTTTAAACCTTTTTACACTATCAATGTTTATTTTGTAAAGAACTCCAAATTTTGTTCCTCGTGAACAGGACTCTAGCACAGTTTTCCAAGTCTTAAAACTTCACGGGAAATAAATTTATCTCAACTTCGCTACTCCCAACCACGTTAGTTTTACCAAACTCATCAACGTTTTGAATATGCTATCCACATCTAACGAAACCCACATTCCAGAAGATTGTCCAATATGCCTTAGCATAGAGGACTAGGTAAACTATTTATATTTAAAATAATGAGTTGTTTTGTGAGCAAGTCAAAGACTAGAAAACCGTTTAAAAAAAATCTTATATTTTAGTATACTTTTAGATCTTGTTAATATAGATACGAGATTACGTTTGTACTAAGTGAAGCCAATGACAATAGAAAATCAAATCTTGGGAATGCCGAGTAAATGGTTCCATCATGCATAGCATGTTCACATGGATGCGCCATATTCAGTTGCAGTTAGTATTCTCAGAAGTTATAAACGATCATGTTCGAGGGCACTTTAAGAAAAGGTGAAGAAAAGAAATGCCTGCTAAATAACTGTGCAGGCAAAGTAAGTCAAGTCCAGCCTCAAAGCAATTTGGAAAAGTTGGGTTCAGGGAACATCAAAAAGGAGTTGTGCATGGGGAAATTGTGAAGCAAATGATAGGAATGCCGCGTGGTTTGAAAGTCTTGTCAATGTGTAAAGGAAGGTGGGCGTGCAGCTTGTTTACCCCCACCTACTCTGAAAAGCGATGGCTACTAATGGCTTTACCATTAAAATCTACTTCTCATTTGTTTGGACTTGAGATGGTGCACCGCACGGATTGTAGAAAAAAAGGGGACAATTGATGGTATTGATTTGCTTGGCATCTTTCTTTGAAAGTATCCAAGGGCCAGTGCTCCGACAACCCCACCCACCAAGCGGTCTCTGATGCATAATTTCTGCCTCATTTCCCTACTTTTTAACCCAAGAACTTGCAAATGGGAGTTCCTTTTTGTAGAATATGCTACTAGATAATGCAAAAGGTGTCTTGTTCCAGTGCAGTTCGATGCCACAAAATTGTATTCCGTTGGAACTCCTACTTTTTAACATAGAAATCTCAGTTCAACCTGCTTTAAACATGATTTTCTTTCAGCTACCCTTTATCTAGTAACAGATTATCATAATGCTTTTGGACGGTTGTGTCTCAGGTCAAAAAGGTAGCAGGAACGAGGAACAAGCTGAAAAGGGAGAAATAAGTAGGGCTTGTTTCGATTGGGCTTCATCACGATCCCACGTGAAGTAGTGTCCACCAACAACCTTTTAGCCACTGCTTTTTAGTTTAACGAGGATAAATATTATACAATAGAGCAAATAATTTGATATTATACAGTATTAGTTTAGGGACAAATTTCATATGGTTATATTGTTCTTTTCTTAAAGCACCAAATAAACCTAAGAGTTACTTTTGGTCCCTTTAATGTGTCACATGACTGCAAGCTAACTTTCGTATGCTGCAACTTGTTTCTATTCCATTTTCTGTGTGATTGTGCTTTGTGTGAATGTTTTAATTCTTATCATATATTTATTAATTTTTACACATACCAAAAATGAAAATGAAAATGAAAAAAATATTTTTGAGAAACATAAGTCATCCCCTTTTAGGTTGCTATAGGATCCAATATATTCTATTCAAGAGATCATTATAGAACTATTTTTTTTTTGAAAGCCAGGTAAAGGTGGTAGGGATGAGTGTCGAACCTAGGATGTCTTTAGTTCTGTTTTAACTGCTCTAACTGTACAAAACACTTCTTAATGTTAAAGATGTCTTCCGTTCTAGGCAATACTTGCTCTAATTGTACAAAACACTTCTTGATGTTAAAGGACTAAGGTAAGACTAAAATGTTTGTGTTATCACTTTATAAAAACTATATCCTGTTTTATTCAATGTTCAACACATTTCAAGTAATTCTCTTTAACCCTTTCCAGTTGATATGGGCAGGCTAAGAGGTAGACTTCGTACCACTGTGAACAAATTCTCTCTAACTCCATTCAACCTAAATTAAACGAAGAACTTCCAGTGTCACATTTTTTATACCTCTTGGTCACGAAATTACCTGAATAAGTGGTCAAATAACTCAATCTTTAAACATACGTCTACAAATGATTATTTATTGTCTCTTGAAAGTTTGAGCTAGAACCACAAGTAAAATTCCCCAACGGTTGCTATGTATATTGTTTGAAACCTAATTCTTTTTCTCATTAGTACTGTTTTTGCATATCAAAAACCTTGAATCATTTAAAACGTGCCCTTGTTCTTAATTTTTGACAGCAATCTGATGTGGTTAAAATCAAAGAACTAAGGATTATTCAGTTTTCTCAAAACAACTTGATTCAGAAACTTGTTATTCATGTCAAGATACTGATTAAGTATTTCAATTTTATATTTTTCTATGTATAAAATATTATGAAATAATTAGTAAAAAGGAGTACAGTATAAAAAAAAACTTTAAATTTAATATACACTTCACAATTTACCTTTATATCAATTAAACATTTCGTGTGTTAATTCTCCCTACTGTCAATTGACACAATTATGTCGATGTTTGAGTTTCCTGGCCATGTCTAAGCTATTTTTAGTATCAAATTATTATCATAGTTGGATGACTAAGTCATAAATGAGTTATGTCACAAGGCAAGAGCAACACAGCCTTCCTTCGTATAGGTCTAACCTCAGCCTCATAAATTGAGAGCTATGGTTTGATAGAATACAACCACAATCATGTATCGTCCAACTCTGTCATGGTAGCTGGGCACAACCTAGTCACGATGGTTAGGTTGCAGAGTTTTTTCGCTTTTTCTGATTGGTAAAAGAGGCGAAGAATTTTTGGTGTCTCAAACTTAGGATCTTTTTGGTCTTAGCTGCTTTGGTTGTGACCGAGCCGAGGCTTCTTAAAAATTTTGTTATATATGACAAACAATTGGAAAAAGATAATTTAAATAATCGTAAACTTGAAGATCCCGAAATGTGAAACAAAAGGGAAATTTTCTTCATGTGTTTTTCAAGAATAAAACCAACAAATAGATGAGAGCAAAGATGGAGCCTCAAGTGGTGAAATTTCCAGACTTAGCAAGGAGAACATAGTAAATGCAGTTTTGGAACTTTATTGGCTAATCAACCGCTAACGTCCCTTTCAGAATCCTGGCGCATCAAAAAAAACTTGAATGTGAAGTACTTTATCACCACATTTTGTCTACGAGTCCTCCAGTGATCATCCCAGGTTTTAATTAGGTTATACTCCGTTTCTCGAAACATTGGCCCACCTCCACCACGCCCTTTTTTAGTTCCAACTCCAGTCTCAATCACATTCCCACTGCAATCAAAAAGTAGACACACATTCACAACCCCACTATGGAAGACCAACAAGATCAAAAAAGAAGAAGATTATAGAGAAAAAGGAAGCATGTGGGTCGATTCAACAAAAGCAATCTGCATGAAATTTTCCATTTGATGGTGATTACCTAACAAATTGATTAAAGTAATGTAATCTACTTAGTTTAAAAGTTTGGTTGTTAGGAAGATCTTAATGATTTTGCTGAAGCACAATAAGACAGACACTACCAAGATCTTGCAAATCATACTTTGCCCAAAGCTCATATTCCCCGACAACAGAAAAAGTCTATTTTAGTGATCAGCACATTATAGCTATAGATTTAAAAACAGCTAATGGAACTCTTGCATATCTTATTGTTTTTATTTTTTAGTTTATTTTGCTCGTTTAAGCACACTTCCCGCTAAGATTTTTTGGTGGCCAATGTGGTTTCTTTATAATCAATCACCGATTAAGCAGGTTTCTGGTTGCGGTTGAAATTTTTTAAGTATTATTTTCTTTGGCGGTTATCCGAGAACCAGTGATATAACTTGACTAAAAATGGTGGCCAATGTGTTCGTTCACTAACTGCATTCTCAAAGACCTTTTTACCTATTTAACTCAATATTTATATATAAGAAAAGTACGACCCTTAACTAAAGAACAAATCCCACTTGCTCTTTGATGTCGATACTAAGAAGGATGTTAGAGATACTGCTTTAAACAATGTTGATGCTAGCGTGCCCCCTATCTTGTGTTTCTGGATTTTTTTACAGGATTTGATGCTGATCTTAATGGAAGTGGCACCGTCGCACTAGAGCTCATGAACGTATAAAATTAAAAGCAATGATTCTTTGGCCTGAACTTTCCGAGCAACTACCTCTTATGCTGTTTACCCGGTTGGCTGGGGTGGATGGAGTCCGTCACTCCTGCAGGGCCTGCCGACTGCATAGTGGTACTACAGATTTGCTGTCCCACCAACGGAAGGAGAAGATGCACAGTAATGAACAAAGTCTTCAATATTTCTTTTTGCCTTGTGATGAAGCACTAAATTATATAAATATGTAGAGAGAGAGAGAGAGAAAGTATGTATATATATATATATATATATACATAGAAAGACTGCAGTTTTCAAATGCTTTCTCTTACCCAATTGGGGGAGGTTATGTCTAACATGGTGTACTGCCTGACTCATTACGCTTGCCACACATAAGTGACAGAGTCCGTCAATCGTGGAGGACCGCGGCATTGTGGATGCCCCCTCCTCCTTTGAGTATTTCAACCCGCACGAGTGAGCACAGCCTGATCATGTGCCTCTCAAAGTGCCTTCTTTCATATTGTTATCAAGACTTGGCAGAAAAGGACAGGGACATCATTCCGAATCTTTACCAAAAAGATCAGCATCAGGATCCACATGTGCCTTGTTATGCCCTTGATTTATTTCAACTAATCAAGCATTTCTCCAATTCAAACAGTCAGAATTATGCTTGACCCACCAATGATTATTTTGAAATATTCACGATTACGACGGTAGCGATATGTTGTTAGTCTGTCCCTCCTCCTCCTGTCACTAAATTTTGCTCCAGCCTTATCAATCATAGCTTGGGTAACAAGAATATGGCATTATACATAAAACTTGTAATAAAGCTGTGAAAAATGACTCTTAAAACTCCCACAATAAGAAAGGAATTATTTAGTGACCTCCAGAATCTTTCAAAGAAGCATATCTAGTGTGAAATTCACGATCCAATAAAGTACTTTCAGATGCTCAAGACATCATACAATCTTGGTCTAGATGCTACCGAAGCAACAAACCTTAAGTCCTCCAATCGCTGGTCAGATAGGATGGAAAATAAAAATCTCGCATCTGGGTAATCATGGCCTACTACAATATGGTAGCATAATTTTAACACTATCATATAACTCACTTTAGCACCAACTTAAGTGATATCTCTTTGTAACAACTCTATTTAATACTCAAGTATCAAAGGACCCATTTCTCATCAGTGCTAGTTACGGAAGCACGAGAGACGATTGTTTAAACAAACCCATATAAGCATGTTGATATATCAATATATAAATAGTCTAATGGTTAATTATTGGTTGTCAAGACTGAGGTTTTGGATTCAACATGTCATACTTGCAAACCTCTTTTACTTAATCAAAAAAAAAAAAAGGAGAGAAAAAAAAGCATTTGATACTTTTATACCATGAAGCATTCAAATGATAAGCGTGGATAGCAGAACTACAATCAGGGAGGCTTGAATTACTAGCATGAGCCTGAAAGCATACTCTTCTCATAGCCTTAAACTGCTAATATAAGCCTGAAAGCATCTTTTCTCATAGCCTTCTTAGGGGATCTGCAATCATGATTTGTTGAAACATACGCTTTTAGGACCACCTCTCTTCAAAAGTATGTCTTCGAATTTGGTTCTTCCAAAATACTTAAGGTCCTTACCCCATCAAGAGTTCCCGTGCTATCACCATGAATCGGCTTATGCTTTGAAGCATCCATGCTGGGTGCAAGATCCACAACAAACCTCAACCAAACTAATTTCTGGGCTGCTACTGAACATACCATGTGCTCGGTCTTCTTGGTTCATTGAAATATACCTGATTATTTTTTGCTATTCCATGCAATTCTGGCATTATTATCCAAGAAAAGCATATCTAGAGTTGATATCTGCTAGCGTAGTCGTTGCCTCAATCAGCATTGTTATGGCAAATTGGTCCTCAACATTAACTCTTATCCCAATATACGTAAGTCGGCTGTTCCTAAGAGGTAGCTCAATGTCCTCGTTATTAATTTCCAATATTCAAGTCCAATGAAGCGAACACCTACTAAAAATTCATAGCATATAACTGGCCAGAGTACAAGTCATAGAGTATATTAACTCTCTAATTAGTTAGCACAAGGATTACAAGACATCTTTTAATATCATCTTGGATGGTAGGACACATCCCTTGGCATAAACTCTTTCCTTTAGCAATAGTACTATCAATGGGCTTGTAATGATGTATTTCAAAATATTCACGAACCTCGTATCAAAATTTCGTTGAGACAAATCAAGAACATCAATTTTGGGATTATATCCTTCACCTTAAAGTTTAAAATTATTTTTATTGTAACAAGAAACCCATTCTCACTTTTGTCAAGTAGTATGTCACCAAGATTTCACTAATAAAATGATGACACTTCCATTGGACTTTTAACCTAGACACAATGGTCTTCTTCACTCACTGTGCATTGAAAGTAGCATGACGAAACTTGAGAAGATTGCTTAAGTTTATAAATGGACCATTTGTGCTTGCACACTCTGCAATCTTGTCGCTTAGCCATTTAGTGGTAAAAATCAACTCTTTATCATTTTCACCAAGTATCATGTCATTGAAGTTCAACATCAAATGATGAAGCTGCCCTTGGATCATTAACAAAACACAATGGTCTTCTTTGATCATCATAAGTTGATTTAAAGATGACTTGACAAAATCTTAAGTACCATTTTCTAAATGATTGCTTTAGAATGTAAGAATGTACACTTTGCTATTTTGTCCTTTAGCCACAAAGTCAATGGATTGATCCACGAATATCTAATTATCTAGTTCCCCATCAAGGAAAATTGACTTTTATTCAATTGACAACCATTGTCAAAATCAAGGAAAGTCAGGCAAACCTCATTATATACCCTCTTACAAGGTACAGTTTTTTTGTCATAAAACAAACATCGTTACTCTCCGTTAAACCACCTATTTTGTATTTAACTTTACATTCTCCCCTAACGGCCTTTTTCCTTGGCAACAAGTTTTGAAGATCCACGAGGTATTTAATTTTCAATAATGCTATGTCATAATTTCGTCGTCCTTATTTACCGATTCTTTAATAAGAAATGAGAAAGCCTCTCGAATGTCCTAGGCTTATCATCATCTTGCAAAGCAATTATGAAATCTTCTCTTCAATCTAACAATAGTGATGAAAGGAATGCATATTTTCTGTTTGAAAGCATATTTTTCTTTATCTCTTCTTCCTTTTTCTTTTCTTTTTTTTGTCTTTTGGACCGTAAGCCTGAGAACATAATGACAGCGTGCACATGAAAATGTAGCAGTGGAAGTTGAAGAGCTTTTCTTTACTTGTTTTTCGTATGGGTAGTGATTGAATGTACTTCTGACTCATCACCCAACACTAAGGCTCGATTACTTGGGTCTATAGTTTGGACCTGTGGGATACTCAGGTTCATGAAACTGGGGAAAACCCATTCGACAAAACGCGGCTGGGTAAACCATGGGGTGGACTTGTTTCAATCCACCAAACCATTAGTGCAAACCCAGGCCCTCCATTCTTGGGCACTGCCAATCGATGCCCTTTTAACTGAGGCGTATCTTTTAAGAGAAATTACCCAACGAAGACAGAATAAGAGAAGATTTATGGGCTCCGTTTCTTGTAAATCTTAAGCTCCAGAGCACTCCTATTAATCTCTCTTTTCTTTTTCCCTTCTTCCCTTCTGGTTACTGCAATAATTCGAGAAATGCTTAGTTAACTTGAGGAACTTGTTAAAGAACAAGTAAAACAAATATACAAATATACAAATATTACAAACAAAGAACACACTGCTGTCAAGCCCTTTGTCCCGGGAAACAACGGTGCAGATCTGGAGGTATGTCTATTCTTATTTAGGAGCCAAAGCAGTGTGTAAACAATTATATGTGGCTCGTGGTTGGACACAAGTGTTAAGTGGCTGAGAATTCGAGCTTAAAGAGCAGCCAAATGTCTGAACGAGAAAGGCGATGAGCATGACACAAAGTGGTCCTCCATTTATAATTGCTCCCCTCAATTCATGGAGGATGTACTCCGCTTGTTGCATGCTAGATATTTATACATGAAATTCCCTATCAATTTCCCTAATGCAAGACGGTCGCCGCTGTTGGCTTCAAAACTTTTGACCCTTCGTGCCAACTAGAAGCCCAGAGGACGAGCCGGCTCTGCGAGTTTTGAGTTTTAGCACGACACCATACACGCAGTGCCGAGTGCACCTCAGGGGACCAACAGTTTGAGAAGTTCGATTTGCCATCATCTGGTGCTTCCTGGGACCAGTTCAGAGAAATGAGACGGAGGGAAACACAAAGAAAAATATAACAATTTTTTATTTAGATTTTAAATAAACTGAAAATATGAGGAAATTGCAAACAGGAAATGAAAATAAGGTTAAAAGACGAGAGGTCGCAACTAGTTTAATTCTCACTAAGGTTACATTTTGACATGATTATGCCAAATATCATTTTTTACGTGATTATTAAGAATTTTCTAGTTCTAATATTTCCTCCGGCTTGAAATAAAATCCTTAGTTTGCAACAAAAGTAATTATATTTTCCTTTTCTTTTGTTAAAATGGATTTTCCTTCTTGGAGACTAGATAAGTTTTTTCACTCTACTTTTTCCTTTTGGATTTTTCTCTCTAATTTTTCCTTTTTGACTCACACATCCAATAACGCAACTTTAGAGTATCAAATTTAAGACCAAAAATCTTACCATTAGATTACACACAATTACCTTAATGTATTAGGTTCGATATTCCATTTCTTTTAATATTAAAAAAATAAAAATTGAGAAGTTTAATTGAAAACCTTACTCAACTCGCGAAAGTGAAATGCAGGATGGTGATCGTTGACGTCGACGACGGCCGCTGGAGACCGGTGGCTAGAGTTAGAGACAATGGACGAAGGTGGTCGAGTAAAACAGCTAAGAATAGAAATGTGATGACACGGAACACTAGCACAGCGGCCGGCATTGGCGCAGGGGTCGATTTTAGCATGGTGGGCTCTTTGTCCTAGAAAGAGGCACTGGCCATTCCGTGGACGCTTCCACTTTTGACAAATTTGACAAATTTTCATTCATGATAAGATCAAAAGTCAAGGTGAATGCTTAAAAAGAGACAATCTTCCTTTTCAAAACCCAACTTGCTTGAAAGTGCCATGCGTTGCCATGACAAACTTTGCAGTGTGAGTAGGGATAAGCATGAAGAGACAGAGCGGGCAGCCAGAAGATTTGCGAGCCATACCCCCATTTTGTCTCCAAGTCTCCTAAGGAAAAGTTGTTAAAGACTATCCCACATCGGTCTCAGATGCTGAGTTCATTGGCTTTATTAGTAGCATTATCCTTATCCCTTATAAGACCTTTTAAAGGGAATAGGTCCACTTCTTATATGGTATCAAAACAGGTTTGCTCCCGGGAGATTCCGATGATGGCCCCTCCCCCTAATTAATGTGGTATCAGAACCATTGATGCATTGGCTTTCTCAATTTTGTCCGAATTGGAGAAGGAAGATAACTCTTAAAGATAGATCTTTTCACTTAATGCTTTAAGGTTTTAGGATAAAAGGTTTTGGGATGAAACTTCATACTCAAATATGATATTAAAACTAGGGATGGGTCTCCACTTTATAATCTCCTATGTCCTAAAATTGAGCTTCAGTCTACTTGCATTGCAAGTGAAAAGAGTAATAAAGATAGGTATAGTCTCACATTAGAAACATAAAAATAGACCCTTAAGTTTTAAGATTTTAGAATGAGCCCTTACACCCTAATAACAACCAAATAGAAGATTTGGTCATATTTTTTCCCCCCTTTCTAAACAATTGTCGTCTTATGGTTAATAAAAATGTTATTGTCATAAAGACTAAAAATTTAATTCAAAAAGTTGAAGGATCTTTCTTTAAAAATTTTTGGGATGGAACTTCATACTCAAATATGATATTAGAACTAGGAATGAGTCTCCACTTTATAATCTCCTATGTCCTAAAATTGAGCTTTAGTCTATTTGCATTGCAAGTGAAAAGAGTATTAAAGATAGGTATAGTCTCACATTAGAAACGTAAAAATGAACCCTTAAGTTTTAAGATTTTAGGATGAGCTCTTACACCCTAATAACAACCAAATAGAAGATTTAGCCATATTTTTTTTCCCATTTTCTAAACAATTGTCGTCTTATGGTTAATAAAAATGTTATTGTCATAAAGACTAAAAATTTAATTTAAAAAGTTGAAGGATCTTTCTTTAAAAAGTTTTGGGATGGAACTTCATACTCAAATATGATATTAAAACTAGGGATGGGTCTCCACTTTATAATCTCCTATGTCCTAAAATTGAGCTTCAGTCTACTTGCATTGCAAGTGAAAAGAGTATTAAAGATAGGTATAGTCTCACATTAGAAATGTAAAAATGGACCCTTAAGTTTTAAGATTTTGGGATGAGTCCTTACACCCTAATAACAACCAAATAGAAGATTTGGCCATATTTTTTCCCCCCTTTCTAAACAATTGTTGTCTTATGGTTAATAAAAATGTTATTGTCATAAAGACTAAAAATTTAATTTAAAAAGTTGAAGGATCTTTCTTTAAATTAAACTTTACCATAATATTGCTCATCTCTAGTATAGAACTCATGATCTCTAACATCCACTTGCAAACCAAGATATCGTTATAATACCAATGTTGCTAAGAAGTAATGAGTCTAAAGTATGACTTAAAAGTTCAACTTAAAAAATAAGTTTAAGAGTTGAAGGCTTCATCTTTATTTTAAACTTAATTTCAAAATTACTTATTTCTCATATGAGACTCTTGATTTTAAACAATTACTGTTTGCCTTTTAAATCCATTATTTTTCTTTTTCTTTTTTCCTTTATAAAGGTACAATAGAAAATTGCAATTTTTCAAAGAAAGCTACACTATAGAACAATGGCTTTAGTTCAATGAATGAAACTCGACTCTCATAAAAATGACAATGTTTTTTTGCTGCCCCAATTCTCTTTTTGTCTTAGGTTGAATTTGCATAAAATATATTGTAAAATGAACATGCTCCTCATTCTTTTAAATAAAATTTTATTTCATGAGAATTACACTTACAAAATATTTGATCTTACATAATACCATGATATAGGATATTACGAATTTTCATCCAAATTTTCTCTCTAACTTTGGCATTTATATATTTGACACATTATTATCCCTCAAAATTTTCACATGTTTTTCAAACATATTTTCGACTACTTTCTCAACATCAAACGATACTTAGAGACATTTAAAACTTTCGGTTGCAGAAAATTCTTCAAAGCATTAGACTTTTAACTTTATCCAAATTCATAACCACCTAAAAAGTAATATTTCCGACCGACTTCTATTTTGTTTCATAATTCCAATTTGGAGCGCCCATCTCTATATCCTATTTTCTGACCATACATGCCACAACCGCCCCTTAAAAAAAATACTTTTCAGTTGACAACATCCCATTTATTAATTGTTAATCATAGAAGTCATCGTAAGAAATCATAGAAGGCATTTAGATCAACTATGAAAATAAAATAATCATAAGCTACAGATGTAACCTATACAACTACCGTTGAGAAACAAAGGGGAATAATTAATACATGCCTTAAAATTGCAGCAATGCTTAAAACATTGTTTCCCCGTTTCAATAACGTAATACCTTAGCTATTTATTAAATTATCACTTTTTGGGAATAGAGTAAGGTTATAATATAATTAATTTGAGTATTGAATAAACTAAAACTAAGCTAATTAAATGTGTCTTAAGAAAGCAACGACTATAAGTTTGATATAAGACTACATGACTGTCAAGATCATTTTTCTTTATGTTTTAAACATGTTCAAGTTCTTTCACATTTTTTAAAATCGAGTCAATGGAAGAAATATGTAGACTATACAAAAGTCAATGTTAAAGGACCTTGCCACATCACCACCTCGTCATCAGCCATCTGCCACGTCCGCACTCACGTCAGCAGCCCTGCCATGTCAGCCCTGACCCGACTACTGATCCGTGACCCGACCGACCCGCTTAGGGATCCGATTGCTCTCGCGATCGCCTCCCTCGTTGTCGCCCGAATCTCTCGCCGTCACCGTCACTGGATTTCTTACCATATTCAGAGATTTGATTGTGCATATTTTCCGTTTGTGAATTCTATACATGTTGATATAATCTTTTGTAAACATTGTGAATATTATCGGGAAAATTATCAACCGAAAGCACCTAGGGTTTTCGCCTCTTTATCGCTCTCACCTCCGTCGTGTCTTCACTAGAATTTCACAATTCTGGTCATTGTTTAGGTTTTTCTGTTTTCTTTCATGGTATCCAGAGCCACCGGCCCACGCCCCGCACCGGTCCTCCCCATGTCGACCTCTCAACCCAGCATCGGAGACTCCCCATACACCTCCCTCATTCCCGATCTCCCGATTCTACCCGCGACCTCAACCACCTCCTCCCACCCCGCCGCCCCCTCCCCCTCCCTTCAGGAACGCTTTGACGGCTCAAACTTTGTCGTCTGGCGAACCCGTCTCCTCCCCTTTCTTCTCTCCCATCGCCTCCTCCCCATCCTCGAAGGCACAGAAATCGCACCCCCTCGAACCCTTTTGTCCTCGACGGGTTCTGAGAGCCCGAATCCCGCCTACGCCGATTGGTTAATCCGGGACCAAACGACGCTAAGCTGGATCCTTGCGACCTCCACCAACACGGTGGTGACGTAGCTCTTGGATCTCCGCTCCTCTGCTGCCGCCTGGGATTTCCTCAAGAAATCCTACGCGGCTCAATCCTCCTCCCGTGCCTCCTCCCTCTGCTTTCAATTACACACCATCACCAAGGGCTCGAGAACGGTGACTGAATTTCTCCACGAAGTGAAGTCCCTTCTCGATCAACTGGCCGCCATCGGCGTCAAGATTGATGACGATGAATACACCGGCCAAATTTTTTACGGTCTCGGAGACGAATATGACACCCTAGCCACCTCTGTCTCCGTCCAAAATGAAAATGCTCCCCTAACCCGTGAAGCGATTCACGGCCTGATTCTTTCCCAGGAAGGCTGTCTTTGCAGTCGTGGGGTGGCCGCAGTCTCCCCTACGGTGTTCGCGGGTTACCCGGGTATGTTCCAGGGTCAACCCACCCCCGACCCCCTCTTCTCACACCCAAAACCCGACCCACGCTCTCCCCCTCTGAGAGGCCAGGCCCAATTTCCCTCAGCCCAATCCCAGCGTGATGGGCTGCTTCCCACGCCCCAAAACCAGGCCTGGCCCAACCGTCTGAATAATCGCAGACGGCGCCGCAACGGGCCGTTCTGCGGGCTCTACAAGTGGGTCGGGCACCACGTCAGCAGCTGCCCAGAATGCTTCAACCCGCAGTTCAACCTGCCCCGTAACCCGCCCACCCACAACCCTAATTATCTGCATGCCTACGTCACTTACCCTGCACCCTACCCCACTAGATCCCCGCCTTCTCCGAGTCCTCATTATCCCTATCCTGCACCCTACCCCACTGAATTTTCGCCCTCCCTGCCTCCCTACTATACCTCTCCTGCACCTTCCCCCACCGGATCCTCACCTTCTCTGAACGCCCACTATAGCTACCATGCACCCTACTCCACCGGCTCATTTCCCTCAACTTATTTTACCTCTCTCCCCCCACCGATCTCCCACTATGGCCCTCCAACTTCCCCCCTCCTCCCTTAACCTTGACTCTTGGCTCCCAGATTTCGGTGCCTCCCATCATGTCACCGATTCGACTGCTAGTCTCTCCAATGTGACCCCCTACACCGGCTCCCACCAACTCACAGTGGGTGACGGAGTCTCCCTTCCCATCACCCACACAGGTACCCTTCATACTCCTTTTTTCACTTTATCTCGTGTCTTAGTTGTTCCTTCCATTACTAAAAATCTTTTCTGTCTCTCAATTTGCCTCTAATAACAACTGCTATTTCTTGTTTTCCTCTACTCATTTTTGGGCTGTGTCGTCTCACACTAGACAGGTCCTCCTCCACGACACCCTTGATCGTGGTCTCTATCGTGTGTCCTCATCGGCAGTTTCCTCCTCTCCACATGCATTTGCCATCACAAGCCCTAGTAGTCTCTCCTTATGGCACCATCGCCTTGGTCATCCGTCGTCTGTTGTCTTAGTTTCATTTTTGCAAGCGTCCTCAATAAAGTACACCTCACCCCCCTCCCCCCATGTACGGCGTGTGCTCTTAGCAAAAGCCACTGCCACCGCCACCCCCCCTCCTCGTCTAAGTCGTCCTTTCCTTTGCAACTCGTCCATTTTGATGTATGGGGTCCTGCCCCTATTAACTCTTTTAGTGACAATAAATACTATGTGTGTTTCGTTGATGATTTCTCCCGTTTTACTTGGTTATACACTTTTTCCTCTCGCTCTCAATTTCTCTCCATTTTTTCCACCTTTCACAAATTTGTCGAAAACCAACTGCATTTCCGTCTGCAAGCCATTCATTGTGATGGGGTTCCTGAGTTTCTCTCTTCAGCCTTCCAGGCTTACTTGCAACAATTTGGTATTCAACAACGCCTCTCGTGTCCTTATTCTCCCTTCCAGAATGGTGCCGCTGAACGTAAGCATCGCCACATTGTCGAGATGGGTCTTACCCTTCTCACTCAAGCCTCTGTCCTACCTCATTTTTGGGACTTTGCTTTTGAGACGGTTGTGTTCTTCATCAACCGTCTCCCGACCCTGCTCCTTGGCCATCGATCTCTGTGGCAAGTGCTGTTTCACCAGTCTCCTAACCTTTCCTCACTCTGGGTCTTTGGCTGTGCTGTCTTTCCGTATCTTCGGCCCTATGCTCCCCACAAGCTCGCCCCACGCTCTCAGGCCTGCATTTTCCTTGGCTACCCTCCTGGCTACCGAGGCTACCGCTGTTACAACCCCCACACCCACCGCTTCTTCATTGCTGCTGATGTGGTCTTTCATGAAGAGGTATTTCCCTACACCCGCCCCCCTTCCCCCTCCCCCCCACCTACTCCCACTATGGTTCCTGTCCCTATTCCCATACCCCCTCCCGACCCACCATCTCTTACACCCGACACCCATGATCTTACCCCTGATACCTCTACTTCCTCTCCTACTCCCCCTCCTTCCCCCCTCCTCTCGCCCTGGCTCCTCGCCCCACCACTCGTCTTCAGGATGGTACCATTACTCGTCGCACCCTTACTCGCCATCACACCTATGCCCTTACTGCCTCTGCCCATCCCTACCCGAAACCCACCTGCTTCACCCAGGCTATTTGAGATCCTCACTGGCGAGAAGCCATGGCTGCTGAGTACACTACTCTCATTCGCAATGGCACTTGGGTGTTTGTTCCTCCACCATCGGATGCTCGCCCTATTTGTTGCAAATGAATTTTTAAGGTCAAGCTTCGGTCCGATGGATCCCTAGAGCACTATAAGACGCGCCTCATGGCTAAAGGCTTTCATCAGCAAGAGAGCATTGATTTCACAGAGACTTTTAGCCCAATTGCCAATCTCGTCACTGTCCGCACAGTCCTCTCTCTTGCTTACTCTCGTGATTGGACCATTCGCCAATTGGATGTCTCCAATGCCTTTCTACATGGACACCTCAGTGAAGTGGTCTATATGGAGCAGCCTCCAGGCTTTGTTGATCCCTCTCAACCCACTCATGTCTGCCGCCTTTACCGCTCGCTCTATGGCCTCAAGCAAGCTCCTCGTGCTTGGTATCAGCGACTGAGCTCGTTTCTCCTCTCCATCAGTTTTGTTATCTCTGCAACCAACACATCCCTGTTCACTCGCCACACTGCCCGGTACAGCATCATTCTTCTTGTCTATGTGGATGATATAATCCTGACCGGCTCTCCCTAGGCCCCCATTGCTGCTCTCTTACAGGTACTTCAACAGGAGTTTGCTCTGAAAGATCTTGGCCCTATTCACTATTTTCTTGGAGTTGAGGTCCAGCCCACCAGTGATGGTCTTCTCCTTCATCAGGCCAAGTTCACTCATGATATTCTTGCTCGTGCCAAGATGACTGATGCCAAAGCAGTGTCTACTCTGTGTACTACTGATGAGCCCCTCTCTCTTTGGAGTGGTGAACCCCTACCTGATCCTGCCCTCTACCGCAGCATCGTTGGAGCTCTTCAATATCTCACTCTCACCCGCCCTGACATTGCCTATGCTGTCAACACTGCTTGCCAATTTCTTCACCGACCCACCACTGAGCACTGGCAAGCGGTCAAACGCATTTTGCTTGGTTGACACCCCACGTCTTGGTCTACGCCTCACTCGTGGTCCCTCCATGTTGCTTCATGCCTTTTCAGATGCTGGTTGGGTTGGTGACCGGGATGATCGTCGTTATGTTGGTGGCTTTTGTATTTTCTTAGGCCGTAACCTTCTCTCTTGGAGCTCCCGCAAACAACGCACTGTTGCTCGATCCAGCACTGAAGCTGAATACAAGTCTCTTGCCGATACTACTGCTGAACTTATGTGGATTGAGTACCTCTTCCGCGATCTTCATGCCTTACCTCCCCACCCACTGACCCTGTGGTGTGACAATCTCTCTGCCCTCTACTTGATAGCCAATCCGGTATTTCATGCTCGCACCAAGCACATTGAGATTGACTTCCACTTTGTTCGTGAACGCTTGGCTCGTGGTCAACTTTACTTACAGTTCATCTTCTCCGTGGATCAACCTGCTGACATTTTCACTAAAGGCCTCTTCTCAGCTCGCTTTCGCCTTCTCCGCTCCAAGCTGACGATGCAGTCTGCCCCGTCAGCTTGCGGGGGGCTATTAAAGGACCTTGCCACATCACCTGCCTCGTCAGTAGCCATCTGCCACGTCCGCACTCACGTCAGTAGCCCTGCCACATCAGCCCTGACCCAACTGCTGATCCGTGACCTGACCAACCCGCTTAGGGATTCGATTGCTCTCGCGATCGCCTCCCTCGTTGTCGTCCGAATCTCTCGCTGTCGCCGTCACCAGATTTCTTACCATATTCAAAGATTTGATTGTGCATATTTTCCGTTTGTGAATTCTGTACATATTGATATAATCTTTTGTAAACATTGTGAATATTATTGGGAAAATTATCAATCGAAAGCACCTAGGGTTTTCGCCTCTTTATCGCTCTCACCTCTGTCGTGTCTTCACTGGAATTTCACAATTCCGGTCATCGTTTAGGTTTTTCTGTTTTCTTTCAGTCAACCCCATGTTCGTCTTGTTTGCAAAATCAATTACTATATTTAAGTATGAACTTTTCATTGGTCAGGCCTCGAGGGACGTCTTGCACTTAGCTCGATTCTCAATAAAGAAACATAATTGCATTTCATTTTCTGAATTAAGTACAAGCATTTTGTAAATAAAGAAACGTAATTTGTTTGCATATTCTGAGACAATGAAGTCAAAAACCACACATTAAAAAAATAAAAGAGAATAACACTAGCATCCAATCAGATTCGATATAGTTCGTAACAATTTTCTTGATTATTGTATTTAACACTTCAATGAAAATATCTAATGAGTCAAATAAACACAATTGGATACTTTTGACCAGGAAAGACAACTTGACGGATGTAATAAAGCACAAAAAAATATTTAAAAAATTTATTTAACTAGAAAATAACTCAAGTTTTGGAAATGAAAATAGCTAAATCAAGAACTAAAGCTTTAAAAAGCAAAGAAAATTACTACTTTATTTATTATGATTTACATCAGTATTAAATAAATCCCCACATCTTATGGTTAAGTTTCATTATTTAATTAATCATCCTGTCTTATCTATGATTTTTTTTTATGTTATTGTGATGGAATCATTATAAACTTATGCCTTTTATTTTAAATAAAAAAATTTAAAAGAAGAAGAAAACATAAAAACGATAAGACACATGAATGTGGCACCCACCACACCGACTTCCAATCATTGTGATTAAAACATCATTGTTCCATTGACAGTAATATTTCTCATTTCAATATTTTACAAAATCAAACACATTAAATCTTCTTGTATTTTAAAAATTAGTCAAGGATCAGTTTAATTAGTATATGGAAAAAGATTAGTATTCAAACAAAGTTCAAGATAATCAAATCCTAGCGGGAACTTCGAAAGTGGCTTTTATTTAATCCCAGATTAACGGCCTCTTGCCAGCCACGATCCGCCTCTTATTCACGGACACGTGCGCGTCCCTGGGCCTTGTATGAATGGCCGCCACGCAGACAAATTTGTCATGGCATGGGTGCTTCGCCCTCATTGGTTGTTGTGTACAAGGAAACAAAATCTGTCATGCGTGCTCCCAGTTCGACAGGGATGTTTCCATTATCTAAATTTTGTTCTTTTTGAGGCGTATAACCATTTGATTTATTCACTAATCAAAAAGTGTTGAACGAATGTCTTAAATTCGGTCACGTGTCGGTGGATGCTTAAGCTTGTGACGGCTCACCAGCCGTTTTCCAAAATAAATTTAAGACTGAAAGTGAGGAGGCAAAAAGGAAGAATGAAAAAAAAGTGAAATCTAGAAATTCCAAATCCCCCGTCAAGGATCAGTTTGATGGGCTTCCAGATTTGGGAGGTTGGACCACACTGAAAGCGGGCCTGAAGCCATCCAAAATTAATACGATACTCAAAATTTTTGCAGGATGACGTGAATGTCAGAACCACGAGAAAAGCAACAATCAACAACTGGGAATCGCATGACTCCATGACTCCTGTCATTACGTGATTTTCTCAGTCTGATTCAGTAAAGCCTGTCTAGAACTGATGTTGTAATCATAAGCGTCCTCTCTAGACTGCCATGACCCATTTCGTGTTAAGACAGACTTGATTGTGGTCCATCTGAAATAGGGACGTGTTAGTGTCAGAGGTTAACAAGTTGGAATCCATTGTGTTTGGGAAAGAAGTAATATTTTTATCCCATTATAACTAATGGGATAGTGGCTTTCTGTAAATATTAATCTTGAGATGCTAAAATCCAGAGTTAACTAACTTATATGCATTTGTCTTTCTTAGAGCAAAAGTAGGACAATAGGTTAAATTGTTTATTCCAATAAGAGTGAGTTGTATGATATTTTTTTTTTTTTTAAGAAGCTACTCTTACTTCTATTATCACTGTGGTGTTGTTGAGTTATTTTTTATTGTTTAGCCATATAATTGAGTTTCATACTTTTTGTATAATGCAACAACCTAATTATAAACTTAATAGTGTGTACTATTCAAGGAGTTAATTTCTGACATTGAAATTAAATTAGAATTTCCAAAAACTTCATCAGTTGAATTTTTCTTAATATTCTTAACACAATTCGGGTAAATTAGGAGTAAAATTTAGACCTGATCTTGCTTTTTGATTAAAATTAGCAATAGGGTTAATTTAGGAAATTTACTAAGACAGCCGGGGGAGTGGGCTTTATCCAATCACATAACGCTCGTGATGACATGAAACGGTTTCCAAGATTCAGATGAGCGCGATTGAAGCCGAAACGCGGCTCAAGCCGATTTAGCCAGTCGAAGACTCAATTTCATTTTCATTTTCCTTTTTGTTTACTTCAAATTTTCCCACAAATTAAAATCGTAGGAAGAATAAAGCGCAGAAGAAGGCGGTCCTAATTTGGTGAGATTTTTTTTCTCCTGTTTCTCCTTCTCTCTCTTGTTCTCCCCCTTAACCATCCAGTACCATAGCGGCAACCTCCGCAACCATTTCAATTGACTTGGATGAAATTCTAATAGTTCGTCTTGCTAACCTTTGCTACAGTGTAAATATCATTCCACTTCTCAAATATCACTTTAAACGATTCTGCATTTCTGTGTCAATGGAGGATTTTGGTAAGCAGTACTTGAACGCACTGCTACAGTCTATTCTTTGAGCTCCAATTTGTACCGTATCAAGAAGTATTGGAGTTTTTATGTTCAGATAGAGCTTGGTCCCTACTTGATGTTCTCTGATTATGAACCTGGCTTTCTAAATTCGTCGAAACAAAGTGCTTTCATCTGTTGTGGGAGATTAAGAAGTGTTAGGAGGTAATATTCGCCAGATCTTCGTCTTTTTCCGTTCTTATCCTTTTGCTTCTTATCTCTGTTTTAGTCAGTGTGAGCTGTGAATTTCTGGTACTTAGAACTCAATTAATCTCCTAATTTGTGTATGGAGTGTTTTTTTTTTCCATCATTACCAAGTTTATATTGTATAAAGAACACTATTTTCATGTTCATGATTGAGATCTGGCGGTTTCAATGCAGTGATTTTGATTTCTTTTTCTGGTTTGTTTCGGTCTTGGTCCGGATATAAAAAGATACAGCTTTTGATTGTATTGTCTTAACAGTGGACTTGCGCTGAAGTTCGACTCACTGACGCCATGGGATTCGTGGGTTGTAGTTTGCTGGGCTAAGATTACTGTACTTAACCCTCCCAATAAATAAATAAAGGAAAAGAAAAGGGAATCGTATAATTAAAACTAAAAAGTAATTGGGTGGTCGCTAAGGTACTTTTGCAAGCTTCATTCGACCAGAGCTGGATGTGGAGTGCATTTTCAAGGCGAAATAATGGAATTCTTTTCTCTTTTCTGTTGCATTACATTGTCCAAATTTTCTTGAAGGAACTAGTTGACGGTAGAAATCAATTGCTAAATATGTGTTTTCTTGTGATTGAGAATAGATTGTTGTGAAATGTTGGAAAATTGCCGTGAAAGCTATTCCACCCTATGTATAACTAAAGAATGGCTATTTGCGGATGACTTGGTGGAGCTGTTGGAATTTTAATTAGTTAAACAGTTTAAGTTTATTCGTGAATTGTTAGTTTTCAATACATCTCAGCTATTACATGGATTTGTCATTTCACTGGTAGCCAAAAATTTTAAACCTTTCCCTCTGATCAGATGGTAGATGAAAGATCATAACTTTCATGTTTTCGATCATTAATAATTGCCATAAAACCTCTGATGGCCAAGGACATTCCTTTAATGTTTTCTTTTTATATAAAGGGATAAGTCTTTCACTGTTGGAGAACTATACAACGTATATGCACCATGTTCCGGATCAGTATAATTTTGTTAGTAGAAGAGCGCTTGTTGTTTGCAGGTAACTCGTGATGATTTCGGTTTTCATTTTGGTAGGTTTCTAGTGTCCTCAACCAAGTGGTTCACCTTATGATTTTCATTGAAAACTACCTCAATTCGTGAGAGATTTGATATACAGAAGCTTTAGCCATTTGAAGAGATGTGGTCGGCCTGCTCTCAGCTGGAATGAAGACTATGCAGGTTCTGCCCCTATAATATCTTAAAGTCATCCTCTCTGGATTTTAGCATTTGTATCTTGTTTTTATTTGGTGCAAGAGTTTTTTTCTTTCATTGGTTAGTTTTTTATGCAATTGTGGTTCTAACTGAGATTCTCCACTTCTCCTGTGCACAAACCAATACTGCTTCTCAAATGTCATATACACTACCTGTTATATCACTTTGTAGTTCATATTATCTTGTCAAACAATGTCATGATCATTTAGCATTGAACAAGTGATGCGAAAATCTGCAACTGCAGTCAGACATCTATGGTACCTTGTTGTGATGAACCATGATACTTGATTTGGCGCCACCAGTATTTCCACATTATTGCATCCCAAGAACCCTGAAACAACATTGTCGCTTCTGTAAATTAATCCACGTCGAGGACTTAAATAAATTATATGCCTTTTGCCTGCTGATGTAGTTTAATAAATCCATAGGGTAATTGGAATTATGATAACTAGGTGAATGTTTGCTAAGCATGATGTTTTTGTCAGAATTGAAGATTTCAGTTAATCCATGTTTTTGAAAACAGAAAATTAGAAAAGATTATTTTGCTTTTCAACATCAGTAGTTATGCATTTCCGTGTAACATTTTCTTTCTGGGGTATTCAAGATATCTTGTCACTGAAATGAAGAGAACTTCTGTGGCCTAGCAGGGCACACAAGAAGTCCAATCCTCAACCCAGGCTTCGCATGAGTCCCAGGGTGACCAACCAAACAATCACACAACTGAGGCTCCTGTGACAGATTCTGCTTCAGTATCTACTTCAAGCAATGACGGAAAAAAAGTTTCACGCCAAGATATTGAACTTGTAGGAAAATCAATTCCTAATATGTATTCTTATTTATATTATATATATATATTTTTTGCTTGTTTTGTTTCACTTATCTTGCCCGGGATTGCAACTCATCTCTTTCTCATCTTTATTTTGATTATTGGGTAAAATGGCTGTTGTAGGTCCAGAATCTAATAGAACGGTGTCTACAGTTGTATATGAATAGAGACGAGGTTGTGAAAACCCTCCTGACGCGCGCAAGGATAGATCCTGGATTCACAACGCTGGGTAGGAAGCATGAAACCTATTTTTAAGCTCTTAATTTGCTGTTTACATTTCATAGTTAGAATTTTAATCAAAATGGATATAAGTAAAGCAGTGAATGAAGTGACAAACTGGATATAAGTAAATATATCCGTTTTTATGCTTTTTTATTTATGTTTAGTTTTTGGAAATAAGAAAGGGAGTGTTATATGTGAATTTTTTTCCCCATTATATCTTAAGCAGCGTCTTGATCTGAAGGTCTTATATATTTGTTATTATTTCATTTAGTGTGGCAGAAATTGGAAGAAGAAAATGCCGATTTTTTCAGGGCCTATTATATTAGGCTAAAGTTGAAGAAACAAATCCTCCTGTTCAATCATCTGCTCGAGCATCAGTATCATCTGATGAAGTATCCAGTACCTCCAAAGGTTCCTTTGGCCCCCATACAAAATGGGATTCATCCCATGCCTGGTAAGTTTTCAGCTTATCGTTGTTTAAGGACACAGATCACCCATATTATTTCGAGACAATTGTAAACAGTGAGTGTTTGGACTATTTAGGAATCCTTACTTATTGAAGTATCTGGTACTTTCCATTATTTCCGGTTGATGAATATCTATTTCCAATTCTTAAATAATTTCCTATTAAGGTAGATGCTGTACTGACATTTCCCTTCTACATGCTATTTTTGGAAACTTCTCCCATTTTCTGGAACTCTTTAGTGCAGGCTTCACATTACTTCTTTTTCCTGAATAAGTGGTGTGTTAGTGGGAATTGTCGTTGGATTTTCTTTATCGTAGTATGGAGCTTTGCTTCCTTTAGGATGTTGGTTAAAAAATTGTCTTTACATCATGGTTCTGATGATTGTGCATCAATTTTTTGTTGATAAATTTTTTTTTGTTGCAAAAGGTTGTAAGTTGGAATCTTCCTATGTGCCATTCTTATATTATCATTGTCATTGTTACTCAACGCCACTTGTTTGCAGTGCAGTTAACAACTTACCCATGGGATATCCTGTGCTACAGCAACCTCCTATTCCAGCAGCGGGTCAGCCTCATCTTGATCCGATGAGCTGTGGAATATCAAGTTGTCATGTGGTTAATGGCGTCCCTGCACCAAGCAATTTCCATCCTATTCGGATGAACTCTGGGAATGAGTAAGACTTTAATTTCTGCATCATTCATCATTAATAGAACTTGTAGTTTGCTCTGTGTTTCAATTTGTTTGTGCCTGTCTATGAATGTTATTACATCACTTCTGAAATTCAAGGATTTGACCAATGAAATATCAGTTGTCTATTCACGCGATGATCTATTTGCTTCTGTAGTTCACATCGTGTGTTTGCATCCTTTGTTTATT
This sequence comes from Casuarina equisetifolia, assembly GCA_028551475.1. NCBI lineage: Eukaryota > Viridiplantae > Streptophyta > Magnoliopsida > Fagales > Casuarinaceae > Casuarina > Casuarina equisetifolia. Next base: position 11,349,458 of record CM052355.1, read on the forward strand.
TCTTCTCTTGAACATGTGTCCCAATATTGCAAAAAGTATGCTTTGGATGACATTCTCTTGTCCATGGTCAATATCTTATGGCATGAATGGGATTAATCCCCACTTTTCCTTCTTTCTAAATAAAGCAGTTTTGCTTGATGGACGTTGTACTTATGTCATATGTGTTTTTTTTTGGAAGTATGGTGATGGAGAGCAGTGCTGCTGAGGTGGCTCCAATTATTCCACCAAATGGCACCATGTCATCCATGTCAGAGATGCCTGTAAGTCCCACATCAGTTGCATCCAGTGGCCATTTCCCATTCAGTGCATCAGAAATATCAGGGATGGGAGTAGACACTTCAGCACTTGATACAGCATTTACATCAGATGTGGCTAGTTCAGTAGGACTGCAACTAGCACCAGATGGTGGGGCTGGAAACTCAAGGGATTCTCTCAGATCATTTGACCAGATCCAGTGGAATTTCAGTTTATCAGATCTAACAGCCGACTTGTCAAACTTAGGAGGTACTTTGGAGCTTACCTGTTGATAATTCTAATTGGTAAATATGTAACTGTGAGGACATTATATTTCTGTAAATCGTTGTGCGCACAAGTTCAAAAGAAAGTACATGAGGAACGACAATGAATTAAGAAGTTGGATGCAGTGAAATTTCTTCTGAAAGAAAGCATGAAATGTACTAGCAAACATGGAGAACCTGAAGTCATCTGACCTCCGATTTCGTTTCTTTATGAGCAGCATTGAGTTATTCTGGAACTGACTGACGTTTTGATTGTTGCTTCTTGCTACTGGCACATTAACAATATAATGCACTGTGATTACTTGATCGTTCTGTTATTTTGTCAAGTAAATCCCTCGTACCTCCCACGTGGATGGATATACTTTCACTTAGGACTAAGTACATCCTTGTCTGTTCCGGATGATTTCATAATTTTTAAAATTGCCTTCAACCATTTGCAGATTTAGGAGCCTTGGGTAATTATCCTGGTTCTCCCTTCTTGCCGTCGGATTCAGAAATTTTGCTTGATTCTCCTGAGCAAGAGGATATAGGTAATGGAAATCACATACCTTATTTCTGATTTTCAGTAGTTATGGTTTCAGTGATTAGTGATGGACAATCATAATCCATATTATTTGTTTCAAAGATGCAAAGTTGCAAAGATGTCTATATTACAACTTCATAGAAATTTAGCTCTGGAGGTGCAAAAGATGTATTGGTTCATTGCAATACCCACCGAAGAAGGGTGAAGTTCCTGTATGGTACTCTCAAGACATGGTTTGACTAGACAACACTGGCTTGCATTTTGATCTAGGTTGATGTATTTTTTGGTATCAGTAGATTCACTTTTGGATTCTGTATTTGAGTATGTTTTATATTTTTCTCTTATAGTTTTTTTATGGTCGGCAACACATGGAAACTGTTTACTGGGGTCTCCAGGTGGCCCTAATGCTTCCATGATTTTTATTATTACATTCGAACTTGTTTTATCTCTGTTTTGCTAGTTGCACCCTAATTGCTTTACTCATTTTCAGTGGAGGAGTTCTTTGTTGATTCTGTACCTGGACAACCAAGCTCTCAATCAGATGAGGAGAAACCCTGAAGGTGAGGGCATACTGCTTCACTTTAAATTTGTTAGGATAGAGTAAGGATAGATCAACGAATAAAAATTTGACATTCATTTACCTGGCATTTTGGAGTTTTGTTATTGACATATTTAAACCTTCAAGCATTGTAGTTAGATAGTTTTTGCTCTCCATTATGATTTTCTTGTAATAGCCCTATCAGACAACTTTTATCATCTAGAAAGTTGGGGACCGTATTTGTCTGTAACCTGGTATTTGGCTATGTTGATGGAAACATTGCTATTTTAACACGTAAGTATGCTACCATTTCCCATGTTCCTCCTGAAATAACATCGAAGTCTGGTTAACTTATTTTACGCAGAACAGATATAACTAGCATTTATTAATTGTTTGGGTGGGAATAGGCGGGCTTTGGCAGAGAAAGTGTGTTGTTCATTTTATCTGGTTTCGTCAGTCTTTTCCTGCATAAGTGGTATTCAGTATTTAGAAGTGTTACATAAAACTGAAGTTAAATCCATTGAGAGAATGACCAATCAATAAAGTCCCTGGGTTATATACTTTCTAGTGATCCTCTCCAAGTTTAAATTTGTTGTAAATTTAACATTTTCTTACAAAATTTGTTAAAAAATTTGTGCTGAATGTCACAAGACGCACGCTTCTTGTGATGAAAACAATGCCGTTTTGGCTCAAATTTCCTTGAGAAGAACATAAGCATGAAGAACGAATTTGAGAAAAGGTGCTTTTTATTTTTCTTCATTAAACCTTCTCAAAATAGTGTGCTGGCTTTAAATCGGAGTTCAGATAATTTGAAAGATTGAGATTTGTGTATTTATCGGAATGACTATGTGAAGAGCAGATCTAAAAGTTCAACAACGAACTAAAGCTTTGAACTTCATGATCAATTGACAATGTACTCATTGTTAAGTATACCATGGGAAGCTAGGCCCCCTTACTTTTCCAAAATCTTACGCAAAAATTTCGGCCAAGGTTGCACTTTGTGGTCTTTTTGTGTGAATAGCCCGGGACCTTTTGCTTCTTCGAAGAATGTACAGGTAGAAGACAATTTCTAAACGGTCGGAAAGCTGACTTGTAACATCAGACAAAGGGATAGAAAAAGAATTAGTTGTAGTAACTTCCATGAGATTTCTTGGAAGTTTCCTTCTTGGGCTTTCCTCTGGAGGATTATCGATGGAATCAGGATTGGAAAAGAATCTTCAACAAAAAAGTGAGGGTACAAGGGACGAATTTAATTTAGTTGGTTAGAAATAGTTTAAAGTTGAAGAGATGTAATTGCATATCAAAAGGAAGAAGAAAGTGTACTTTCAAATCGATTAAAACAAGAACTGAGATTCTTTCTATCCTGGCTTTCAATCAAGTTCCCATTTTCACAATTCTCATTTATTTTAATGACAACTAAATACAAAACAAATCTTAAATTATTGAGAATGACGATCGAAAATATCTTGTATCTTTTAAATGTAAATATCTTTAAAATGAAATGCATATTCTTTGTTCTAAGTTGTTTGGAATGAAAAACAAATTTTCTTGTATAATATAAGAGTTTAATTTTAAGAGGCAATAACGTGTAAGAAAGGTGACATATTAGTTCAACAATAAAACTTGAAGTTCATGTTGATTGTGAGTAGGCATACTAAGAATGATGTGAAGAATATTTCATATAACTTAAATTTTGTTTATGAAATAACCTTAAAATGATGAACATGTCTTTTTTATAAGTCAATTTTAAGACAAAAAAGAACATCAATTGAGAACAAAATTTCATATGTGCAGTACTTATAGTGCATTTCCATGAAACAATAACTAATGCACATAACTATAGAGATTTAGAGAATTAAAACAGTCCCATGCTTATGGATTTATTGATTTCTGATTTCAAATTTTTTGAATTACATTCCACATAAATAAATATCAGAAAACATTCCACTAAAAAACCCAACAGGACTCCTTGTTTTTAATGTAATAACAAGAAGAAGAAGAAAAAAAATGGAAGGAAAGATAATGATTTTTTGGTTGATGGGAAAATGGAAGAAAAAGTATAATCACTTTATCACTTCTTATATGAGAATGAAATAGTTCTCAAAAGATATTCAATTCAACATGCATGCATTGCCCAAGTTGAATCTGTGGATGAACAGAAAAAAATACCGGGAAACTTTAAAATTATAAACATTTCTTTTTGTTTTTTCCTCAAGTAACCTGCACCAAGTAAATCTCTTGCCCATTGCATTGGAACAATAATATGTTACGATAGGATCTGCAAAGCTGACATTCTTGACCATTGGATTAGGAATCAATTAATTAGGGCGTAATTTTTTTTTTTTTGACTCTGACTTCACATCACCTACCCAGTCTACAATATAAAGTAGAGGGTGAATAAACAAAAGTATCTACAAACCACGCAGAAACTTCGCATATTAAAAAATGTGCACTAGTCATTATATATCCACATTAAATTAGTTTAATCTTTTAAATCCTTAGGATTTGCGTTAAATATGATGTTGAACATCAACTTTCTTGAAACTTAAATCAATAAAGATCATCTAATCATACCAAGCCATAGATTATTAAAAAAAAAAAAGAAAAGACCATAGCCGTGTTATTTATGGCAAAGCCTTGATAGAGCCACGTTTCTTCGTGTAGTTTCTTTATTTTCAATGAATTGTTGCAAGTGGCCTTTGAGGTTGATTGCCCTCGACTTCAATAATGCATCGCGATTTCTGATGGAAGACCTTTCAACCCTATTATCTATGCCGACAACTATTGAAAAGAGACCCAAAGCCTCATTTTCTTCGTCTTTTATTTTATTTTTTTACTTTTTTTCTCGTATATGTGGACCTGAAGACCCACCATCGTCATCACTCATCTTTTTTCAATTTTGGATGTCAAATTTCACTGTTATTTCTTGTTTTAGTAAACAACTTAAAAGATGAAATTTTTTTTATTAAAAATATACTAAAATGAATTTTTCCTTCTTATGTGTAAAAATTCGTAATATCCATATTGTTTTTCGTGCACATGAGGTGTTGTTTTTTAAAAACTATGATGTTATAGAAAATTCATTTGTATTTCAAAATTACCTTAAAATAAAATAATTTTTTTTCACATTTTTAAATCTATTAAAACAACTTGAGATTTGCACGAGGCAGCCGAACACGAATTTTCAAGCTTTGGGGTTGACGAATGGGGAATTAGGATGTTTGGTGCTTGACGAATCGTAGATATTTTCTAATCCACAAAAGTTGAGAATTTTTTTAAAAAATTCCATGATATGACAATTACTCCTGAAAAGGGCAAAAAAGTTAAATTACAGAAATAGACAGTAGCTTTGCTTTTTTATCAAACAGGTGGGCGGAGGGTACCAAGAATGACTTAACAGTTTAATGGAGACTTGTGAGGGTTGACTTGACTCGTCCCTCTCCAGACTTGTCTTGTTTCGTTTTCTTCTCTCCTCTCTCTCAGAGACCCGCTGACAGTTACAGCACATCGGAGGCTCTCCGCGAACTTTCTTCTCAGTGCTCTGCCGTTCTCTTTACGAAAGTTGTCCTTCAAATACTAGGCCTGTTCTTCTTCTTTCTGGGCGTCCATGAAAGCAACCGTGTGTGAGCGAGTCTAAAATATCACCACACACTGTCCCGTGATATGCTTTCTTTCACTGTCTATCAAGTTTCTGTTTGGATGATGGGAAACGGTTGAAAAAGGAAAGAGAACAAGAGCCTTTGTTTCGGTTGAGTTTGGTTTCACAATTTGGCACTGGTAGGGTGAGTTTTCTCACGTTGTTTTTGCAAAGTTTACCGTTCTTCAGGATAGAAGGGCAACGTAGCTAGAGAGTGATATGTTTTTTTTTTTTTTCTTTCTTTATTTTTTTTTCTTTCGCTTTTCTCAGCAAACAAACGGAAAGTTGATGTTTTCTTGTCTTTTTTCTCTTTATAGTTGGATTTTTTTTCCTATTTCTGACTTGAAACATGGCCGGAACCTTAGTAGTGACGTCATTAATTTGTTTTTCCTCCTTTTCTCTGCCACCAAACAGAGGTCGAGCCACTTTTTTCGTCATTCTAGTTCCTTTTTCTTTCTTAGCCTGTTTAATGATCATTAGCACTAATAAAGTTATGGACCCTTTTTGGGATAATTTATATTTCTGTTTGATTTTGCTCTTGTGCTTTTGGTTGTCTTACTTTCTTTTATGTTTGGTGCACTTAGAATAACTTTTACAGCAATAAACAACAGACTAACGGTCGAATTCATAAGCTTTGTTGCCTCAGATGTTTCATTGTTCTCTCTAAACGACGATGACTTACTTTTAATTAATTTCAATCGCTAACTGTACAAATAGGGTTAGGTGCTGTAGAAAGTGGTGTCGTGTAAAGCGTTTTTAATTTCGACTCTTAGACTAGTTCATGTTGAGAAATTATGCATTTTAGCGGGTCAAGGATGAATTATTCTATGTTTTTCTGGCCCCCTTGTTTTCAGTGTGAGGAAATGCGAATTTGAACTTGTAATCCTGCAGTGCCTGCATGCTTGATAGCTGTAAATAAAGCGTGTCCTAATCTCAATCTTTGGTTTTTCACACAGGATATCTTATTTGGTGAAGTTATGGACTCCAGGCGACATAAGTTTGTAAGGTTAGTCTGTTGACAGCTTCCATTTCTTGCTATGATTTCCTCTGATTTAATTCTAACTTTCTCGCACTCAATTCTGTCGGCATCTCTCTGTTATCTCTTTGCATATCTTTGACTGCGCATGTGTGAAGGTTTGTACTGATCATGTCGACTGGGTCTCTGTAAGTCATCAAGTTTTGCTAGTCAGTATACCTTTACTGGATTGATTGACTGTTAGTGCTGCAAATTTATGAGTTACAGGAGTGTCATTCTTCTGATATCCAGTATAAGTGCATGATTTTAGTCTTGACTTATGCTGCTCATTTCTTTTGTGCCTCATCATTGACCATCGCAATTAGTCAATTGATTTTGGTAGTCTGCAATTAGGTACTAACATAGCTTCTGACACCTTCATTATGGTACTTTGCCATATTTGTACTTCTATCCAGGTTTGAAGATTGGAGTCCAGAGACACCTTCTAGTTTCGAGCAGAAACGTTCCACTGATAATGGACTGTATCCGAGAAACAAGAGATTAACGGTCGGGGGGAGTCTGAAGGGTCTTTGGAGAGGCCTTGAGAGGGGATTGGAAAGAATTAGAAGCTGGAAACCAAAACCCGTCAGCATCCATCCTGTAGGTGAACGCCCAAAAAAAGAGTCAGGTCCTAGGAAGACTATTTTGCATCCACAGGGTCAATTTCTTCAAACGTGGAACAAGTATTTTGTCCTCTCTTGCGTGGCATCTTTGGCCCTGGACCCTTTTTTCTTATATATTCCAATGATGAATGGCGCGGACAAGTGCTTCATGTTCGACGAAAAAGTGGCGATCTATGCTTGTGTCTTTCGTTCATTCATAGATGTCTTTTATGCAGTTCACGTATTCTTTCAGTTCCGTACTGGGTTAATTGCTCCCTCTTCTCGAGTGTTTGGAAGGGGTGAGCTGATTGATGATCCTAAGGCTATAGCTAAAAGATACTTGTCTACCTACTTCATCATTGACATTCTCTCAATTCTTCCATTGCCACAGGTATGAAGTTGATACTCTACTAGTCTCAGTATCAGCATTCTGGTTTATTAGATTTGCACTCATCAAAGCACTCAAGTTCAGATCCATTGTTTTAAAAGATTGAACGATGCTAGTAAGTTCACTATTTTGTCTTCTGCTCACTTTGTTCAGGCGATGATATTTCTCAAGCCCAAATTTCGAACCGAATTTCCCTCGGCCATGAAGGAAACTTTGCAGTCCTTAGTCTTCTCTCAGTATGTGCCCAGACTCTTGCGGATCTTTCCACTATACAAAGAAGTAAAAAGGACCTCTGGTATACTGACTGAGATACCGTGGCTTGGAGCTGCTTACAATCTTTTGCTCTATATGCTAGCCAGTCATGTAAGTTGATTATTACTGTTGTTTTTATTATTTACCTGCTTAACCTATTCCAGATTTTTGATAACAAATAAATGCAACATACCAGGTAGTTGGAGCCTTGTGGTACTTGTTTGCACTTGAAAGAGAGGATACATGCTGGAGGGATAACTGTAAGCGGCTGAATTGTACAGAGAAGGATTTCTATTGCCGCGGAAAAATCCGCTTTGAGGATCTATATAACTCTTGCATTGCTATCGATCCTGATGAAATTAAAAATTCAACTTTCTTCAACTTCGGAATTTTTACTGATGCTATAAATTCTGGAGTGGTGGAGAAGAAGGATTTTTCAGCGAAATTCTTTTACTGCTTTTGGTGGGGTCTTCGTAATCTTAGGTTAGTGTTATAAATAATCCTCAGACAATACCCTTACTGAGTTGCATTGCATAATTAAAACAGAAAATACAAAATTATTTCATGTAATTTTAAGGGAAGCTTATCAGCTTATAGAAATATTAATCACATTGCGTGTTAAACTTTAGCGCTAATGCATTTTTAACTCCTACGTTTCGTTTTTCTCAGTTCTCTCGGCCAAAATCTGAAAACTAGCACTTACGTTGGGGAGATAATCTTTGCTGTTTTCATATCTGTCGCCGGGTTGGTTTTATTCGCTTTTCTTATCGGCAATATGCAGGTAATAATAAGATCCTCATCAATTGTCTTTCCAACTTAATGTTGTGTTGCTATGAGATGGTTAGGGTTTTACACGTTGGATTTCGTGCATATGCACATAAGAAACATGCATGCATAAGAATGAAATCAAACTCTGTGCTAACTCTTCCATAAGAAACATGCATAAGACTACCAATTTCTATCAGTATCCCCAAAGGATTATATTTCTCTGTTCTTACCAATTGTAGTCAGTCTTAATTCCAACCAGAAACGTTTTTGCAGATGAGCTAAGATGCTATGCTGTGTTGTGTTTCTTGTGCTGTTACAGAAATATCTGCAATCCACAACAGTTAGAATAGAAGAAATGAGAGTGAAAAGGACTGATGCGGAACAGTGGATGTCCCACCGAATGCTCCCTGAGGACTTAAGGGATCGGATTAGACGATACGAACAGTACAAATGGCAAGAAACTAGAGGTGTTGAGGAAGAGAATCTTGTGCGTAACCTTCCAAAGGATATCAGGAGGGACATAAAGCGCCATCTCTGCTTGGACCTTCTTAAGAGAGTCAGTTGTTTTCCTCGCAGTTTTTTCATGCATCTTTTTAGCTTTTAGCTGATTCTTCATCGAACCAATTTCTTTTTTCAGGTGCCACTGTTTGAAAAAATGGATGAACAGCTGTTGGATGCACTATGTGATCGTCTCAAGCCAGTACTTTTCACAGAAAAGAGCTACATTGTCCGTGAGGGCGATCCTGTGGACGAGATGCTCTTTATCATGCGAGGAACCTTGGCCACTATGACTACCAATGGCGGACGGACTGGTTTCTTCAACTCTGCTGACCTGAAGGCTGGTGACTTCTGTGGAGAAGAGCTTCTAACTTGGGCTTTGGATCCCCACTCCTCTCCCAATTTCCCCATCTCAACTAGAACGGTGTTAGCTCAAGTAGAGGTTCAGGCCTTTGCGCTAGGGGCTGATGACTTGAACTTTGTGGCCTCCCAGTTCCGACGTCTTCATAGCAAGCAGCTACAGCACACTTTCAGGCAAGGCTTTCAAACCATGCTCCTCAACTTTCTGTGTATTTCTTCTCATGGCTATCTAAACTAGGGCTACACAAACAGAAAACTTCTAAAGCAATTTGCCCAAAGGATGTTGCCTTCAATTCAGACTTTAGTTTTAGGAGAAAATACCACATTCATCTCAGGAAAATCTATGATATACCTGTCACTTTTTTTTTAAATGCAAAAATATATTTTAAAGAGAAAAAAAAATGTTCCTCGCTCAAAAAAAAAAAAAGGCACTGTTGCTATTAGAATCCTGATACCTTTCTCTGAGTAAACGGTCCTTCATAATGTAATCATGCAATGATAACTTCCAGGTTCTACTCCCAACAATGGAAGACATGGGCAGCCTGTTTTATCCAAGCAGCTTGGCGCCGATACTGTAAGAGAAAGCTTGATAAGTCTCTTCGTGAAGCAGAAGGCAGACTGCAAGACGCTTTGGCAAGTGAAGCTGGAACCTCACAAACGGCAGTAAGTCTTGGTGCAACGATTTATGCATCAAGGTTTGCTGCCAATTCACTTCGAGCCTTGAGAAGAGACGGTCTCCCTAACATGAGAGTGCCACAAAGATTGCTACCACTGCTGCCACAGAAGCCTGAAGAGCCCAACTTTGATGCTGAAGGTCATTAATAGTATTGTGTGCAAGTGATTATCGTGTAAGTTTTAGTTTCTGCATTAAAGGCTGATATGCAACTGGTTTGGTATATAGCTTGTCCTAAAGAAAATCTTCTACTTCTTGGATTATACTTCTGTACATATTTTGAGCTTCGAAACACCCAAAGTTTAGAAAGCTTTTCTTTATATCAACAAGAGCAGCCCTTTATATCAAGATAGAGACAGTTCTTTTTAATTTAACTTCACTAGTTAAGCATAAACCCCTGTTGTAAATTCAAAAGCAATAACATATCGCAGTTTCTATTTTTATATTATCATGACGGACGAAGAGAGAGAGAGAAGAATAGGTTACCGTGGCGTTGGCATGCTTTTCCATGCATATCTGCGCAAAAATATCACATTAAGCCTTACTTGATGGATAGTGTGCAAAAGATACTAACAGAAGGCGTGATATAACTTTCTTATACAAATTACGTCCACAAACACTGAAGCAAAGAGAAAAATGTTGAATAGATCCCTTCAAGAGGGTTTGCCGTCAAATAAAACAACTTTCTTCTACTTGTAGACCATTTTTTCATTTCTGTACGTTCTTGAATACGACCTCCATTTTCATGGCGATTAATATTTCCTGCACGCAGCTCCTGCCTCGTTTTATAACCGGCTTCAATGATTCATTTCATTTGCTTACCCTCTCTCCGTTTTACAGCTTATGCATTCACATTTCGGCTTTTGGCTCGCTTAATTGCAATTGAGTGCTCATATTACATGTTTTTTTTTTCATTCATAGAACCTAATGTATATGAAACTCACGTCGTGGAAACGTACGTGAAAAAGAAAAACAAAGACAATGTGTTATCTTGCCAACACAAAGGATAGTTTCTCACTTTCTTTTTCGTTAATTAGGTCACGAAACCCTAGTTAAGCTGGAAGGGACTTTCCAAAACTAGGTGTCAAAGGGGAATCCTATTTGTTGCAACGATTTGGTACTATCAATACTATCCAAGAACAAGGAGAACTTCTTTTGTTTTCTTTTTCAAACAATCTATGGCCGTTTAACATATTTCCAATTACGCATCCAAAACACTTGGTTTGCGAAATAAAGGGTGAACGCATGTCTTTCCAAACGATTTAGTGGTTAAGTAGATGAACAATTATATGATATGCGTTAAGATGGTTTTGTACATTACGTGCATCATTTTCTGATTAAAATTCTGTTGCCTTTCAGAGAGTCATTTTGCCAAGCGTCGTTTGGATTTTAAATCAAGTGTAAACATATATGTTCCATGTCTCTTCCTTCTTAAGCCTTATCGTCATTCCCATTCTTCCAATTTAATTTACTGCCAAAAATGATAGAATTGTTTTCCTAAAATAAAAGACTCCTAGAAGGGTATCCAAACGAAAAGAAAATTTGAACTCTGCGCAGTAAAAAACTTAAACGTCATTTCTTAACCAATGCGAATTTCCTTTGATAAATACCAGATGGTATATATATATATATATATTTTTATATGTCTTAATACATCATAGAGATTATGAAGTTAAGCAACAATAGAAGCAGGTATTATTTCCCATCGGCATCCCGCATAACCATATACCAGATCACCACTCCACGCTGCACAAATTGAAGGAAGGAAAAGAAAAATTAGCAGTGTTCGAGAAGAGAACTCGTTAGGCCAAAAAGATGAAACAAAGAGAGAGTGTGTGTTACCGGGAGCAGTTTGTGTTGCGGCCGATTGGGGGGAGTTTGACGGACAGCCCACACTCCTTGACAAGGCGAGGTATGCGAGATGTATCAACATCTCCGACAGCCGACAGTGATCTCTTTATGCAGTCACAAGTGGCTTGTCGATCTGCTCTGCTTTTGACTGCACTGCTCAGCTTCTTAGCACCATCACAACAGTTACTGGATGGGCGTTCCTGTTTGTCTCGTATGTAGGGCAGACAGGATTGAAGATCCCTAACAACTTCGGAGCATGAAATAGCAGTGCTTCTTGCCTCCATGGCTGCAACATAATTTGCATTCACGGCTGCTGACGCCGAAAGCAATAAGACAACAGCTAAAACTAGAACACGAGTCATGGCTGCAATTCAGTAAGTGTCTGAAACAGTTACAAATTCTTAGTCGAACCTTGTGAAAGAGGAACCAATATATAGCTGCCCGGAGAGATGGTTTCTGTTGCTCAATCTCTCATGTCGTTGCCATGCAAGTGTCATGAATTCGATACTAGGTCCTTCCTGCTTCCGTGCCCTTCTAAAATACGGAAACTGCGCTTTGCAGTTACGTTTGATGTACCTCGCATGTTGCATGAATTTGCCCCCCTCTCTACCGCAACATGCATCGAGGTATGGGTGTATATGGGTTGCGCGTAAATTCAATTCTTTCTTAACCGAAATTTGACACCTTAAAAGCTTGTTGTCTGTTGGATTGACATGTTAGGGACGCTTACATTTGTAAAAGAAAAGGCCATAACGCATCTCTTGCGCCTCTTTGAAGGTTGCGTTTTTCTTTCTTTCTTTCCTTCTTGTCTCCCTTTTTTTTCTCCTACTCTATAAAGGAAAGGACGGAAGGCACAGCAGAAAACAGAAGGGAAAAAGCAAGCAAGAAAATGTGAATTAACGGTCCTTAAGATCGCGGAGGGGGAAAACAAGACAAGAGGAATGACCGGAATGGAAGTGTCCTTCTAGCCAGATTGTAAGCCTTAAAATGTTGCGTAGGTATTGAAACTCAACATTAGATGTTGCATTCCTCTTGCTTCGGGCTAGAATTCCGCTAACCCATGTAACCAACATATTCATTCAAGCGCCAGCAGAAAAAAGGTGTAGTTGTGGGAAAAATCCCAAAGACAGCCAGTTTCATACGCTGCTCTGGTTACAGTAGTGATTTTGGCTCTAAACGACCATAATGTTAAATGCAGCTTTAAGCTTTCATCATTGTCGTTAACAAATTCATCTAAGGTTCACATTACTACAATTTTAGGTCTACATAATGGTATTCATACAATCGACAAGGTCAAATAAGAAACTAGTCAAACCTTTAGGCGTGTGATGTAATTAACGAAACAACCTTAAAGAATTAAGGAAAAATTATAGGCATATTACAGTTTGACGCGAATTAGTTCATGCCATATCATATACTGCAGCTATGATATCAGACGCATCCAGAGATTAGTACTTGGGAGTGTCATAAACAGTATCGCTGGGCTCTGTTGAGCACCTTGACCAACACGCCTCTGCAAAGTACTGCTGCATGGGTTTTAAGATGGACCATCTTGATACGAAAATATTTACAACTAAAGAAGAAGCACAAAATTAAATAGAGACTTCGGCTTGCCCTCTTTTGTGTATCCCATACGAGTACATATCAAGACATGATTTAAACTGTACAAGAGTAAAGTCAATTTCACCTTAGAAGTCGGTGTATTGTAAGGATTTGATCTTGGATCACGTGTTTCAGAGGTTCCAAGATTGAGGCTTGGGGTCATAACCCTGTACAAAGAACCTATTTCATGATTCATGCTTGCTGTCAGTACCTCGCTTGATGTACAACGAACCTATATCTGGAACTTCAGCATGCGTTGGCGCCACGGAGGAAAGAGGCTGGAAGTTTGTATTCCCTATAAACCAGTAGAGAGCCCATTTCAAATCACAGAGGGTGTACTTGAGAGCTTTGGTCCAGTTCTCCTGCTTGTTGAAGCTCTGCGTGATGGAATAAGTTCCGACTTTGTCATTCTCAATCCTGTTGAACCCATAGGAACAAGAGACATAAGGAGTGCAATAGAGGCGACAATTTTAAGCGACAATATACATATGCATCACCATTCATAACAGAATGATTTCATTTGTTGAGAACATAGGCTGTCTGCGAATTTTCAAGTTATTCAACATTAAACACGTGTCCTACTACCTTGGTCACGCACAATTTGGTCATTACCTTTCTCAACCTAACTTAAAACTTGCTAGTTTTCTCACTTTTCATTTCAGAACTACAAAGAACAAATTCTAAATCAATCTGGAATTTCTTACCACCATGATCATTTATTGAAATCTAATATTACAATGACAAGTGAAAGGAGCTCCTTGGAAAACTAGTAGTTGCACAACAGTATTTCCCAACCCAGATAATTTGTACCATGAGAAACTGTCATTTCCAAACTTTATTTCTGTATAAACCAAAAACAGTTAGCAAGCCACTCGTTTGCTTGCCGAGTGCAAGATACATTTGACTTTTATCACTGTTTAGACCAACTTATTGTAGTCCTAAATTTACAAAGTGAAGTCGTAAATTAGGTTCACATTTAATAGAATACCGTAAATAAAACTCTCATCTGGGAGTATCGCTCACATTGAGATAATTAAGAAAACAGACAAGTAGAGAATTCCAGGATGCTGGTATAGAAAGTTCGGGTAGGGCCAGAAAGGAATCATATCCTGAATGCAAGATACAAACAGTTCTGTCAAGAAACACCGAGGTTGAGACCATACAAAGTCTCATACATGCCACAATCTCCACCTTCTAAGAACTGGAAACATTAACACCCAAGATGTACAAGCAAGTGCAACATAGTAACTAAATAACTTAATGTATACGAAGATGTACAAGTAAATGCCACTTCTTTTTTGGCTGCATATGAAGATATATTAGGCAATCCAACCAACAACTAGAATGACATAATGACTAGAAGACTTACTTATAGGGCAATTTGAATTGTTTGTCAGGAGGTATATTGTTTTCTATATCCTTAGAATGTGCAAACTCAGCGAAGTCCTTGAGGCATGTCACAAACAATGTCATTGCTCTGTCATAGCGAGTGCTCCAAAACAAGTTCACTGGACCAAACCTAAGAGATACTAATATCAGTTAAGACGACAAATAGATGACAGGAGAAACCATGTGATACTGGAACGTATACCACGTGTGCTCCTTCCATCCAATATATCCAACTATTTATAAAAGATAATAAATGGAGACGTTGGTAATAATCCTTTAACCCGACCACTCAAAATTTGTAGCAACAGAAAAATCAATAGATTTTTCCCAAATAAAAAACTGCAGGTTATTGCTTGAACAAGAATACTTATTGCAACATGTAAAGAACTCAGTAAATTCAATTAGTATTAAGGGAGGAGTTTATACTTACAGATCATAAGCATTGTTGTTGTTGTCCATAATTCGAGGATAGCTCCCCATAGGAATAATTTTAATTCGATATCTAAAATTAAATAAATTAAGGATATGCCACTTAATCATTTCAATACAACACTACTGGAAGTACATAACCAAGTAGAATGTGCATGTTTATGAGGGTAGGAACAACTCTTACGGAATCATGGGAAAGAGTTTCAAAGTGATTCCATTAGTAGGAACAATGCATTTGCTAACTTTGATCATCAACAACCATGTCCTAGTTAAGTACAATCCATTTGCTAACTTTGATTATCAACAACCATGTCCCAGTTATGTTTCCATGAACAAGGCAGACCCTAGTACTGAAGCATTGATATCCAGCACGCAGGGCTAAGCTCATACACCAAAACGCTGAAAAACAGCGCTTCATCACACAACTGTAAGGTTGGTACACGAGAATGTATGCACATATAAATCAGGAAAACTCCTGTTGCTAGAGTTCTGAGGTAGATGATTACCCCTTTTACGCTTGCTATTGATTTAGTGACTACCTTCATAATTTGAATACAAACCTATATAAACTATGCCATAACATCAGAAGTAGATGCAGGCGAGAGAAATACCCCTTAAAGCCAGTAAATTAATCACTCTCTTTTCTGTACACTAATCATAAAAGAGAAATAAAACTCACTGAAAGGGGTTATCAATAGTCCACTTTACCTCACTTATGTCAAGCATCCAGCATTGAAAAGAAATAGAATTTGACTCAACTTTTGTAAGATGCGGTCACCAACTAGTGTCATTCTTTTTTCTTTTAACTAACAAAATATACAGTTATGAACTGAAATGTTAATTTCTAAAAGCTTAACAAATAAATAAATTCGTAAATGCCTCTGGTAAAGGATACTGAAACTTTGGCCGGAAATATTGGCACATTGTATGGAGGAGAAGGCAAGCCTGGCCCCAGGCAGCATTAATCTCATCCCACTCAACCTATATGATTCCAGCAGATAGAGAAGATCATAACCAAAATCTATCAAATAACAGAAAGAAGTATGAAAAGAGCATTCCATTTGAGGTATATACTAATAAAGATAAGGAAAAAATGTAGTAAAGACTTATAGGCAAGACGATCAGAATGAAGAGAGATGAGACCGAAGAAAATCAGAGGTTATCCATAATGGCCTTCTTAAGTTACAACCACATCAAGTATCCAAAATATGAGGCTACTATCTTGTCCTGAGGCCACATCTTAAAGAAGGTGAGATTGGAGACAAACTTTCTGACTGGAACAAAAAACAAGTAGCGAAAACATGGAGACAAAAAATCATGCTTAGTTTCCTTACTGGAACTTTAGGAAGCCGTCCAAGTCGAAAATTGTTAATTGTACCAAATTCCCCTTCCTGACATATAGGAAAAGCATCATTAAGCACATTCGTTCGCTTCAACAACTCTAAATGTGCTTGGGAAACTTCAATTTTGGACAGAATTGCATCTCTCTCTTCCTGCCATGAAAAAGATTTTTGTTTACAGAACACAGTATATTAGAAGGCACAAGATCAGACTTTGTTAGAAAGTAGATAGCACAGACATACCGGTCACTAAAAAAAGAATAAGAGAAGAAAGTATAAGTGGTAGCAGAAAAAGGCTAGTTGAATTATCATATGAAACTACAATGGTCTTAGAAACTACAATTATCATTTGATTCAGTAGTATAAACACATCCATTTCTTATGAGCAAATATACAATAAACATAACAACATGGGACAGAATACATGACATCACCGTCCACCTAAAGACAGAATTCAGGGAAATCAAAATCAATATGCCCAACCAACTAACAATAATAGTGGTATAAACAACAACAACAACAACAACGATTTTAATTATTAATGAATCGGTTAATAAAGGATTAACTTCAAAAGCAATAGGAAAAAGAACTGTAACAATAGAATTTTTGTGCAAATATTTGGAAGGCTTAGGACAATCATATTCCACAAGGATGAATTCCAACTGGCAAGGATCTGGTGCAGAAATAAAAATTATCAGAAGAATAGGACCAGCAACACACCTGATGTGAAATCAACTGAAACTGAAAATTGTTGTACTCATGCCAATACCTGATGCACATTGGGTTATACAAAAACAAGAGTTAAGGATTTGAAGCCTCTACTAGCACAGAGATAAACATTTAATAGCAGTTCCAGAAGGAGAAAGCAATAGAGGAGAGAAATCCAATGTGAATTTTTGTTTTACAAGGAGAAGTGAAAGAAAAGAAAAACTCATAATTTATCAAGAAAGTATAAAGAGAAGAGATACCGCTCCTCCAGTTCCTTAAAGCGGCTGGATTTTAACTCTAGCTGCTTCAGTTCAGTATTTACTCCAGTCTTCTGTTTCTCTGTTTCTTCAATTGCTGCTTCAAGTTTTCTCTCCTCTTCCTCAATCTTAAACACCAATAAAAAATTACACAATAACCATTTTTACCTAGATTGTAAATTTGCCATATTCTGTATAAGCTGGTAACAAATTTACACACATGTACATTCATAAAAAATGGTGTCGTACTCCACCCTTCTAAAACTTCTAGTTTGTTGACAATTTTATCCCGTTAAGTTGCAGACATACTGATTTCCAGGCCTTGTTAGCTTAAAATGCCTTTTCAATAGTACGAAGCAGCCTTAAAAACAAAATAGGTTTCCTGCCTCTGCATCCTTCACATAGAATTAACCTTCAAATTTAACTAGCCCCCTCATATCCGAGATATAACCAGCTTCTCCCACCCGCCTAGGGGAAAAAGCATTCTTCTTGGGCTTATAATGGAAGATGTGTTCAAATATCATAGGTACAAGTGTGGATCATGAAATGTCATCACCAAATTCAACACTACAGGTCGGCTGATCAATACCACTTAATGATGCATTTAAAAAAAAATTAAAAAGAGAAAAAGATGCTGGCAACCTTCATGCAAATCAAGAAAAAGGCAGGAAGACAGCCATTAGTGGATTAAAGCCAGTGAAGCACCTTTAATTTCTCCTTAAGAAAATCAGCTTCACTAAGAACATCACGAGCCTCTCCCTCCAAGCGCTTGAGACAGGCTTCATATGCTTCAATGTCCCTGTTTACATCTTCAACCTCCTTATCAAGTTTGTCAGACAACACCCTCATGCATTCAAGGCATAAAGGTTGCTCAACCTGTGAACGTTAATAGCAACCAGAAAGCAGCATCAGATATAATTGAGTCAGGTTTTCAAATAAGCTGTTGACTACTCTGAGCTCTTTGCATCAAGTATACCTGAGTCTGGGTTGTGGCAATCTCAAATGCACGTTTCAGCACACTTATAGTCGAGTGGAATCCAGAGTTGTGAGGCTGCAAATGACCATTAGACCCTCCTTCAGCTGATGGTAAATGAGTGCCACCTCCATCAGATGCAGACTCAGACTTATACACAACCACAAAGGACTCTTCCATTGTCTTCCCAGGCTGGTTCATATCTGGTTGGCCAGCTCCACCACGAGGACGAGGAGGAATCCCTTGTGGCTGGGGCTTTTGCTTTGGTAGCACAACAAAAGAGTTGTCCATTCGTGTTGAACCTAACACACTGCTGGCCCCGTGAATTGAAGACCCCTGGATTCCTGCGCATGCTCATTGCCAAAGCATACTGATCAAGAACACCGAACGCATTAAACTAAGAAGTAACCAATTTTCCTCATCAACAATAGCATTCCTGACTTGTACTCATATCATATGTCATAATTCCCATGGTACTCGGATAAAATTAGGAAATAAAGTTAATAAAAAACAAAAAATAAATAAAAAGTGGGCGCTGCGCTCCACTACCGACCCTATAGTCTAAGATAAACTCAAAGGAAAAAAAAAAAAAAAAGCCACGGCAGGCTTAGACCTGCAGTGATATTCCGTATTTCTTAAGAACTGGCGACAAAAATACCAAATACATAAAACGTTAAATTATTACCGGCTATCTTCCAAGCCCTTACAGCATCACAACACAGAAAAGAAACTAAGAAGTTAAAACAAAAATACAGGTATTAAAACAATTCAAAATATCTAAGGAAATGGAAAAAATAAATCCGATTTTAATCGAGCCAATTCCACATCTAAATAGTTATCCCAAATGATCACAAAATCTGTATGAACTTTAACAATAGCACAAAAACGCGTGGAAGGAAAAAAGCAATTAGCAAGAATTCCTTGCTCTGAGCTAAAGATAACAAGCAAAATTAGAAGGCAAGCTCGCAATAGCAAAACGTATTCAAAGAGCCTAACCGGAGCGAGACGAGAAGTCGTTCAAGAACTTGTCGGCGTAAGAATCGACGCCGACGATGCAGAGGGATTGGCGACAGTTTTGGCAGACCCATCGGGGCAAATTCGGATCCACCGGGAGGGTCCGGCTCCTGTCCCCCATGCTCCCCTTCTCCGTTTATCCCTACTATTCTGTTCAGCTACGCAATCAATAGAGTCTGGGGCTCCCAACTTTTGTTTCTTTCTTCTTTCTTCTTTCTCCTTTCAATTTTCACAACGAAAACAATAGGGAGGCCGAGAAGGCGGAGACACCATTTGGGATTTGCTGGACACCCTTGTGAAGGAAGATGCAAGGGATGAATTTGTTTAAGATTTCTTTTTGATTATTCAGACATGTTGCTAAGCCTAACCAATTAATTGACATGCCAAAAACCAATAAGACCAATAATTCTAGTAAATTTCATCTCAATCTTAATATCTGTCTTTACCCAAATCTTGGTAGTAGCCATCATTATCATCAAACACTTGTATTCAAATCATTAAACGTTAAACACTTTATAATCTTTCTCTCTCGTTGCAACACTTTAAATGTCAAAAAGCTAAAATTTCAATCCAAAAACTAACATGAGTATGATGAAATTTATTTAATTTAAAAAATTTATTAAAAGTATATCTTTACAATGTGAGACAATCTATATATTAACAAGTTTTTTTATCATAAGGGATGAATATCAATAATAAATAACATATGTCATCAGGGATGGATATCAATAATAAATAACATAAGATATAGACTTATATAAGTGTCAAAAGAGAAACTTAAAATGAGTATCAACTAATGAAAAACTTAGGTTTTAACTATGTTAAAAAGTTTAATATCGAATTAAAAAATTAACTTAAGAGTAAAAAGAATTGTTTTTTTAATTTAAACAACTTTTCATATATATATCTTGATAATATAGGATAATACATGTTGTTGATATTCAAAATACTTGGAACTAGTATGATTTAAGTTATGAATAAATTTATAACATAAAGATAAATTTTATTAAGAGTTATTTATAGTTTCAAAAGCCAATTTATAATCATGTATAATGAATTCAATCATTGAACCAAACGATATAAACCTAGTGGCATAACAGGCTTAATTATTTTTAGAACCATAACATTCCACCATGCTTCTATACCAAAATGTAACAAATTCAACAATTAAGCTAAAAGGTCTAAGCTTATTAGTATAATGGGCTTAATTACATTTAAGACTGTAACATGATGTATTTGTGACATATAAAAATCTATATTCAGAAAGTAATTTTACAGTTACTTTAAAAATATATATTTTTGTATTCTATTCTATAAGGTGTTTCATGATTGACAGGATACTTTTTTTTTAAAAAAAAAAAAATTTAGCTACTTAAAGCTAACGTGGCAAAAGATCAGGCCGGATGTCGATTGGGCCTGTAAAATCCTTCAACCCATGGGCTAGACCAACCGGGCTTCTAGTGCCTGCTTATATACCGAAAACCCCCCCAAATCAAATTTCGTTTCGTTGCCTTTTTCTTGTTCTTCTTCTTTGATTGGCATCTTACCCACAAAATTCAATCCCTTAACTAGAGATCTTCAACCAATGGAGGACAGCAACAACCCCAGGGTCTACAATCTCTTCGTGAAGCTCTTGGACGGCAAAACCCTCACCCTCAGATTCACTTCCCCCACCGTCGCGGCGCTCGCCCTCAAGCATCGTATCCAGGAAATTACCAGAATACCCTCCCGACACCAGCGCCTCGTAATCGGGGGTCTCCGCCACATCTCCAAGGACTCCGCCATCTCTTGCCCCGATGACGGTGCGGCAATCTTCCCCACTGTCCATCTCATGCTCCGCCTCGTCGGCGGGAAGGGCGGGTTTGGGTCACTCCTGCGTGGCGCCGCAACAAAAGCGGGACAGAAGAAGACGAACAACTTCGATGCTTGCCGTGACATGAGCGGACGGAGGCTACGGCACGTGAACGCGGAGAAGAAACTGGAGGAGTGGAGGGCCGAGGAGGAGCAGAGGAAACTCGAGAGGATAGCGGAGGATTTTATCAAGAAGAAGGCTAAGAAAGGCAAGAAGGGGGTCGGAGAAGGTGAGGCCGAGAAGTACGTGGCCAGGTACCGAGAGGAGTCGGAACGGTGCGTCGCGGAGGTCCTTGCGTCAGTGAACGACGCCGTGAAGCGGAAGGGCGGGCCGGTCGGGGGAGCGGAGGCGAAACGGATGAATATCTGGTAAGTTAGGGTTTGAATTAGGTTCCTTTGGATGTTAGTGTTAATTGGTTTCTTACGATCGCATTATGTTTGTGATCATTTTTTCTTGGTGCGTGTATTTATGAAATAATATATGGGTGTTGATTATTAAGCTGTGTTAAATTTACGTTGATTAAGCTGTGTTATTCACTAGTCACTAGTATTGAGGAAGGAATGGGGATAAAATTTGACTGCTGTGTTTGAGTTTGTAGCTGTGGAATGTTAAATGTTTGCTATATTCTGGTTTGTAAACTTACGTGGCTTAGTAAGGCTGAGAAAACAAGATATATGATTCCAAGCGTTGCGTTCAAAATCAGCTTGACTAAGCCATGTACTGTCAATCTATATAGATAAGGGCGGCTTTTTGCTTTATAAAGTTGTGAACCATTAACACTTCAGATTTCGGCATTTTAGTTTTTTTCCTGTATCTTTCCTTATCCGCCCTAAACTGTTGGGTTTTAGTTGAAATTTATTGCGCACCTTTTGATGCTTGCGATGGTTGAATTTATCAGGATGGGGAAGAGAAAATTAGGCGGTATTGATAGTGATGATTCAGATGCAGAGGGGAGTGATGAAGAGGAGGAAAGAGAGAAATCAGTTGTTCTGAATAATGGGAATAATTCTGACTCTAGTAAGGAAGCTGATGGAAGTTCTGATTCAGTTACTGTTGGAAAGCGGGATGATGAACTTTCTGGTGGAGGGTCCTCTGACGGTGGCTCTGAGGAAGACATAGAAATTGTCTTACAGGGAATTGTGGGATCTAGTGGATACGAACATAGAAAATCTGTTAATGATGATGTGGTTGAATCGTTAATTCATGAAAGAAAGACAGCTCAGAGTCCATCTGTCCCTTGTTCGGAGGTTGCAATGGTGTCTGAAACTGAAACATTGCTTGATGAGGAGAAGGTTTGCAGTGGACCAGAAATTGTAAATTCCGAAGAAGCAAAACCTCCAAGTGTTTTGGGTGCTGGAAATGGAGAAGTTCTGGAAAATACATCTGATAATTGTGGAGCCACTAAAGCAAAAGTTTGCGAGGAAACATTTGCAAGTACTAATACTGCAGATGCGGAAATGCCCCTTAGTTTTGATGGATTCCATTCAGCAGAAGAGATGGAGGTATGTAACTTTTGTACCATTTTCCTTTATTTGTTATTAATTCATAGAATGTTTTCATGCCTGACCAACTAGCTATAACAGGCATAATTAGAATTTGGTACTCTGTCAGAAATCATGCTTTAAATCCTTTCAGTTCAGGGTGATTTCAGATGCTTTCTATTGGAGCTTGTATTACTATCAATCTACACTATTTACTGAACGAATATATGAGAAGCATGTTGAAACTGCTCGGATGTGATCTAGTTTGTACTCTGGGCTTTGATGCATGCATTATGCTTAGTTTGGCATATGCCTCTGTGAAAGTTCTGTTTAACACTGGTGTCCTCTGCCCCCTAACACCCAGAATGAAGAGTGCTTCATCTGAAGACTTTTTCCTCCATTTCAGAGCTTATAATTATGGGAGCATGATCCATAATTGTGGCCAAATGGGCTTGAAAGAAACGGTTGACCTAGCTGTTTTGATACATATTTGAAGAAGTTTGGATGTTCAAATGTTTGAATATGGGGCACTGAATTTTTTTCGCTTCTAGACTGTTTTTAATTCCACCCTACCTGCGGTAACATGTTTTTGCTGGTTGGGAATGAATAAATGCTACAAACTTAGATTGGAGAGGTTCGGGAGTTGGATTAGAATCTTGGTCTTTAAAGCCCTTTGCTACTCTCATTTTTGACTGCCACCTAATGCAACCATGGCTTTAGTGGTTCAGCCTGTTTAGATGCTTCCACTGCAGATTTTATTGTAATGTGGGAGATGATTTCGTTGGACTTGCTTATCGTAGTGTCTCGGGCAAGTAAATAAAATTTCAAATCGAAAGAAAGGTTTTCCCGTTACGGGTTATTTTACAGATCTGGAAGCAGCGTTTATGCTTTGTCCAGTATCAATTTAATCTTTCCTTTCTCTCTTCTTCTTTCTCTGTCTTTTGTGGAGCTAATCTTTTGTGTCTTTACTTCTGTACCGATAGGTTCTTGGGATGGAAAGGCTGAAGTCCGAATTGCAAGCTCGTGGGTTAAAATGTGGGGGCACTTTGCAAGAGCGTGCTGCGAGGCTTTTCTTGCTAAAAACTACGCCTCTGGATAAGCTTCCTAAAAAGTTGCTGGCAAAAAAATAAGTATCTGATGTATCCTTCCAGTAGGAAATCTTGTGGAGGATTTTTTTCTCCTTTATATAACAACTTTGTTGAATGGTGTAAATTTTCTGGACTCTGCTCAGCTATTGATAATCGTATAGGTTGTATGATCTGATACTCGAGAATGCCAAGTCTTGGAGTAGTGGAAGCATAGCTGTGTATGGGATGTAGATTGTATGACATCTAGATCTAGCTTGAATTTTTTGCCGCTTTTCAATTGTCACAGTGATCAAGAAGAGATCTATCAGGACGCAATTGAGAGTGGCTTATTGTCGTAACACCGTTTGGAAATTATACTGCTTGTTCAAAATAAACGGATAACGTGGGGGAGAAATAGAATCAGAAGGAAAGGAGGGGAGAGGGGAGGGGAACACAGTTGCACTGAAAAAAGAGGAAAACTCTGGCAATCGCTTTTGAGCACAGAATCTGCAGGGTGTTTTGATCTATGACTTGCTTCAAGGGCTTCCCGCTATTTGTATTTTTGGAAGTAACGCAAAAAGAAAAATCATTCTAACTAAAATAACAAAGTTAAGTCGTTTAGAAATCTTGTTATGGCAACTGGCTTTTAGGACAGAAAGGAACTTGGAGAGGTTACACAGGTCAAACAATGGCGCAATTTACAGAAAGCCAAACTTACCAAATTAGGTGCCCAAGTAAATCTGAACAATGGAAAAGGCGTGAAGGAGCAGCATCATAACAAGCGTGCTTGACATTTAATGCTCTTGTTTATTCAAATTGTTTTGTTAGCGTTTATATAAGTAGTCAAATTTATCTATTCTTATGCTTCTATGTTATTATCTTGTACCAGTTTTGTCAATATTGACATATACTATTACTTTCCCACACAATCACCATTTGCATTTATCATTCTTGGGATTTCATTTTGGCATCGGTCATGTGCAATCATAACTAATCAACCAAGTTTCTATCATGGCTATTAACTAGCTTATCCGTTTCTATTAGTAGTGAACGTAGCAAATTATGTCACCTTTGAGGTAATTGAAAGGAGCTATTTTCCTTGGGTAACTCAAGTAAAGTCATTAGCTCAAATGCAAAAGGTCTGTGATTTCCTCATAGGTAACATTCCGCCACGTCCAACCAAGAAAAAAAGATTGAAGGTGATGAAGATGGACTAGAGGAACCCAATCTTTATGTTGAACACTTGAAACAAACAAACAAACATACAATCTTATAAAGGGTGATTAGAACTTAGTTCAAAAAGGCATTGGACTACGTTTTTTAGCTTGATAAAATAGCTCAAATTTGGGAGGCAGTAGTGAACTAGTAGGCCCTAAAAACCAACTTTAAGGAGTATGATTTGCTTACCCAAATTTGTCGTTAAGGAAGGATACATAATCACTTTTAGCTTACTTGTTTGAGTTCAAAGGACTTATAAACTAGTTGATTTCAACTGGTAGGAAAATGATAGATATAGAGAAGACATTTTTCTTGCTAGAAGGCCTATTATGTGCTTATGAGAGTTCTAAAACAATGATGTTTTGCCTAACTTCAAGCATTTGAATCTCGGTTAAAATGTGACTCACCTATTACAAATGAGGCAACATATTACATAACATAAAGCTTCTTGCATGGGGGAAGGCATATTGGATGAGGTTGTGGTTCTAACTCTACTTTTAACTCTTAAGGATGCAAGTTTTCCTTGTCTACTTAAGCCAACCGTAGAAGCACTCATGCTTAGCATGATGGTGACCTTAAACTAGAATATGGAAACAATTGTAGCAACATGCACTACCAAATTTGAAAAAAATATGGTCATGGAGTGTTACAATGCTTCAAAATGTTTAACCATAGTTTCCAGTAGAATAATGTTCCAAAAGCCTTAATGATACTTTAAGTAGTTGAATCCACTACAAAAGATTGGGTGGATGATTTTGGTACAAGTGCTTATATTATTGGTAATGAATATAAACTTCTTAACTCTACTTCTTACTTAGGCACCAATAATATTTGATTAAGAAACAAGTAAGAGATTCTTATAACTTATACTGGTCAAACTACATTGCATAATGGCTTATTGCCCTTTTGATAGCTCTAAACATAACACAAAATCTATTATCATATCATGTCTCATTGATGACTATCTTTATTCAATAGAAATTGATAAAACCTATTGTGTAATTAAGGACATGTAGACCAAGAGGCCATTCTTGTAAGGCATTAAGAAAATGAATTTGTATGTGCTACTTGGACTCATAATAAGGCCTTATTTTTAGTAAGGCAACAGACTACAATCAGGAGTACTTCACGTAAGAGACTTAACAATCTTGGACTAGGTGTAATGAAGGTGTTGGTTAGGAGACAATTACTGCTGATAAAAGTGAAAGTCCTTGATTGCTTGTTTGGTTTAAGCTATTTAGTTAGTAAGACTTAACGGTTGCTATTTTGTTCCTCCTTAAACAAGTCTAGTGTACCATTAGAGCATATACATAATGATGTATGGAGAGTTGCATCTATGAGTTCTTTTTATTAATATTAAGTAATTTTCATTGATAAATGCACAAGATTTACTAAGTTCTATCCACTTAGAAACAAATCTAATGTCTAAGCTTTTTTTAATCATAGTTTAAAAATGTTCAAAATTGTATGAAAGGGAATTGGAATAGTCCTTTTTGCCTACATTTAGGAGCATTTGTTTCCTTTGTCTATGTGATACACTGTGAGATAAATTAGCATCCTAATCATTATGATGTATATTTTTGGGAGATAGTGTGAAGTACATAGGTTAGTTTGCAAACTCAAAAAATTTCATATTAAGACATGTGGTCTTTGATGAAAATTGCTTTCCATATGGATAAATGGTAACTAATTTCTATCTCTTGTAATTTATAGCTACCCAAGGTTCAAAATAGAACTTTTGAATCCTTAATACTAAACAAGCATCAGAATCCATGCAAAACACTCATGTACTTGATAAAACAGAGACAAGATAGCATGAGGGAATTAATGCCACAGTTGACATTATTTAAGGTTATTGAGATTTTGCATTAAATGAACCACATACAAGAGAAATCACCTTTACCATTGGTGTTAGCAATACCAATACAAATTTGCCTAAGGGAATTAATGATGTAACCAATACTTAAATTTTTTTAACTTTTTCAATAATTAAACCATAGCTTGCATCCTTTTTGCCAAGTGTTTACCATGCATAAGACTTATCTTCCCTATTTACATTTTGCTTGTCAAGTGTCTAGCATGTAGAAGACTTACCTTCCCCACTTACATCTCACTCACCAAGTGTCCATCATGCATAATACATCACTCCTATAGAAACATAAGATCCTTTTCTTTGGTTACTCTATGTGAATGCCAAATTGAAGTGGTAAACCTAATTTTTAAAACTCCACAAGTCTCATTGTTGCTATTTATCCAAATGCCTAATCACCTAAGTTAGTCTAATAACATTGTTAGCTTTATGTTGATCCACCAAACAAACTTTTCGAATAACCCATGTGGAAGTCTAAATACATATGTTAAGCTACCCATGTATTCTAATGAATCCCTATAAGCAAATGTCTAGAGTTTCTTAACAATCTATGGAGAATTCAAGTCTTCATCATACTAAGCTTTTCACTAATGAACTTTCAAAGACCACATCCAATGATTACCAGAAGTCAAGTTGGGATTAAAAAGCCTAATCCTAAGTATGCCGTCATGGCCCATTCAAGCACTCCACTAGAGCCAATGCCAATGAGAAAAGCTCTAGCTAATCTTGGTTGGAGAAGGCAATGGAAGAAAAAATGATAGCTTTATCACAAAACCAAACCTAGAGTCTTGTGCCTAGAGAATCCTTGATGAACATTGTTGGATATAAATGTATATTTAAAACAAAAATTAGACTTGATGGGTCAATTGATAAGCTAAAAGCTAGATGGGTGGTGCATGGGTTTCATTAGGAAGGAGTAGATTTCTTAGAGACTTTTAATCCTATTGTACAATAAATAATGATTTGCCTTGTTCTTATAATTGCAACAATGTAAGGATGAGACCTTGAACATGATATTAGTAATGCATTTCCTCATGGATTTCTCATTGAGCCTATTTACATGATGTGACCACATGATTTTTATAGCAAGTCAAAACCTAATTATGTGTGCAAGTTGCATCAATCACTTTATTGTCTCAAACATGCACCTAATGCATGATATTATCAATTTTCTTCATTTCTCATGAAATATAACTTTTGTTGCTTTATGTATGACTCATCATTATTCGTTTATCATGATAGAACCATACATATGTGGATACTTTTGTATGTGGATGATCTAATCTTTACAAGAAATTCTAAGTTTTATCTCAATCAATTCATTAACTATTTGGATAGTGAATTTCTACTAAAGCACTTTGGGAGTTTGCATTATTTTTCTGGACGTGCATGTAAGTTGCTTAGCTAGTGGTCTTCTTTTGACTCAATGTCTATATGCTTTGGTTTTGTTGCAGAAGACAAATATGATGACATCTAAAACAAGCCTTACACTTATGACCCTAAAGGCTCTAAAGGTGAAGGATGAAAATATTTTTAGTCAACTTGGATATATTATCAAAGCATTATTAGGTCCTTACAGTATCTAACACTCATAAGACTAGATTTGTAATATGTAGTTAATAAGTTATGTGAGACCATGCGATAGCCTATACAACATTACATGCTAATGACCATCATTTCCCCTCTTGAGCTCATTGCTCTGTTCTGCTACATAGCAAGGCCATCCTTTACAAGGATGCATAAACACACCAACATACATGACAACAATCTTTTTTCAAGTAGAAGAAAATAGAAAAAAAAGAATTATATATTAAAAGTTTAGGTTGATTAAACGACAAAGAATTTGTGTCTTGGCGTGTGTTAAAAAAAATATATATGCCTGGTGTTTTTATTTTTTTCTGTCCCTTTGAGAAGACCAAACGCTGCCACAAACATAGTGTCAGAGAAGCACACTGAATTTTTCGAAATATGATTAGTGCGTAAAAGCCAAAAAGTTTGATATACCAACGTCCCAGAAATAGCCCCCTTTTTTTTTCTCTCTCTTCTTTTAGTAAGCATTACGTGTTGTAATATAAGGTGTACATAAGCATTTAGTCACATATGTACAATAAAAATGGAAGAATACTACACTGAAAAATCTTGCTTAAACTTTACACATCATTATTTGGACAAGCACGCTGATCAGGGACTGGCGACTTTCGGCAGACGGGGCAGGTACTATTCATTCGCAGCCACTCATCAATGCAATCAACATGGAAACAGTGTTTGCATTCTGGTATATATCTAACTGTCTCTTTGGTGCAGTACTCTGACAGGCATATTGGGCAAGTGCCGTCATTGGGTCCCGGTGGTCGTCCGCTCTCCCCAAGGACTAGCTTTTCATACGATTGAATGGTGGATTCATCCAGCCCCGTCATACAGACAGCAGGTTGCGGTGACACTATCGCTGGCGTGTGCCGTCCACTGAGGGTCCTATTTCCTCTGGCGGAATCCGTGAAACATGCGAAACATGCAAACGCAACCACGCCTGCCATCGCCGGTAAGCCAATGGAGAAGCATAAGATCCTCAAAACTCGGAGGTCCTTGGATGGTCCGCCTGAAATTGGAAACCCTGCATTATGGAACTTTAGGCTTTGTTGAGTTTAGCTCTCCATAAATAATTACAAACACAAACTCTTACGGATACATCTACAGGAAACTAGCAATGAAGGGATCAGATGCTTTTGAATTATACATAGAGGGACACGACATTGCTAGAAAATAATCCAAGTATGATGAACATGACAAATTGTTCTTGTCGTTTCAAATGAAAGATCAGTTCAACTAATTATGTCTTAGGAATAAGAATTTTGAAAATAGAGATTCAAGTCAATATAATTCAATCCAGAGAGAGAGAGAGAGAGAGAGAGAGAGAGAGAGAGAGAGAGAGAGAGAGAGAGAGAGAGAGAGAGAGAAAACGAAAGAGAGATCATTACATGTACATATAGATATATGTATTCTTATAAAGTGAGGTGATGGATTATTGCAAAACCAATCTCTGATATATCTTGATGGAATTTGAAGTATTATTATGGGTACTCAACTAAAAACCATTCTATGACATGGACCAATGTAATTTCAAGTACCAGGGTCTTAATAATCGTTTGAGTCCGTATTAAAATATTAAGCCATGCATGTGTTAGTAAATGCCAAACAAAAGTTACGTTTGGCTTAAAGTTCATACCAGCCAGCCCCGACGCCTAGTAAACCCCACAACCCCACTTCAACCCTCTCCCATTCTCCTAACAGAATTCGAAAAAATAAAAATAAAAATAAAAGAACACGTGAAATCCAACAGCCCTCACATGGATCACGAAGCAGACTTCTAGATACATGTGAATCTAGAGGTTGCTGAGTATTGCTTTACCTATGGTGGAAATGGCGGAGTTTCCTAGAATTCTAATACAAGGGAGACGAATTCGGGATTTTCGTGAAGAATACTTGACTAATCTCGTTGCTTTAATTAGTTGGTTACTAATTAGTTATCTTTCTGATGGGAAAGCCGTGCCATAGAATAAATCCTAAGTGAAGAACTAGAGATCACGAAGCAGAGAAAAATCGGAACTATGAAAATCAATAAACTCATTGGATGCTTTGGCAACAGACAATGGATTTTTCTTTTTTCCAAATTTGCAAATAAACAAAAGACTATTAGACTGTAGAATGAGAAAATTACTTCCAAACCAATATGGATAAGTTG
This sequence comes from Casuarina equisetifolia, assembly GCA_028551475.1. NCBI lineage: Eukaryota > Viridiplantae > Streptophyta > Magnoliopsida > Fagales > Casuarinaceae > Casuarina > Casuarina equisetifolia. Next base: position 11,380,020 of record CM052355.1, read on the forward strand.
CTCAATGTTCAACATGCCTTATGGGAAGAGAGTGGTATGAGTTATGTCGTCACTGCTATTGGGAAGCCCTTGTACATATACAAGGCCACCACCGAGCTCAATTAGAAGCTATCATATGCCAAGGTATGTGTGGAGATAAATACGAATTATTTATTACTAAACTTCCTTTGACATTAACATAGGAAATGATGAGATTTTTGAGGTTGAAGTGGAGTATCATTAATTACCTAATACATGTAATAGGTGTAAATGTTTTGGACACTAGAACTGTAATGATAAAATGAAAGAGGTATGGATCCCAATGACACAAGCCCCGTTGCAAAATAAAATAGGCACAAGTAGTCAGCAGCAGGAGAACATTGCACATAGAACATGAGTCTCAAGAAATTGCACAAATTGAGAAAAAAATCCTCAAAGTATGGTGCAAAATATACTTAGAAATTGCGAAGTACCATGGAACCTAAGTGTAAGCATAGAGATATCTAATGGAGCATAGATAGGTAGTAAGGGAAGTAAAACAAAAAAGGCCACAAGGTTTGTATAGTTAAGGATGCAAAAAATAGTAATAGATTTATTGCCCTAATAGATAATCATCAAAATCAAGCATAGAAGGTTGTAGTTACAATGTAATGATTGGAGTAGGAAGAATCAAATCTCAAGATATATGATCATTTTCTCCTGGAAGGTAGGAGGCATGAACAAAAGCCCCAAATAGAAAGAAGTAGGAAATGTTATTAAGTCTTTCATTTGATATTATTATCTTATTAGAACAAAAAAATAAAAGAAGATATAGTACAATAGGTGACACAACTAGTTTTCCCTTACTAGGGATTTATTCATGATTATAAATATAGTAAGAATGAAAGGGATTTGAGTGATTTGGAAGAAGCAACAACTCAACATTATGATAATCAGTAGCTTCAAATAAGTAGTAAATTGTAAAGTTGAGGAAGAGGGCATAAAACATGGTACATATTTACAACCTATGTAGCAAATATAACTAATGAAAGAAGGATTTGTGGAAAAACCTAATACAATGCTAGAACAACTTTGGTAGGGATAACTTATGGCTCCTTATAGGGAACTTTAATGTTAGGAGGAACCTAAGTAAAAAGGTTACAGCGACATTTGACAGACGAAGAAATAAAAGATTTCAATAGCTTCATAAATAATGCAAAGCTTATTGAGCCAAATTTTTATGTCCTTTTCCATCATGGACAAACAAAGGAAAAGAGTAAGGTTTCAAAGGCAACATACTAGAGAATTTTTGGTAAAAACTAAATAGATGATAAAACATGTGATCTTCAACAAGGAGTATAGTATTTTAGTATTTCAAATCATAGCCCATACATTATTGAAGCTGCCAACAAAAGACCAAGCAAGAAAAGAGCTTTTAGATTTTTTAACTTCTTGCGAATAAGCCCAAATTTTATGAAAATAGTAGAGAATGCTTGGAATTATAGGGTAGAAGAAAAAATAATGTACAAAATAGCAACCAAGCTAAATAAATTAAAAAAGGAAACTCAAAAAAATCAATAAAGAGGACTTTGGGGACTCGTTAGAAAAAAAAGATGCAAATAGTAAAGAGCACGCAAACAGCACAAAAAGGAACTCTTTGATAGACCTTCAAACACACAATTGCCAAATGAAGAAAAAGAATGGTTCCACAAATTTATATGTTCAACAAGCATGAGCAAATCCTAGAAAAATAGAATCAATGGCTGAAAGAAGGTAATGGTAACATTGAAGTGTGAAAATGAGAATGGGAAAATTATAGAAAATCCGAAAGGGATCAGAGAGGATTATGGGCTATCTTCAAAATCTGTTGGTGAAGGTCAACCAACGGTTTGAAGATAAATTCAAACTATTGTTCCCAACTAAAATTCCAAAGGAAATAAGGAAAAACTTGTAGTATCTATTCAAAGGAAAGCTATATGGAAATACCTTAACACTATAAATGACTATAAAGTTCAAGGTTAGGATGGATACAATAATCTATTTTTCAAGAAAGCTTTGGGTGTGGTAAAGGAAGTAGTCATGGAGTTTTTCAAATCATAAAAGCTACTCAAAAGCATAAACTCCATGGATTATTTCAAAAGATTGAACAAGGGAGGGAAGAAAAAGTTGGATGATTATAATTGTGAAAAAGCAAAAGTTTTGTAGCAAGCTTGTCAAAGCCTAAAAAGTACCATCATTGTTTCAAAAATAAAAAAGGGCTTGAGAGGCAAAATCTCATTAAAAAGAATTTTGGTTAGAGGTTGACATTGGGTGCATGCCTGGGTGTGTGAGTTAAAAGAAAAAATCTTGTTGATTAAGAATGAAGGCTTATGAATTCTAATAAATATTTGTCAAAGTTTTGAAATTTTCAAAATATTAATTTTGAGCCTAAATAATAAATGAGTAATTGAGCTATTTTTGTAATAAAAACTTTGTGATATATAAATACATCATATTTAGGCAAAGTAGAAACCGAAACGTTCTCTTGGGCTTTTCACGCTGTTATTTTGCTGGTCATATGTTCTATTTTCATCGTCTAATCAAGTTTGGGTAATTTTATAACTGCCTTTGATTTCCCTTTCATAGGCTTTAATATATAGTTTCTATCCCTTCATAAGCAGTTGCATTTTATCCCTCTAGTGATTTCCATGTGCACTGATAGATGAAGACAAAAAGGGGTGTACTGTCCCACAAGGGTGAAACTACGAAAGGAAATCAATCTAAAATTGGGCAGACTTTTTTCCCCTTAGATTTTGACGCGAGATTGTACCGCTTCATAAACGGTCACATCTTATCAGACTCATAGCCACCATGAAGTTATCACAATCTATAAAGATTATAGAATAAAGACGTATCCTATAAACTACTATGCCGAAGATCTATACTCCATAGCTTAATCACGATGAAGCATCTAATTAGAATATTATATATTTGTTTATTAAAATATCAGTCTTATTGCGTGCTATCAAACAAGATATATCGTCCAATTGTTGCTTAAAAATCACTAAAGAAGCTTTTTGGGTAAGTGGCAGGTGCATTTTCCACCCGTGGAAGCAACGGGCTAACCAACAATGCGCTGTAACTCAACGACAACTGAAGCTAGAAACCTAACTCCAAGCAGTACCTTGAAACCAGATCAGAAACCAGTTGCCTATAAGTTGTCTAAATGTGTCGTTGTTGCTTGGGAGAGTGGATGAACGTTGGCCATTGAGGTTGATGGCAGACAACGGCTGAGTAGACTGTTCAGATTTCGATTTTCGGTTTTCTATTTTTCTTCCTGCTACGTGGTTTTAACCAGTAAAGAAGCACATGAAGCGTATTAAACATGACCTCAGATCCATAGACTTTGAACTTAAGCAGCAGCTTCGCATGAAGTAGGCAGGATTGTTAGGGGAAAAAAATGAGGTTTTCCTCCGTGACTCCCCATCAATAAGATCTAATAATGAATGTATAAGCATTATCTCTAATCAACTCTACATTAAGCATACACAAGTGGTATTTCATGCACCCAATCATTATACTTTCGGCCTACGCAAAACCACCCATTTGTCATTCTTCTAGTTCTTTGTTGAATACGCTTTGGTCCTATAGAAACAAAAAGGCATTGACATAGTCACAAAGTCGGCATGCTTTCCTTTGATTCTAAACATCCGCGGTTTGATGGTTGTGATTGTGTGTTCATCCAAATATGATGCAAAATGAATAAACGAGAAAAGATTTTTACCTGTTATAGGAAAATCGAGACAACGGATTTCTTGACTGGTGTTGCTCTGAAACCCACACATCTTGCCCTGTGCTTCACATGGTCCACAATCAGGTTTGTTCCATTTTAAATGAAGATCTGCGTTCAGGTCACCTAAGAGTCCATCAAAGTTATCTGGCCATGTCACTGGGACTGGCACCGTGGCAATGATCTTGCATGACGGAGGCATCGTACTAACAAGATTCATGGATGAGGTAGCTAAAACGGTACTTGTGGAATTGCCAAGGCAATCGATGGCGGTGAACCCAGCCTTTGTGAACTGAGATGGGCAGCTGAGAAATGCGTATAACCGTGAAAATATAGGAACGAAGGGTGAGCCTGAAAGATTGAAGCGGAGGAGCCGTCGTGGAATGCAGTTATCTGGGTCGTAGAGATTTATCAGTTGCATCGTGTAATCAATGCCTCGAACGAAGAATTCTCCCGAATAAGGAAGTTTCAGAACCGTTTCCCTCTGCGTATTGCAACTTAGGTTGAAACCGGGATAGCCACAGTTCTGGTCTTGGAGTTGGAAGGGGAAACGAATACGGATGCTTTCATGGCCACATGTGGAGATAGGGCAGGCTCCTGCAGCTCCTGTGATGGATCGAAGAAAGAGGAGAAAAAGGAGGCCTTTCAAGATTTTCATGACTTGAAAGGATTGAGCCAAGGGGCTGCCCGGGCTGGCATTTAATGGTCGTTTGTGATCCCCATTATAACATTAGTAATCAATTCCAGGGTCAATGTTTATGTACTGCTTTACTGGCTTGTATAACTGCATTTTCCTATAAATATTACTGGAGACGTCGCACCTTTTTATCTTTTAGGAACGGCATGAATGCCAATTGAAGAAGCGATGCAGATGAAAAGCATAAGACCTACTCGAGCTACCTTTCGTAATACAAAAAGCTAATGCTAACATGATATCAATGTATAGATACCAAGCTTTGAAGATAAATTAGGATTTTTTTTTCTCCCCTTGTTGCTACAAAATTGTAAATCAAAAGAGCAAAATTGTATTTAGAAAGAACCCTTATTTAAGAACTAAGTAAATAAAGTTTTTCCAATCAGTATTTACCCCGATTACTAATTCAATATTCACATGCTTATTCAATATTTACCATATATACGAACTTAGGATATTGTCACAAAGTAACATAGTTTAATAGACATAAATGTTAAGGTGACAAAACCTCATTAAATTACTTATAGATAATAATTGGTTTTTTAATAATTTTACAAGACAAGAATGAAAAACTCTAGACATTTAAATTTAAAGGACTGAATTATTATTCTACCACCAATATATACATACATGCGGCTGGATCACCTTCTTTTTAGGAAGAACTAACGCTTGTTGGGTATTTTGGTTTGACACTGCTTCACACCCAAAAAGAAGCGAGCTACGTCTAGGTTAAACTTGAAGGTGGAAGTCTTTTTTCGTTTCTCAACAGTGAAGTAAGATTAAGCTCATGAGCTTATTTTCCTAGGTCGGAACAAGTTGATAAGATCCCCTTTTTTACGTCCCCGTGTGGCATACATGTTATTGGCATTATTAGAAAGTAAACTCGTTAAGATGTATAATAAGTAAGTGATAAACTAAAAGTAAGGGAAGAAGTCCTAATTAGGTACCCCCGGGAAGGAAACAGAATCTAGATCTCCTTCCTAGGCCAATTGTTATTTTATGTTCATCAATCACTGTGGGTTTGCATGTCTTGATTTTGTTTACTCCATTGCTTATTGCTTGAGAATTAGCGATTACAAGTGTAAGTGTTCATATTGATATTGCTGTGCGCATAAAGTTTCCCTCTGGATATAAGCCATTTATGTGGACACATTTACATGAGGATAGCCATTGAACAAATCCTCGTCTCACACTGTTGGTATATAAGCCCAGAGGCTACAGCAGCCAGCAAATACAGCAATTGGCAAAAAAAAATCAATCTTGACACAAAACAAAACTAAATCAGAGTTTCTATGAAAGAGAGACTTCAAGGCCCTCAGCTTCGAAATAGTTCGAGTGCTTTCTTCAGGCCTTTCTATACTTATGTAAAAACCCTGACTTAGCAACAGTCGAGGTGTTTGAGAAAAGGGAAATCTCAGTATTTTCCTACAAGAAAAATGAATATTCTTTTGTCGCATTTGACTTTCGACATTCTATCGTTCCTCAGTTACTACAGGATAATTAAACCCAATCAACTCAGAAGGCCACCAAAGATTGAACTCGGCAGTATCAAACATGGTAAAATGCCAACAGGATCTGACAAAAATTGCTTGCAAAATGAAGAGCAGGTTAGGTTGGAACGAAGGAAGCCTGACAACAGATACAAGCTACCACAATGCCAAGCAACGCTCCACCAAAAACCTGTGATGGAGTGTGGCCAAGAAGTTCTTTGAGCTTTCTTTTGCTGATAGGATGCCCTTGAAACAAGTCTTCAACAATCATATTAAGAACCTGCATTGCATCAGTCGCTAAATCATTTACCAGAGAGAGAGAGAGAGATAGATGCTTTCCATGAAAGTTACCATAGTTCATGGTAACAGAGGAACTTATGATCATACAGACATGTTAATATGAGTCAAGGGTCAAGAACCAAAATGCATTAGTATAAGCCTCAAGGCAGAGATTAGCCCAGAGTCAATGAAACATTAGAAAACACACCAACAAAAGCATCTGGCCAAAGGAAGAGGGACTGCATAAAATTTTTTGCTCGACTAGATGAATATCTAATCCATTTAAAGTAAATCAAAGATTCTCATATCAAGCCAACTCCGGCAGAAGCTTCAAAGAACTTAAAAGAAGGTCCAAAAGGAAGTACTTTGCAAAACTTATATCCATTTTCGCAGAGATAGCTCCAAATTTTCTAGCCTTTGCCACTAGGGAAGTGCATCCTAAACTCTGCCAATCTTCCAATTAGAAAACCTTATCTCATCAGTGATTCTGGCCTCAAACAATTCCAGCATAAACTAACTTGCATGAAGGGCTACTGATAATAGATCCATAGATATATATTTGTATGTTTGCGTGCACGTAAAAAACAGAAAATTGGATCCAAAGTAAAACATCACCAGGAAAACATCACATATGCAAATCTTCGCACCATTGTGCTATCCAGCTACATAATACTTAAATTCAACTATGTAAACCCGTTCTACTAGAAATACCAGTTTCATGATTGTCCAAACACATTTCGCGGGCCATGTATTAATACCACAGTAGATGATAGTGAAAGAAGCACTCATACAACTAGAATTGAGACATGCTTTAGTTCCATTAAGGTTGACTCATAAACATTTACCTATAGAACAAGCTAGGCTAGTCAACCAGCTGAACTTGAAATGCCTAATAATATCACTACAGATATCATCTCCAGAAACAAAAACTGCAAAGGGAGATATATTTCAGGGCAATAAAAAAATATTACTAAAGATAGCATCTCCAGCTGCAGTTGTAAGTTATGCATTTGTTGTTACAAGGCAGAAATTTGCTTTTTTCCCTTTAAACAAACACTTAAAGCCAGATGCATCTAGAAGTCTAGATTTAAAGAAGTGTACTAGAGATGGGCAATCTTCCTGGATCCTAGGCTTGTGAAGATAGAAATAAATCTTCTCTACAGCAAACCAACCAAGATCTCAATTGGTATAATTCATTTGACTAGCTCGCATTGGTTAATTGAAATGTCAATCTCAATTAGTTTCCAAGGAAAAAAAAATATCAATCAGGTCCTCTTGCCGTCTGTTGCTAATTTATTCATCTTGAGTTGAGTTGTTGGTGCCAACGTCACAAGACTATCATTGCATAGGAAGAACCATAACTCCTCAGTCCCCCTACTCATTCCTAATGAAAAATATAACCAAATTCTAATTACACCTCTCAAGAAAGTATATGCCTTTTCTTCTTATACTAGCAATACCTAAAAGACTAACCAACCTCAACATCCTATAAATGCCAACCACAACATTTCACATGCTTTAGTTCCTTTAAGGTTGACTCATAAATAGCAAAAGAATATTTGCTACGTAAACTGCTGGCCTACAAAGAAAGAACCATAAATGCCCAAACGGTTTTATGCAGGAGACAATCAAATGATTGCCCAGGAAATGAAACCCCACAAACACTGACCCAGCAATAACATGTATTCAATGCTGGAAGCAACCACAATGTTAAAATACATCAAAACGTAATTTTACCCAAATTAAGCAAAATAGTAAAATAATGCAAGATTACAAGAACCTGTACAAAATTTCATAAAGCCTCACTCCCTTGTATGTGACTGTAAATCTTGTCAGAGGTATTAAGATTAAATTAAAATTTCCCTGGAAAACAAATAAAAACTCATGACTTTACCTCCGCTTGCATCCCAGCGTGCCGCCTCACACCGATTGCGTCATACATCACAATCAGACTGAATCCCAAACAAACTGGAAACAGAGAGTCCGCCACCCCATGACAAAGCGCCACTGACGTCGTCAACGCCGTGCACAAAGCTGAATGCGACGAGGGCATTCCTCCAGAAGCAAACAGTAGTCTCAAATCCCATTTCCTCTCCACAAAGAAATTCAGGACCATTTTTATCGACTGCGCGACGAACCAAGCAAAGAAACCCGAGACAAACGTTGGGTTTGCGGCTAACGTCGCCACGAACGGACTTATCCGCACCTTCGCGTTCGAAGTGATGGTCAATAAAGCTACTCCAATTGCTCCATTTTGCAAATAACCGCCATTAAATTCTTCGGGTATCTTCTCTGAATCAATACAAGTTTGTACACAAGAAACCAATTTCTGGGTTTGCGAAGCGGCTAAACTTTTGATGCTTTGCAAGATCGGGACCAAAAGCCAGATTGGGCTCGGGGGAAAGGTTCGATTACCGAAGTTCGGAGTCTGTTTTCTGGGATTTGAAGCGCTGTTATAACAGAAAGTGACTGAAGAGGAACTCAATTTTCTGAAGGGGGTGAAGCTAAAGAACGAGAAGGTCGTGCAGTACAGAGGCCTGGGTTGGGGGTTTGACAGGACGAAGTTGAAAGAAGTAAGCTTTGGTTTTATTGTCACGGAGTCCATGACAGGGGCTTCCGTGCTTGAGTTCAGTCCGCATTAGATGCTGCTTGCACTTGAGAGCCCAAAGAAGTGCTCGGAAGCAAGTTCGGGGAGCTCATCGCCCTTTATGCGGGATAAGAATGTGGCGGAGAATAGCCCTTCGTTTATTCTGTTTCAACGACAGTGCCATTTGAGTACCATTTCAGCAGGGAATATGCTCTGGGCTCTCTCTAGCATTTTCGTGCCCCTTTTTTGTTCCTACAAATCTTTCGGTTAGTCAGGATCAGCGGGCATCACTTGGAAGCTTGCCGAACGTACCGATTTGGCGTCCATGGAAGCGCATGTGAGAATGGTCAAGGACAGCCCGTCCCACCCACGAACGCGTACCAAAAGGGGAAGGCCATCCATGCGCATCCACCAGGTGTCGTTCGTGGCGTACAAAACCAGACAAATTAAACAGCCAATCATTAAGTCCATAAATATGGCAAAATTTGCACAACCTAAATTGCAGCAAATTTGGAAATTTAAGAATTTAGATAATTGAGTACTTAACCAAAATTCTTGTTTCATTTTTTTTTTCTTGAAATGAAAAGAAAGCTTCCACAGGGACTCTTAAATCTTAAAGAACATACCGATTCTATCACTTCCTTAAGACTTGAGTGTTTTGACAAACATAAACTTATATTAAAGTCTTTATTTCGAACTTACAATTTTGGGAAGAAACCGAAGTCAATGCACAACTTTTCATACTAAAAAGCATTGTACAAAAAGGTCTTCGACAGGAGAAAAAAAAAAAAAAAGAAAGGTCAAAATTCCTTCGAACTCAAGAAACGGAAAAAGAAAAAGGTACTCATGAATTTCAATCTCTTCTTCACCCCTTGCTTTTTGTTGGTTCAGATTCTTGTCATTGAAGGGAAGAAAAATTCTGGCCTTTCTAAATAAAATTTAAATAAATAACAATTGTAATACATGATAATTAGAGGCATATCTCTATGATGAGACCAAACATAACATCTTGTTCATATAAAATGGTCTCTATAAGTATCATATTATGTTAATTAAATAAGTTATTAATTATTTTAAGGGTCTTTTAATATAACAGAATTTATTTTTTCTAAGTCTTTTAATGGCTTCAAAGCAGTATTCTTAAAGATCCTACCATTTCTTTCAATCCAAATAACATTAAAAAAAATACAAAAATAACTTTGAGTATATATATTTTAAAATTTTTCCTTTTGGCATAGTTAAAGAATCAACTTAACTCCTTGAGGAATGATAGATTTCCATGTAAAGTTGATTGCAAAATTTTTATTTGCAAATGTCATCCATATAACTTATTGTTGGGCTTTGATATAGAGTTGATGTTACTTATAGACATATGCGATGAGCATCTTCTAATGTTAGACAAATTCCACTCTTGATTTCTTACTATTGCCAAAAGCATATCTTGAGATTCTAAAAATAAAGACGATTCACTCTCCAACTATCCACTTCATTCATTTTGCAACCAAAAGTCTAATCGTAAAAATATCTCTTTAGGTTCAACAGTAATTTTTTGACTATAAACTCCAAAAACATTAGTTTTTTTTATAAGATATGAGCTCACTCACAATGACAATAAAGACTCAAAAGCTAATAAATTTGGTATGTACTTTGTTTATTTAATTTTATCTAATCCTTGACTATTCAAATTCTAAGTCCTTTGGCTTTACTTGCACATATGTGGTTCTGAGCAATTTTAACATAATGCATCTTGAACTCTAGGGATAATCATAAAAAGCTTCTTATTACTTAATTCATCTACCTCGATATTTACTAGGAAGAAAGCGATGTCCAATATGTTTGCATTAAGATAGTTTACCATAGAAAAATTGAGTGGGATTGACATTCAATTTTGAGGAGAAGACCGCCATTAATGGAATCATAGAGGAAACAAAGTGAAACTTTTTGGTTTTCTTCAATTTTGGAGGAACCAAAGCCCTCCAACCTTCTTACATTTGTCTCTGGTTTCTTCTCCTCTGATTTATGCCATTGAGCATCACCAGCTCTGATGTTGTGTTGAATTGTTGTGCTTTATGTCATCTTTGATCCTAATTTTTGGCCTATTGTGCTCGATTCCAACCTCTCTTTGTATATCTTGAACATACACATCCAAAATTAATAACTTCACAAAACTAACAACTGACAACTTTTCTACACTACATTTAGAAATTTCGATGTCGTGAATTGTTATAGTTCTTAAAATACTTTTGTTTTAGAATAGGAGAGAGAAGAGCAAAACATGAGAAAAATTAGGAAAAATAAAATCACCGAACAAATGACTTTTCTAAAGAAATTTATGATTAGTTATGTAATACGTCATTTAAGTCGGCGTACTTAAAATACATTACTTACTAATTTGATCTTATTTTCTGTCATCTTTAAAGTTTTTTTTTTGTAATTGTATTTTAGGGTTTTAAAAATAAGACATTAGGTAAGAGAATTTCCTTCCAAAATGGCATGTGTAGAGAAAACCGTATCATATCTTAATCTCGCAGTGTCACTTATATCAATAGAATATACAAAGTTAAACATTCTTTTTCTCCTAAATAACTTGATCGTAAAGAAATGTGTATATTTTTTCCCCAGCAAAACCTATAGTGCTCCAACTAATGACTCAAATCTCACCAGAAGGGAAAAAAGTTTTTGGTAATAAAAAATAGTACATTAAAACATTTTAGTATAATTAAAACAAAGACAATTTTCTTTCCCAACTACTAAAGAAGATATGAATAAATTTGTACATTAGAATAACTTGAAATGCATCCTAACGAATTAGAAAATCTATTTCTTTCAAATTAAAAATAAATAAAATTATTATTGTTAATAAAGAAATACTTTTAAGCCGACCTGTCCAAACAATAAGTTTTTCTCTAAAATTCTGTTCTTTAACTGCCAATATTTCTTAAAAAGAGGACAAAAAAAAAAAAAAGGGAAATGAAGTCAAGTGGATCCAGACACGGACATGGCTTCCCAACTCCGAGATTACGTGTACATCAACAACGTGGAAGCCTAAAGGAGCCCAAAACACTTCCACGCTCGCGAGCAGTGTTTGTGGTTGGTCGAAAGGATGCCCCGGGCTGCTGAAATAAACCATGTAAATGACTCACAAAAATCTACAATGACAAGTAACATTTATCTTAAGGACTTAGATTATCTACGATATTCTACTTACTTTTGCCTAATTCACCAGCAAGAATCCCATCTGCAATGAAGATACTAATCAGAAACAACGTATAATGGATAAGTGCCGAAGAGAAAAGATCTTAACTAATGGCAATATTCAACCAGTACCAATATTCTCAGATTGCTCCATGAAATCATTGAACCCGTCCGTAAGATCCGGATATTTTTCAAGTAAATCAGTCACCTGAAATGGACAGATTTTCAAACAACATGACCTTAAACACGTGACCCTTGATCTTTTCATTAAATTGTACCAGTAAGAATTGATTATCAGATTCCAAAACAGGAGTGAAGACAACAGCTATTTCAACAGTCAGTAGCTTTATAACTTATAAAAAAAACTATCACCAATTTGGATTAAATGGAAGCTCGTTTTTACACATAAAAGGCAGAACAACAAGTGATAATTTTAGTACGAGAGACATTGTTAAAACAACAGGCATACAAGAGAGACCAACTGCTCTATTACTCAATTACCAACTGTATTTCATTTTTTCCAAAAAAAAAAAAGAATTTTGAGGCAAATTGTTTTTAAATTATGACGAATTGTAATTTGTCCTTTAGGGAGAGGTCTATTAAACACCAGCAAATGCACAGATGATATAGTGAATATTATGTCATTCTCTAGGTTTCTTCATTTTCATCCCCACTTATGCAGCATGGAGCATTTCAGAAAAAGACACTACTTTTAGTAATTCAAGAGGTACATTGATGAACTCTGTTGTTTTGATTACCGACTCCCAGCCATTTCCCATTTCTAATTAAAGCTACTAACACGTTGAGCTGACATTTAACAATACTTATAATTTACAAAAGCCACTACCTTAACAATAGTGAATAGATGTTATCCAAGACCTCTTAGTCTCATGTTTGACTTCTCAAGAATTTGTGAGTTATTAAAAATAAAATAAAAAATTAATAGAAGAGTCAACAAACATCTATTAAGAAATTGGAGATTTTCTATTCAAAAAGACTGAAATCATAAAGTTGAAATATCTACTATCAGTAATCAAATTAGAATATGTAGTTCAAATGTAGAAGTAGATGAATAAATTTGTGCCTAAAGGCACGCCCTATGTGATTTAAAACTACGGAATAACAGCCGAAATGGTGCGAGACATACCAGATTTTGTAAATCATTCCTTTTGATTATTCCATTGCTATATATATGAAGGCATTTCAAGAACAAGTGGTAGGCATCCGAAGCACCCAGCTTCTTCTTGACTTTATCAAAGAAAAAGGATCCTTGGTTGCATGTACCTGGCATGAAAAGTAGGAAACCAGAAAATGATGATGCTGACATATTTTTGATAATACCACTGGAAGTCTTTTCTTTAAAAAAAAAAATCTAGATCTGATTAATGATTAATTATTTTCATTCATCTATCAATGTTCCAAGATTACAGTAACAAATTTACCTAGTAGGGCTTCCCCCTCAAGTACTTATAGTGTATATTTTAGATATCTTTTTCTAACACATTATCAATGACACAATGCAGATATTGCCCTTCACAGGTTAAGGATAATCACCTTGAACGGATTATCAATGTTGACTGAAAAACCCTCTGTAATAAATGACAACAGATGCTTTAATTAAAAGACAGAAACTCAAACACCGTAACTGGGATGTGCAACAAATATAGATGATGCTCGGGCTTGTGACTCATCAATCAAGTAGTATTATTGACTCACTCTTTCCGGTATCTTTTACATATCATGAAAAGAAAAGTTTGCATTCGTACCAAATCCTTCAACCTTCCTTCCAGGTTTTTTTTTTTGTCAGGAAACATCCGCAAATTGGAATCCCTAGTGTTATCATGATCAGGTTCTCCATCATCCTGATCACATTTTCTCTTATCCCTACCATTCTTTTCAGCACATTTCATCTGCTCCTTGTGCATTTTCACCATTGCTTTGTCGTCATCTAGCTCAGGATGGTCGACACTAAGACCGCGACCAATGTGGGAGGCATCCATCCTATCCTGCCGAATACATGGCTGAAAAAGGTATATTTCTTTGATTACCCTTAAGAACCATTTTAAAAGAAGAAAAATGAGAAGAAAGGGAAATGGAGGCATAAAAAATAACCTTGTCCACATGCATTTGCCACAACATGGGTGTGGCAGAGCCCTGCTCAATGAAAAGTTGAGATGAATTTTGGACATGTGATGCATTATATTTGGTATTTGGTATAAATCTTCTGAACTCATCCAATAAATCTAGATGATTATCAAAAAGTGTGACAACTTGAAAATTGATAAAACCATAAATTAACAAGAATACTACAATAAGAAATCCCTAACTTTTAAATACAGGAGAATAACATAGTAATACATACAACCATAACATTTACCTCATTGTAGACTTGATTTATGTCCTTGTGCTCTTTGTCCATTTTTAAAATGTCAACGAATGCTTTATAAACATGTTCATTGTTCTGAAAGCGCCCCTGTAAGAACAAAATTCATCATATAAACTACAAGAAATTATATATGTAGTTAAAATTTAACATTAAAAAATATTTTTACCCTTATCTTCCTAGTAAAGCTTATAGCTTCTTGATAACCAGATTTCTTATTTGGTGGAGGAGCTTCATCACTGTCACGCTTAAATGAATTTTGGACAGGTGATGCATTATGTTTGGTATTTGGTATATATTTTTTGAACTTGTCCAATAAATCTGGATGATTATTAAAAAGTGCGGCAACCTGAAAATTGATAAAACCATAAATCAACAAGAATACTACAACAAGAAACCCCTAACTTTTAAATACAGGAGAATAGCATAGTAACACATACAACCATAACATTTACCTCATTGTAGACTTGATTTATATCCTTGTGCTCTTTGTTCATTTTCAAAATGTCAATGAATGCTTTATAAACATGTTCATTGTTCTAAAAGTGCCCCTGTAAGAACAAAATTCATCATATAAACTACTAGAAATTATATATGTAGTTAAAATTTAATATTTAAAAAATATTTTCACCTTTATTTTTCTAACAAAGCTAATAGCTTCTTGATAATCAGATTTCTTATTTGGTGGAGGAGCCTTATCACTGTCAAGCTTAAATGAATTTTTGACAAGTGATGCATTATGTTTGGTATTTGATATATATTTTCTAAACTCGTCCAGTAAATCTGGATGATTATCAAAAAGTGCGGCAACCTGAAAATTGATAAAACCATAAATCAACAAGAATACTACAACAAGAAACCCATAACTTTTAGATACAAGAGAATAGCATAATAATACATAAAACCATAACATTTACCTCATTGTAGACTTGATTTATGTCCTTATGCTCTTTGTCCATTTTCAAAATGTCAATGAATGCTTTATAAACATATTCATTGTTTTGAAAATGCTCCTATAAGAATAGAAGTCATGATATAAACTACTAATTATATATGTAGCTAAAATTTAACGTTGAAAAATATTTTCACCCTTATCTTCCTAGCAAAGCTTATAGCTTCTTGATAACCAAATTTCTTATTTGGTGGAGGAGCCTCATCACTATCAAGCTTAAATGAATTTTGGACAGGTGATGCATTATGTTTGGTATTTGGTATATATTTTTTGAACTCATCCAGTAAATCTAGATGATTATCAAAAAGTACGACAACTTGAAAATTGATAAAACCATAAATCAACAAGAATACTACAACAAGAAACTCGTAACTTTTAAATACAAGAGAATAACATAGTAATACATACAACCATAACATTTACCTCACTATAAACTTGATTTATGTCCTTGTGCTCTTTGTCCATTTTCAAAATATCAATGAATACTTTATAAACATGTTCATTGTTCTGAAAGTGCTATTGTAAGAACAGAATTCATCATATAAACTACTAGAAATTATATATATAGTTAAAATTTAACGTTAAAAAATATTTTCACCCTTATCTTCCTAGCAAAGCTTGTAGCTTCTTGATAACCAAATTTCTTATTTGGTGGAGGAGCCTCATCACTGTCATGCTTAAATGAATTTTGGATAGGTGATGCATTATGTTTGGTATTTGGTATATATTTTTTGAACTCATCTAGTAAATCTGGATGATTATCAAAAAGTACAGCAACCTGAAAATTGATAAAACCATAAATTAACAAGAATACTACAATAAGAAACCCCTAACTTTTAAATACATAAAAGTAGCATAGTAATATATACAACCATAACATTTACCTCATTGTAGACTTGATTTATGTCCTTGTGCTTTTTGTCCATTTTCAAAATGTCAAGGAATGTTCTAAAAACATGTTCATTGTTCTGAAAGCACCCCTGTAAGAACAAAATTCATGATATAAACTACTAGAAATTATATATGTAGTTAAAATGTAGTTTAAAAAAAAATTTTCACCTTTATCTTCCTAACAAAGCTGATAGCTTCTTGATAACTAGATTTCTTATTTAGTGGAGGAGCCTCCTCACTGTCAACGATTATCTCACACCCCTTTGGCAAGAAGCTTTTAAACCCTAAAATCAACTTGTTGTGTACTTCAAATAATTCCTTCACTTTTGCAATGACACCATCAGTGTTGGTTCTGCAAGACACAAAACAATGGCACAAGATACTAGCTTTTAGATGCAAACTACCATTTGAGGAAGAAAACTTCATAGGAGCAATGCATCTACCTTTGAGCTCCAAAATCCCTGAAGATCTCAAGGTACATGTCATATTTTTCCCTCTGATCTTGAAACGTGTCCTTCACCTCCTTGAAATGGGTTAAAGCATCATTTCTTGTGGGTTCCCGCGAGGTACCAGCAAGACCATTGCCTCCGCCCCCTCCCCCTTCTCCTCCAGCTGCGGGGATTTGTGATTGCCCATGGCTTCACATTCAGAAAATAAATACAAACTCAAAAAACATTACGAACAACTATGAGTTACCAGGTCACTAATATCTATATTAAAGTTATTATATACAACCTATTAAGACTATCCACGCGTGTCATCTGTGATGAAAAAAACTTTATGAACTTTGGCTGATGATCGACAAATTTCAACAGAAAAATTACATTCCCAAAATTTCTCTTTGAAAAATCCATGTTTCCATTGGCCTGAATTAACTTCAAGATTCTCCCACCAAAACTATTCTCCAAACGATACCCATAAAGAAAAATTAGAGACCACACGAAATTAACCAATTTGGAGTAAGATTCAAATAATGGTAAAGGAAGCCCGTCTCTCTTACAAAACCAATAATTAGTTGATTGAAATCAATCAGACAACAAAACCCAGACGAACTCAGCAAACGTTATAATAAATATTTGAAGCAGAGACGGTGAAGGTAAATTCAGAATACGGCACAGCTAACAGCGTAACCAAGTAGTGGTCATATACACTCACCTTCGCACCGAACACTTTCTAGTAAACCTTCCAGGGCAATTCTAGAGATAAACCAGCGGGCACAAAAACAAAAGGCAAAGTTTGCGGAGAAAGAAGACTTACGAGTCCCCACGCGAAGAACCTAACGGGAGTTTGCATTGAGAAGGGCCAGCGTAAACGTCATCTCTTAACCTCTTCATCTCCATCTGAAGCACACAAACTTGTCCGCCAAGAAATCAGAAATCAACAGAAAACGAAGAGACCAAGACCAGCCAAAGGATAAAAAGGCAATCTTCCCAAACTTAAAGGGTGAACAGATCTCCTGGGAAGAGTAGTAGTAGTAACACTAGAGTGTGGTCATCCCACACAAAGAAGAAAACCAAGAAGAACAGCTATTAACAACAAAAGGGTTGCGAGGAAGTTTAGGTTGAATAGAAAACACTTTTGGCTCCGGTTTTTGATACGTGAGAATTCGTGTCACAGCGAGAAGGGAGTCCATACCATGTTTCGGAACGACCGAGGATTTGAGTTCGGCCGAGAAAACCAAACGCTTATATTTACAACAGATTATGATTTGCTCATGTCCCAAGAACCGCCTCTAATTACCTTTCCGTGTTCCACAAAGAAAATTTATTATCATATGCATGGATAAATTTGTGTTTATATTAAGAGAGAATAACTCTTAAGAATAGAAATCGTCATAATTGGAATAATTTCAACAAATCAATTATTAAAGTAATACCCCAAACGTAAGATGATTTTCCTAGCTTAAACCAATTAGTACTTTTTTTATTGTTAAAAGTTCACTCTTTTTTTTCTTTTTTTTTTTAGCGCACTAGGTCATGACATAATGAGTTGGAAAAGTCTCCTCAAACAGAAAGAAGAACAAGAATATAAACTTCGTAACTTCATTACTCAATAGATTTTGAAGTTGGAATTCTTGGGTAGGGAAGTATTCTGACCATAAATTAAAGAGTAGGAAAACAAATGAAAAGAATAGCCGGATACTCCCAATATATCACATGGCAGTCAACGACGACTTATTTCAGGGCCGCATGCATGCAGTGTGGGCAAGTTAGACGAGTGGGGGCATTGATGAGTCACGTCCCTCCGGCGTCCTCCGGTGGTGGATCGGCGGATCTCCTTAGATCCGCCACAGTAATGAGATTGCGTTGCCAAATAAATCTCAAGTGGCCCGCTTTTTACGACGGATTCGTAACCTTTTCGGAAACCTGCCCAAATTTTCGTCCCAATAGCGCAAGATCGCAGAGTTTTGCGGTAGGACATAACGTTCAATTCACTCTTCTCATTCTAATAAATTATTCGCATTTCGGTATCGTCCAATCTGTTAAAGTTTTTTTTAAAAAAATTCAACAATTACATATTGTAGATTTTTAGTTTCTTTCTAACTATTGTTATTATGAATTTTTTTTATCAAAATTGTTAAGAATTTAAGACTAGAAGGCTTAAAATTCGACAATAAAAATTAACTAAGGAGTAAAAAGAAACTTATTTCATTTAAACAAATCATCATGTGCGTATGCTTCAGGACAGCCTCTCGTTTGAAACTACTTTTGTTAAATAGAATGCATGTTTTGATTAAATGGCGTTCTCCAGTTTTAATAAAAGCCACTACAAAAGCTCTCGGTTCTTTCAGTAGGATCGGGTGATTTAAGCCCCATTTTTCTTTGTTTATCATAAACCTACAATTTTATCTCCCAGTTTTTCTACAAGATTAAAATTTAATGCTTACAAAATAATTGTGTTAATTCATACCAACAACTCTTAATCTCAAGCAAAATTTGTTTTCATTGTACTTCATATGTTAGAAATTCTGATTTAACGTAATGTAGTCATTTTAACATTATGTTTCTAGCACCATTTTTTTTGATTTGTCAAAAACCTGCAACTTTATCTCCTAGTTTTTCTACAGGATTAGAGTTTAATGCCTACAAAATAATTATGTTAATTTATACCAAGAACTCTTAATCTCAAGCAAAATTTGTTTTCATTGTACTACGTATGTTAAAGATCTATTTTAACATAATGTAGTCATTTTAACATTATATTTTTAGTACCATTTTTCTTATTTTGTCATAAACCTGCAACTTTATCTCTCAGTTTTTCTACAAGATTAAAGTTTAATGTCTACAAAATAATTACGTTAATTTGTACCAAGAACTCTTAATCTCAAGCAAAATTTGTTTCCATTGTACATCTTATGTTAGAGATTTGATTTAATGTAATGTAGTCATTTTAACATTACGCTTTTAGCACCATTTTTCTTGGTTTGTCATAAACCTACAACTTTATCTCATAGTTTTTCTACAAGATTAAAGTTTAATGCTTACAAAATAATTACGTTAATTTGTACCAAGAACTCTTAATCTCAAGCAAAATTTGTTTTCATTGTACTTTGTATGTTAGATATCTGATTTAATGTAATGTAGTCATTTTAACATTACGCTTTTAGCACCATTTTTCTTGGTTTGTCATAAACCTACAACTTTATCTCATAGTTTTTCTACAAGATTAAAGTTTAATGCCTACAAAATAATTACGTTAATTTATGCTAAAAACTCTTAATCTAAAATTTTTTTTCATTGTACTTCGTATGTTAGAGATATGATTTAACATAATATAGTCATTTTAACATTATGTTTTTAGCACCAATTTTCTTGTTTTGTCATAAACTTGCAACTTTATCTTTCAATTTTTCTACAAGATTAAAGTTTAATGCCTAAAAAATAATTGTGTTAATTTATACCAAGAGCTCTTAATCTCAAGCAAAATTTGTTTTCATTTTACTTCGTATGTTAGAGATCTAGCTTAACATAATGTAGTCATTTTAACATTATGTTTTTAGCACCATTTTTCTTGGTTTGTCATAAACCTGCAACTTTATCTCCCACTTTTTCTACAAGACTAAAGTTTAATGCCTACAAAATAATTACGTTAATTTATGCTAACAACTCTTAATCTCAAGCAAAATTTGTTTTCATTGTACTTCGTATGTTAAAGATATAATTTAACTTAATGTACTCATTTTAACATTATGTTTTTAGCACCAAATTCCTTTTTTTTGGCATTTATTTTCTTTATAATTTTCCTGTTACTTTACTGGAATGCTGTTTAGCTGCACCATTTTTAAGTTTTACTAATTAAATTCATCACTTTCGGTATTTCGTATTTGTTTGGATCTAGTGCTTTTTTAAAATAAAAATAAAAAATAAAAAAAATTTCTTCTTTATTTTTCCTTTCGAGTTGGCATTTTTTTATCATTATCTTTAATTAATTCTATGGCAAGAGAAGTATAAGAAAATCGATTCTTTTCATTGTCTACAATAAATCGAATTAAGATAAAAAAAAAAAAGATTTTAGCTTGTTTGTGATTGCATTTTTTTCCTTGAAGGGAGAGATATGAATCATTATATTATTGTTCCCGAGACTTCAATGTTCCTTCTTAAGGAAGGACTATAATACCAGTTCTATAAATAGTTTTATAATCTGGTTGTCCAAATTACTATTCATTCCATTGAAATTCAGTTGTTTTAATTAAATGTGCAATGCATATTTGGTTGAGATAAGAATATGTAATTGAGTTTATTTGATATCTGTTATCGGTTTTACCAACCATAATAGGCGGATTCCAAGGTAGACCTCAATATAAATATGACTTTCCTTTTTCAATTTTTTGCTATTTGTCACCTATAACGCTAGGAATATAATCAGATCTATCATTAATTATATGATATAAACTTATAAGTATCATTAAAAAAATTTTAACGAGTCACTTATATTTCGTGGTGTTCAAAATAAAGTTCTTTGAATGCCAAATATGCTCAACATTAGTTCAAAACACCAATAACATACATTAACAATTATCAGGAAGATAATACACTTGATAATGCAAAAGAGATTATTAGAAAGACATATTTATTTACTTTAGAAATAACTCTAAGTTTTACCATTAAGTAAAAGCTTATTTTAAGATGATATATAATTCTTGACCTTTTACTAAAAAAAAAAAAATTCATAACAACTCTCAGCATATTAAGAACAAAGGAATATACCATGTTTTTTGGAAAATAAAAATAAGAACTTAATTATGGACAAGCAATTAAGAGGAGAAAAAAGTAACACGCAAGTAGAAGAAATAAAAAGTTAATATACATATATGTCTTGTCCTTATTGGTTTTACTTTTTAAAGAGGGGGCAACGTGGCCAGCACTGAAGGCCACCGAACGGCCAAGAAACGAAGATTCAAAGTTCCAACTAACATTTGGAAAGTTTCCCACCGCCCATCAGCGCTTCCCGGCTCTTTCGCCCACCTTCTTCTCTTTACACATTCAAACGCCTCATCTTTTTTCCAAACACGCAGGACAGATTTTCTCTCTCTCTCTCTCTCTCTCTCTCTCTCTCTCTCTCTACCCCAAAACAGTCTTACCGTCCGACCTCGACTGGTCGACTCGGTTGTCGCTGCCCATGGAGAACCTGATCTCACTGGTAAACAAGCTACAGAGGGCCTGTACTGCCCTTGGCGATTACGGTGAAGAGAGCGCCTTGCCGACTCTCTGGGACGCATTGCCTGCAATCGCCGTCGTGGGAGGCCAGGTCAAATCTCCTTCGCTTTTCTTTTTTCAATTTCAATCTCGCGTTTGATATATGAATTTCTCAATTCTTCTCATTTTATTACCATTTCTTCGGTATTTGATTTTCCTTCTGAGAAGACAAAGATTTGAGACTTTTTCTTTCCGTATCTCAGTATTGATTTGTGTTTTCTTAATTATCTTAGATTTAGTTGTTTCTTGTTTTGAAATTAATAAGAAATGAACCATTATAACATAAATTTCTAATGGTAATATATGGACTTAATAAGCATGTGGTTGGAATAATGAATGTCTATGAAGATCGATCAGGGAAATTGTTCTTTCTTGCGTTATCTTTTTAATTTTGGGACGAAATTAAAATTTGGATTAACAATCTTCATAATTAACCGTTCGCAGAGCTCTGGGAAGTCTTCTGTGTTGGAGAGTATTGTTGGAAAGGACTTCTTACCTCGTGGAGCCGGTAATTTATGTTGTCGATTCTTTTCATAGCTGTACATCGACACATTCAGTTCTTAAATAATTATCACTCTATCTCAATATGGTACTATACAATTTGTATGCAGGAATTGTTACTAGACGTCCTCTTGTTTTGCAACTTCACAGAATTGATGAAGGCAGAGAATATGCAGAGTTTATGCACCTCCCGAGAAAGAGATTCACTGATTTTGGTATCTATTTTGTGGGCAAGCTATTGCATGTTTTGTACTTTATAGCTGCAGTTTGCTAACAAAGCTACTTTTTTTGTGCTAATACTGAGGGCACTCTGTGCAGCTGCAGTGAGGAGAGAGATTGCGGATGAGACTGATCGAGAGACTGGACAGACCAAGCAGATTTCGAGTGTTCCAATCCATCTCAGTATCTATTCCCCAAATGGTGAGACAGAAGTGTTGGTCATCTTATTGTTGGTCGTCACAAGCATTGATCTTAACAAAACTCGATGTCATTTAAGGATTTTAAACCAAATGGCTTGTTAGTGAATTTGAGGGTGCAAAAAGTTCAGTATATTTGTCTTAACGGCAGCTTTTTAGTTGTATGTCCAGTCTATTTGTTGATTTTATACTTGGGTGAGTTCAGCAATATGTGAGGTATAGTATATCTTGTGTGTCGCACGGCATGTCATATTTTATACTTCAATTAAAGTAAGGTGCAGAGTAATGTGGTCTTTGTCTTTATTATTGGTTGGTTTTCAAGTCAAATTAAGTTTTTGCTTCGCATGAATTTGTAAAACCAGATTATGAACTATTCTCTGTTAGACACCGAATTTTATCAGCAGCCAAATGAGGAATTGCTATGTATCACTAGAACATGATCTTTTTGTAGAAGCTACTTTTATACGTTTTATTCACTGTTTTAATCTTGGCAGTTGTAAACTTGACGATGATTGATCTTCCTGGACTTACGAAAGTAGCAGTTGGTAAGTTATGCTTTTCTTACATTTTGCTTGTTGGTTCCCTCGCCATATAAAGAATGCAGCAATAATTGATCAATAACGAGCTCATTGGGGTATTGTAGATGGTCAACCAGAGAGCGTTGTGCAAGACATTGAGGCCATGGTTCGGTCATACATTGAGAAGGTAAATGTTAACCAAGCTTTAAAGATCTCCTGAGCTAGGAACTTTGATCTAGTTATCAAAGAATTATGTTCTCCAAGCTGGCTCGGTATTGTGGGCAACACTGGCATTTGATAAATAATTTAAATATGAATTCCGGCTTTTTAAGTGAATTCAGGCAATTAGCCTTTGGTAGGTGCCTATGGCATCATGTACCAGACCTCTACATGCTTGTGCATGCTTTCACATTTCACTTTTTCTTGTTTCTTTGCTGGAATAAAAACTTCCTAGCGAGTATGCTGTTGACTAATAACTATTATCATTTTGCAGCCCAACTGTATTATTCTTGCAATTTCTCCAGCCAATCAAGATCTTGCTACATCTGACGCAATCAAGATCTCTCGCGAAGTAGACCCTAAAGGTAAGATATTGATCAACTTTCTCGAGGCCCTTCTTTCATATCTCTCCTGTGTTTTAAAAGAACATCAAGGACTGAATAAGTAAACATACTCACCGTTTTCTGTAGTTGAAGTAGTTTTTCGTTTTGAAAAAAATGATATACAGAATTCTAGTTTATCTAGTTACTTCATTTTTCAGGGGAGAGAACATTTGGAGTTTTAACCAAGATTGATCTTATGGACAAGGGTACTAATGCAGTTGATGTAAGTTCTATTATACTATCTAGAAGCTGTTGCAGATTTATAGTCAATACGTGATGCTGATAGCATTTTTGATATGCTAATGAGAATTCCATTACTCTGAAAATTTTGAAGTGAAGGTAAATCTTGTTTTAAGAACTAAGATTGGTACTTTTCAATTGAAAGGGATTTGTAAGAACCAGTCTCAACATGGTAGAGATGTACTAGTGAAATTGATGGCTTTTTGGTTTCGAAGAATATTAATTTTCATGTCTTGGACTTGTTCTGATGATTTCTTTTCCAGGATTTATTCATTCATAGAAAGTATTCAAATTATATTAAGTTTTTAACTGTAGATCCTAGAAGGAAGATCATACAAGCTACGATTCCCTTGGATTGGTGTTGTAAATCGCTCTCAAGCCGATATCAATAAAAGTGTTGATATGATTGCTGCACGGCGTAGAGAGCGTGAATACTTCTCAAGTTGCCCAGAGTATAGGAATCTAGCACACAGGATGGGTTCTGAGCATTTGGGGAAAATGCTTTCAAAGGTACATTTTTCTTTTATCTTTATAAATATCATGTTGGCAATATTCAGTTAATATCCTCGATATGGGGACAATGTCGGAGTTGGCTCTAAATATGATCAATTTTGTAGCACTTGGAAACTGTTATCAAATCTCGAATCCCTGGCCTTCAGTCTCTTATCAACAAAACTATTGCTGAACTGGAAGCGGAATTGAGCCGTCTTGGGAAGCCTATTGCTGCTGATGCTGGAGTAAGCATTTATTTTTCTGTCTTACATGCATATAAGTTAATAACATTAGATTACTGGGTTTGGTATTTCTTTTTTTTTTTTTATTTAGACACATTCAAACTCAAATACGGGTTGAATTTGGGATCAAGAGGTTCTCCCACCCCAAACCCGTTGTTTCATTTGCACCATCTTGCTCTGTGACTTATCGTGTCACATGAAGCATGGGTAATTCGTTTTCTTTCTTGTGTGCAGGGGAAGTTGTACGCGATAATGGAAATTTGTCGTACTTTTGATCAAGTATTTAAAGAACATCTTGATGGCACGTATGTGTTACAATATGGTTATATATTGTTTTTTAACATGTTAATTGAAACGTGGTTGGTTGATTTCCTGCCGGTTTCAAACAATGACCAATATGTGCAGTCGCGCTGGCGGTGATAAAATCTACGGTGTGTTTGATAATCAACTTCCGGCTGCCTTGAAGAGGTTACAATTTGATAGACAACTTTCAATGGACAACGTGCGAAAGCTTATCACTGAAGCAGATGGATATCAACCTCATCTAATTGCTCCTGAACAAGGATATCGTCGTCTTATTGGGTCTTCCATGGTGACTATTAGGGGTCCCGCTGAGGCAGCTGTAGATGCGGTATGCATTCACATTTACTACAAGTGTTCGGATCAGCATTTTATTTGATGCAGTGATTTCACATAATATAAATTAATTCAATCACTTTGAGCCCTTTTAAAGTAATCTATGAAATTTCTAAGCTTGGGAAAAGTGATGCAGTCTGCTGGTATTTTATACCTGTATACATCAGTTGTGTTCCATCACCAAGGTTAAATGATACCTACTAAAGGCAATTCTCTCTTTCCTTGGTTTTGATACCATGTTATTTAAACGTATGTATCAAGTTTTCAAATGGAAGCGATCATATTCTTGCTGTTTTAATCTAGGGATTTTTTTTTCTCTTTTTTTTTTTTTTCTTTTCTATTGCTGAAACTCAAGATTCTGTGATCATCCTCTGAGATGGATGCACAGTTTTGAGTTTCAACAACTTCGGCATTTTGTGCCTCACAACATACGGAAGAAGCCACCAGAGGGAAATTGATAGAAGGCTTGTCAAATTAGTCCTTTTTATGGATTAGGTTTGAGTTTTATTTACATTATCCACAATCCTTTGGTCTAAGATACTACTGGATTCTTCTATACCAGATCTATTACAGATAAATACTGCTAATTAATCTCCTATAACACTAATATCATAATTTCAGGTTCATGGCATACTAAAGGATCTGGCTCACAAGGCTATCGGCGAAACTACGGCAAGTCCTTCATATATACTAACTTCTCATTATGTTATGCTCTTGAATCCCTTTTCCCGGGTAATATATATATCCATAAGCTAATTGTGGACCTAACTAAAAACTTAGTATAGAAGGACAAAAATTTCACACTAGAAGAATATGATCAGTCAACTTTACGCAGCCAACCATTCAAATGCTTCTTAAACAGTGGTATTGGAGAATAACCAGCGATTTTAGAGGGAAATTGGAAATTCCTCGATTCATTTTTCTGGGACATCCAAGTATATGCTTATTTTCTTTGCATGCAGGAATTAAAGCAGTATCCCACTTTGAGAATGGAAGTTGCAAATGCAGCAGTTGAGTCATTGGAAAGGATGAGGGATGAAAGCAAAAGAGCAACCTTGCAGTTAGTTGACATGGAATGTGGATATCTAACCGTTGAGTATTTTCGGAAGCTTCCCCAAGACGTTGAGAAGGGTGGAAATCCAACGCACTCAATTTTTGACAGATATAATGATTCATATCTCCGGCGAGTTGGTAAGTAGCTATTGTGAGATTTGCCCCAGATTAGTATTAAATTTTAGGAAGAACAAGTAAATTCCCCTAGTTTGAAGTACTGGTTAAAACAAGTTCCAATTCCAAACAGTTTCATTGGGTTTACTTGGCATTGATAGTAAGTAAACATAAGTTCCTTTGTAATTCACAAGCAAAATCTCGCATTTTGAGGGATTGATAGGTTGAACATATGGCATTTTTTTTCTTAATTTATTTGCTCGGAACATACAGGAAGCAATGTCCTGTCCTATGTCAATATGGTTTGTGCAAGTTTGAGGAACTCTATTCCGAAGTCCGTTGTCTATTGTCAAGTGCGAGAGGCCAAACGGAGCTTACTCGATTGTTTCTTCGCAGAGTTGGGTAAAAAGGAGGTGAGGTTTCCAATTCTCCCAGCCCCCTTCCTCCTTTCTGTACTCCTCTTCTGACCTACATTGCTCTTTGAATCTTATTTTTATTTTTAATTTTGCAGTCAAGACAGTTGGCCAAATTGTTGGATGAGGATCCAGCAGTCATGCAGCGCCGATTGAACCTCTCGAAAAGGCTGGAACTATACAGAAGTGCCCAGCTAGAAATTGATGCAGTTACCTGGTCCAAGTAGAGGAGAGCAGACTATGTTGGACGGGGGTAATGCTTTCCTTTGTGAATACCCATTTTTTCACATCGAAAGGAGGTACGTGGAGCGGCAGCCCCTTCCCAGAGGAGGTACCATTCGTTTTCGTCGCCATTTAACCAATTCTTTATACCTTAGAACGAGGGGGGAGCGGATAAGCATGTTTTCAGCAGATTCCTTGGCCTGTAAGTTTCTACGTTTAGGGTTTAGGAACCTTAGTTTTACGCATTGTCTGGTTCAATAAATTCTTCTTCGGGTGATCATATGCTTTGGCGGCGAGGGTCGTCTTGGTTTTAAATCCTTGAAATGACCTCATTCCTAACGAAATAGTTAAGTGGGCAGAAGGCGACGAGGGTCGTCTTCGTTTTAAATCCTCGAAATGACATCATTCCTAACTAAGTAGTTAAGTGGACAGAAATACTGCTGCATCAACTAAGATAAATTTCTTAATCCTAGTGGTTAATTAATTAATGTTGACTGATGTAACTGAAGACCAATATGTTTTAAGTTTGATCATGAAAACTTATTTATTCTTTAAAAAATTGTTTGAGGTAATTATTTTTTATGAAAACATTTCTAAACATTTAAAATTCGTCAAATCAAGTTTCAGTTTGGCTCATTTTAATCAGTATCTTTCTTATTCTTTTCACTGTAAGAAGTGAAATGTATTCAATGGCCATAGCAAACCGAGTAAGAGTTTGACACATGATTTCTCCATAGAAAAAAATGGACTGCGTAAAAGATTATTAAAAAAAAAGTATTACAGAAGAAGGGGCCAGATCCCGACTTCGAAACGGCAAGTCGGATTTCAAATGGCCAGATCTGACTGACCATTAAACGTTACTGGAACATGGCGACTAGCACTCTCGATGAGATGATTTTCATATCCAACCTTAAAAGAGTAATCTTATAAGGTGGGGTACTTTCACCTATCACATTAACGACACATTTCTTCAACATGATGGCCCAAGTCAAAAAACCATCCTATGATATTGCCTACTAAATGGACTCAACTTCCGAAGCTTACAGGGGCACTAAAGTTGGATATGAAACTTTTTAACATATCTCTCCGGCGTGGACTTTTGTCCTCAAAATATCTGAAGTTAGGCCTATGACCTATGTAAAATTGATTGCACATAGGTGAGAAACCCAACTTTACGAGGCTTATTAAAAATTCTTATTCCTTTACCCTGTGACCTATGTAATATTGATTGCACATAGGTGAAAAACCCAACTTTATAAAGCTTATTAAAAATTCTTACTACTTTAGTGTGAGACAAAATCTAATATTCTTATACAGTTTAAACTTAGTTTTTTTATCAGCAAAAGACTAGTTTATTTTTAGAATTAGGTTAGACTATATTGAGAAAGAACCTACTTTGATATCATGTGAAGAAACCTATTATGTATGTAAAGAAGTGTTTATTCTATCATATTTAATATTGAAGCAAGGTATTTTTATATGTAGTAAAGTATTGGATACAAAATAACAATTACAATTAATAATAATATAACAAAATTACCAACACCAGATGGAATCCAAAGACCTGAGCCTTTGGGAGTAGGGGGACCTTAATGCCTTTGGGAGGAAGAATACTTATGCTAGACTTTTTAGGAGCTCTTGAGTTAGTCTTACAATTTTTTGTAGTCTTCCTTCCTTTTATGAGGGCAACATGTCAAGGGCCTATTGGATCAACAGGCGAGCACCCTCTGTGGAAGTTTTGTTAAGGCGCTCGTATATAATTTTATGATTAGGAAATTGACTTAAGGTCTTTGATTTTTACATAATTTTTAACCTTAGACACAATATTGGATATGGTGTCTTTGATTTCTTCAACATCTAGCTTCTGGACTTAGAATTCATATCCAATCAACAATGGAAAAAGAAAATAAAAGAGTTGTGGTTGACAGTCACTCACTGCTAATCTTTCAGTTTGACTTTGATGGCTCTTCAAAGTCATGGGCGTGGACACATTATTTCAAGGGGAGAAGGACGTTGATGCATTAAGTTGTGAAGGTGAGAAAACATGTACTTTAAATGCTTGGCCCACAACGTTTAGAGTGCTACCGCACGAATTGCAGTTGGCGTTCATTCAACTCAAGCGGCAACCTGATCATCCCTTCCAATCGGTAACCATCAATTGATCTTTATCATCGTTCAACCCATTCAAACACAGCATAAGCTTTTATCTTTTGTTAGCAACCAACTTTCATTACAAAAGGCTTTTCGTAAACATGGAAGGTCCCTAAACCCCCCACGCAAACTAAAATAAATTCCACCAGTACTTCAAGCGAAGCTTTAAGTTCATCACATCAAATTGAAAACGATTGATTTAGGGCATCCATTCAATGTTTGAGAATAAAGCCTATAGAAGTAGTTTTAGGACCACATCTCTGTTAGGTTTGGAGTAAATTAGTAAGGATAATTATGTAACTACCATATTTGTATTATGGGTAGTTTATAAGGGTTTCCCAATCTTATTCTATTTAGGTCTCCTAGTCCTATTTTATTTAGGTTTCCTTGGTACTTGTATAAAAAGAAACCTTATGGGGAAACCTAGGTAAGAGGTTGAGAGTGATTAAGATAAAATAGAGGTTTTTCTGTAAGCACTGTAAGCCCTCCTCATCATAGTGAAGAATTGCTCCTTAGGTCGAAGATGTAGGGATTATCCCGAACCTCGTAATTTTTGTGTGTTCTTTACTTGACTAATATTCTCTTTGTGTGTGTGGTGAGATCCTGAGAGATTCTATGAGTTTAAATTCACGGGTTTGTTTTCTAACAAACTGGTATCGGCGTCTAAGTTTCTAAATTAGGGCCAATGCTCGTTCTTTGTCAGGCAGTTAGCGGAAGAACGACTATTTTGATGTGTATTTAGCACACCGTACACAAGAGGGAAGCTGTCAACAAAGGCTTTGTTCCACGAAGCCTTTTGTCAAACACTTGATGTGTAACGCACGGAGGGAGAAGCTAAAATTGGTGTTTGAGGTACAGATTTTCTTCTCTAGCCTTCGTTTGTGTGATTTTTGACTTCTTTATGGTCAGAAAATCAATTGAAGTGTTGCGGGTTCTGTTGAACCTGTAAGCCCGAAAAGGAAAATTGCAATTTCTCTTTCGTTTGAGCGTTTCGTGGAGCGATTTTAAGTTCTATAGACTTATTAGAAGCCGATCTATTGATTGGTGTTCTTGTTTCGTTGGAAACCGCTTTGGAACAGCGGTAATCAGAGGAGAAAGGTGGCTACAACAACAAAAACGGGTTCTATTAACCTAGAGTTAACCCAATCACCGGGTCAAAGTTTAACCCGTTGACCAGGTCAAAGTTTGACTTGTTGACTGTTGACCAAATCTGAAGACCTGACCCAGCCCAGATCCAAACCCGATTTGTCAACCCGGTCCAGCTGTCCGTTGACCAACTGAGCATTGACTTTGACCGTTAATCATTGACTTTGACCGGATAGAATTTTCAGGTGATTTTTGTGTCAATTTTTTACAATATTTTTCTGTGATTTTTTAGGAGATATTTAATTATTTTTGGGCATAATCATAGGGGTATTTTGGTCAATTTGATTGGCATTTGTTGAGGGGTATTTTGGTAATTTTACACTTTTAATTTCTATTTGAGGGAGAAGTCAAAAAGGAGTTTATTTTGTTATGATGGATGATATGAATACTTCTGGTAAAGGTATGACCATGTTAAATTCATCTAATTTCTAAACTTGGAAGTCACGAATAGAAGATTACTTGATTAGTAGAGATCTGTATGATGCTGTGGAAGGAGATTCTGTTAGGCCTGAGAAGCTGACTAATAAAGAGTGGGAGAAGTTAAATAAGAAAATTGTCTCTCAAATTAGACAATTTGCTAATGACAATATTTATCACCATATTGCATATAAAACTAAAGCTAGTGAGTTATGGAAGAAGCTTAAGGCTCTCTATGAACGTAAGACTCCTCAGAATAAGGTTTCCTTACTCAAGAGGTTAATTAACTTGAAGTACAAGGTAGGACGGCCGATGACAGAGTTCTTAAGTGAGTTTAAGTCTTTGGTGAATCAGTTAGCGACAATAAAGATTGTTCTAGATGATGAATTACATGCAATGTTATTGTTGAGTAACTTACCTAATAGCTGGTAGACATTGGTAGTTACTCGCACAAACTCAGCTCCGGGTGGCATTCTAAGTATGAAGTCAGTCCATGAAGGTTTGCTTAATGAAGAAACCAAAATAATTGAGCAAGGAGCACATGGACATACAGAAGTATTGGTTACAGAAAGGAGAGGGAGAAACATATATATAAACAGAAATAGAGACAGAAGCAAGAGTAGAGGTAGAAGCAAGAGTAGAGTACTAAATTTTGATAGATCACGTGGAGTCTCATGTTCAAGGAAAGATGTCAAGTGCTATCATTGTGGTAAGTCTGGCCATTATAAGAGAGACTGCAAAATACTTAAGGAAGAAGAATCAAGGAATAGAGAAAAGGAAGTTGAAAAAGATACAGTGGCAACTACATCCGGTATTGGGGATATTATGATCTTTTGTGATTCTTATATCAACATCTCATGTCAAGTTTCGTCTTGGATTGTTGACACAGGTGCCTCTTTTCATGTTACCCCACATGAAAGGTTCTTCACATCTTATTCAGGTGGTGATTTTAGGTGTGTTAGCTTGGGAAATAATGCACAGGCAAAAATAGTTGGCATTGGAGATGTAGTCTTAGAAACTAGTGTTGGATGTAAACTAGTTCTGAAGAATGTCAGACATGTCCCTAAGATTTGTTTCAACTTGATCTTTACTGGTGTCCTTAATGATGAGGGATATGATAACTACTTTGGTGGCGGTAAATGGAAACTTAGTAGAGGTTCTCTTATACTTACAAAAGGGCAAAAGGTCAGTAATCTTTACAAGACTAAAGCTAGTATTCAGAAAGGCAAGGTAAATGTGGTGGAAGATAATCACATATAGCTATGGCACAAGCAACTTGGACATCTCAGTGAGAATGGACTTCAGCATTTGATAAAGAGCAAAATCATATCAGGAGTCAGTGGTGTTGATTTGCAGTTGAAGCCTTGTAATCATTGCTTAGCTGGAAAGCAACGTAGAGTCTCATTTTGGAGAGGAGTCCCGTCTGGAAGAAAACATGTCATTGATTTGATTTATTCAGATGTGTGTATGTTGAAGGTGAAAACTCTTGGTGGCACTATATATTTTGTTACCTTCATTGATGATCATTCTAAAAAGGTATGAGCTTACGTACTGAAGACTAAGGATCAGGTTTTGGAGGTCTTCAAACAGTTTCATGCTATGGTTGAGAGAGCAACTTGAAGGAAACTAAAGTGCATCTGTGCAGATAATGGAGGTGAATACAGAGGGCCGTTTGAAGAATATTGCAAAACTCAGGGTATTAGGCTTGAGAAGACAGTTCCTAAAACTTCAAAGCATAATGGGGTTGCAGAACGGATGAACAGAACTATTGTTGAGAGAATCAGGTGTATGCTTTCACATTCTGGATTATCTCAGTCATTTTGGGGTGAAGCTATGTGTACTGTAGTAGATCTTATTAACCTGTCTCCTTCAATTTCATTAGAAGGTGATCTACCTGAGAGAGTATGGACTGGCAAGGAGGTTTCGTTCAAGCACTTGAGAGTATTTGGTTGTAGGGTGTTTGTTCACATTCCTAAAGACGAGAGAAACAAGCTTGATAATAAAACTCGAGATTGCATCTTCTTGGTCTATGAACATGATGTTTTTGGATACAGATTGTAGGATCCAGCTGCAAAGAAATTGATTAGAAGCAGAGATGTTATCTTATTTGAAAATCAAACTATTGAAGATCTTAAAAAGACTAAAAAGCCAAGAGTTGTTGATGAAAATCTTAAGGATATAATCCCACATTCTTCTTCCCCAATAAGTGCACATGAAGGGGGAACTACACAGGAAGAGCCACTTGAGAATGTAGCAAGTGAAGAAGTTTCTGAAACTCCAATTGTTGAAGAATCTGAAGGACATGTTGATAATCATTCAATTGAGTCATCAACCCAGCCCCCAGTGAGAATATCTAGTAGAAAGCGTCAAACTTTGATGAAATATCCACCATATGAGTACTTGATGCTAACTGATGGGGGAGAACCGCAATGCTATGAGGAAGCTAATGAATGTGAGCACAAGAAAGAGTGGAAGAAAGCTATGCGAGAGGAGATGAATTCATTGCGGGAAAACCACACTTATGATCTTATGACATTGCCTAAAGGTAAAAGAGCACTTAAAAATAAGTGAATGTACAAGTTAAAGTCAGAAAAGAATAATCCACTACCAAAGTATAAGGTGCGGTTAGTTGTGAAGGGTTATGGTCAAAAGAAAGGTATTGACTTTGAGGAGATTTTCTTTCCTATGGTGAGGATGTCTTCAATCAGAGTTATTCTTGGTTTGGCTGCTAGATTGAACTTGGAAGTAGAACAACTTGATGTGAAGATTACATTCCTTCATGGAGACTTGAAGGAAGAGATTTATATGGAGCAACCTAAGGGCTTCATAGAGAAGGGTAAAGAGAATCTTGTATGTCGAATGAAGAAAAGCTTGTATGGTCTAAAACAAGCACTTTGTCAGTGGTACAAGAAGTTTGAGTCATCCATGTTACAACACAGTTATAACAAGACCAGCTCAGATCATTGTGTGTTTGTGAAGCACTTTCCAGGTAGTGATTTTGTCATCCTACTCTTATATGTTGATGATATGTTGATTGTTGGCTAGGACATTAAGAAGATTGTTGAACTGAAGAAGGATTTAGGCAAATCTTTAGCGATGAAAGATTTGAGACTGGTAAAGCGAATCCTTGGTATGGAAGTTAAATGCGACACAGAACACAGAAAGTTATGGCTATCTCATAAGAAATATATAGAGAAGATACTTAAGAGATTTGACATAGACAAAGCAAAAGCAGTAAGTACTCCACTTGTAAGTTATTTCAAGCTAAGTAAGGAGTAGAAGCCTGAAAGTAATAGTGATGTTGAGTATATGAAGAAAACACCTTAGGCATCTGCAATTGGTAGCTTGATGTATGTTGCAGTAAGCACTAGACCAGATATTGCTCATGTAGTTGGAGTAGTTAGTCATTTTCTTTTAGATCCTGGAAAAATGCATTGGGAAGCTGTGAAGTGGATACTCAGGTACCTTAAAGGAACTCCTAAGTTATGTTTGTGTTTTGGTAATGATGAGCTTGTATTGGTTGGATACACAGATGCAGATATGGCTGGTGACCATGATGGGAGGAGATCTACAATAGGGTACATGCTCACCTTCACAGGGGGAGCAGTTTCATGGCAGTCTAGGCTACAAGATTGTGTTGCTTTGTCTACAACAAAAGCAGAGTATGTAGCAATCACTGAGGGTGGAAAAGAAGTTTTGTGGATGAAGACGTTTCTTCAAGAACTTGGCATAAAACAAGGAATGGTTATCCTTTATAGTGACAACCAAAGCTCCATCCACCTCAGTAAAAACACGTAATCTCATTTAAGGTCTAAGCACATTAATATCAGATATCATTGAATTAGAGATGTATTAGAATCCAAGTAGTTAGATCTTGTGAAGATTCACACTGATGATAATGGAGCAAATATGTTGACGAAGCCGCTGACAAGAGACAAGCTAGAGATTTGTCAACAGGTTGCTGGAATGGACTCCAAGTAGAGTCAAGTCTAGGGAGCAATGTTCTTTCTCTTATGGTGCAGGGATGTTGCACTAATGTTACTCCAAAAGGAGGAAATTGTTATGTTTGGAGTAAATTAATAAGGGTAATTATGTAACTACTATATTTGTATTATGGGTATTTTACAAGGGTTTCCCAATCTTATTCTATTTAAGTCTCTTAGTCCTATTCTATTTAGGTTTCCTTGGTACTTGTATAAAAGGAAACCTTACAGGGAAACCTAGGTAGGAGGTTGAGAATGATTGAGAGAAAATAGAGGTTTTTCTGTAAGCACTGTAAGCCCTCCTTATCATAGTGAAGAATTACTCCTTAGGCCGGGGATGTAGGGATTATCCCGAACCTCGTAATTTTTGTGTGTTCTTTACTTGACTAATATTCTCTTTGTGTGTGCAGTGAGATCCTGAGAGATTCCGTGAGTTTAGATTCATGGATTTGTTTTCTAACACAACATAAGCTTTTATCTTTTAATCGGTAACCATCAATTGATCTTTATCATTGTTCAACCCACTCAAACACAACATAAGCTTTTATCTTTCGTTAGCAACCAACTTTCATTACAAAAGGCTTTTCGTAAACATGGAGGGTCCCTAAACCCCCCACGCGAACCAAAATAAATTCCACCAATACTTCAAGTAGAGCTTTAAGTTCATCACATCAAACTGAAAACGATTGATTTAGGGCATCCATTCAATGTTCGAGGATAAAGCCTATAAAAGTAGTTTTGGGACCACATCTCCCCGTCAATCGAAGCTTGGAAAATTTTAAAAACTTATGGATTGAACTCATAAAACGTAGAGAAGTTCTAGAAACTACATAAACCTTTATCTTATCTTAAAAAGGAGAGAATTAGTTGGTGTTTAACGCGTTTGTAAACAAATCGCTTACCTCTCACTTGCATATTCTTTTATCTTCCTTTTGTAAGCAATGAGAAAGGAAACAACGAATATAATAAGAGGAAAGGAGGAACAGGGGAAGTTAGAAGTTCCACTATGATGAAATAGGTAAATTTTATTTTTACTTTGGAACTTGAGTAGAGAAATACACGCCAAACATGGAAATGTCCGAGGGGCCATTTTGCATTCCCTCCAAACGTAGAATAACAGTCATTGCTTTGCACCAAATCAGAAAAGTGCTTTACAAAGAAGAAAAACTGAGTAATGAAACGGCTATCAAACACAAAAACTTATTACAAAAAATGGCTACAAAGAATGCTACTCAATTGTTCTACTTCATACAAAACCAGATAATGGTGATTATCAAGAGAAGATGGTGATGTTCTGCTCCTTACGCTTGGTCAACCGTGGAGTGATCGAGTTGCTTTTCTCTTGGGAGCACAATTTTCGTTTTTACATTACCAAGCTGGTGAAAGAGAAGGCTCCTCTACTTGTTTTCTCTTCTAAAATGTGCTTGTTGACTCCACCGCGACTACCACGTAATCAAAGTGAAACACTTCGTGCCTCATCCAGGTCTATTATTGAACATCCTCCTTAAGTTGGGGTCAATTAAAGTTTGAGACCTGGATTTGGAGAGGAAGTAATAATGTTGTTTCACATACAAAGGTTTTGTCAATATGTCCATTACTTGTTCCAATATTTCTACATGGTGCTATTTCAATGAGTTCGTTTTAATCCTCTCTCAAATAAAGTGATAATATATTTTAATATAGTTCGTGTGCTAATATTCTACAAAAATCCCCACAATCTTTATGACAAATTTATGATCAAAATACATGATCACTAGTAATAGTATCTAGATTCCAAAATCACAAATGAGTCCAACTAATCAGATGATCTCGCAAGTTGTGTTTGCCACCATATTTGGCCTCCATAGATGATAAGTATGCAATAGATTGTTTCTTGTTATTCCATAAGATCAACAAAACCCTAATCATGATGCAATAACTAGTCATTGATCTCCCATCATTTTACACTTCGCCGTATAAGTCACAATATGCTTACATCTAAAATCTCCCACGTGATAGAAGAAACAAACCCATACCCAACCACCCCTTGAGTTATCTCACTGCTCAAAAGGTTGCATCCCAATGTGAATGTTTGGATGCATGTATAAATTGACTAAAGATGTGTACTAGATAAGCTATATTAGGGCATGTCATATTTAAATAAATGAGCTTATTAATCATATGTTAATACTATGCATTGTAAACAAGAAGTGGGTCATTTATCTTTGATGAAAATCCTCCATTGAATTCATGACTAAACAATTTAAGATTCTATTTCATAGGACTCCTTGTTGGCTTCAACCCTAAAAGCCTATTTTTGACACTAATTCCAAAATGTATTCTTGTTGACTCAAGTAAATCCCAGTATCATCTTTAAGGACCTTAGTTCTAAGAAAATACTCAACATTTCCTAAGTTCTTAATATGAAATGTTGCATGCAAATGATTCTTCAAATCCGTTACTTCATATGTTTCATCCTAGTGATCAAGAGCATACTTCTACATTAAGACCACATACAATACTAAGTCAAATCAACAATAGCCTCATCTAATCACCAAGCATGCAGTATATATAAATTTTTAGTTGTTTGGTGTATCTTCCTTACATTAACAAATCTATTTTTGATAAGCTTCCTAATAGCCATAAGAGTAACAACTTTTAAACTAGAAATGTATTTAAAAATGTTGTCATTCTTTTCCTTTTAGATAGTACAAACGAGGCAAAAATATATTTAAAGTTGTTTTGAAAGTCTTCCTTTTTGCATAGCGAAGAAGCTAGCTAATTCTTGCAGCCCATGAAAGTTTGGATGGCCATATATTGAGCATAGTCTCCAAACATTTTCATATTTGCTATTTAGTATGAGCACCTCATAAAGATGTGGTCTTTGGACTTGTTTGACATGTGGCATAGGCAACAATTCTTATCTCTAGACACTCCAAGAAACTAAAGTCTGTCCTTTGCCATGAGTTAATCTTTATAGTAAGCCATAGTAATATAGACTAGTAAGGAATTGCATACTTGTACCATAAAATTGCATACCCATCCACTTTAGGACCCTAAGGAGTAATAGTCTTCCAAGTAGAATTAATTGAAGTACTTCCATTAGTTGAAGCAATCGACATATGTTTGAACAAAACATTGACTTGAAGGAAAGTATAGAAATTGAGCCTCCATACTCACTAGGCGAAGTTGGACATTTATTTTCCTCTATAAATATTTGCTTAGTAGTGTATGTACTCTCATGTTGGAATAGGAAATTTATCCTTCCATTTTTATACATCTCATTTGCCTTTTCATTTTCTAACAGCAGTGCCCGCTCGATGAGATTATTTTAGCCCAATTCTTCACATTTTCCCATCCCACTGATGAAAATAGTAATCAATTTTGTAAAGAAAGATCAATAATGTTAAGAAACCATTCTAGTAGAAACAATGAAACTGCTTGGTATAAATCTGCGAAGAATGGTACATAGTCTTACAAATACAAGAACCGGATATGGAGTTCTTAAAGAATCAGGAAAAAGTTACCGTGAAGAACTACAATAAAGGCTTTACATATTATGTTGGGCATAGAAAGAGCTATAGTAATCTACAACAACATATATTCAACAAATAATAGTATAAAAGTTTACCGATAAACCAAGCCATAAGCTTCAACAATAAGTCGACCTTAATGCATCGCCTTTGGAAGGAAGAATACTTGTGCTGAACCTGTTAGTAGTTCTTAACTTACAGTTTTCTGTAATCTTCTGCCCTTTCATAAAGGTTGTATGTCTGGGGCTTATTATTAAATGAGGTAAGCACCCCAGGCGAAAGTTCTGTTATCCACTCGTACATGATATTATGATTAAGAAGTCGACTTGGGGCCTCCCATTTGAGCAAGATTTTATTCTAGGACACAAGATTAGATAACATCAGGCTACTGGACTAGCACTTCATATCCAGTAAGACGTGGGAAAAGAAAAGGACAAAGAGGTAGTTGGCAGGTCACTTGCTGACATCTTTCAGCTTCAGACTTTGTATGTTGGATATTAAATGAGTCATGGGCGTGGGTGTATTATTTCTAACAGAGAAGACGTGGACGCATTTAGTTGTGCAGTTGAGAAAACTTGGACCTTTAAATGCTCAACAGACCCGTAAGTAATCTATGAAAATCTGCCGTCTTCATTCAATTCCGGCGACTAGTTGATTATTATCGTCACTTTCATTGGCTAGGGCCTTGTAATTTTGCGCCACCGATCATTATCATTATTCAAACCATGTTTAAGATGAGGGTGAGAAATCCTATCTTACTAAGGAATCTATTAAAAATATTTTTTATAAAATAATGAGTTCTGTCACTTAATATTTAAAGTTACATATAAGTTATTTTTTATAAAATATAACATGGTATTAAAAACTAACTTTTACCTTAGCACTCCTATAAATATAAATCAAATATTTGTACACAAAAAGTAATACTGCACCATAGTTTAGATTGGACTATTACAATGAGAGGATGTGTAAAATAAATAATATAGGGTTGTCCTACATTGCTAAGGTATTCCTTAATACTCTTATAAGCTCTTATTGATTTGAACTCATGCATTGATCACGCGATATGAATATTATATGATGATCCAATAATTTAACTATTATAATAAAAAAAATATGTTAAGATACGAATAATAAATTTCAAACTGTTAAGAATATATTAAGATTCTTACTTATAAAATAATAAATTTTATTATTTAATATCTTAAAATTTTAAGTTAAATATTATCATTTCCTATAAAATCTAATAAACCAAGTCTAATACAGCACAGAGAATTTTGTTTTGGGAAGCAAAGCCACTTTCGTTACAAAAGGCTCACCGGAAACATGAAGGGTCCCAAAATAAACTCAACCACTAGTTCAAGCTCACCAAACTACTCAGCATTAACTTCAGCAGACTAAAACTGATAACATACATTCAATGAGGATGCAGTCAATAGATTTGGTTTCGAGATCACAGCTCCTGACAATCCAGCATGGGAAATTAAAAAACTTGTGATTAAACTCGTAAAACGTAGAGAAGTTTTAAAAACTACACAAAACATTTATCTAAAAGGGAGGAAATTCATTGGTGTTCTAAAAAAGACATGATTTTTTGCCTTCCTTTTCTGGGATATGAACTAGGGAAACGACGAATATAGTGAATGGAAAAGAGTATCGGGGGAAGTTAGAAGTTGCACTTTGATGAAAGATCGTAAATCTTTGACTCTGCTGCCAGAAATTTGTTAGCTGGAGCCATGTGGGGTTCTTCCGCTGCGAAAAAGTATGCATCCCCGCAACTGTGTATGGGATAGAACCAGGGTAAGTATGACACAAACTTAAAACTTATGAAGTGCACGGTTGTCGTTCTGTAGTGGACAATTATTGCTGCGTTGTTTTCTTCCTTGAATTGGTCAAACCATTTGGTGAACAGCAACGGTTGCTGTCACTTTATTGCTTCTAATCAAATTAGGGGTGTGATTTTCTCAACCAAGAGATGTTGATTTCATCCAAATCTGAAGGGTTTTCCAATCATTAGTGGAACTGATATTGATACAGGATAATTAGGGAGCTCTCGAAGTTACTTGATTCCCTACTTACCTGTTGAAACTTGAAGGCAAAAGGCAGTTTGGTTCCTAAATGTCACTCGTAATTATCTGGAAATTATTGGGCTACTTTCTATGCTCTTCCTATAAATTGAGAACAGCTTCTTGAGCCTCACATCTCTTCCTACCGGCTAAGAAAGAAGACCAGAGAAATATAATACCATTTGTCATTGTAGGTAAAGCTTGGCATAATGGAGTGTGGAGAGGGTCTCAGGTCGAGGAAGGAGGCTCTAAAACCTATCAGAACTAAGACAACAAACGCAGAAGATGGTGAAATCCGTCTAAATACTCTTGACGAGGTACTTGAAGAAGAGCCGTTGAGCCCATCAGCTCGCTTGTTCCATGAACCAACTTTTAACGTCTACATCTTAGCCATCATGGGGTGTAAGACCCGAATTAAGGCCGAGATGGCTGAGTCCTGCTTGGGGAACACTTTGGTTAAGCACCCTCGGTTCTCTAGTTTGCAGGTATGAAAAATAATACTAACTTGACATTATTTACAATCTAGTATTAGCTTTAATTTGATCACTTTTGAGAGACAGTCCATTTGCTTGTTACGAACTTTGATTATTATAGCTTTCCAATTGACTTACTGGAAGAAGCACAGGTCGAGGATGAAAAAGGAAATATGAGATGGGTTCGAACAAAGGTGGATTTAGCGAGACACATAATAGTTCCTGAGATTGATCCTAGCATAGAATCAGGGGACCAGTTTGTTGAAGACTACATCTACAACCTCAGCAAAAGCACTATAGACATGTCCCAGCCGCTCTGGGACCTCCATATCCTTAACGTGAAAACATCAAATTCAGAGGCCATCGGTATATTCAGGATCCACCACTCACTTGGTGATGGCACATCTTTAGTCTCTCTTTTACTCGCATGCACGCGGAAAATCTCTGATCCGGAGGCTTTGCCAACGATTCCTGTGAAGAAGAAGAAGCAAGAAACTAGTAACTCTTGGTGGCTGTGGCGTTGCTTGAAATGGTTCTGGTGGGTTTGCCAGCTCCTTTGGCACACTGTCGTAGATGTTAGCATGTTCATAGCAACAGCTTGGTTCTTGAAGGACAGCGACACGCCCCTCGAGAATCCACCGGGCTGTGAATCCAACCCACGAAGAATTGTTTACCGGACTTTCAGTTTGGACGACATTAAGTTGGTGAAGAACGCCATGAACGCGGTGAGTCCACTTTCAAAGTTTCTGTTGTTTTCTCCACTGTTTTAACGGGGAAAGCTGGTGCTACTTCCCTCTAATTGTTTTTGTATGTTTTCGGTTCTGAGAAAACGAATCCATTTTCCTATTACCTATCTGCATATATTAATAACCAGTCCATATATCCCCCATATCGATAAAGACAAATAATTGCTCTTATCACATGAATAAGAAAGGTGCTTTGAAGGGCCCCCACCATTTTTTGATAAAGCTTCTTCTGACATTGAATAGAAGGCTTCCAAAAAAAAAAAAGTGTCGGTGGAAAAATGAGGGAAAAATAGACTAAAAGTTCTCTACCTCAGTAAGGCATCCTTTATTGGTATCATTATTTTTTTTTTTTTTTGGGGGGGGGGGGGGGGGGGGGGGAATTTCGACCATATTTAGTTTGAGAGGTGTTTGTTATTATAAAGCTCATTAAAGCCCAATTAGACTTTCTAATCTAGTTTAATATTAGTTTTTGATACTATTAGGCCTAAATCCTTGGGACCTAATTATAAACCCTTTTATTTTTTTACTTTTTGCAATTTAAACAAATGAAGCTTTTATTACCCAAATAAATAATTTTTTTTTACACATGCACAAAGGGAAATTATCAGTTAAAATTTAACTTAGAAAACAACCCAAATAAATAATTAGTTGATTACGTACTATTACACTAATAAACTACACAACCTAGATATTTTGATTTTAAGTTTGACACGCGATATCCAAGTTGAGTGGTGTGCATATTAAATAAAATAAAATTTAAACAAAGACAAATAACTGAGTTTTAAGTTCATGCATTAAATACCTGTGTAAGGACACAAAACTGTCTCTGGACTGTCTCTAGACAAACTGACAGGCTTTGTGAGGTTTGCAGACCGTCAATGATGTTGCCCTAGGAATCACTCAGGCCGGTTTATCCCGCTATCTCAACAGGATATATGGTAAACTCTTTTTCAGTTGGCTTTCATTTATTGATCTCCCCTTGGAAAGTCTCGCTTGTCAGTACTCTGTACTACAAACTGTGAATTGTTCATTGATTATTCAAGCACCTACGGCAGTAGACCCCATGTGCTCACCACTTTCCATCGACTCATTCGACAGGTCAGGGTAAGAAAGGCGAGGAAGCAAATGAGACGAAAAATAATCTTCCCGAGGACATTCGTCTAAGATCAACTTTACTCATAAACATGAGACCATCTGCAGGGATTCAGGTGCCCTTCTCGTTTCTTCTCTGCACGCGTAATATTTGATCCAAAGTCTATTGGACGTCCGCAAAATCTTGTGTCTTGATGATTCTACCGAATCAAAATGCAGGCGTTAGCTGATATGATGGAGAAAGACACTGAAATAAAGTGGGGAAACTGGATTGGTTATGTCCTCCTCCCCTTCAAAATAGCGTTAAGGGAAGATCCATTGGACTATATTCGTGACGCCAAGGCCACTGTTGACCGAAAGAAGCACTCGTTAGAAGCTTTATTTACCTTTTTCATTGCTGAGTTCGTTCTCAAAATTTTTGGCGTTAAGGTAGCAATTACTCTTCGAACTTTGGATACTATGGAATGGGTAAATTCTTGGGTTTAGATGCCCAAATATCAATACTACTAATCAGAGAGCTTATATACTTGCATTTTTTTCCCCTGCTAAACAGCGGGCAGGTGCCTTTTCTCATAGAATCCTCACCAAGTGTTCGTTGTGCTTCTCCAATCTAGTTGGGCCGCTAGAGGAAATTGGTTTTTATGGTCATGCTATGGCTTTCCTAGCTGCAGGCTGCTACGGCCAACCCCAGGTAAGGAATTTTGTCTCAAACAAATAAATGGTAAACATTGTTGTTCGTTTCTATTGTGCCGAAATCTAACTCCTTCCTTCTGCAGCCATTGATGATCAACTATCAAAGTTTCACCAACCAGATGACCATTGTTGTATCAGCCGACGAAAGCGTAGTCCCTGATCCTCACCAGATTATTGACGACATAGAACATTCTCTTAAACTCGTCAAGGACGCTGTCATAGCGAGGGGGCTTATCAAGGAAGATCAGAACAGAAATTAGGCACATTTCCAGCAGCCCTGCCTTTCCCAAGCTTGTTTCCCAGCATTCCTTCCTTTATTTTATTTTCCCTTTATTTTCTTTCCTCACTTTTCCATATCGTACAAGTGGAAAGAGTTGCAATTTGCTATTTGGTGTATAAGACAACTAAGATTGAACAGGCTGAACCTGGCAGCCGTCTAACAATGGGTTTTGGTAATGTAGTTTGGTTATGCCTCATTGAAACAGAAAGCAATCAGACAAGTTATCTCCCACAGCAAAATTAGCAGCAAGACAAAAAATGCCAAGCACAACATCAACGAAGCAATGTTGA
Source organism: Casuarina equisetifolia (assembly GCA_028551475.1). NCBI lineage: Eukaryota > Viridiplantae > Streptophyta > Magnoliopsida > Fagales > Casuarinaceae > Casuarina > Casuarina equisetifolia. The sequence continues at coordinate 11,424,212 of CM052355.1, forward strand.
CAACAAAAGGTTCCCGACTAACTGCCAAACATAATAACAATTTCATATTTCACAATCTGGCATCCAAATTGAAATAGAAGATATAGATTTAGCTACCCGTGTTTTAGGAAGAAAAAACTCTAAAGATAGAGACTAAGTTTATAGTTTGTGTTCAAAAACATGATTAGAAGCTTGCCTGTGAATATGAGAATTCCAGCATAAACAAGATAGTGGGAACAAAAGAAAAGACAAAAAGAAAAAAAAATTGAGAAATAAAAGAGAAACAAAAAAGAGAAAAGAAAAGAAAGAGAAATTCTCATTATCACAAGACCAACCTGCCCTACTATAATATTACATGAGAGCAAAACATATTTTCAAGATAATTTATTCTTTGTTACAAAATAAAACAATAACCTCCTTTTATATATAATTTTCAACCAATACAATAAGTGATAATAAATGACAATAAATGTGCCAATTGGTAGAAATTCTTAGATCCATTGATGCATGAATCTTGGAAGTGGTAGAAAATCTTGGATAGTAATTTCTTCTTATATGCGTGCATATAATTTTCGTATTTTTTCAGCTGAGCAAACTTATGTGTGGTAACGCTTTAGTTTGAGAGAAAGTTAGAAGTAGTATAGAATGTAAAGGCTGAGCATCATTGGCCAAAAAAAATCATGGAGTCTTCTGTAAAATATTATGTGGTGAAGAAAATCGTACATTCTATTGTTTCTAAGAAAAAGCTAAAAGAAAGAGACCATTGATGTTTAAAAAGAACATAACATTGGCATCTTGATGTATCAAAAAGTATAATCTATATGTCATTATCGATCAGTGGAAACGACCAAAGAGAATCAACCTAGAATTTCTTAAACGGGGGAGTAAAAGGGATTCAAGAGAGGCATTGATTTGTAGAAACAACCGAAGAGAGGAAGAAAAAAGAAGTAGAGAGGTCTAAATAAAAATAGAAGGAAAAGCAAATAACAAGGAAGGTAAAGAGACCAAAATGAGCATCGTAGATTAAGTAACAAAAAATAGTAAGATTAAAAGGTATTGCACTCATAGGAAGGAAAGATAAAATCTTGAATTAAGATTAGAAAAGCTATGAGAAGAAAATAAAATTAAGTTTAGTAAACAATTAAAGAGATTAAGAAAAACCACCATAAAATGCTGCCAAAATTCTGTAGAAATATAAATATGAAGAGAAAAGACAACAAGAAGCAAGTTTTTTTTTTTATTATTGTATGGTTCGCTTAACAAGGATAAAAAGGTCCAGGAACGAGACTTTCCTCAAAAGGCTCTGATACCATGTTGAAAAACATGATTAGATGCTTGCTTATGAATATAACAATTTTGGCATAAACAAGATAGCGGGAACAAAAAAAAGACAAAAAAAAAAAGAAAGAAAAGGAATTCCCATTATCACAAGGCCAACTAGCTTTGCTACAATATCACATGAGAGCAAAACATATTGCCATTATAATTTATTCATTGTTATAAAATAGAACCACATACTCTTTTTATATACAATTTTCAATCAAAAATAAATAATAATAAATGATAATAAATGTGCCAATTGGCAGAAAATCTTGGATTCATTTGTGTGTGAACCTTGATAATGGTAGAGAATCTTGGGTAATGGTCTCTTGTCATTGGATGCATATAATTTTCATATTTCTTCAGCTGTAATAGTTTGAACGGCATTGATTGATCGGGTAAAGGGATGAGTCAAAGGGAGATCTTGAATTTCTGGGAGTTGGTACTTCTTCTTTGGTCAATCTATGATGAGGATCAACTATAGAAACTAAGGAATGATGAAAGGAAAAACGACTCAAAGGGAGATCAGCTAATTCTTCAAGGTAATTATGCTGGCGTATTAGGGAGTGAATAGAGTTCAAAATAAATACTTTATTAAAAAATTTGATTTAGGTAACCACAAATCATTAGGTACGTATAACAGCAAAAAAAGGTAAAAAGCTAACAAAGCGACGGGCATGCTTACGTATGCCATAACCAGGACATGACCAAGCATTATCTTGCAATCGTGTCACAGGTAGTTTTTATCCAATTTAGGAAGGAGAGATTGGCTCAAAAACGTGATCATTACATTTCAGATTAAGTGATTTGGAAATAACAAAACGCAGTAATTCGTTTTGTAGGAGATGCAGATGATAAAAAGAACTTATAGATTATTTATTCTTGAATGTTGGAACAACAATTTGTTGATTCAGTGAAAAACTGCGATGCCAATTTAGAAGAACAGTTGAGAACATTATGTGCAGAGTTGCCTAAGTATCGGGATCTGGATAAACTATAAGCTTGATAATTTTGCACAACTTATACGTCATTATCAATATGTTTTTACGTTTGATAGGTGACTGAATGAACCATGTTCGTTAGTAATTTCCATATATTTAGAGAAAGAACTACAACGGACATAACAAATCCTAATAAGACTTATTCAGCTTCTCTCAAGAAATAGAAAGGTCTATTTTTCTATAAAAGGTTGCAGCCACCTCTAAGGTTATACCTTTTTGACAGAGCTTGATTATTTACCATAGAAAATTGTGGTGTGGATGAGTATCCGGTATATGTGGAGACAGTTCTTAACTTCCGCGGTCTGACTACGCTGTCATAGTCTTTTATCGGCAGAATATTACGAGGAGACGTGCACGTCCTCTTTGGCTCTTTCGTGAGGAACCCCAAAAAGGTAGGGAAAATTTTATCATCTTTAGGACGGAGAAAAAGAGGACTCCATTGAAACCTTCTCGTTCTTGTAATTGTTTCTCAGACTGCAATCCCAGTACAGTTTGCTTGCTTCATCAAGTTATCAGATCTGTTCGAGATCTCTCGTTTGGAGCAATCTGTTACGTTTCTGGAATACACTTGTGTCGCATGATGCCGAGGATGGATTGGTCTGCAGCATCTGCTACAAAGGCTTATCTTGATACTCTTAAAATGGTGTGCTTTTTATTACTTTTAACCTTTTTCCTCTTCCTTCTTTTTTTTTTTTTTTGAGGGGATGAATATGATGTAAAGTCTTTTGTTCTTCTCCATTTTCTTCATCCCTCCCTTATGGTTTTTTTTTTCTTATTTTCTTTTTAAAATTTTTCTCTAGCACAAAGCACGTGTAAAAATCAGTTGTTCTTTGAGGTAGATGTTACAAAATTCCTGATTTTCGTGTTCCAATTAACTTTACTAGTAATGAAAGGCGACATGATCAAACAAAAGTTCCCAACCGTTTCTTTTATGGGACTTGTTTGAAAGGATAATGAGACTCAAAAAAAATCTACATGGCCATCCTTTCAAACGGAAGTCATTTACATTCGAATTCTTTTACCAACAGAATTGAAAGGAAATCTTAACTAATTAATACTTTCTATCTATGGCTATTGTTATTTATGCTCAAATTTGAAACTAATATTTGGTTGCATCTACTAGCATGAAGGAGTGTGCCTTCAATGTTGTGTTACGGATGGTCTCACATCAATTTTTCTTACAATGACTAGCTTTAAGTAATTAAGCCGATTTCACCTGTCTCATACTCTATGAAGGCTGATCGAGTTTTTCTACGAAGAATTTACATCGGCAGTAAGAGTTATGGAAGTTTATTCAGCTAAAATAAGATATAAAGAGGGCTTAGCCTAATTATTTTTCAGAAAAGTTGAGAAATGGAAAGCTATTACCTTTCATTTAGACAACTTAGAAGGATTGTTGCTGACCTCCCTGTCTTTCAGTGTAACAATCGCAGGAGAAAATGCGACTCGTGGAAGTCGCAGGAACCTGGGAGCAGTGAATTCGTGTCAGCCTTAGCAGCAGGCATGAGATCTAAACTAATTGTGGAGGTGACTTCTGGTGTTTCGCCATCCACAATCGCCTTAGCAGCTGCCGCACGACAAACTGGGGGAAGGCTGGTGTGTATTCTTCCAGAACCAGATCTTGATGTATCGAAAAGTATAATCAAGGACCTGGGTCTTAAGGACCTAGTGGAATTCCGAACGGGGGACCCCTCCAAGTTATTGCAAAATTACGAGAACATTGATTTTTCTCTTGTTGATTGCAAGAACGATAACTATATACGGTTCCTGAAGTTGCTAGATGTTAACCCTAGAAGATCAGTGGTGGTGGCTAACAACTTGGTCGGCAAGAAAAAGGGGTTGGAAGGCCATTTGAAAGGAGTGAAGGAGAAGGTTGCAGTGAGGTCTCTGAAGCATCCTATTGGGAAAGGCATGGAGGTCACCATGATTGGTAAAAAGGAGGAGATTCCTAAGAGGGAGTGGGGACGCGGTGGACGTCCTGGTGGGGGACTTAGAAGTGGTTCTATGAAAGGACCAGGAAAAAGCAAATGGGTCGTCAAAGTTGATGAGGAGAGTGGTGAAGAACACATTTTCAGGGTTCCTAAGTCACTATAGACTTCGTTTGGCTTGAAAGTCAATATTCTTCTACAAGTGTTTTGCCAAGTTCATATTTCTTGTAGTGTCCCATCTTCGTGAAACCACTGAGAATTTTATGCAGCATCAAGATGCCTAGTAGTCATGCGGCTGAAGAAGCAGGGTGATTTACAGAAGCTCTTTGTTAAATCACTACCTTAGCCATGACTGCATTTGATGACAGTGCAGGTCATCGTTTGCTAGAGGGTAATTGAGGTTCAAACGGGAAGAGTAGCTGAGGCTGAGTCCCCCCTGTTGGCTTTCCGACCTTCGTCTCTCCTAAACTTTTACGTAACTATGGAACAAGTTTAAGTATATTCTATCGTCTCTCGCGACCGAATATTATATCTTAAAAATTATATTTTATTACTTTCTTCCCTACTATTTTAGGGGCAGTAAACCTTGTTTATGGCTATACAAAAAATCTCTATGTATTGGTAAAAAAATATATGGATCATGGGATTGTTCGATACAATTGAGCATTCCTGATGATTCTTGTAAACATGCCCGTAGTTGCTTATGTTTTTTCTTTGTGCTTATTTGATTTTTTTTTTTCTCTTGTTACATGCAACTCTTTGTTCTTATTTGGTCATTTTCAGTCTTTGATATAATGCAGGTCTTAATGCACAGCATTTATGAGTAGATTATATTATATTCCAGAAGCAACAACATGCAATAGACTTGCTACTCTATTTAAAGTGTAGTACTAAATACACTATTTGAAAAATCTGAAATATCAAAAAGAACAGGAGCTTAATGTCTCAATCAAACTCGGTTATGATAAAATGAGAAAAAAAAAACAAATGCAATTGATAAATTTACATTCACTATAAAACTTACATTATAAACTTGTGAACTTTCAGATTTATCCCTCTACAAAATAAAAATTAATATATAAATTAGTCATTCAATTTTAAAGATTGATGTTAAGAACAAAATTTATCTAGTTAAAATGTTATGTTTGACTAGATCTTGTTTTGGGGGCATGAGATGTCAAACCTAGAACCTAAATTTTTTAGGCCAATGCCTTGTCATATATTGGTGTGTTTTAGTTGAGTTGTACTACAATTCTTAAATGAAAATTTTTATGTGAAATTTCTTTTCATAAAAATCTAACAAAAATTATACTTTATATATTTCTACATGAATATTATCAGAATTTTCACCCAATAGTTCTCTAGTACATCCCAATAAACAAAATTTTAAATAAAGCGATAAAGAAAAAGATGTCAACATTTATTTTTCCACTTTAAAGTAGAAAAAAAATACATAAAGAAATTTGTTGACACCACTGACTTCTGTTGTACTTGGAATCAATTTATTTTTTCCAAACAAAAATTTTCTTCAATCTAATGTTACAAAAGAAATATCAATAACTAGGGACAACAAAATACATTTATAGGAGAAAAGTTGATTTTATTATTATTATTATATACACCATTTATTTTTTAAATATTTTACCACGAAGATAATTTCATGTACATCCCGCCAAAAAGAGAAACATAATTATTTTTCAAATATTTAAATATGAAATAAAGAATAAGATGGTATTTTTTAATCCACCGACATGGTATTATTTTATTTTCCTTTATAAATTGGTCTCTTGGGGTCTAGGCCTATCCATTCACAATTGTCATATTCTCTCTCTCACTTTTAGTCTTTAATGTCATGGCCTAATTTCATTCCAAAAGATCAACTTAATGAAAATAGTAGTTAAACCCTTTTATATGATCAAAGCATCTAGCTTACCTTTCTAATATAAAAAAATAAAGTTTAATACATTTTCTCCCCCCCCCCCCAAATCCATGTCACCCTCAACATGGGTGCAACCCATTGCCTACACCCCACACTAAGGGGTAATAATAGCACCACTAGGTCAAGTCCACCAAGTTAGGTCATGGTTTGGTTCTGATACCACATGTCATGAGCTTGAGTTCCATTCCAACGGGAGAAGTAGCCAAGCCCCCTTATATGGTCAAATCATCCCACTTGTCTTTCTAATATGAGATAATAAAAATCATTACATCAATTTCTTTGACTTCCCAAACATGAAATTTGTGTACACATATTGCCAATGATTTTCGCGCTTCTATATGCTATATGCTCCGAAACCAGAATGCTAGGGCTTAATTCGAAGACCACAAGATAGTCTTCTTACATGATCAAGAAGTTTATTTGTGTTGTTCTAATTCACAGGGTTTATTTGCATTGATCTCAATTGTAGTGCTTAAAGATCTATTACCGCCTATGCATATCAGGGTTTGAATGTATCTCATCTACCCTTTAAAGGTATGATGTCGGCCTTTGATTTTCCTCGATTTGCAATTCAATGATTTGTATTTTTCCATATTGCTTGACAATTCACCAACTTAGGGTTTCGTTACTTCCTTTCTAGGATCCAAGAAGAAGTTTTAGGGACAAGAAAGATGTAATACCCGTCATAACTTTAGCCTATCCTTACACAAACTCTAGCTACAATGTCTCCATGAATACGCTCTCAGTCATGCAAGAAGAATTTCAAAGGGGAAACAGGATATGTGAGGTAAAGGAAACAAGCAAAACCAATTTGACTAGCCACTTTGAGCCATTCATTTTCTTTGAAGCATATAAAAATTATCTACAAATAAATGTAATTGCTAGGAGCTTTATGAATTGGAAAGGGTGGGTTGAATCTCAGCTTCATCTGTTGATTATGAAGATTGAAAGGGACACACGAGATTAACTCTAGCACCACCCACACCCCAATGACCTTTTGGACAAACTCAAACTATTACATTGTTGTTAGTTTATGGGCTTGAAGCATAAAAATTTTGTTTCTCCTTAGAGGAATGAACCGTTTGATCTAAGGTTAACTATTAGACAACTTAAGAACTTCTTAAGGATGTTCACATCTATAAAACCCAGGATGTTGATTAATATATGTCACGTAAAATGCAAAGACATTCCTTTATTTGTCTTTCCCAATAGAGCTCGACATGTACTTGCTAGAAAAACAGCCAGAGAAGATGTTGGATCAGCTCAGAGAATAAGAAACTTTAACCCTCTTAGAGCGCCTGAGGATGTAGGTCGAAAGCAAAGAAAAAGAAATGAAACTAATACTAGCAATAATTCTTTGGCAAAGTGTGGAAGTCTACCTTTAGGAAGGGAAGAAGAATGTGACACAAGCAACAAGCTAGGAAAATCTAAATCTGTGGCAACAAACAGGAATGAACCTTTAGAAAGGAATGAACCAATTGTCCAGGCCTTGGAACACTCATCTAAAGAGCTAGGCATAGCAGCATGTGAGCAAGTGTTCAAACCTTGTGCCAACTTTTTTAATGATTGTGTTGTATCGGGGCTTGATCTAGATGAGTTTACTGCATCTTCCTCCAACATAGCTTCTGATTCTCCTGTCCCAAAATTTCACATCTTTGGTGAAGGCAAACTACTGATGCCTTTAAAGTAGGAAATGATGATTTTCTTAACACTAATGTGGACAATTTGTCTCCACTTCTGATTTTTGTCCATTTGGATATACTCATTTTTTATTTTTTTTATTTTTTTTAACTTTTGAGTATCATGATTGTTATTGTAAAGAATGAAATATGCATCACGAGTTTTTTTGTATTTACTTTTTTCACTCCATAAGAAAAATGTTTTATATTATATTTTTTATCATTCAAAGAATTTAGTTTAGTAATTCATTACATAAACTCTACTGCTCTATCTCTCTTTCACTTTTGGATTGCGAGAAAAAAATTGACTATAATCAAGAGTATTTTGTTACTCCACTCTTTGATCTCTAGGCAGTTATAAAAACGTTCCAAAATGGTTTGTTAGATCAACAATGATTGTTGATAATAATTGTGATAGGAGAAGGTAGGTAGAATGTTGAAATCATGAAACACAAAATTGAACAAATTGATATATTTATATATGCACACACCCCAAAATCGGATATTTAAAAAAAGATATACGCATAATTTCGTAATGGAAATCATAAAAGCAGTGGATACGGATAGCGACGTGCCATTGGCGTGCGGAGTTTGCAAGAAATGGCGGGAAGAATCATTGCTCTCGAGTAGGAAACGTTAACCACCATCACCACCAACCGCATTGGAACCTTCAATCCGAAGGGATCTAGACTTCTCAACCGCCTCAACATGCCTTCACATTCACACTCGCACTTCTTGTTCTAGTAATTAGTTGTTAGGACCCTTGTGTCTCAAATCAACAAATTTCAGTTCTCTGAATGGCGAATTTGAGGTCCTGGGCTCTGCTACGACGTCTCTCTATTGGGTTCTCCGTTTTGGTTCTTGGCTTGGGACCAAAGGTTCCTGCATTGGCCGATGACAGTGGTAACACTAGTGGCGGGGGTGGTGATGGTTTTGGTGGCGGAGTATGGGAGCTTTGTGGCACGGATGTGAGGAGCTTCCTGCCTCCACCGTATAGCAATCTATCAAGTCTGGTCTGCAAGCCCATTTGGAATACCTTTGTCCTGCGGGTAAGACACATGGTTTAAGGGTGAATCTTGTTAATGTAGCCTGTGTTCATCAACATAGTTAGAGATTAGTTGAGTCATTCGTATACATGTTTTTTATTTTTCCTGATTGTTGATCTTACATATCATCATCAATTTTACTAGTCCAAATAAAATGATTAATGTCACAATTCAATTCGTTTACTATTTGCTTCTAGTCATGACAAAGCATGACGTTGCAGACATTGCATCTGTCACGAGGGACGGAGAGGGGGAGAGGGAGGGGATTCGAACCCATGACCGCCCCCTTTGTTTATGCATCTTCTTGGGCGCCAAAAGATGTTTGGCTCTGTTGTTAGAAATGAATGATATTTCAAGATTTGGAACGAAAATGATCTGGATCTGTTAATGATTCATGAAAATTTACTTCAATTGTTTTTTTCTCTTTCTATATTCCCCGAGGTATAATTACTCTCCTTAAGATCATTCCTCATCATTCCTGAAAGTTATGTGAAAATTAAGATCGCGTCCTTAAAAATTCTGCAAACCTTCAGTTAAATCTGAACTTTCAAACAGGACACTGTCTGATGGGAAGATAGTTCGTGTTTGCAAAAACTGTTTGGAGGGTACTGACAGCAAATTAACAATACATATTTCTTCGGTAACTTCAGATAGTATCTGATTTGTATCTTCAAACTTGAATAATAAACGATCTAACCTCATGGAAGCATAATAATAAGAGATGGGCACAGTATTGTATTAGTAATCCATACGAATATGGTGATATCTTGTATTGCAGTACTCCCAGAGTAAAGATCATGAAGTGAACATCATATTATCAGCTGTATACACCACTGGGTGGGTGGGAATGGGATTTTCCAAAGATGGGAAGATGGTTGGCTCTAGTGCTATGGTGGGATGGCTGAATAAGAAAGGTCATGCAAAAGTCAAGCAATACTATTTGCAAGGTTCCAAGGAAGGGCAAGTTATACCAGACAAAGGCGAATTGCCACTCACTGGTGTTCCTGCTTCTGTTGTGTTTCATGGAGCCACAATTTACCTGGCATTTCAGTTGAAATTTCCAACTCACCTGGCTCGGCAGCCCATAATCCTGGCTTTCGGAAGCGCATATCCTAAGCACTCCCATCTCGCTAAGCATCAAGACAAAACAACCATCTTGTTCGACTTCTCTGGAGGTCTTTCTTCTTCTTTATCGCTTACTCCTTCAGCTTATTCACTTGGCAATTTTCCTATCCTCTTTAAAAGCCCTATTCACGCTTGCAATCTGAAGAGGCTATTTTTCCCCGACTTTTTAAGTTCGTTTTTGCAACCAGTGACACCTATCGACTCTTTTTCCAATGCAGAACACAGACTGATATCAATCTTTCACTTTCACAGGTTCTGTGTCCTCTGGATCCGATGATTTTGGCCAGTCGAAAAAGAACCATGGGATATTGGGTATAATCGGATGGGGTCTGATCCTTCCCATTGGCGCAATTATACCAAGATACTTCAAGCACAAGGACCCCCTATGGTTTTATCTTCATTCGGTTATTCAAGTTGTGGGATTTGTCATCGGACTTGCTGCTGTGATACTTGGACGACGGCTTTATAATTCGATAAACGCCCACTTTCCAACGCATCGAGGCATAGGAATCTTTGTTCTTGTACTCAGTATTCTTCAGGTTAACCCCCTCACACTATTATTCTATCCAATAGTTGTCTAACATACTGATAATGAATATATCATCACCAACTTGTGCATACACGGCTTTCGAGCAATCAGTAGTAGAAAATTGAGTGTTGTAATGTGTTTTATTGTACCTGAGGTTTCAGATTCTGGCATTCTTTCTACGACCAAGCAAAGATGCCAAGATTCGCAAGTTCTGGAATTGGTACCACCATTGGTTTGGAAGGATTGCACTCTTCTTTGGAGCTGTGAACATAGTTCTGGGGATCCAAATTGGAGGAGCAGGGAATGACTGGAAGATAGGCTATGGATTTCTTCTCAGTGTTGTTATTGTTGCCGTCATTGTTCTGGAAGTCTTGGCATGGATGAGAAGGCGAGCGAAGACTACTACCTTGGATCCATCCTTCCAACTGGGTCCAGTTCAATAAATGTTTCGAGTACTCTGACAAAAGGTCTGATTTTTATGTTGACTTTGTGATTATGTCACACAATAAGGATCTCAAGTTTCAACGCCACTTCGCTTAATCAGGTTTGACAATTTGATGCCAGACGCCAGGTCCCCGACAGAGCGTCACATATGCTGATTTGTCGTGTGCATAGGAGCGGCCAAGCTCGTTGAGACTCGCTTCCGCTCGACTTTCACATCAACTGGTCCAATCCTATAAATGGTGCTATGTGTGGGCTTTCCTAGTGCAGATGCTAGAGAACTGACTGAAAAGCTGGATTAATGTCTGCTGATTTGGAGAAAGCCGATTGCAGCTTCCCCCTTCAGCTAAAACTAACGGAGAAATGAACTCCCTATTGTTGAGGTTTTTGTCATGTTTTTCTCTTGTACAAAGCATACATTTACCATAGTATATGCTACTACGGTAAGCCTTGTTCCTTGTTGAAGAGTAATATAACGATTTTGAGTGTTTGGTTCCTCACAAGCTTTTAGTTGTCTAGGAAGTTTTCATATGGGAGTCAGGGATGGAGGTGATAATCGTGGCTACTCAAGGCTGGTAGCAGAATCCAGGAGATGCTGTCATCTATTTCCCAGGAAATAAATTTCTCAGATCATAGCATTTGTTGAGTCAAGGAAATGATTTCCCAAGAAACAAATGGGTTGCAGTAAAGATCAAACACATAGGGACCAAATGGTGAACAAAAGCATGATCTTCATGAGGATGCTCAGTCTGAGCCTAACGTGAGTTAGATCCCATGAGGTGATGAGTGGTCATATTCAAAAGCTTGGTTCCTTTCAGTTTCGGAAACCCTTTTTTTTTTTTTCATTTTTCTTTTGCAGAAACCACCATGGAACAGGTATCAGTGAACTTCAATTAGTAGAAATGCTTATTAGCGATAGCCAATGAAAAAATCAACTAAGTCGTATGCGTTACACCAAAAAAGAAAAAAATAATCAAAGTCAATCCTATTGGGAATTGAGGGAAAATTTACTTTCAGTCTTTAGATGCTTCGAACCAATTTGCTTCTTTCTCATATATGAATCAAAATTGCCACCTCAAGAATTGCCATTGCAGTCAAAAAAACTCCTTTCACCAACCTGTATATCAACCAAAACCATTGATCAGCACCTAAAAACACAAGCTCAGTATCAAATAGTGGAAGCTTGATCGGTTCCATTCACACAGTAGCTCAATAGCACTAGGGCCAGGTTGACAAACCAGCCTTGCTACCCCAAGTTACATGAGAGCCACCTATCTGTAATCTGAGGTCGGGCATCCCCAGACAAAAGTGAGCAAACTCAGATAAAAGTTGCCATCTGCATTGATACCTTGTTCTGGTACCACATAAGAACACCTAGCCTAAAATCATAGTTTTTTGCTCTCTTTTAATGAACACTCATTACCAGCCAATGGATAATTAGCTAAAGAAAGTTATCAGATTGCAATGATGGGATCATACCTATGTAGGGAAAAATAGTAGCCTTCCTTCCTTAATCACCAACTTCATTTTGCATGCTCGGGACTAAAACATAGAAAAGCATCTGCAATTTTTTTTTCCAAGTGTTAATGCAGTATCTTTATAAAACAGATAATGCAGTTATACCTATCCAACGGTTCATACCAAATAAAGTTAACCATTTAATTATGCAGGACCCATGCATGCTTGATAAAAATCCGATGAAATTTATTCAATAACACAAATGGATCTAGAAACCAGACCTGAATTTTTCGAAAAGCTGATTCAACCAGCAACTGACAAGAAAAGGCACTTTGTGATCGCAGAGGCAGATTGGATCAAATCACTCGTGTCCCTTGCTTGTATTATAAAAACGAAAGTTGTTGTCTAGTACTTTTTCTCAAGAATCCTGCTACACTTGATTGGTAGAAATAAGTAGTGTTACGTAGCACTAGCTGTACAATCATCTCTAAAAGAAAAGCTGGAAGACTTTGGGGATTCACTGCCCCTAAGTACCCTGTTATAAATAACCTTAAATGACTGTGAGCCATATGGTCGACTTAGCAAACTTATTGGCATCCTGAGAGTCTGCTTTCGGTTTCTTCTCCCCCTAATCAAAATGCTGAAAGTTTTCTCACCGTCAATTTTCTCTTCACCATTCTTTCCAGCATTTTCATTTGTGCTCTCGTTCTGACTTTGCTCAGTCTGAGCAATTTCAACAGCAGACAGATTTGGATGACCATTTTCCTTAATGCTTTCTGACCTGATTTCAGGTATTTCATTGGTATTTTGTACCCCTTCTGAAGCTAGAAGATTCACTTCTTTCCCAGTTTCTCCCTCATTTTCAATATCCACTGGCAGAATCAAACCTGAACTTGGATTACCAATATCATCAGGCTGCAGTTGTGTCTCCAATTTTGGACTAGAAATTGGTTCCACGACTGGTGGTGGAACAGAGAACTCCACTGGATGACAGCCAGTCCAAACTGTAGCTGGCATAAACTCAGATACATTAGGGTTCACATTGCACTGCCAAGCAAAATGATTGGGATGAAAGACGCCGCTCGTTACAGGAAATGTACTGGTCGGTACTCCTTGGTTTTGAGGATAAGGAGGACACATAAAGGGCAGTGGATGCATCATGTTTGGGGTTGGTGGGGGTGATGGGTAAGGGTGGTGAGGGGAGGAGCACATGGGATTGACCGTGGGTAGGACAGTAGCAGGCCCTGGGTGAACATTCATGTTTACTGGCCAAGGTGCAATTGCTGGAACAGCACCAGGAACGGAAGGAGTAATATTTACAGCAAGGGGTGCAGAACGTGCAATGACTGCTGATGGGTTGAATGGAGCTGCTGAAGCAGACAACTTTCTATTGGGAAATCCCCGAGTTTCACTTGAGGTAGGAGTCGAGGAATTCTCCTTCAGATCTTCTGCACCCAGCACGATCAAATTTGAATTTTTATCTGTTTCAGAACAGCTAAATGAATCCTTCCCGCTAACTTCCTTTTCAGAATCAACAGAATTGGGAAAACTATCATACTGATTGATGGAAGCCTCTACCACTTCTTGAACCTCAGGACCAGCAGATTCAAGTTGAACCAGAGTCTCAGATGCCCTTAAAGAATGTTTATCTTCCATTGCATCAGTCACTTTAGTGTTTTCTTTCTTGTCAATAATTTCTATTTCCTCCTTTAAATGATCCGTAGAGTTCCGTCTAGAATTCTCATTCTTCTCTTCACATATATTTTCCAACCCCGTTCTGATTAGTTTATCATTTCCTTTTACTTCATTCATTTCATCAACATGTTTCCCAAAGCTAACTTCGCCACTTTCTGAAAAATCACTTTGGGGCACCCAGACCTGCAATTTACCAATGGTACCCGGTGGGGCCAACGCTACTTCCTTGTATGAAGGAGATTTTCCTAGACAGACAATCGAACATTTCACTGGAGCAGCATCCTTCTGCAAAGAAATTGTACAAGGTAATGGAGAACTGGAAAGCTCGACACTATTTCCCGCGGGCTCTGTTGTAGTAGTTTTGGTAGATGAAGGCATTGACTTGACCCGGTATGTTAGAGCTTTGACTATTCTCCGTCCAAATTTGGTAGCTTGGGCAGCATTCCCTGCCTGTTGTTCTGGATAACTCCCATGAGAAATTGTTCGTTTCTTTAATAGGTAATACTTGCTGTTCTTAAGAGTATTCTTCACAGGAGGATACAGCATATCAGTGTCCACATTCTTTTTCTGATAACCAAAGACCCTGCTGATAGTTGAACGGCGCTGCTTAAGCCGCCGACCAGATGAGCCCGCTGATCTTGGCCTTTGAACTGCTTGCCATCCATCCTCTCCTTCAGCATGTGTTTCAGAAAAGATTTCATTTGCAATATTTGGATTTTCCTCTACAGCCGTTTGTATGACAGGCTCTTGAGACTCAACAGGTCCAGGGCTACTCATCTGGTTAGCATCTGCACTAATATCTGCTTCAGGTAAAGATGTCTCTTCATCTGAATCCAACTTTGGTATTTCTTCTGGAGACTCATCAGAACCTCCTAAATTTATGTTTTGATAGGATTTCCCCTTCACCTGAAAAGAAAAAGGAAATTGTTTGATAATGTTCATTTCAGGTGAGTACAAGTGTATCCACGCAAGGATATTGCTCAACAGTTATTTTCAGAAATGCAAAAGCCTCTTGCATGCACGTGGAGGATACTAATACTCCTAGTTGGTTGGCCTAGTAAGTTTTCTCCTCAACGCATGAGCCGCCACCACTTTCCTTTGTTAAGAGAAACACATACGTATTCTGAAGCACATCCAACCAAGACCAGAGCATTAGTGTCCCTATGTTTTTCTGTAAGAAAGACAAATCCCGTATATGTTTGAAAGAGAAGAATGTCTCTTTGTTAATGCTGTCTCTTTTAACTTCTATTTAAACTGAATGCGGAAGGGAATGTTTTCTCCTAATATTCTCCCTCCGCAACAGTGGGATGACATATAGTTATATAATAAGTTCAAGGCCCTGTGAAGTACAATAAGAGACCAACTTATTGTGTTCTTCCGACCACTCATTAAGTGCTATGGTTCAACCAGATGACCAAGTTTCAACTGAGTCACACTTACAAAGGATGCTGTTTGTTTGATTTCATATATGGGCCCGATAAATTTCCCACATTCCTTTTGAGCTGGTCTTAACCATTCAATGTAAGGCAGCCAATTGCATGACAAGTAACCAGTTCCTCAAAAATGCCCCAGCATCAACATGAACACTTGGAAAATTATGTACGTAACACAAAAGAGTGCAAAAAGAATAGGCTTAAGATTGTCACAAACCTCATTGGCTCAATGATGGATTGTAATTATTTATCCAACCATCACCTAAATTTTAACATACCTTCGTAGTATAGTTTTTACTCTTTACCGCTCCATCTCTACCCTTGGGATTATCATTTGGATTAATGTAGTCGAGCAAATCTGAGACACTGCAAGGTTGATAAATCATCTCATTTAGCAAGAAGTAAATGTATTCATAAGAAAGAAAGTGTGGTTCATACGGTCAGATGGTAACAGATTACGGTCCAGTGCAAAAACATAATGGGGAAAGTGCCACAACTTTTTAAATAAATATTCCTGTGCATATCTGGAACATATTAATTGCCTTAAGCATGTATCTCTGAAGCCTGTCATGCATAGACAGACAGATCTAACAGAGGAAAATTACATTCAGTTCACTCTGAAAGACTTGTGACTGGATTATCCCTGGGAAGCAATTGACTGTTAGACCAGCCATTTAAAAGCAACATCTAATTATGAAGATGAGCCCCTACTCCCACTAGAAGTTAATACTTTGAGACAGATATTAAGTTTTGTACAGGCAGATTATGAAAGCAACCAGACACTAGAAGTGTATCCCAACATCCCAACAATATGATGCATAAGGCTCCATGTCATCAAGGAATCTGCATCCCACTGATTTGAACAGAGCAATCAGAATAGTAGCAGTTCATAGGAAGAGGAAACTGCATACATGAAAAGTTAATAATAGTTGCATGAAGTTCTAAATAGTCAAGGGCAAGATAAAAGTTACCTTAGGTGGCCTTTGCTGGCTATGGACGCATCTGGCTTCCGAGTACCATTCCGCGCAGCTTCTTGCTGTTCAAAAGCCTTGGACTCAAAGTACTCAAGCCACGCAGCAGCATCCTGCAGCATTTTATTACAAATCTCATAATAATGTTGACAACAAAAACTTAATAACCAAATTATAGTGCATACATTACTAGAGATAGCAGAGTAGAAATAGTTTAAAATACATGCAACTATTAACATTGCATATATATGACCAAAAATATGTCAAACATGAAGCATGCTAGTAACATCGCTGGATTCTTTTAATTATGCTTCATTTCTTTGAGCACGTTGCTCATAAAGGACCTAGAATGCGTAATTTATGCCTAAAAGGAGAGAGAGAGAGAGAGAGAGAGAGAGAGAGAGCATAATTTACAATTAAACCTAATAAGATACCTGCGTACGCAGGTCATCTGGACCCAGCTTTGCTCGCAGAATTTGCAAGGTTGTTTGCTCATGCTGAACGCTCAAAGGGTATGCTTCCATCAATGAGAGTGCAATTGCAATTGCATGGTAACTAGCTGCCGTCTGGAAGATTTAAGTTAAAAGGGGAGGAAGTCGTGAGAGGGAAGCCTAACTCGAATTGGACAACAATTGATGGGCTAAAAATTGCTTAGTTGTAACCGTCTTATATGTACTTTAGCATAGACTGGGAAAGAAAATGAACAAAACAAAACCTGAATATGGTCTGGGCCTAGCAACTTTTGGTTACACTTCAGAGCTTTGTGAAGATATCTGAGGGCAACGTGCACATTCCCTAGGCCTTCCTCCATCATAGCCACATTTATGTATGTAGCCGCAGTGTTTGGATGAGATGGTCCACATGTGAGATGTAAAAGATATAAGGCACGCTTAACATACCTGATCAGCAACAATTACAAACATGTTTGGCATAAAGCAGTATCGTATCTCATTAACCAAAAAAAAAAAAAAAAGTAGAGCACCAATCAGTGGATCATTAAGGATCACAACCCAACAAAACTTACTTAGATACCATCGATTTTATAAAGAATTTACATGGTAATCGATACAAATATCACAGAGAGAAGAACAAAGCATACTTGAGAGCCAGCTCGGTGTGTTGAAGTCTATAATAGAAGACAGCAAGATCCCCATAACTCTTCATTGTATCTGGATGATCAAGACCTAGTTCTCTCTCATTGATATCCAGAGCTTTCTGTTGATAAACTGTCGCCTGAAATTGGATCCATATGTTGAATTAACTTTTGACTCAAAACCTCTACCAAAAATAAAAGAACTCCATAATGTTTTGCGTTTCAGGATTATAAGTTATACCAGAGAGCTATAATGCAAATTTAAAATGTGCAAGTTCAAATAATATTTCAATATAACTCTTTGGAAGGAGTGACAGGTACCAATGCAAAGATGCAGCAGCAATAACAGGATAAAAGGAATAAAAGTAGACCTGATTGAAATCTCCAGTGTGATACAGAACTACTGCAAGGAGGCTGTAAGCCCCTGCTGTCATTCGATGGTAGGGACCACAAACTGCTACAAGCTTTGTCAGAGCCTGTGAACACCAAAAGAGTAAGCGGGTAATATCTTAGTGTGCCAAATACCAAAGGAACAAGGAATACTTGTTGATACACCTTATTACTAGATCATACGACAAAAAGGATATCTAAGTCGTGTTGCTGGAAATCTTACCTTTGTCCCAAAGGCAACTGCATCTTCAAGTTTTCCCTTATCTAAAGCTGTTTTTGATGATTCTAGGAGTTGCCTACCATCTGCTGATGAGCAGGCGGCTTGCTGCAAAGAAGCAAAAGTATAGTTGAATATAAAATGTCAAAACTAAACTTAATCTCCCATGCAATAGCATGTTTCTATTACTCTATGTCTACTTTACCACCTTGTAAACGGGGATCAAGCTGACAACATCTGACTTCCGGAATGGATTTGGAGAATCCATATCAAAATCCCTTGGAACCAGCTCAATACCCACCTACAAAGGAAGAGATAAGGGAAAAAGGAGGGAGGGGCAAACTGTCAGTGATGCATCATTCATCTGCCAATGATGCCTACCGCACACCAAATTATCTTCTTAAGGCGTACAAAATTCTATGTGAAAACCTTGCATTTAGAGAAAAATAGAGTATGGACGGAAAATGGATCTGCATGATTAATGAGTCAAGGGACACATCAGAACTAGGTAGACCACCCTTGCAGACTAATAATAACACAAAAGATGGGAATGGGCATCAAAGTTGTCGCAACTAGATGCTAAGAAAATAACTCAAATTAGATATAGTTGGTTATAACAAGTATCCACTCAAATAGCGCATCCAACAGGCCTATGTGCATCCCTGATGCTTTTTCCATCACCCTGTTATGGGAAGACTGAACTATTCTCATGAGTAGGGGAAGCAAATTGTGAGTTGACATACTATACAATTCAATTTCAATTTAATACAAAAGTTCACAAAAATATGTACCTTTTATAGACTATATAGTGGAGATGCAAGACATAATATAGAGAATGCCAGCAGTTTCAAAAATTCAGCAGTTTATGGTCGATGTATCTTGTACCTTATGACATAACCCTCGTAGAATTGCAAATTTTCTAACATCTTTGTAGTGCAAGCTACTAAGATCCCATTCATAACGCTTCATCAAGAAGAGCTTCAACCATCTCCACACAAGGGAATGGACCTTGAAAGATTTATTTGATTCTTCATTTTCAGGAACGCCCAGCATCATATTCAATGCAGCAGTTATTGATACTGCCATGTTCTCTGTGTTGTCAACAACAGCAATTACTGCCTGAAGAATGTGCTTAAATGCTCTCACTATCATCTCATGAATACAGAGTGACTGTACATGTGGTAGCTTTTCTGAAAGCTTGACCTAGAGAAAATAAAAGAAAAGTGTCTTTAACAACAGTACAAGATGTACAACGTAACCCTCAATCTTACAAATTCTAGTTTGCTTCTTGTTCTTACCTAGGATATTAAAATGTTTCTGGCAATTCCTAACAACTATGAAGGTCGTGCAAGTTGGAAGCAACAATAAGAGAAAGAAAGCCACAAAAAGAAGTAAATAACACAAGAAACGCGATTATAATCTGATGCATTACAGACATTGACAGGCTACACAAGAATGTTTCTACCGTCAGGAATGCAGCAATAAAGATAGCAATACACATAGTCGAGATCTAGATAAGCTATATTGCTCCTTTTATACTTATCTCATTCCAGAACATGAAACAGAAAACCAAAATGGATATAACTGTGTATATGGCAAGTACCGTCAAGTTGAGTCAGGCATACAATAATGTCAGAAAAGCATTGAAAGCCTGGGTCGGAATAATGTGCTTACAACTTGTCCCAAAGAGTGCATTCGAAGACCTCTAGTATGCATGAAATCAGTGAGAGTTCGGCCATCAACTGGTGATAGTTCCAGTGAACCAAAATCTGCTACCTGCATTGCATGATAAATACCAGAGACAGTCACTATAACCATATCAATGGGCAGATTCACTAGAACAATTAGCCCAGCAATGTTCAGTAATTACCAATTTTGGAAGAGCAACCTCAGTGTAGTATTTCTGAGACAGGTCGATTAGCTCTGGCATGGACTGTCATGTCACAAACTACAGGTTACTTCAAATTGTACTGTCCAAACAAGAAAATAGTATAACTTTTGGACACCTTCAAGATTTTTACCTTGCAATGAAGACCTGTTTCTGATTCTTTTAGTCGAGCAAAGGCTGCTTCAGACAATATCCTCTTCATTGCTAGTTCATTTTCCTTCGCATTAGTTTCAAGGTCCAATTCTGTAGTGGACAATACAGAAATTTTAGCCTCCCCATTTATACCTTCTGTATGGGATCTTGACCTCTCAGACTGCACTTTCATATTGCTTCCATCTGATTTCTTCTTGTTGTTCTTAAGGGATTTAAGATTCATTCCAAGCCCCTCAACCTTCATTTCATTCTTTGCCTTCTCACCTGATGGTTTCTTATCTTTTTCTGTGTTTTTCTGGTCTCTCAAGTGCTGTATCCAACAGGCTCCAAGTTCCCATCTCACAACCTGGTCAAAATCCTTTTCTTCTTCCTCAAGCTTAGCAAGGCTTTCTTCCAAGAGTCTCTCCACAAAAGTTTGGGAAGCACTGAGTTCTTCATGCTCCGAAGTTTCCATATGTGATACTGGTTTATTGTGCTCTGAAGGTGTTTTCTTGTGAAGAAGTAACCTTAAACTGTAAAGGAACAAGTAATAGTAAGAGAATTGGACTGCATAGAACTACAGTCTAAGAAGCATGCAATATCAGGGGAAAAAAAGAATTACATGGGATATATGGAACCAATAGCTCTTGGACATGAAAAGTTATTTATGTTTATCCAGTGTGCTAGGAATTTACTTTTGCACTTTTTAGTAAATCCCTAACTTATTAGGCAGAGAGAGAGAGAGAGCAAATGTACGTGCATATGTACTCTGAACATTAACCAAAACAAAATAAACAAGAAAGTAAAAAGTGCTTAAAGAAAGTAAGCACTCATTGTCAACAACAACAAGTGGCCATGAGAACTATTAGCACCCATCACAAACATGCAGGATTAAGCAGTTTGGGTTCAGATTCTGGGCTAATTGATGGTTTTCCTTTTGGGAAATTTGAAGACTGGACTTAATCCTTCGGAGAATATTTCCTCAAAACGAAAAAATGATGGATAAGAAAACTGGGATTAAGCCATATCAACTGCTCTATGTTGTCTATCTATAAATAGGCAGTATCGAACCCCTGCACATATCCAATGCATGTATTGTCCCAATGCAAAAGAGAATGAGTCCACTAACATTAGAGCTAGAACCTCACAACAAAGTACCATATATTCTTCATGTTAGATAAGGATCATGGATTATGCACAGCACAAAACATTCAAAGGGTAAATAAGCACCTGTTAACATTGAGGGAATTGGCGCCTCCTTCAGGCTGATCAAGGACTTCAATGCTTTGAGATATGGCACTGGCCTTATCATTCTTTCTCTGCTCAACTTTCACAGCGGCGATGTAACCACAATGTCTGACATTGATAACACCTAGAGTAGCGATGTCCTGCACTCAAATGCAACACACTCTTCAACCATTTATTTACAAGGAATCATGCGTCATTTACATTTAGTAAGAGTATCTTACTTGAGCAGCAGTATTTTCATCAGCAGTGATGCCTTTCACTAGATTTCTTTCTACTAGATTCTTTTCATCCAATCCAGTTGCTTGAATTCCATCAATTTTAGTATCAACCTTACAGCTCGCATTTGAGGCATCTTTCATGACCACAATGCTCAAGTCTCCAACTCTCTCAGTATAGAGAATTGTACCAGCTGAAACGGAACTAGTAGAATTTTTCAGTCCCATTATATGCTGGACAGCCCTAATTGCCCTAAAAATGGAAACATCAACAAATAGGCTGTGGAGAAGGAACGCCTTCCTATCTCGAACCTGCCTTTCCTCTGCTGTATTGCAAGGCATTGAAGCAAGCAACAAAAACTCATTAGCCCAAGGAATCAAATCACTTTTTCCATCTGTCCCTAGACCACCTCCATTTCCTCCCCAAGTTTCATCTTCGACAGGTAGAGGAGGGAAAGCTGAGGGTGACTGTGCAGCAATAGGAGGAACGAGCCATGTGTTGGCTCTGAAGCCAAAAGGAAGATTCCCAAACTGCCAGAAAAGATATGATCATAAAACAAGGTAACTACAAGATCAAGAGAAGTTTTATACTTGGCTTTAGTCAAAAGATGCATGAAATAGAAAATTTTGGCACAATAATTACCTTGTTACGTTCTGAATATGCCTTCCCGAGATCACTGTAAGCCTACAATTTGAGAAACAACCAATCTTTTAACCATCCATGAAGAAAGAATGGAGCAAATGGAACGAACCGATAGAAAATTAACCATGGTTGGCAAATAGATTATTAAGCAAGAAATTCCAGTCCTATGCTAGAGAGAAACATATAGCGTAGGTTATGAAATCAACATTGTTATAGAGCCAAATAATGCATGGTTGAAGTCCAAACTAAGTTAGGGAATGGAACAACATATAAGCTTTTAGTTTTACTAAAGAATGTCTACTGTTCAATTATCACTTATCTCAAAAATATTAAGTGATAAGAAATAATAAATTTAATCACTTGTAATACTACTCTAACATATTCCTTATGCACGAGAGATCTTCCCTCGATAATTCAAAGTTTGGACTACTGCTTTAATATTACATTGCTTTATCATTTATTCAAAAAATTTAAATTGATTAAAAAAAATTAATATTTGTAATCAACTCTAACATCCATGAAAGCAACTCAATAATCTATCTTTTTCAGTGAGGCAGTGAGAATTGAAATTTTCTATTTCCAGAGAATAAGGCAAAAGAGAGCTTTGCAAGCATCACAGCTACACCTTTGACCACATGAGTGAAATACCGGCAACCACGTACACTTTACTACTTCTCTTTCAAAACATTAGAAGGGAGACAGAATATAAGCCGTTCAAATTAATCGACAAGATACAAGTGCAAAGCTTAATTTATTTTATCGAATGAATCATTTTCCAACATCTAAGGAGTAACTCAATTTTGAACAAAACCAAAAATAGAACAAATGATCTAAATTGCTGCACCTTTGACCACATTAGTGTAACCAACACCTGGTATATTTTACTTCTTCTGTTCCGAAAGGTTATATTAGGGACAGAACAAAAAAACCTTTCAATTTAATCGCAAAGACACAAGTGTAAAGCTTAATTTATCTTATAGAATGATTCATTTTTCAACTTCTACACATTAAGTCAATTCTAAATATCAAACAGAATAAATAATTTTAAACACAATTATCGTCTGAAACGATTCGAAATAATGATTTAGAG
The DNA here is from genome assembly GCA_028551475.1 of Casuarina equisetifolia. Lineage (NCBI taxonomy): Eukaryota > Viridiplantae > Streptophyta > Magnoliopsida > Fagales > Casuarinaceae > Casuarina > Casuarina equisetifolia. The sequence goes on from CM052355.1 coordinate 11,447,672, forward strand.
AAACTAACATTATCGAAGGCTCTACTGAGCTGTCGTAATAGATCGACAAGGCTGTGGCTAAGAATCCGCTGCCTTCCAACGCTATAGAATCCCTTTTTGCAAGATTCCACGTGAACGACTTTTCCATTACAAAGCTTCACCTGATTGATCACAAAACAGCTTCTCAAAGTTGTCGAAATTGCATTCGGCACCAAACACCATAGGAGGACATAGATGCGGAGAGATAAGGAGAAATGATGCATTTATGCATGGTTGGGTGAGTCCAGGAAGAAGATCTTACGTCAAGGGAGAAAAGACGATCATCCACTGAAATCTCATCGACATGCCGACTCATCACTCTCCTTATAACTGCAACATTCATAGAAACGACAAACTGAATAATTAACCTCCACGATCGAAAAAAGGACCAGCGGAAGAAAATGCTTGAGGAAGCCCCACGAAAATGCTATTTCTTTTTTTTTTTTTCACAACACCAAAGCGAAAGGGACTATTTTGCATGGTTTCCATGAAATGTGTCTTTCAGGTAACAAATCTCATTTTGAAGCTTAAAGCAACATTTTCTCAGTTCCAGAAAAGTCCGTTTGTTTCTGGCGAAAATGTGAGACGCAAGGAAAATCGTAACAATGATTGAGAAAGTAAGCCAAAATACTTTGATATAAAAAAAAAATAAAAAAATAAAAAACAATGAAGAGTTTCCTTTCACTTCCTTCCAAGCTGTTTTCAAAAGCTGTGAAGAGCCTCTACATACAAACATGCAAAGAGAAAGAGAGAGGAGTACATTGGAGAGGGGAAGTGAGGTGAGAGAGAGAGAAGAACTCGTAGAAGGTCCCGAGCTTGGGGCAGGAGTGGCTAATCTCTCCCTCTTCCTCAGTCACCGCTTCTTGCTTGGCCCCTGTGGCGGTAGCCTTGGGGGAAGCGGATTTCTTCGTGGACGCAGGGGCGCCCTTATCCTGCACACCGAGAGCATTTTTACCAGCATCGGACTTCGAAGCGTCCTTACCCGTCGCCGCGTCGCCAAAACTCGTCGTGCAGGCGACAATGTCCAGCAGCCTTCTGACGTGCGCCAGGGCTCGCTCTTCATCGTAGGCCTCTGCAAAGGCGTCGAGAGTGTCAGTGAAAGCACAAGGCTCGTCTGCGTTAAAGCCGGTAAGTCAGTAAACGGCGTCACGGGTTGGCAAGTCTACCTTCCACCAAAGTGAGGACGCACGGCTTCAGCGCGGAAACGTCTACCGTGTCTTTTAACCGTGGCCCTCTCACCTGTCAAATTTCAAGAGCGAAATACCTCATTTACCCCTCCTGTTACCTTATTTTTAACAATCATCTGAAGCGACATAAATCACTGCATGGGGACGGGGAAACGGGGGGACTGTAATTTGCTGCGAGAGATAGGGATATTATCGTAATTTTTAGATTGTCGAGGAAAAACTATGGACGCGAACGGCTAACATGTCCTGTTCCGGGTTTTTTCCACACAGATTAGAGGAGGAAGCTAGACGGAAGGCTCCTCGCGAATTTGGATTCAAGCAGTGAGAGTGAAAGCAAGTGAACAAAAGAAAAGGCGTGCCGCAGTAGGACTTTTACCTCATGCGACAGGGAGAAGTTGGTGACGTTGCAAGTTTCGGTGTTCACGGACAAGAGCCGGCGAACATCTATAATCCTGTCCGTCGAGATCCCCTGTCAAGGATTCGATGTCAGTAGTACAGAGTAATATCCAAATTTCTGAAGGAACAACAGGGGATATGATGCTCAGGTTGCTAATTTGCTAGTTAAATTAGTGGTGCAAACTGCAAAAAAAGGGTTTTATTTCCAGCACCAGCCAATGAGCTAATGCGGAACAGCGTGGCGAGACTTTACTATGTTTAGGATGCTACAAGATTTAAGCTTTGACGAGACAAATCGATATTGCCGACTCAATCCACAATAATTGGTAATAAATCGGGAAAGAAGAGCACAGAGGTTGAAGAGCAACAAACCCTTAAAACAACATGAGTTTCGTCGGGAAGGTTTACAGTGATATCCATGACAACGGGAAGAACTGCAAAGTCACGTGCTTAGATGTTAGAAAGACAATACAAGAACAAGAACAAGAACAAGCTCAAGCTCAAACTTTATAGATTTGTAACAGGTTCCTACTCTTGTCTTCCTTCTTCTTCTTTTCACCCTTTGCCTTTCCCCGACTGTTTCTCGGCGCCATTTTCGACCTCCGGTGGATTGAATAGCTGCAGGTTTACAACTCTGTTAAGAAGAGGGATTCATTATCTTATCCAACTGCGTATTATTCGTCATTCGGTGATTATATAGTGATTAAGCAATCAAAACGAAGCCCAAGCACAACCAAACAAGTTCTCTTCTAATTTTAAGAACAACGAAAAACATGTGTTCAAACATTAAAACAAAAAACTGCAGAAGGAAGCCTCTCACGGACATGGGAAGGTTGGAGATGATTACCAGGCACTAGACCAGAAAGTCTGAAGAACTTCTACGTATTGAAGAAGAGAGAGTAATGGGTTTTTATCTACTTCTAAGGTTCGGAAGAAAAGTAGCAGCCACAGGAGCTACTGAACCACACCAACAATGTGAAAAATCATTAATATAAAATGTAAAAAGCGGTAAGAGATGGTGTTCCAAAGTGGAGTTCAGCAGTTGGTGGATAATGAGGAGGGCATAATAACTATCAGGACTTCAGATGCTGGGAACCGGCGCTCTCGTCCTCCAGAAGAAACGGGAATGATGATGGGGGAGGAAGAGATGTAGGAATAGATGGGTGTGATAAGGAAGGAAAGGTGGAGATTTTAGAGTCAGAACGGTACATGGCAGTTTTTGGCTTATACAGAATGATTATCATCTTCTGAGATTTTTTATTTTTTTATACCATAATACGTACATGGTATTTTGGGCATAAAAAATTCCACATACTTTCATACATGAACTGGGAACGGACAGGCGGCTGCGGCATTTGCAGCAAAAGGAAAGACTGTGGACCACTTCCTTAATCAGACAATCGCAGCCGCCCATTCTCCTGCCACTGACTTTTGTAACAATTTTATTATTATTTTTTCGTGTTGCATAATACACAACTGCGAAACACAATACGTCCATCATTCCATAGGATAGCTGCTAAAAGGATTTGCATTAGACATTTATACTGCAGTTGAGGACTTAGTTTGTTAAAACAAAAAACAACATCCATTGGTGCAAGCCAATTTCGATTAAAAGTAAATAAGAGGCTTGCACATTTCAGAACGAACAATCTAGAAGTCTGTAGTCCTAAATGCTTCGTTGCGTGCCATGTGGGTGGAGATCCCACCACCATATTCTTTGGAGCATGTTCGGTAGATAAATTGACACAGGCCTCTCAAGTCTTTGTCTCCCAATATCGAGAAACTAATTTTCTTTCGTTTTCACGTATAATACATATACAATTATACAAGTCATCCGCAGAAAAAATGTTTCCGACGATCACATTACAAAGTCTTCTTCAGGTGCGATTTTGAGCAGTAGATTACAAAAAAACGCAGAATTGGTGAAGAGAATTTCAATAAAAATGGTAATTACTTTGAGTATGCAAATTAGCCGGTCAAGTTTGGTGCGTGTTTGCTGAATTCTAGAGTGTTGCGTGACACGCTATTCTAACACTTTCTTTGGGGAGAAAAACTCTTCATTATTTCCGTGGCTTAGAATTTTTATAGCAATATCAAGAAAATCAACCAAAACTTTTGTCAGATACTGGAATGATTTTGTTTTGCAAATGCGCAATCTTGACTATGGGAGGGTTTGTCCTAGTTCAACAAGATAATGTCCTAGTTCTTGACCAAATGAAAATGGGTTCCATTATTGAAAACGAAGCTTACCAAACTGTTTCAAAGGCCACCAAAGCCTACTCAGGATCCATGTAAACTTTGGTGATCAAAAAAGAATCAGACCTAGTTTTTCATGGATCAGCTCACTGGCGTCTTAAATGAAGATTCACCACTACTTATCCTAGAATGATGATCTATCCTCAAAACTGAAAGATGAGTGTGTTGAGATCTTCCTCGGGAGCTTTCCAGGCTATTAGACCAGTGGTATTTCACCTATCAAATATTTTGCTTTCTTTTGCAAAAAGTATGTTAGAGATTGTCTTACATTAATTTTCCATTACGGTGTTAACCACTTTCTTAGTAGCAGTATCCTTATTCCTTACAAAACATTTTGGAAAAATAGATCTACTTTTTATATGGTATCAGACCAAGTTTGATAGGTTGTGTTATGTGGATTGGTCCTCTTTGTTCAATTACTCCCTATTGCACCTCCAAATGACTGTTGGAATTCCTACTCCTTACAATGTTTTTTGAGAAGATAGGCTCACTTTTTATAAAATAAAGGTTTCAATAAAAAAGATGGATATGCCTAAGATAGTCAAAGAACCAAAAGCTTTAAAAACGGAGACTTCGTGGAGAGCATTAATTTGAATTCCGCGTACTAATTGCAAAACATGTGAGTCACCTACGTCTGATATGGTTTAAGATATTTTCCGTACACACTGATCATCTTCTTGGCTTCTTGCAAACGGTCCAATAAAATTTTTAATAGATTTGTCGTATTTTTCCACGTATGTGTTTGTATTTTCCGCGCATGCGTTTGCTTGTTTTTAATTGCAAGGATCACGCTGTATCTTAACCACCATTAGTTTATTTTAATCATATTTTAACACGAGGAGATCAAGAATTACACAGTGGTGGTATTCATAAATCAAGATCTTTATTAGTATTTTTCTTTTAAACAATTGGCATAAAAAATATAAAGCATTAATCATTGATATGATAAAAATATTTATAGAAAAAAGAAGAAGTTTCCTAGCCTAACCATGATTACGTATGTGCCATACAGACAAACCTACCGACTGTTGTGTGGGGTGACAACTTTTTGTTTTTTAATTATTTTATTTCTTATTTTCATTTTTAAAAAAAAATTATTGGACAAATTGGTTGGACTTCATAATGTAAGAACTGCTGGGTTAATGTATAATGTCGGAAGACCGCAAAAAGAAAATATATAATTTATTTTAATTAACAAACATGATGTTAGAGGTTTTCAGACATGCACGAAGATTATAAAGTGTTTTTCGATCTTATAGGATACTTTTTAATCTCCACCATTTTGCAATGAAGATATGATGATGCTTGGACGGCTTATTGCAGCAATTATCCCTATAATCTTTAAACGAAAATCCACTCTTTAAACGAATTTTGAGTCAAGCAATGGCCACTAATGATTAGGGTTTCCAGCAGCATCTTGCCCACTTAGCAAATAAGTGGGGCGGTACCACAGTGTTCGATTAAGGTTCTTTTTAGACATCTGTCAACCATTTTTTCCATAGATAGTGTCTTTCTAGTGTGTGACACGCGCTGATCAACTATAATTTAGTCCACATTATTGGTAAGACGAGTATCAAATTTGACAAACGCCAAGAGAGGGATGGTCGATCCTATCCAATCAAATCGCTGTAATTTGCAAAAAATAAAATGACCAATAAACGATTCACAAACACCAAGACAATCTGGGAGTCCTGAACGACAACTGATGACCCTAATTGGGACCAAACACACTCAGTTAATGGGAAGCCCTTTAAAATTCCTTTTTTTCTCCTTTAGTCGTCCACGTCATCAGCATCAAGTCTTTCTTTTCTTAATGTTAGTAATAGTGTGTGGAAGTTCCCCATTTAGTTTGACCAACCCAATGATTTTGATCCTGTAATTGTTTAACATTTTCAAATTACCTCATTTGGCAGCCTCATACCCTAGCTGTTGTCTTCTGATGGCTGGTGGAGACAGGGGGGACCATGGCCCCCACATTTTATAGACATTACTTTTCTAAGAAAGACACGTAAATTATGGTATAGTTGTATCTTCCTCCTTTTCATGTTTTAGCTTTCTTTTTCTTCTTCCTTTTTTTTTTTTTTTTTTTTAATTTTTTATGTTTGCAATTATGTCAAACCTCGATCGAGTCAAGGAAATTTCTGCTCGTTTGCAGAAGGCTTTATAACTATTTTTCTACTCCCTTGTTTGGTATTTGTTCAGCTATGATCTTTGAATGGTTTCGCATATAACGGAAAACCTGAAGCAGACTATAGAAAATTGGACAACTGCTAGAAATATTAGAAACTAACGAACAAATCACGTAAGACAATCAGAGCAGTGTGCCGACTTCTTCAATGGATAAGTGAATACGTAAGCTAAACTTGTTCAGTGGGAAAGATTATCTGCAGTTATAAAATTGCAGATAAGCACTAATGATCCAATGCACATGCCGCGCATTCTTCAGGTCTAAAAGTACTGCTGTCCGCCATTGCCAACCAAATTCTGCAAAACCGCCAATCCAATGCACCATCCTGGTTGTGCTTAGTGCACATTGTACAAATAATAATCTCCATTACATCCATGCCCCTTCTTGGTTTGTAACCCACGTAGATTGGCAATGAAACACTGTCCTTCCCCGAATATGCCTTCTTTACGCATAGCACACCATGCACAATCCAATTTTACCACTCATCATCAAGATCAAATCCACCAATGACAGATTTACAAAGACCAGAACGTCATCGTGTGGGCGACTTCGGAAGTCAAAACTTGCCACAACTCGTTTTCCACATCAGGTTGCTACCTGGAAAGGAGAAGGTACTCGTTAATTCCCTGACATCATCCTGTACAAATAAAATAATTTGACACGCAAGAACGACAACTGAAGCCCATCAACTGAGTTCGGTGGGGCTGATTCTTTTCCTGACTCCTCCAATAGAATTACTCTGGGTTGTCACTAGATCACCGCTACCTTGCTCACGTTTCTGCAATTCAGAACCATTAAGGATGCTTCATTTCAAGAAACAATATGAGCGAGAGTGATATTTTACCAAGCCACTGAAGCAGCAGTCAAACTAAGAATTTGAAATGTTCGAATATTTTCTACTTGTCCCAGGCAGCTCTACTCACATTTACATATTCTAATTAATTATAAAAGAGAGAGCCAATAAGTAAGCCACGGCCAACACAATAACACGACCAGCCCTGCTGATAATATGTCTTCTCTGGATGTTAGGGCTTGCTTGGACTACTCTGGTGGTCTTGTCCTCCCATATCCAAGCCCACTAAACAAAATTAGCTTTCCCGACCAATGCTACTAAGAATGTTAAAGGAGTACTCCTCGAAGAGAGACAATTCCTTGATCAAGACCTGAAACTGTAGCAATATGGGGGAAAACTGAATGGTGGCACCTCGCTATCAGTTGCCACTGCAGCTACAAAAATTGGCAGTGTTTAAAATCAACTACGCAGGAGATAGGAAGAAAGGCAAGACCTTCCCAACCTCACCTTCTTATTTTTGTTAAATAGGTTACTTAAAACTTACATCTAGTGATTTCATCAAAGGAAATGCCACATTCATAAAACTCAAAAGCCCTTTGACAATGGAAAAGTTGTTCTAGCAAAGAAACTGAAAGGGACAAAGGTAATTAACATAAAACAGCGGATGGATCAGCATGAAGGTTTGATCAATGCAGGAAGCATATTGGCAGCTGACAGATGTTTAAAGTAAGGGTATACATGTTTAATGTCGGGAGAAGTCTAGGTAGGCATTCAATACTAGATTGCAACCCACGCCTTTTTCATACAACCCTAGCCACGCTTCAGCGCAGCATATTTGCTATAGAAGAGGTTGCGCAAGTCGCAATGTTATAACTGTAACAAAGACAAGGGCCCTCTTCCTTTCCCACAAACTTCACACATTGTCACTGCCAACGCGATCTTCCTGCTCATACCTTTTACTTTTTCACCATCATATCCACAAAGCTTGGAATAAGAAAATATAACTAAACATGAGAAATCATATAGAACAATTATTTGGGAGCTTTATTTAAGAAACATGGTGCACGGCTAATGAAACTCAGGAAACAACAAGAGTGTGTGGATAAACTAACATCAAGTTACGAACTCAAAACTAGTTTATACCCGACAAACCCAATGTCATTTCATTTCATGAGCCTTGCTCCTTCAATTTCTGACCGTATTTATATGACATTTAAGGCATCGTAATTAAAAATAAATAAATAAATAAATAAATAAATAAATAAATAAAAGAAGATAAGGAAGAGGAGGAAGAGGTTTTCAGAACAAAACTGTAAGGATCAGTTAAGGCTTTTACAAATACCCATCAGAAACAGCAATAATTCTTCACAATTTGCAGTATGATAACAATGACAGAAACAATGAATTACCAGCCAACGATAACTCATGGTTCAGCTCAGCCAGACTGAATCTACAATATGTTGTAACAACAAGCTGAGGCATCACAAACGAGCCTTTTGAAGAGCATTTTGAATGCTGCGTAGAGATCACAGAATCTAGAACCCAGCAACTCAGAGGCCTCTCGAAGAGAAGGCCTGTTTCGCGGCTGTTGCGAAGGGTGTAGAAGAGCTTTTAAGCCTCTAGGGTTGGATTCTCTTTTGGGGAGACACCCTAAAACGACGGCGTCTCCTTCGCAGGGTGCGACGTCGTTTCCCACGCTCGAAACACTTTCACTTTTTAGTATACTCTCTCCATAAAGTCGACAAACATTTTCATTATTATCTAACAAAATTAGAGAAGTTCTGGGTTGGATTTCGACGTATCATATTCGAAAAATCATAGACCTTTTATGACGTTTCCGATATAAATTCTTAAAAACTTTTTTGCTCGTGTTCATGTCTCTCTCTGGCTCATCGTTTCTTTGTCTGCTAGGCGTGCCCCAGAGGATGCATGACAGTACTCCAAACATGTGTGCGGTGTAAAGGAGTTTGCTTGAAGGTTTGCATGTCATGGACCATGAGTCATCCATTGAGATGAGTTAGCTAAAGGGAGAGTTGCCTTAGTAGTTCAAATTGTCTAATTCCTTGGCGCTCTTAACCTGCCCGTTTGTTTGATTTCCATGAAAGACACTCAAAAACAGTTGGCGAGCTTGGTTCGTGGAATCAGTTTAATAGTTGGCTAGGTAATTTAGAGTCAACTCTCGATGGCTTCTGAGTAACTAATGGTATGGACTTAAAAGTTAGTGGATCCAACCGTAGGGTTTAATGCTTAATTAAAAGCTAGTGGAACCTAGAAGCCCATAAAATCATAAGTTAGGGAAACATAGAACCCCACAAGCAAACCATTGATCAATAAATAAAATTTGACTTCTAACAAAACTATCAACCATAAAAAAATTAGTGAATATTCCAAGAGATTAAATATCTTAAATAATTATAAATTTGATGATATGTGTTTTTAATCAACGTAATTAATTAATTAATTATACTATAAATAAGGATTTTTAAAATGGTTCACTTCAAGAACTAGGGATAACGATTCAGCTCGTCGTAGAGCTGTTTCTTTATCTAGATTGGCCCAAAATGGGTTGGGCATGAGCAAGATACCCCAGAGTGAGCTGGGCTGTCCTAACCAACATTGGATGGGCTAAGCTTAGTAAGAATCTAGTGAATGGGTTGGGTCGGTACAAATTGTCCTTGACTGGGTCGAGTTGGTTTAACTCGCCCCTGAGTTATTTGGATTAGGTCAAGTTGACCAAAAACAAAAGGATTCTGCTGCACCAGACTGCTGACAGTTCGAACTCATGGAAGAATTGAGTTGATTCACGATGCCCTCGATGTTTTGAGCATCTGAATCCTGGTCTTTGATAGATTTGGAAGAAGAAGGCTTCGAAACATGGTAATCGGCAAAGGATTCTTTAATTTATTTTTATGGGAAAAAAAAAAGGGTAAACCATTTGTAGTTGAGAAAAGAAAAAAAAAAAATTTGTTTGGGTATTTTTTATGTGCTTTGAATTTTTATTGATTCTTACACCGGAATGCTAATGTTGCTTTGTAGGTAATTAGTGAATTGGCAACAACAAGTGAAAGAAAGAAAAAATCCTAGGAGCAATCAAATAATCAAAAAATTGTGAAAGTTAAGTGAGGAAAGAGAGACTTGCGATATCATGATATAAAGGCAAAAAACAAAGCCATTGTCCGTTAAGAGACAAATGCGTATTAAGCATATTTTTTTGGGTTCAAACGTTGAGTTCCTAGTTCAAGCATGCAAAAATTCCAACCCCAATCAATTAAAAGAATGTTATGTTTTTTAATCATCAACTTTCTTTAGAATTCCAAACAAAAAAATTATCTTATTTAATCTTGTTTAATGAAACCACAATTAATCTTTTTTTTTTTTTTCCATTATTTTTGTTTGTTGGCTAAATCCAGTTCTAACTTATTAATATGTCCTAATAGAGTATAAAAGCTGGAAGAGTAACTAAAGCATAAATGAGATTAATCATGGCATCTATCGTTCCTATTGGGAAAGTTATAGTTTCTTTCCTTAAATTGATACTTCTTCTTGTAAAGACATCACCGACTATTATTTATGACATCCCTCCAGCTACCATTTTACAATGAAAGGATTCATTAAGTAGTTGTTAGAGTTAAATTGATGACAAATTTCACAACGTTATCTACCCACGCATATTTTGCATTAAAATTCTAAACTTCCTCTACATTATCTTTGAAAGTCCCGTTTTGTGGTATTTAGTTATTAGAATTAATTTTTTGTTGCAATTAGCTTGCATTAAAATGGACAAAATTAGTTCAAATAATTTATATTTACACATTTTTGGATCCGAATGACAATGGGATTAAAGACCAGTCAATCATATCTTTTAAGGCATTCAAAGCTTATTGATTATACTCTCTGCTTTGAGGGTAACTATAGTGATTGATTATCACAGTAGCCCATCATTAGTTAAAAGGTCCCATTCACTTGCCAACTTCCATAAGCCGAAGATGATTGCAGTTTCAGCGAAGAATCGCAAGACCCCCAAGGCAATCTTCTCCATTTTTGGACCCTTAAAGACCACGAAGTAGGCATTTGCTGTTCCTTTTACATGGGACCAAATTTGCCGGATTCAAAAAACATTCTTCTTACGGTAAAAGGTCTAACCTGGGCCGCCAAGAAAGAGGAAACGAAAAGCAGGGGACTTGGGTGTCTGCCACGTCAGCGGCTGGGTGGATCCGGTGGCGGTACGGAAACCCCCATCCAACCTCCCAAAATTTCGCTACGCGCGAGCCGCTTTTGAGTTCCTCCCTCCGCCCCCAAATCGTATTCCCAATCCTTGGAGCCAAAACAGTGATATAGAAGCTGCTTTTTCATGTTTTACTAATATTTTAATTTTAAATTTATAGAAAATATTCCCGTAACGAGTTATATTAGTCGTACTCGAGAGTAATTAATAATATAAATAAGATATATTCATGTATTAATATTTATGTATAGAACCGGGTTGTTCTCCAGCACTCGTTCTTGAAGGACCGAGCACCGCTCCAGCTTTCTCGCTCTGCGATAGAGTGGTTTCTTCAAGAAAGTTGTGTGCTTTTTTTGCGAGTGTTTGATTCTCTGCCTGCAATTGAACGATTGCGGGATCGTAATTCTTAGTTTGCTTTAGATATTCTCTCTGTGGTTTACGAGGCTACGGCAGCGTTTGAGCTGTAATTGGCTTCTGCTTTTCCTACCCCGTTAGGGTTTCGCTTCGAAATCTAGGGTTTATATTGAAATTCAGGTGGCTATTGTACGTTGTAGAGTCATCGCCGATTCAGGGGGAGGTGTACGGACGTGGAAGCTTCGGGATTACTTCTCTAATTTCTTCGAAATCGATTCGGTTTTTATGTGAAATTAGGGTTTTTCCGGACTTCTATTCGTCGACTTGGATGGTTTGAAAGATGATAATCAAACGGACAATGAAACTCGAAATGCCGAATCTGAAGCGGTGCAAGGTCGAAGAGTCAGACTGTGAAGAAGAAGAAGACTACGGCTATGGGTATTCGGTGAATCCCAAGAAAAGGAAATCCAATGGGTATCACTCAGTTCGTAATGGCGGGGTTGATAGTTTCGGTACTGGCTCAGGTTATTCTTGGTGGAGCGAAAGCGAAGAATCGTACTGGGGCGAAGAGTCCGACTCGAATTCGAAGCAATTGAATGGGAAAAGGGCGTTGGAGCGAAGCTCGGAGCGGTTTCGGCCGCCGCTGTTGAGATCGTCGAGAGGGCGAATTCAGATGCTGCCTTCGAGGTTGTATGACTCCGTTGTTGAAATATGGAAGACTGGGAACTCGAAGTCCGATGTCAAGTCTTCGAACTTAGACGGTGACGTAATAGAAGTAGATGGTATGGGATTTGATAGAAAAAGCCAGGAGAATAAGTCTCGGCTCAAGAACTCGAGTAGTGCTACGAGAGGATTAGGCCCTGTACGTTATAACAATTTTGATTATAAGAAGTATTTGAAGTCAAGTAGCTCTAAGCGAAAAGGTTTGGTTTGGATTCTTCGACGTTACTGGGTAGTGATGATTCTAAATCCAGGTTTAGTTCTACCAGAATTGATCGAATGGAGAAAGAGGATAGTCACAAGCGGAAGGAAGTTTATAAGCCAGAGGACTTTGCTTTGGGCGACATAGTGTGGGCAAAATGCGGGAGGAGATACCCGGCTTGGCCGGCCATAGTGATCGATCCCATATTGCAAGCTCCAGAAACGGTCCTCAGTTGTTGTATTCCTGGTGCTATTTGTGTGATGTTTTTCGGGTATTCGAAGAATGGAACGCAAAGGGTACAAGTCTCGTTTGTTCCTCTCTGAGTATAATATCTTTTTCTTGTCTGTTTTGGGTTCTAAGTGGTTTGTAATTGGCAGGACTATGCGTGGGTGAAGCAGGGAATGATATTTCCCTTCATGGAATTCATGGACAGGTATGTGGCTAAAATGGCTTTTGAATGATGTTTCGGGTAGTTGCAGTTGGATATATCTCGAGCATTTGCAACAATGTTTCTTTGTTCAGATACCAGGGGCAGACCCAATTGTACAAGAGTAAGATCAGTGATTTTCAAATAGCATTGGAGGAAGCATTGCTAGCAGAAAACGGTATTCTAGATTCAAATCCTGGGGCTGGAAAAAAGACCAATCCGGATGCAAGTCCCAACGAGATCCAAGAGGCTACTGCCTTAAATCTGGACCAGCGGTATTACTCTCAGAATCAGGCAGGTTTCTTCGGAACAGAACTTTCTCACTATTTTTCCGAACCTGGATGCTTCTCTGTTTTCTCTTCCTAGTTTTAATAGAGTTGGACCATGCCGGGCCTGAGGATATGTTACGTGACTACTTGGGTATTTTTGAGTTTCTAAAATAGCGCTACGAAAATTTGTTATTAGGTCACTTTCGTTTTTTGGTTTGTTCAAAAATTGAATTTCCTACATAAGAGGCCAAAGTATGTTTTACCAATATCGCCTTTGTCAAAATTTTTTTTTCTGGAAAGTTGTGTACCGTCTGTTCGTAAAACGTGCCACAGTTGCCAATTATGTGCCTCGTTTTGGTATCTACTTTAACAGTGCAATGATCAGAGAATCTGCCTGTTCGGTAAGGTGGTTAATCTCGTGATTTGGTTACATGCAGGATGATTGTTGTAAGGATTCACGACCCTGCAATGGTTGTGGTTTGTTTCTGCCTTGCAAAACTATGAAGAATATGAAAGGCTCAACTTATGAAACCCTGCTTCTTTGTAAACATTGTGCTAAGGTCTGTTGGAAATGCAATATCTTGGAGACTGTAATTATATCTTCTTGTTTCTTAAGCGATATTTATGTTAATATCTGCAGTTACGAAAATCTGGACAATACTGTGGCATTTGCAAGAAGACTTGGCACCATTCAGATGGTGGAAATTGGGTGAGATTAGCTGCTAATCTAAGCTAGGCTTATTATTTGTTCTTTTACCTTTTCCTCATAAGAAACCATTGATTGATTTTGGAGATTGTTGGACGTAACTCTTTGGATCAGGTGTGTTGTGATGGTTGTAATGTTTGGGTGCATGCTGAGTGTGACAATATTTCCGGTGAACTTTTCAAGGTAGTTATTATACTTGATCTGTGATTTCTCGTCTTTAAACTCTCGGATGTTTATTTCTGGACTCATGGAGAATCACTGACATGTCTACGGTTTCAAGGATCTGGAGAACAATGACTATTATTGCCCTGATTGCAAAGCGACATCCAATTACAAATCATCAGCTTTAGAAAAATGCCCACCAAAAGTGAAGTACGTCTACACCGTTTGTTTCTTCTTTTCTCCTGTTCTATTTGGGCAATTGCATATTTGACTATTTATGTTGAGCTTTGGAGGGATTAATCAAGTTCGAGCCTATTGTTGCAAAATTTTTGAAGCAGGTCCGTAGAAAATAGTGGACAAACTGTTCCACCTGAGAACGTGAATGTGGTGTGCAGTGGGATGGAAGGAACATACATTCCAAAACTTCACTTGTAAGTCTTGAACTCTTTGTAAATTCTTGGTAGATTAAAATGGATCGCGTTGTCTGGAAACCCTTTTTTTGTTAATATTTCATTCCTTTTCTTTGCATGCTCTCCTCATTTGCTACTTTCTATTAGTTATCGTAAAAGCATTTATTGTGATTATTGGATACCTCAAACTGTCTATATTAGTTGACTGGTAATGTTTCACGCAGAATCTTTTCCTAAAATTTACATTCTAATTTGAAAATTGTCAATAAATCTGATTAGGGTTTGTTTTGTTGGGTAGTTCCAGTGATATATGTAAAATCTCTAGTGATTTGTTACTATCTTGAAGAAGCATCTTTTAAGCTGCTTTTGTTTCTTCTGTTTAGGATTATGTGCAAGTGTGGTTCATGCGAGTCGAAGAAGTATACTCCTAGTGAATGGGAACGGCACACAGGTTGCAGAGCCAAAAAGTGGAAGTATAGTGTGAAAGTGAAGGGAACAATGCTGCCACTAGAAAAATGGGTCTGTACCGGTTATTCTTGTTCCGAAAGCATAAATGATTCCCTTTGTTCTTTTGTATTTTAATTTATGTATATCATACTAGTATACAAAAGTGACTTTGTTTAAAAGAACTCGAGTTGTTTGGAACAGTGTCTGTTTCTTATTTTAGATTTTGGTATATCAACATTTTTGTAGCGTCTTCTCATTGACTTTTGCGGGCACCAAGTGGTTCCTGATCCATTTTTGTGGTTTGAATGGACGACTAGATTTGACTTCTAATTTACCACTGAGTGTGTAGATTGTTTTGCTAGAAATTCAGACTTCAATTGATATTTTGAATTATTATTCATTTAGTCTTTTGATGCCAATGGTTAGAGACCTTGTGCTTTAGTTATTAGAGCCTTCCTGGAGACTTGTCAGAACAGAAGTTATTATCCATTTGGCCTGTTCCAAAAAAGAAAAAGGATGGCAAAACAAGAAAAGTAATGCTTTTGTGCATGTATAAACCTTTCACAGGTCGGATTTGTCCATGCTCATCTGTTGTTGCTCCTTTCTGTTAAACTTTTCTAATTTGTATTATTTTTATGAGTTTTGTTTCCTCAATTACAGAACAATTTCTTTCATTTAAATTAAGCACTATGCATTTGGCTCAAGATAGGATCGTTTTTGTAGTTGATTTTTTAACCCATGATTGATGTGATGGTGTCTTTGAATTAATGAATGATCTAAGTAACGCATTTGTGCATGTAGAAACCTTTCGGAACCCAGATTTTTATGAATTTTTTTTTAAATTACAGAGAATGGTTTCTTTCTTTTAAATTAAGCGGTATTTATTGGGCTCAGGGTAGGATTATTTTGGTAGTTTATTTTTATGGCTTCTTTGAATTAATGAATGATCTAAGAAGAACTTGTCTGAATCTATAAAGTTACTGAGTTGGAATCGTTTTTCTGGGTTTAGATACATTAGTACGAACCTGATGCCTTTGAAATTTCTATGAAATTATTGGAGTAATTTAATTAATCATTTTTATTCTGGTTTGATAGTTTTCTTGTTGGTTAAAGATAGTGTATGGTTGCTTTGGTAACTTCCTACTGACGTGGAAGATACTTCAGATTGCAGAGTACAATATGCAAGGCAATGTGCATAATATTGATCCTCTCGTGATGGATAAGAATCAGTTACTCACCTTTTTGCAAGGTAAGCATGCAATCTCTCAACTTCTTCATATTTTGAAGGATTTTGTTTTCTGGTATGTTGGTTGTGTTAGAACTGTGTAAATAAGGTCTTTTGGCTGTCTGGAAGGGTGCTTATTCACGTATTTTAACTGCTACAGAGAAATATGAGCCTGTTCATGCAAAATGGACAACAGAAAGATGTGCTATTTGTAGATGGGTGGAAGATTGGGAAGATAACAAAATCATCATCTGCAACAGGTATTTCCATAATTTATAGAATCTTTATAGCAAATGTGATATGTCGGTGTTCATGATGAAAGTATTATCTAACGCATTTTTTGGGAGTGTACAGATGCCAAATAGCTGTCCACCAAGAGTGCTATGGGGCAAAATCTGTCCAGGATTTTACTTCATGGGTTTGCAGAGTATGCGAATCACCTGATGTCAAGAGAGAGTGTTGCCTTTGTCCTGTACAAGGTACGCCATCCAGATTAATGTCTTGACTGGCTCTTATTTGAACTGATGAGAGTGCTTATATTCTGAAGTTCTTTATGATAATGCTAGTAGATATTTATTCTTCAGGTATTGTGCAGATTTTCTTGCTCTGTTCAGAAAGATGTTTTTTGAATCCCTGCATTCTTTTTCCTCATCATAACATTGGTGGTACTCATTAAGGCTAGAATCCAGCTTACCACTCTTTCAAATTCACTAGGATTTTCTTTGCCACACGAGTGTTATAGAATTATGATGACTATGTATAGATTATGAGTACACTAAACGTATGTACATGAAAATGCTTGTTCTATTTAGTCAATAAAGTTGACTCTATACTGGTGCTGCTACTGAGTCACTAAAGTTGCCGTCTGCCAATGCTAATATGTCTATGCGATATCTGCAAATTCGATATAGGTGGTGCTTTGAAGCCAACTGATGTTGACTCAATGTGGGTTCATGTCACATGTGCTTGGTTCCGGCCAGAAGTTGGTTTCTCAAATCATGAGAAAATGGAACCTGCTGTTGGAATCCTCAGAATTCCGTCTAAATCATTTTTGAAGGTAAAATTTTGTTTTAAATATTTTCTGCTCTGTTACTTCAGTCGCAAAGTATTTTTGAATTTCTCTATAGTAATCTGTACATTCCATACTTTAATGGTTGGTACGAGGCTTTGCAAAATCTTGTGGTCTGATTGTGCTTTTCTTTTTGGTCTTCAGCGTTGTGTAATCTGCAAGCAGGTTCATGGTTCCTGCACACAGTGCTGCAAATGTGCTACTCATTTTCACCCGACGTGTGCATCAAGAGCAGGATACAGCATGGAAGTATGTTTTTATATCTCGTTTCCTTGGCAATAGGCCATTTTTGCAGGCTCGTTTATGATGTTATTGAATCCCTTGTGATTCCTTTTTTAAAAATAAAAAATAAAAAGCTCGCAGTCCTCTATACTACATACTTCCTTTTTCAAATTTTTCTTGTGCAATTTTTGAGTAAATATTATGGAGATGGAACAAGGTTGCCATATTAACATTAGTTCTTTAAATTTCAGCTGCATTGCTCAGAAAAGAATGGGGCACAAAAGACCAAAAAGTTGATATTTTGTGCAGTTCACAGGTTTGATTTTCACCCATCTGTTTCCTCATTTCTTCATCTACTGCACTCACCAGTGGAAATGAAGCAAGTTTTTTGTTGGTCCATTTCATCATTGGTGTAAACCTATGTGATAATGTGATTCTGTGCAGGGTCCCAAACCCTGATGCTGTTGTAGTTGTCCATACTCCTTTAGGGGTTTTTTCTGCCAGAAGCCTGGAGAACCAGGCGGGGTGTTTCAGGGGTTCAAGGCTGATATCAATGAAAAAAACTGAAGTTCCTGAATCGCCAACCCTAGATATCAATGAGCTGGAGCCACTTTCTGCTGCAAGATGTCGTGTTTTCAAAAGATCGAGCAATAAGGTACCAGCCTGATTGTAGGAATGGTACTTTATTGTATGTTTGTTTCATCAGAACTAGTTTCCTTGATTATTTTCTATGCCTGCTGGAACTTTAAGTCAGACTTTTGCTAATATCAACTTCTTGTTTCCATTTATTTATTTATTTATTGGGTCTCATCTTACTTGGTTTTTGTTTACCAGAAGGCTGATGGGCAGCCAGTCTGCCACCGGTTGATGGGGGCAAGGCTTCATTCTTTGAATGCAATTTGTAGCCTAAGTGCCAATTATGTAAATTCTTATCACCTTTTGCATTTGAAATTGTTGAACAATCATTGTTAGAGTAATAAGAGAAGATTAAATGAACATTACTTTTTACATACTTTCTGTTGTCTATAAACAGGAAGTCGAAGATTCTAAGATTTTCACTTCATTCAAGGAACGACTGCAACACTTACAGGTAAATCTTATTTCTTCATGTATATATTATTTTGGTTCGACATGTTTCGTTAACCTTTACTATGGCTGCAGAGAACAGAAAATCATCGGGTTTGCTTTGGGAAATCTGGTATACATGGATGGGGTCTATTTGCACGTAGAAATATTCAAGAAGGAGAAATGGTATGAAATTTAGTGGATATAAATACACTTTTTTTAATATACATATATGTGGCTGTGTTTATGTGTGTACATATTTACATATGTGCATGTATATGCATTCATATGTGCATTTACCTATACAAATTCATAGTTACGTAAGTCAAGGTATGCCTATGTTTCTGTCTGCGTATTGTCTTTTAAAATTTTTCTTTAGACCAACTACATGTATTTCTATAATAATAGATCAAAAGAGAATGGTGTGCTCATTTTCTCCTTCCTTATTTTGTTGACAGAATGCGGTTGTCTGCTTGTCTCTACTGTTTGAATCATTTCAGTCACAAATTTTTGGATCATTTCTTTTCCCTTCCCAATGTGAACAACTGATGCTAGGTATGTATGTCCTCAGGTGGTTGAGTATCGTGGTGAGCAGGTGAGGCGCAGCGTTGCAGATCTGAGGGAGGCAAAGTATGGATTGGAGGGAAAAGATTGCTATGTGAGTTGCTTTATTTACTTTTTGAATACTTCATTATTTTGTCATTTCAGATGTATATGGTATCTTGCTGTTGATTGTGTCATTAGACATCCTTTTACTTATTGTTGGAACTCATCTGAAGTACTATAGTGCTTAGGATACTCTGCCTATCTTGTTCCGTTTTTTCAGTGGAAAACTTTCTTTTACTCCATTTTTAGCATGTGTTTGTGTGCTATACTAGCATAGTGACCTATTAGCCATCTAGTTGAGCTAATTTTAAGTTAGGGTGAACTTTTTTCCTTACGTTGTTTGATTTATAATATTAAATTGTATATAGAAATACAAGTAACTACATGTTACATTTTGTTTTCCTGTCTCGAAAACTTCTGGTGTTTTCATTATGTCTAAATATGCCATTTTTATACCAAAACCTCATACAATTTCAGGTGTTTTCCTCCGTTTTATTAATACAAATAACTTGGGCTATGTCCCAATTCAAAAAAAAAAAAAAAACCTCATGCATCCAGTAGGTTACTTTTTATTTTATTCTATTGTGAGTTCTATTCATATATGAATTTTGGTTATTGAGTCCAATGAAAATTTTATGCAGCTTTTCAAGATAAGTGAGGAAGTAGTAATCGATGCAACAGATAAAGGGAATGTAGCACGTCTAATTAACCATTCGGTAAGTTCTGTTGGAGCTGGAAGTTTTTGCTTAATCTGATTTCTCATGATCTCCATTACTCTTCGAGATTCATATGCTCATAACTCTATGCTTAATGTGTTTTCCACCGCTTGACTTCGCCTTAAACCTGACTTCATCTGAATGTTGCTTTAGGTGATGTTCTTGTTGATTAATTTGCTTTCCAGTCACATTAGCCATTGAGGCATTCACGTGGCTGATTTAGCACGCAGTAAATGCTCTTATTAAGATTACAGTTATTATTGAACTAGTCTTACCTGGCGCTAGGTTCTGGTTACTAAAGAAGCCAATTGCTTTCTAGACATTATGACCCAAATTTGACTTCTGAATCCTGAAAGTGAAGTCAAGTTTGGTCTTGGTCAATTACCACTTATTGGACCTAACTCACATATTCATCATCTATGTTAATGGTGCTACTAAACATGAGTACGTTCATCTTCATTTTGTACGTTATAATGCTAATTACTCAAATCTTCTGTTGCTGTAGTGCATGCCCAACTGCTATGCGAGAATCATGAGCTCTGGTGACGAGCAGAGCAGGATAGTTCTTATCGCTAAGACTAACGTTTCTGCTGGTGAAGAACTAACGTATGAGTTGTTCCCTACCACTTTCTCTGAACTTTCTCTTGCTTGCTTTGCTTTTTTCTTGTGTTCGTGTGGTGCATGAATGAGTTTTATGGCTTGGAAGTTTTAGTTTCCATTATGCAGTAACATTCAGTTTGGGTTGGTTGAAGCATAAACGTTCTTTAATTTCTCTGCCACAGGTATGACTACTTGTTTGATCCGGATGAGCGCGATGAATTGAAAGTTCCTTGCCTCTGTGGAGCCCCTAATTGTAGGAAATTCATGAATTGAGTTGCACATTCTTTACCTCTATTTTGTCTCTCCAAGGAGCTGACCCATTTCCTAACCAATTGAGGATTGATTCTTTTCCAACTGAAGAGTGTAATTTCGGTTACAGCATATGTATTATAATGATTTAGTTTCAATAAAATGTAAATTCACCAGCTTTTTGGTTGGTCCCACTCCTCTAGATCCTCGTAATATGGATGGCTACTTATTTTAATAAATTTACCATTGCTTGTATTGTTGTTTCCTGATGGATAACGCAATAAAGGTTGAAGTAAAAACGGCAAAGAGCTAAGTAGGAGCAGGACAAGGAAGGGGGAGGTTTCAGCCGTAGTTGTTTTGACGAAGAGCTGCGTCAGGGAGCTTTGAGGAACCCAAGCGACTTCGGGATGGGTTGTCGACACTCCTATATGCCCTTGCTTTCGGCTATCCAGGTCCGGAGTGGCTGCGACAAGTATTGGTCTCTAATCAGCTTTTGGATTAGAAGCAATGGTCGTCATCTGAAGGCTGAATTTACGAAAATGCTATTTTATGAATCTGTCACAGGCCTGGGTTTTAACTCAAAGGACTAATTTACTAACTACCCTCTTCATTGGACATCTTGGTGGTTGTGCCTTTCCTGGCTCAATTTTGATTGCGTTGGATCTGTTGGTGCCTTGGTGGTGCTCTCTGCGAGGGTTGCAGTAGCAGCATCCTCGTATTTCCGCCTGGCATGGAAACGCGTGAGCACCGGCACGGCCATTGCGACGATCTGAGCATCAATGCGATACGGGCAGATAAAATGTCCACGCTACTTTTTTTTTTAAAAAAAATGGTGGTGGCAAATTTGTGGTATTTATTTAGTGGATCAATCAGAACTTGGCCCAAAGCGAAACGGAACTCGGGGCCTCGGGCCCACTTAATTAAAATTTTGTTCTCTTGTCGAGTACGATTTCTGATAAAGTTCAAAAAACTGATTCATACTTGGCGCGCTTATAAACGGGCGAAAAGAGTGAGAAGATCTCAGACTTCATAAGATCTACTCATTTGGTTTTGCCTCTGAGCTTCATAACGATTCTTGCAACCATGGGAAAGCGACTGCAAAGTGCTGATCCTCAACTAGAACGACTGGGGAAGCGGTTGCGCCAAGCCAAGGCGCCTTGCTCTTGCAGCTCTCCCCGTCCAGCTTTCCTCACTGCTCACTCCTCTTTCTGCTGGTTATCTTTCTTCCTCTCTCTCTCTCTCTCTCTCTCTCTCTCTCTCTCTCTGCGAATTTAGCTACCAATCGGCTTGATTGTGTAGGAAATCATAAGAATGCATGAAGCAACGAACGAATGCAATGCTATTTAAAATTTGATTCGAATTTTATGATTCCGATGGACACTTTTGATTTTGAAGATTTACAGTGAATGTAAAATGAAAAAGCAAGAGCACTTCTGGTGTTTTGGTTTGAGATATTGAAGCCGATGTTGCTTTTTATACAATCATCTGAAATCACATTTCGAGAACAGAAGCTATTTGCCAAAACTCCCATGTATTTGTTTTTTATTATTAAGATGCTTCTTGTTCATCCGTTGAGCTTCGAATCTCGCTTGCAAAGCTAGATAAAGACAACCTACTTTCAGTAGCCAATTTCAATTTCTTACAGCTATTTGAATCGTATCCTGAGAGTACTTTTATTGAAAAAGATTGATAAGGCAACGGACGATGACTTGAATTGATAAGGTTCTACTTTGACTTATCTATCTGATTTCAATCGTAATTCCAGTTATTTTGCCAAATAATCATGCATCTTCTGCACATTTTGGCCAACTCTCTTTCCATTGGAATATGTTGGTCCAATTTTGTCATGTGGTTCATTCTGACTCCTGATCCTCTGGTAATTGAGAGACCGGAGGAAACTATACTTTAGATCACGTTCAGAATCAATACGTCGTCACCACTGCTGATTCTCCGAAACTTCAAACTCTCTTAATCAGAACTTGAGCTCCTTGCAATATTCACTTAGATTCATGTTTTTATTGTTCAATTTCCTGAGTTTTATTAGAAATGAAACGGACCAATTATGTTTGATTTTGTTTGTATTTGGATCAAATTTGAATTCTCGCTTACTCGCTTCTGAAGGAATAGTTCGGTCATAGGTACCATACGAAGAAAGGTCAGAAGTTGTCTGTGGACTCAAAACCGAGCAGTTAGTCCTCTGTTGAATCGGTTCTGCTTTGCGTGAACTTTTCCTATTAGATTTTGAGAAACCTGAAAAGACAATAATAGGATTTTGCTCGTAAATTCTCTCAGTGACCACATATTGCGTAACTGAATTTCATTCCTCTCTCCAAATTCTCAACATGCCTACTGAAATCATATCTATCTCCAAATTTACACCATGCCTACTGAAAAATTCATTTCTTTTTCCAAATTTGCTATATGGCTTTGCATAAAATCTGTTTTTTGTTGTTTTGAAAAGGTTCGAAGAGGACGTGTGGACTGAGATTGCGAAGCGCCTGGACGGGCGGTCTCTGATGATGCTCGCCTTGACAAGCAAATGGTTCCACCGACTGGTCATGGAAGACTGTATTTGGAAGTTTGTATGCCTGCGTGATCTTCAGGTCCCTGCTCCCGAGCATGTAGCATTCAAGTGGATCCAGCTCTACGCTTCAGCCATCGGTAAGGATCAGACATGCCTCTTAGATACTACCCACATGTCATTTGCGAATGGTTGAAGACAGGTTGGAACACTTTGTGTAATAACCGTTGGATCAATATACAAATCGTTTTCGCAGATGGGAGCCACTCTTACATGTTCCGGCAGAAGGAGAAGCATATTGGTGAGTTCCGTTTTTCTAATTAATGAAAGGTTCATGGTGCTTCATGGATTACCACTATGCTTGTAAATTGACTTCTTACATTTCGTTAAACGACCAAAAAACCGTTATGTTTCAAGATAGTTTTGCCTGAACAATCACGCATATGAGACTGGGTGGTATACTTTTCATTACCTGCAATATGAAATGGGTCGAGTTTCACCAAGTAACATTTTTTGCTCATGTGATTCCTCAATTCTAATGCTCGTAGCGCATGAGCTATTAACTTAAAAGTTATCGTATTATCGAGCTTACAGCTGAGCTAAAAATAGCAGGTACCTGTAGTATCTCTTACGAGGGAATGTGCAAGTAATTATGCTTCATTCTAATGGATAATACCAATTAGCACGAAAAGATATCTCAACAATCGGAAAATTCGTGCTTTCTAAGAGAACTTTACTTCTGACATTTAACGAAACAAGTCGCGCATGCGTCTTTTCTTTTCCCACTGGGGGTTGGGGGCCGCGAATGATATAGCTTTCGTAGATATATCTCTTTGTAAGAAAACCATTTAAGAACGTGGTATGAAAGCATAGGTTGTGTCCGGTGCTGTCTTTGAATAGAGCTTGTAAATTTTTTCATTTTATGTGATACACAACCGCCACTTTCTAATTCGACATTTTCCCGAATCATACATGTCACTCACTGCGTGGTTTGTTTGATGAAAAATCAGATTGGATGCGGATTGGTGCATTTTTTCTCGAATCTTCAGGAGCACTCCTCACAGACAGGCTGAGCACCCCAGAAACAATCCCAAAAGAAGATACTATAGAGAAGATTTTGCAGTCTCGCGGCTGTTGTGTATTAGACAACGTCAAATCGGGGATCTGGATAGCTGGTAGTTCCTATGTCCTTCTATGGCATCCAGTATTAATAATTTATTGCTTCAATAAACCTTGTTATTAAACTGGATTGATGTTTCCAGATCTCCAGCTTGTTCGATGCCCGGTCTGCGACCTCCATACATGTGACGGTGAGCCACCAAAAAAAAAAAAAAAAACAATTAAAAGAATGGAATCACTTTTTGATTTATTTGACCGACGAGATTAGCAGAGAGATGTGAGTGGCCAATCCTTAGATCTATTGCACAGAAGTAAGGCTCTACATGGTATATCTGGTACCGTTAAGTGACAATGACTATGCATGAGTATATCCGAGGTTTTGGTGGCCGAAAGTTTGGAAAGGTTTTATACTACCTAGTCTTCACAGGCTCATCCACTTACGTTATAAGTAGCTGATTCTTTTTTATACTTCAAATTCGTAGGAGGGAATATTTGCTGTCTTATCAAAAGGTAATTCACCTATCTGCTAGATTCTGCTTTGGAATTGAATAGCTAACATGAATATCTAATGTGTTGAGACTGATATCAACTAGGAAAACTAATGCATCCTATTTCTTGTGCCATGGTCAACTCGTGATGAAATCAAAATTATCAACTAGGGAGAAGCAATGTAGAACACGAACTTGTTCCGGCACTATAGGTGCTGCTGTCCATAGTGGGCAGTACGTCTTGTTTTCATAATGAAGGGCAGGAATTTTTATCCTTAAAACCCGCAGAAGTGTTCATGACCTGGATTGTATCCTTATTTATGTAGGAACGATGCAGACATTAGATGCAAGACATATAGAGCTGTTCCTATGCGAGGATTACCGGGATGGAAGCTGGGAATATGAGCTTATTGGATCTCACGATGTCAAAAAGCGCATCAATGGAGCTTCTGGGGCCATTTTTGACCTCAAACACATCAAGGACCCTACATCATGTGGTAATTCTTGCTACTACATACCAATATACTGTGTTTCATTCTTCTGTCACTATATACATCGCTTAAGCTTTTATATTATGACCAGAAACACCTGAAAATAGCGTCTGATACTAATTATTGCCTTTAAGAAGGGGTTAAATCTTTTCGTATAAAAGTGTGTCGATGAGGCAAAAACAATGGAGTGAAATCATTAACAGGTTGGCAAAACAGTTTCGAAACAATTTTGGGATTTGTGCTCTGTGAATGGGGTTACAAGGAGGGTTTAAGATTGTAATTCAACTTTATCCATGAGAACAAACTCATTATGGTTACACGAATGTTGAAGTCAAATACTGGGAAGCAATTTGCTCTTACAGGTCACAGCAAATGTCTCGTGTTCCATGTTCTATTTTGAAGCACAATTTATCATGTTACTAGTTGCTTCCAAACTATTGAATAAGTAAAATGATCTGCTACTAATTTCCATATGATCTAGCAGCTGTCTTTAATCTGCATTCATGGATGGGAAAACCCAATGACTGGCAGCCAAAGGCTATGATCACTCTCCATGCAGTCGCAGTCAACACCAATTTACAAGAAAATGAAGGTACCCATCCTTCAAAAGCTCACGTATATGTCGCATTAAAAAGAAATTTTTTATCATCTTTTTCTTCCTAGAACTTTCCTAAACCGATAACGTCTTTACTCATAAAGGCCAATCATATCGTGCTTGTATTGACCATTTTTTTTTTTCTCTAAGTTGCTTGCGGTCAGTTATGAAATTATCAGTATGAAGGATTACCGTTTGTAAGGATTTTGTCACGGTATCCTGCTATTTTTCTCTTCTGTGGAAGCAGGAGTTCACGTCAAATACCATACCATGAGAGCGGGAGCTGATGGGGAAGTTGTTTCTATTAGAATCTCTCAGCAGCTTCTCTAATTTTCCTCGAATCCCAAAACCTTCGGAAACTTTTTTCCTTCTCTTAGTTGGCTTAATTAGAGGAGGAACTTCCAGAATAGAAATCAAATTGTTCTACATCCAATTGGCTAGTAACTTTTATGTTGCTTCTATTACAGAACAATGATTGAGAATTGAGATAGTCCTGTGTTCCCTATTTCCACTGTCTTTCTGTCCGTGTATAAGCAAATGACAAATATTTTTTGGTTAAGCGTGAATGGAAGTGCATGTTTAAATATCCACATGAATGGATACGAGGCTAACTTGCGTTTGGGTGGATTGGATGAATGCTACAGAGAAGAAGCAGTGAGTCTATAAGGAAGCCTAGCCTAATTATTCCTAATTGGAGTAGTTCACCAGTCATCTGGCCTGGAAATGAGATGCTTACTTTTATGCCTGTTACTTTATCATTTCACACAATCTAGTCTAGTTCTAAAGTTTTCAATTGTTCAATCCTGGGCTTCATAAAGGACGAATTTTTGACCGTTAGGTACTAAGATAACATTTCTTGAAGGCACTGAACCGTAAAATAGTGGCCTCTACCGATACTGACTGCTAAGTTCAGTTGTACAAGCTAAATTATTTAGGATTATGTTTCTCTTCATCTCTAAACTTGTCTAACGAATGTGAAACTCAAGTGCAAACAACGTCTACTCCATATGGATAATGGATCTGGGCTATCGATAAAGCAGAGCCAGGTCCATGCTTTCCCAGTTAATGACTGGTGAGTTTTCAATCATCAACTAAGACAACTTGCACCCACCAATGGATCTCTCTTCAACGACGTTTAAGTGATCCAATGGCTTTCTTGTCTCCTAAAAGGTGTGTGGCGCACTATCTTATGATATACATGTGCGATTACATTATCACCAACGTTGTTAAGGAACTCCTACAATCATTATTGTCATCAACTCTTCTCTCAAATTCTATCATATAAAAAAGAGCGAGGAAGATTGGTATAAGTGACTTCGGCTTTAAGAAGATGACAATCATTATCGTCATCAACACTTCCCACTGGACGAGTGTTATCGTTGCATATACTATTGGGCTGTCTCTCGTAGGTGTAGCATCATTATGTCCTACTATGATCCTCTTTTTGACCATTAACTTGTTGCAAAACTCCAAATTGGGCCGATAGCTAACCATGAATCCCATCTCTTGCCTTGCAACATTGTCTAATTTGCACCATAAATTAGTGAGGTTTTTGTCAAAAAAAGTTGATTTCTTCCCTTTAAATCGATTTGTAAGAGAAGAAAAAAGCAGAATAAGTGTTTGAAGTAATTAGACATGCATTGTTTCTCTTTCACATACTTTTTAGTAAATGTAACCTAGAATAAGATGCATGTCGAGAGAGATGATAGATTAAACATAACACCGCTTTTATTTCATTAATATTTGAGTAGTAGTAACAAGTATACAGTTCCACAAAATGCTATATATTTCAAACTATTTGCCTAATGCTTTTCTCAAGTTGGAGTTCATTCACTACAAAAATGGAGCAGGATGATGCAGAGCTCTGATAAACACAAAAAAGTTGGCTACGGCAACGGTCAATTTTTGTACTGGAGCGGAGCAGACACGAAAAAAGTATATGAGATGGGCAGTTGCCATTTCCCGTTCGTAACTTGTGAAAAGAGTCCTCCCAAAATCAATGATGTTCCACATCCAAATTTTGGCCACCATCGAATGCGTGCGAACACAAGCTCCTGCTAGCAGAGTTGGCAACAGATCGAACTCATGAAGAAGAGGGCGGGGGCGGGGCAGGTTAATATCAGATTAATCTTTGAGATGCGTTGTAGGACTTGGAAAGGTTCTATATTGTTTTTGAAAGCTAAATAATTGTGAACTTCTTGGACAGTATCTTTTCTTTCCTTTTCTTCACAAAAAAGGCCAACAAACCCTGACTAAAACGGCAGATTTTACAGGGCAGAGAACGAGGTTATAAATCCTAGACCTACTAAGTGCAAAGATATATTACCCATGACAACAAGACCTTCTTTTACGCTTTTTAACTTGCTTTGCAACTGCAGGAGAGAGGAATCTTCCTTATTTCTTGCTATTCTTCCGCATCCTCCTCGGCCCTTTTCTGAACGGAGGGGAAAAAAAAAAAAAAAAAGGATTTTACTATGAAACGCAAACAGTATTTAAGTAACTCGTCCATACTAAGTGGTCAGCTTGTACCAGCCCTCTCAGGCTGAATTTCAAAACTTAATTTGCTAGAGTTCAAGAGTTACCTCTTTGTGGGTTTTCCAGTGGTACCGAACACACCCTTCATCAATGAGCTTATATCAACAGACCGCTCCTTCATGATCACATCACGGTAAATTTTGCTCCCGATCTCAGTCAGTTGTTCCTCCACTTGTTCTAGCGTTTGGTCCACATTGAGCTGAAGCTCACCCTTCCTAATGACAGTCACACCAAAACCATTTCCTTTGGCTTCCCGAAAAGCGTCCTAGGGAGATTAAAAACGACTGTTAACAAGAGCAAGACCAAAATTTCCAGCCTCAACAGGGGAAAAAATTATTAAGAAACTTGAAAGGGGAAATATCTTTCTTTACTGTACTTAAAAGGAGTTCTATTCCTAGCAGTAAAAGCCAAAGAGAATTGCTGAAAGGACTGCCCAAAATACAGACTTTGGTAAGTCAAAAGAAGCCAATATCAAACATCAGATGGTCCTCATCAAAGTGGCCGCTTAGACAAATGATGATGAAACAATCATAAATGAAACTGTGGGCATTGTTTCCAGAGCTAGTGCTTTGAGAAATGTAAGGCCGTCATAAACGAAGGCAACTGCATGATTATAGAAAACATTGGAATGATGACAAAGAAACTCCTTACTTTAGGCGGCCGGGGAACAACAAATGCCCGGCCATTCCCAAGCATCTCCATATGAGCCTGAATGATATAACACATATTTTTGCAATCACCAACATCTTCAAAGGCAATCACATGACATGGCTTTGGTTCCAATTCAAGATCAGTAGCCATCTCCAGTGAATAGAATCCAACCCTCTCTTCCCCATTATCAACTGTGTACAACTCAATGCACTGGAAAATAGAGACAAGATTATAAGCTAACAAAAAACTTGGAAGGTCATTTCAGTGAAATATCTTGTCATATGCTTAGTGTTTGAACTTACTATTTTGGAAAATAGGTAGATTCAGGTTAAGAAGCAGAAAAGAAAAATTTCTACTTACCAACACATGTGGGATATCTAACCACCAAAGGTAATCTTCTTCCTGCTCATCTGTATATTCACGGTATTTGCTCACTACAGCTTGGGGTCCAAACAGTTCCATCTCTCTTTTGATTTTATTGAGCTTCTTTTCCATGAATTTCTTATTCCTTTCAGGTAATTTGGTCATCAATTCTGCTGCTTCCTGTATTTCTTTTTCAGTGATCCACCGGTCTAAATCCTTCCCTATATCCTTCATAGTTTCTTTAGCTTCAGGGTCTTCCTCGGCATTATAAGACTCCAGAAACCCACGGGACCATTTCTTTGTGTGTTGCCAATATTCCTTCCCAGATTTGGTTCCAGCTTTGATAGATCCATCACTACCTTCAACTACAATCTTAGAATTTTTGGGATCCTCGCCATGAAATTTTTTGTTTGGATGAAGGGCCGGCAAAGAAGCACCAAAATTTTCAGCGGTAGTTGATTCTGTTGTTTTTTGGACTGAGAATTCCTGGTTATTCTTCATGGAATATGAATCACCAGTGCTTTCAGCCATGAACGCCTTCCTTTGTTCAAGGAAGTTATTAAGGAACTCGGGACTCTTTTCTACAGGAGCCACCTTCCACCGTGGTATGATTTTTTCTGGTGGGTCATACAAGCTGATACCATCTGGAGAAATAGAGGCTATAAGCACCAGTGCTCCAAAAAAAAACTTCAAATGGTAGGTTAAATATATGATCATAAAATAAGCAGCCACTACTTTGGAATTCAGAATGTAGAACCCTGTACCAGTCCACTTAATGTTTCTTCTCAAATTAATTCTTAATGTAGACGTCTTTGTGGGTTTAAGATTAGGCGAATTTCATTTTACCATAGCTAATTTGAACTCGGTTATTCTAGAAACGAAATAACTTTCTTCTACCTTAAGGAAATAATGAAACAAAAGGTGAAGGAAAAAATAAATTAAGAAAAAGTAACTACCTGCTCCATAATCAAGATTTTCAATGTTTGAATGAAGCCATTCGTGTACTTTTAACAGCTTTTCGTTCTCTTTCTCAACTTTCTTTTCAAGGCCCCCGAAGAAAGCATGTTTATCCTCAGCATCCATCAAATGAAATGGATCTCTCCCTGCCAACTCATTTTCACGAACTTGAAAGACAATTTCTCTAAGCTTATCATCTTTGATCCACTCAAATTCACTATCATCTTCACTAAAACCGAGCTGTGTAATTTCGGTATCTGCATTGAGCTGTTCATTAACTTTTCCTCTAGCAACCGTATAATTATCTTTGAACCCAACTCCAATCTTCTTCACTATGGGCTCAACTTCATGAAAATTTGTCTCTATCCAGTTTTTTGTAGATAATCCTGCCTCTCTATTGATGTCATTACTTTCATGATTTAAGGAAGTTTGGGCCTTCTGAATATCTGCCACTCCACATGCCAACTCAGAACCTTTGGAATCACCATTGCTAGTTAGGAAAGAGTCCTCCGGAGATCCTTCACAAGCCTTTGTGGAAGGTGTAGGACTTGATGTTTGACCTGAAATGGTAGCCACATTGTCATGCACCCCCAATTTATAGCTTGCGCTGCTACCAACTCCCTCCTCACTTGGAAGCCTGAAAACAGCAGCACTTCCTTGCACATTTTTGACACTGGATTTTATGCCAACCTTTTCGTCTCCATGTTTTTCAGAAAGATAGTCTCTGGCTTCTTTCACTGACAGTATGACTCTTGGCTTTGTTCTGATAGAATTTTCCTTTGACATGCATGATTCACTATCAGAAGTATCAGAGGGTTGGGCGACTTCTTTCGTGTCTGTTAACTGCGTAGCACTTTTACTATCTTTACAATCCTGCAAACTGCTTTGCCTACGATCTGACACCTTTTCACTTAAAGTAAGACCATCTCGCATATCTCTGTCCTCGATAGAACTGCCCATACTGAGAAATCCGGTATCACCAAATCCCGGTTCCTCCAAAGTTCTCATCTTTGTATTTCCATATATATCATGAGTCTGCCCTGAATCTCCATTTGGAGGGTTAGTTACAGACCTATCATCCTCTTCACTGTGCTTATTAACCTGTTCTGTCTCACTGGATAATTCATTAAACACGACCTGCCTTTCTTTTCCACCCCTATCTGCCTCACTTTCCTGTGCATGCACGGCCTGTTGTCTAATTTCTTGAACTTTACCATCGGAGTTAGAAGATTTGGCAGTAAGAGCACCAGATGAGTGTTCTAATGACAATTTACCAGTGCATGCCTTGGCTTTCAAAATTCTATCCATAAGTTCTTCCTTATCTAGTTTAGGCTTCACAATAAACGAAATGGGCGGTTCTACGGTTTCTCGAACAACCTCTACACTTGCAATCCCCACCATCTCTTTCTCCTTAATTGATTTTTTCTTTCTGACCATTTCCTTTTCCGCCCCCGTATGGTGAACTTCCTTAGCCCCGAAAGTAAAAAACTTCCTCACTAACCACAACACAACAAACCCAAACAACATCGTGCTTCCAACCATCGGGAGTCTCGGCAGAAGTTCAGGCGGCAGAGAAAAACCATGAAACTCCTTACCAAAACCAGAAGACTCCACTCCTTGAACAAGAAACTTCGCCACCGTACTATTCCTCGGGATTACATTCTTCCCACTCTCCATCTCTCTAGCCAAACTCTCTGCACACAGAATTTTCAGGTTCACTTCCACCGAGTCCTCTGATCGGCGGCGATTAACACGACTTCTTCTAAAGATTTCATGCTCGTCGACCGAAACCCGCTTCACATTCCCTTCCAAATCCTCGAACACTGTAAAAATAGGACTTGACCCAATACCCCAATCCTCGACATCTTTCTTATACTGGTCAATCCAGTTACTTAACTTGTTCCACAACATAGATTCACTGAAACGTTTTAACTTGAATTCCTCCAGTCCACTATTTTCAACTCTAACAACACCACCATGATTAACGCCACTCTCTTTTGCACCATTGATATTCACATCATCTTTTAAGATGCTGCAATCATTTACAAGAGAATCAGAGTCGGGTTCGCAGGTAATGGGATTGTGACGCACCTGTTCATAACCAATGAGCTTCTTCCTCAGCGAATTCCGGCGGCTCTTGCGTCGACCGAAATGTGCCAGCACCTGGAAATTTCTACTGCTACGCGACAGTAAATAGATTGGAAATGACGGGTTCTTGTGCAATTTGGAGGTAAGAATGCTGTACCGAAAGGGGGTTCTCTGGCCCCAAGCTGTTACAGGAAATCTGAGAGAGAAAGGTGAAGTTTGAGAAAGAGAAAAAGGTATTTTTGGGTGTGGAGCGGACAGAACCTCCATGGATGAAGACGGTTGAATTCTACAGAGCATAGCAAGACTGTGTCAGGGAACGAAGAGGTTTTGCTGACATCGTCTAAAACCCATTCACCTGCCGGTAGAATCTGATGATAAACTTGGCAATTGAAAAGGCGAAGCGATGAAATGGGCCTGCTACCAAGCCCAAAAATCTTGGGTGGTTTTCCTTGTGAGTGCTATTCGTTCAACATGTCCTACATGAATTTATTTTTGTTAAAATGCAACGAATTTAGGGAAATGTCAATGGAATGTTTCTGATAACATATAGCAACAAAGAAAGGTCAGGATTCCTTAATCCTCTTATTATGGTGTTAATTCTGCTTTACGAGCCTGAACTGAGTAGCTGAGTAAGGTGGAGATAGACCCGTCACCATCGCCCCAACTCGAGCAACGGGGTGATCTTTCTTGTTACTCTGTTCAACAGTATTATGTCTTTGGTCATTGGTTGACTTCTTGAAGAAGTGAAAGAACTGATGGGAGGAAGAGGAGAGCTTTCAGAATTTATGAAGGTTGAAACCTTCAGCACCATTCATAATTATCGGAGATTAATGTAATCTGCGTCCACTACTGAATGTTAGTGTTTCCAACGTAAAGCATGAAAGTAAAGCACACAGGGAGAGAGAGGGAGGGAGGGAGGGAGGGAGGAAGGGCCTAACTACAAAGATTTGGTATGCAGGCCCCGCCTTCTGGGTTCTGTTCTTTCCAGATCCGGCCGGTAACGCGCAACTTCAACTCTTTCCTATCCCCTCCAGAGAAGAAGAGTGCCATGTTCCGCTGTATAATGAGGCCATCATGGCTGTCTCTAACTCTCCTGTGGCTGTCCCTTATGCTTCTGGGATTGCCTTCCCAAGTCAGTTTTCGGGCATTTCCTCCAACCTCCAGGCTATAGCTGTAGTTTCGAGCTTCAATTTCATCACCCATGAATCGCAGGAATGCCATATAAACAGGCGCCATGCCGAGCTGGAAGGCTTCAAAATGGAGACAGAAATACTGACCGAAGCAGTGGAAGACCTAATGAGAACAACAAAACAGACGATTACTCAAGTTCTAGAAATATTCTCCATGTGCCAACCCCAATCATCAGATAGATCCCAGCTGCAAAAATCAACAATGATGGTTAAAGAAACAAAGAAACTTACAGTTAACATCCAAGTAGCATTTTCTACTTCACGGGGATTGGACTTGACGTAACGATGGTTAAAAGTGCATCCTGAGTGCATATCAACCTTGTGATCATCTCTTAAGTGAGCCACAAGGAATGGAATATCTCCAACAACGGAGCAGTCTGATCCAGCATATGGACAGTTGTATGGCCTGAAGTTGCAAACTACTTCGTGTTTGAGTTTACTATAGTAGGGGAATATCTCAGGGCACCCAAGAGCACTATATCTGCAAGGCAGTTCAAGTGATTCGGCTACCCTCTCCAATGCTAGACACCGAATATCGCCCAGCTCCTGTCTGCAAGTGGGACACCGATTGTGTACCCTTGTTTTACAGGTCGAGCAAAGGGTGTGTCCATTGTGGCACTGCAGGAACAAACGTTGATAAGAGAAATCAGAAGTCTTTTAGGGATTCTCAGGACGGTGATTCAGTAAGATCACTTTATTCCAAACAACTCCAAGACAAAGCGCTAACCAAAGTTCCCCACTATATATAGAGAAACAGTGACAACGTTTGGGAAGAACACATCAAATATGGTAACATATCCTCAAAAAACCCGGCAAAAGAAATTGCAGGTCCTTTTAAATAATTCAACATTTTAAAGCTACAAACATCAAGCAATAAACCGAAGACAAGATCAATGATGCACAACTAGTTGCTAGGAAGAGGTTACATGATATACAAAATGAAAATCAAACTCATACTCTTTGCCAGTAACAGCTCAAGCTGAGCACTCAAACTTCAGGAGGTCAGAAACTAGACAAATTCCTTTCTAAACCCTTAGAGAAGAAGTGTTACCACAAGCCTAAAATAGTTTAACCCAATTCACTTTTTCCTGCTTGCTTTCAGATGAGGCATCAAAGCCACCCAATGGCAGTACTCATAAGTAAAAGCCTCCATCATGCATTTGTCAATTCCAGATCATTTATCTCATAGATAAGCTATTGTGTGACGCTTAAGCTCACTATTGAGACTACCCATACAGGGCCAAGAAACTCTATCTATAATGTGAGAACATGGGAAAACAAGGGAAACAGAATTCGGTAATGTCCTCCATGATCAAGAAGGGACTGAAAAGCAACTATAAAAGGAAATGTGAAAAGAAAAGATCAAGCCACAGTGCATTTGATCAAAACATTTCAGTTAGAAGTAATTTAATAAGATTTTTCAAACCTGATAAAACTTTCAAAGATGAAAAATTCACATTGTATAGCAATATCACCTGCAGCAGTCATCTCATGCCCCTTAACTAAGATAGATGTGGTGGACTTCGTCTCCTCCGATGCACAGAGGAAGAAACATAAAGGGTCCCAACAAATAAACAAGAACAAACTTAAAATGATTGTCGTTACGGAAATGAAAATTAGTCAAATACACCACTAGTACAGTAAAACAATAAAAGGACTCAACAACTTCCGACACACCAACATGGCATTTACCCTGTAGACTTGACATACCTTATTGATATCCCTGCCAGCTACATCATCTTGAAAACCATTTGTGAAACTGTTAAAAGAAGGATTTATACAAAAATGTTTTCTCCTAAAAACATTTTTTTTTTGGGTTGACCTTCTATATTGTGTTGCCATGGATGAGGTTATGCAATTGTGATGAGTCCTGACTCAACTCAACCAGAAGTCGTAGAAGGGATGACTTTGAAGATGCTTCTACTTGATTAATGTATTCAAGGTGGAAACATTTGAGTAATGGACTAGACAGAACGACTGCACTCCATCCTGTTCGCTCCAGTAAGTGCTGTTTCTAATTTTTTGTGGCATCTTGAAATCAGAAATCTTTTTCTGATACGCTTTTTCTTTCTAGACATTCATATAACATGTATTGAAGTCCTAAATCATGCCAAACCTTTGATCCCTAAAACATGCATGGAAGTCCAAATAAACTAATGCTTCAATTCTTGGAACAGAATAAAGTGAGAAGTATCACACTACTTTTAAGATGATAAATACAGAAATAAGTTTCTAATGGTTTGACTTTGTTATGAAAGAGCTCTATGTTAAGCCTCTATTGAAGATCTAACAGAAGACATTTAGTGGGCTTTTTGAGAAAAGTAGCAAGTGTCACATGGATTTCGGCTACCTATTGGGCCAATGTCCAGGCCCTAAGCAGGGTCATAAAAGCATCAAGTCCCTTTCTGAGATACAAGACTTGGGTCAAAAATTGGGCCTTAAGGGTCTCAACTTTGGTCCGAACAAAAGCACCCTCAATCTTGAAATTCCAGAATTTCCAACAACATGGTTCTGTTTTCTACTCACAGCGAATGCATCTCTGATAGACTAGGTGTTCATTTACAATGATTTTGTAATATTATGCTCACTTAATTAGTACAAAATACAGTATTATGCATTCAGTTGTGGTCTTCTGAGCAATCAGATGTTTATCCACTTATATTTACAATTGAAGGTAGTTGTATATATTAAGAACTGTGTCAAAGGTGCTTAATGTTGAATAAAAGCAATTATTGATGATTCTATTACCTCCACTAGCATAGTGTTCCTACGAACACTATAAAAGCTATTTTCCAAAGTTATATCGATACCTCTTCTATTACTCTTACTATGAAAATTAAAGATCATTCTCTAATCTCTATTATGCAATAGCCAATGCACTCCATGCATATCAGATACATGAATACTGCAAACAACAGATAGACACATTTAAATCCTTGAATCACAAAACATCGCATGGAAGAAGTTCCAGGACACAATCTGGTACTCTTCAGTATAAAAAGAGGATTACAATAACCATAACACACTTCGGATGGGTGGCTAACAATCTTTATTGAAAAATGGACAACTTTTCTTAATCAATTTTGGAGATGACTAGTCTATCATTACAGTTGAGAGGATTTTCTTTTCAGGAAAAAAAAAGGAAAAAGGAAAAAGGAAAAATAAAAAATAAAATATTTTGGCATAATTAGTACATAATATGATAGATTTAGATTTTCCTCTTTTAATGAGGTCAACGACAAAGAGAATTGTAGAATCTTGTCTTTCTTTCTTTAAAATAGAAAATGATAATAAAAAGAAGCAGCAGGTAGAGTTTTCTCTCAAAGTTCGCTTCAATTTCCTTTTAAGGAACTCAAACTATTTTAATTGTCCTTTAAATAGATTTTCAATTATTAAGGATAAAGACTTATTTTACTCCTTGTTTTATAAAATTGAATGAGTAAGCTTATCCAACTCTTTTAAGGATTTATCATTAAAACATAGACATATTTTGTTTGGTAAATTTTCCGTTTAGGGAATCTTAACCTACTTGAGATAGAACTCTTTCTCCCTGCTCCACATTTGGACTGAAATTTGAAACAACTGAATTTGATCATAACTGGCATACATATACTGAGAGTTGAACATAATAAGAGAGATTTAGAGTTGCAAGTCCCCAGACACCGTTCAAATATGTGACCAGCTATAGAAGTTCATTACAGCCATGTTTTTTCTTAATTTGACAAATTTCATGTCTTTTTCCAAATAGTCGCCAGTAGTCTAGGTCCGTGGAAAATGATGATAATAATTTTACTTGATTTTCACAGACCAATTAATGCCTACACTATAATTTGACAAAACCACTGAATTACATTGTGCAAACACATTACACATACTGGTTCAACATGTGGGGAATGGATTGTTAACGAGAATGTTGATAGGACAAACAAAACATAGCAATTTAACCAAATAGAAAGCGCTGCTACTTAAAATTTCAATGGAGTCATGAATTAGATTGAGATCATACTATCTCACTTTAAGCTCCTATAGACTACTGATACAACACTTATTTGCAAATCGTAAAATCACCCGCCCTCCTCATCTTTGAGATCAAGAAGGTTTAGTAAAAGCGGGATAGAGCCATTCACAAGGAGGTCTACTGGCTGGGCAAGGCAGGAAACAGTAAGATAAATCTAGTAAACTCCCTTAGTGCTAGGCAAGTAATAAGGAAATCTTTACTTGGGTAAAATGCATACTCAATCAATAGAACCATCAACGAACCCCATTTCTGAAGCAATAAAATTCAAACTATCGAAAAACGCGATGTTTGACTCACGGCAAGCACACCCTTAGCTGCACCCCCTTTTCAGACTGTTTTCAACGTCTACCAACCAAATCCAACCAAAATAATCATCCAATGGAGCTATTTATCCAAGTTGGAACGTTCACCCTGCTCTTCTTCTAACCTCAACACTCCCAATGCAGTGAAGTTAAAACACACATACAACGTCTTGACAGCGCAATCAATGAAAATAAAAAAGTCATTATCACTATCAGCATCATCATCATTAAGAAAGAAAGGTAAAATGAGCAGGGACAATCACTGGAAGCAATTATAAGAGACCAACCAAGGGAAATATCGAGTAGAGAAAAAAAAGGGGGTAACAGGAGTAACCCGTCAACGAAAATGGAGGAAATGAAAACAAACCTGATGTATTGGGGGGTACATAGAATTGGTGCATACAGGGCACTCAAGAAGCTCATGGACGCTGGTGGTGCTGGGACTGCTGCTGTTGTTAAGAGGCTTGGAAATCGAAGGGAATTGATGGTGATGGTGATGGATCTCATCCTCATCCATCACATCCGAGGATGGAACGATATCAATGCTACCTGATTCCATTGAATAAAACAAAGCCCACACACGAACACACAAAACTCAAATCTACGGGTTATCTAAAGTAGGTCTAATTTTGCTTTCTTCTCTGCATAGGATTCAGGCTGCCCAGCTCAGAAATGAAGGAGAAAAGAGAAGGAGATCAGAGTCTGGGCTTTTTGACCATGGCAGTGAAATTTTTGTATGTAATCATGTGACGAAGGAACAAGAAAAGACAGTGAAGAGCAATAAGGGAAGGACTCGATCTGTCTAATAATAAGGACAACTATTCATAAAGAGGGTGCTTTTCTTCATCGTTTAGCGCAAACCGAGAGAGAGAGAGAGAGAGAGAGAGAGAGAGAGAGAGAGAGAGAGAGAGAGAGAGACCGCAGAAATTGTAAGAGCCATTTGATTAACATGGTGATGCGAGTTGGCACT
This sequence comes from Casuarina equisetifolia, assembly GCA_028551475.1. Lineage (NCBI taxonomy): Eukaryota > Viridiplantae > Streptophyta > Magnoliopsida > Fagales > Casuarinaceae > Casuarina > Casuarina equisetifolia. Next base: position 11,486,472 of record CM052355.1, read on the forward strand.
GTAATACATAGGGAAAGAGCTAAGCTTTAATGGTTGAGCTTTCGGAGATGATTTTTGTTTTTTAACTATAATTATTTGTTATTTGATTTATCTCCCCTTTTTTTTTCTTTTGGGTTACCTCTTTTCATGGTTTTCTGTTTTCATTTGTATTTTTTTCTTTGTGTAGTAAATTAGCATGTAAGGTAAACTAGACTTGAACTTACATATATAATAGTGGTAATATATAACTTATTAGAATTGAATTTATTTATCTTGTTAGCTTTCTTTCTTTTCCTTCCTCTTCATCACATTTTGTGCGGTATTGTAATATAATTTTTGAGTCTATTAAGAATTTAAGTTTAATTTTCATTAAACCCAGAGGGTGTGTCAAGTTTCACATAAAAAAATAATAACAAATTATAAATTATACTTAATGCATTAAGATTTGAAATTAAATACTAGGAATCCTTCATAAATTTTAACATTATTGTGAGTAAGGTATTATTTATTACTAGTGTGATTTTTTAGTTAACAACTGGAGCTTTCTTTATTCTTTATTTGGCTGTCATTGTCTCTCCTTTCTGATTAATTATTTTCTGCCGCATATTGCATTAGGTGGGTCACAGTTATCTCTCGGTGTTGCACAATTTGTGGGCACTTCTGAGATCGTCAAGTTGATGGATGCAATCAATAAATGTAGGATATATGAGAAAGATGTATAAAATTAAATGCATCTTGCATCTTACAACTTGCTGTGAATTTCCATTTGAAACCTTCGACTAGATAATAACTTCCTTATAAGGGTGTTTTTTCAGTGGTGAGAACAAATAGTTCTTTCACGATTAATCCTCGCATTTTCTTCTAACCAAAAAATAAAGAGAGTTGGAATTATTTACTACACAACACTACCCATGGATGGCATGCCACACCTAAGAGTCTCAACAAAGCATCTTTTAATAATAAGAGAGATTTAAGGTTTCTATTTCTCAAGGGCAGAAGAGTACATATCCCAGTGGGATAGTTGCAAAGGAAGAGTTACCTCAGTGCGTTACGAACAGCAGGCTCATTTTTTACTGGACCATGTTTGTAAACTATGTTATCATGGTTGGAAAGAATATAATGGGATGATATTGGCATAAAAAGGTTACTTTGGTTGAACGTTACTTCAAGACGAAACCTTTTGTCTGTATTACAAGAATATTAACCACTAGAATGGCAACGTTGGCTCATCCATTGTGCTTTGAGTGAACCCATCAAAAAGTGGCACGCTTTTGTTCGAAAAAGAATGGAGGGCAAGCCTATATTCTCATCAATGAAACAGTGCTGATGAAACTTCCCACCTGCCAAAATTATTCACAAGAATCATGCGATATTAGCAACCCATTATACCAAAACTGGAATGCACAGATACTTCTTACCTTTCTCCTGTTCAGCTTCCAACCCAACTACTTATTCACCTCATCGTATACAAATCCTTCACAAAGATTCAAAATAATTTGAAAGATGAAAATAATTTTACATATGATACAGATTGGCTGGTAAGTAATCCACTTTAATCATTCACTACTCCTGGTACCTGACATCATCATAGGTTAACTTCGAAAGACGTATCTCTCACACATTTCAGACTCATGCAGTCAGCTGGGACAACATCCCTATGTCTCCACCAGTGAAATTCTGATTCCTCCAAAAAGGCCCAAAATTTTGACAAGGAATATTTCATGACCACTGATTTGGGAAGGCTTCTCGGTAATTTGCATCCTCACCTAGTGTAAGCTCTCTTACTGTTGCATCCCTCACCCGTGTATTTAAAAGCTTCTGAGCTATCCTATCTTTTCGTGTAACTTTCTTACGCAGCATGGATGACAGAGCTTCCTTCTTGTTTCTGGCTGAAAGATTCCCTTCGTAAGTTGCCTCCATGCCTTCACCAATGGATGCAGATCTTGAAGTTGATGCCAAGGCAGCATCCCTAAGAACCGCCTCATTGTGCTCCCGAATTTTCGCAAGCTTTGCACGCTTCAGTGACTGCGTATCAATTTCTCTCTTTTTCACAATCTCTTTATCTCTCTCTCGAACATTCTTCACAGCTTGTTTAGCTAACTGCTCCACTAAATTAGTTCCTGAATCAAGAGTTATCTTGTCCTCTGAGGAGATCTCATTTAGTGGCTTTCCTTCTTCATCCCTAGGTATAATAGGTCCATGAAACGGGCAAACTTTCAAATCTCTTCTTTGACAAAGTCCCCCTTTCCTCAAAGGGGCATGGCATGGTTGGATTTCTGTTTGCTCCTCCTTGTAAACAGTTGCATGAACATTCAGTTCTGCAATTTTCTCAGCAGGAATAACTGCATCATAGTCCACCCTACCCCAGTGACTCTCAAGCTCCAATCCCCGATGGTTGGCTAAAACCTTCCTGTTTGAACCCCAGTCATTCAAGAAAGATTCCCATTCCATTACGGGCGCTTCAGCCAGTAGCTTATTCCTTAAACCTTTCGTACTCGTTTCACCATCTTCAAGACAGAGCAACTCATTATCATCACAACCACTGTTACTGCTTTCAAGGGTTTTATTTTTCAACTTGGTAGCTGTTAAAGCCATGGAAAGATCTTCATTTTCCTTATTTAACACAACTGAATTCTCACTCTTAAGTGATCCAATGTTACCATCCTCCCAGAAATCTTCTTCTTCATCATCATGACTTGCAGCATTTGGAAGAGTACAACCTGATTCTTCACACTTCTTCTTTACTGATAAGAGGCAATTTCGGATGTCTATTAGCTCCTTCAAAGTGGAATCTCTGAACCTGTTGTCTGCCACTTCAACCCTTACAAGAACAGAAATTCCTTCTTGGACCGAAACCAAATGCCTTGTCACTAGAAGCTTGTATAGCTCCCTCAATGCATCAAAAACCACCTTATTGTCACTGTTTTCATGAACCTTTTGCCCTTCTTTTAAAGTATTGAGACGGATTTGCAGCAGTTCAGATGAACGAAACTCTTCTAAATCTTCATCATCTACAGGTCCTAGTGGCATAAATTCCTCTTTGTTACAGACAATGTCTAAACATTCTCCAATCTCCTCTATTGTCGACTTTATTTCTTCCTTCATTGATGAGAAATTCTCCTTCAATGTTTCAAATTTTTTTAGTAAAATATCCTTTGACCTCCGTTCCCTTTCTCTTCTTTCCTGCTGAATTCGAGCTGCATGTGCCTGCAGATTAGGAAACTGGAACTTGAGGGTGTTTTTAAGGTACTCAAATCCTAATCTCAGTCGCCTGTAATGAACCCCAAAGGAAGAGTTCCACTTCTCTAGGAATTCAACTGCCTTTGAGCGCAAAATGGATGCAACAGCTGGTGGAGCTGGGAGAGGCAGATTTCTTCTGAACCCAACACTCAAACTCAGTAACTGATCCATGTTTTCGACAAGGATGGTTCTGAAAAGCTTTGACCTCATGAAGAGCTCATCAATTATGAGAAGCGTGAGATATCTTACCTGCAACAAATTACATCAACGTCAAATCACAGTTTACAAAAGCCTTCTTCCTCACAAAACAGCAGCAATATTGCATTGAGAATAATTCAGAGGCAAAGAACTCAAAAGGCTGATAAACAAACAAACTCTTTCCACCCAAAAATCTTTGCCACCAAACGTGCCTGAAGATTGTTCCAATCCTCCGAAAATGACACATTTGACCATATACTTCAGTTTTAACCCATTAATGAATTTGCATCTAAAGTTTCTTTTACAGCCAGAGCAAGAATATCACAACTATGACACAATTTACAAGAAAAGACTTGAATCTTCAACCATAAGTTATCTAAACTACCTAGAAGCTAGATAGGTTTGCCAGGCCAACGTATTTTAAGTAAAAACCTAAAAGAATCTTAAGGACTTAAAGTTCAAAACTGCATGACTTGTGATCTAGACCACAAATCTAACAAACAGACTCACTCGCTTTTCAAAAGGCTTACGTTCAAACATATGCAATAAAATGGCTCCACAACATGTTACTTCATTCCTCTCCACGTGTGCGCCAGTAGAACAGGCAATTTCACTCTCCTTTTCAATCATTTCCCAACGTTAATCCCCCTACAAATCCCAACTCTTGATCTACTGCATGTTTACGCTTACCAGGTCTACAGTATTTATTGTCTCCTTTCATGATTAATCTCAGAGTGCAACAAGTGATCACACACCAGTTCTGTCAGCCAGGAAATAAATCAAAAGCCAGTCCACGCAATGCTTGGAACTCACATAGCAGATTTCAGCAAGGATACACAAAGTGCAAAATAGAATACAATTTAATGCCAAAATACTGTAACTCATCCAAGTAAATTACCATAAGTCATCGTAACCAAGCCCCCTTTTCTTTTTTCCTTTTATTTTTTTTTAACTTTTCCCTTTGTGGCATTTGAGACATGCAATCTAATAAAAGTCAAAGGAACTGAAATTCAAGATCTCTCCGAGTATCTTTGAGGAATAGCCAATGATAGTCGCAAATTCTAGTTGAACACAACCAAATGGAAGAGCGGAATCAAGGTAGCCAAACCAGAGAGCAGAGATTAGGGCTTTCTCGACTTGAAGACATTACTATTATTCTTCTGCCCATCCGTTCTTCTCATAAATCTTATAATGGGTAAGAAAACAACCTCAAACACAACTCCGTGCAAAATCATCTCGCAGAAATTCAAATCCATCTAGTGTCTGATTCCAATCCAAATCCTAACCATCGGCAAAAACAAAGAACCAAACCCCAGACTTATCCCCTCAACAACATCCATCGAAACTCCTAACGAAAAAGAAAGAAAGAAAGAAAGAAAGATTGAACATATTATGAAACATCGAAGAGAGAAAACTAATCGGAAAAATGAGGACCTGAGAGTGGTCACGCTTCATAAGGTCCAAAAGGGTCTGGGCAGCAACTCGGAGCTCCGGATCAGAAAATCGGACAACCGACTTGATGGCTTTTAGGAGGCGAGGATCCACCTCCGGAGCCGTGGAGTTCGTAGCCTTCTCTATCAAAGCTCTCACCTTCCCTCCCTCTTCTCTCTGCGCCCCCATCGCCATTAATCCCTCCGATTATTCCAAAAAAGAGAGGGATGCATTTGTATTCGAAAATCCCCAATTTATATGGCTCCTAATCTTTCAAGTAATCACGGTGTACGTTCCATTGACTAACCGCCATTGTAGAAGACGTCGTTTTGGGGCGTTCTAGACGACAAGGCGTTTTACTTGGCACGGGTGGATGAGCTTATCCATATCTTGATGGCAACATACGTAATATCCTCGCATAATCGGGGGGGTTTTGGAAGATGGGCTCCCCACTCCTCTCTCACAGTACCCCTCTCCCTTTCGGAATCTATGCTTCTGTTTGGTTTCTTGGAAAATGACCAAACCGATTGGATGCTGCACTGTTTCTTATCGACGAAATGAACACAGGTTGTCTTGTAATAAATAAATCCTCTAAGCCTGTGTTCACATACAATGCTGCAGGGAGAAATGTTTTAATGATGTCTGAACCTTTTTAACATGCATCAAGCACAAAACTTCAAATAGGTCGGTGTGGTATGGTGGCACTTAATGAAAACGAAAATAAGTATAAAAAGTGCAACGAGATGGATAATTTCCGTAAGCCATGTCAGCAACAAACTCCACGTCAGCCATTGGAGAGATGAATAAGTGGCATGTCGTTTCGTTCAATTACAAGGGCACTTCACTTGACGGGTGAGTTAGTCTGTTAAACCTGTTAAAGTTGTTGAGAGTTTGTTAGTTCTGTTAATTGTGTAAGCTCTTGTATAAATAGGACGAGAGTGGGTAGAAAAAAGTGAGTTGATTGTAGTTCAGTTTTACACTGATATTGGAGGTTTGGGGTTCCCTTACAAGCAATCCCTCTTTTTGTATACTTGATCATTCAAGATTGGTCGTAAGGCCAAATTACCAAGAAATAAATCCATTGAAGTTCCTGAGTCTATATTTGTTCCATCTCATCCTTTTACTCGTTCTTGTGCCAAATCATCTACTGCTCATCTAGACCATGGCAAAGTGGTATCAAAATGGCAAATGATCTTGGAAATTCTTCTACGGATGCTCTGCAGTTGCGTGAGCTCTCAGAAACAATGCATCAACTAATTGATGCGCTCAACGCTAAGATTAACAGTGTGGCTGCTCGTGTTGATCCTTCCAAAGAGCATGGAGAAACTTCTTCCCATCATGATGGTAGTCATCGAACTCGGGAGGAAAGAAAGTCTCAATCAGGACATTTTCAAGCTCGCACAATACGCTTGGAATTTCTTAAATATGACGGCAGTTCTGATCCAACCTGGTGGATTGATCATGCTGTCCAATTTTTCAAGTTCCATGATACACCTGCGGAAGATCAAGTCCGAATAGCATCTTGGCACCTTGATGGCAAGGCTCAACTTGTTTATCAACTCTTGAAGAAGGAAACTGGCAATTGCTTCATTCCTTGGGCAGTTCTTACTAGTGAGTTGATGAAACAGTTTGGACCTACCATGTTTATCTTATTTTGGTGAACTTACTAAATTGAAACAACTAGGGTCAGTTTATAATTATCAAATATAGTTTGGTAAACTTCTTCTTCGGTCCAAGCCCTTAGATGTTCCACAAAGCATTGGCTACTTCATTAGTGGTCTAAAGGAAAGAATTAAACTCGATGTTGTTGCTCATAATCCTCCCACATTATTTGTAGCCATTGGCTTTGCCAAATTATTTGAGGCTAAGGAATTAGCCAATCGCCCGTCTTTTTCTAACATTGTGAGAAAATTAACTGTGCCAAATCCTACAAATATTAAGCCAGCAAACTAGAAACTTCTCTTACCTATCAAGAAATTGACTTAACCAGAAATTATGGACCAAAGAGCTAGGGGACTGTGTTTTAATTATGATGAAAGATTTACCCCTGGTCATAGATGTAAGAAGCTATTTTTCTTGGAAGGATTATCTCCTGGTGAGATCAGAGAAGAAGTTGATATCGAAGAAGAGGAAGGGGAATCAGAAAAAGAATTACATGTTTTGTCTATGGTTGCTCTGTGTGGTATTAAATGTCCCCGTACTATGAGACTCCATGGAGATATGGGAAATAATAAGGTTCGGGTAGGAGTTTTTATTGATTCAGGGAGCACTTTGCCAAAAAAATGCAATTGGAAATTGATAGATCTAAAACATTTCAAGTAGAAGTGGTTAGTGGAGAAGTGATTCATGGGAAGGGTTTCTATCCAGCTGTAGAATTGATCTTACAAGGAACCAGAATGCATGCTGATTTTTTTATCTTACCTATCCCTAATTTGGGAGTTATCTTAGGCATTCACTAGTTGCAAACGTTGGGAGAAGTTAAATAGGAGTTTTCAACTATGAAGATGTCATTCATGTATGCTGGAAGGTTGGTGGAACTCCAAGGTAGTACAAATCTCAAAAATAAATTGGTGAATAGCGTTGAATTGGACAAGCTATTGTACAAGCATAAAGAAGGAATGATTTTACACATGAAGGCTAAAGAAAACCAGTAACTTCAGCAAGCAAAATGGCCGAAATTATTCGATTCCTTGTTGCTGGAATATGAGGTTATGTTCCAAAAACCTCACGGCCTTCCTCCTAATTGATCACATGAGCATCAAATTGTGCTCAAAGAGGAAACTAAAGTCATTACAAGCAGGCCCTATCGTTACACCTATCTGTAGAAAAAAGAAATAGAAAAACTTGTCCAGGAGATGCTTGAGGAAGGGATTATACAAAAAAGCATCAGCCCATTTTCTTCTCTAGTTATACTAGTGTAGACTACCGTGCCTTGAACAAAGAAACTATAAAAGATGGTTTTCCCATTCCAACCGTAGAAAAACTTTTGGATGAACTCCACAGATCTAAATTGTTCACTAAGCTAGATTTACGTTCAGGCTATCACCAAATCAAAATGAAGCAATAAGATATCAATAAGGTAGCCTTCCAAACCCCTATTAGACACTATGAATTTTTAGTTATGTCATTTGGTTTATGCAATGCACCTTCTACTTTTCAAACTCTGATGAACAAGGTGTTTAAGGAGTATCTAGGCAGTTTTGTCTTAGTATTTTTTGATGACATTCTTGTGTATAGCCAAAATTGGAATGAGCATGTGCAACATGTGTGACTTGTCTTTGAGAAGCTAAGGATGGCTTAGTTATTTGTCAAAAGGGAGAAATGTGCATTTGGAGTAACTACGGTCCATTATTTAGGCCATGTGATCTCTGCAAAGGGTGTAGCCGTGGAAGAAGATAAAGTAAAAGCTATGCTGGACTAGTCAGTTCCAAAGTTTGTGAAATCTTTAAGAGGCTTTCTAGGCCTTACTGGATATTACAGAAAGTTTATATAGAATTATGGAATGTTGGCAGCACCGTTAACTCAACTTTTAAGGAAGAATGCTTTCTGTTGGAACCAGAAGCTGAGGTTGCGTTCCAAAATATGAAACAGGTCATGACTTTAGCCCCCACCTTACAGCTTCCTAACTTTTCTCTTCCATTTTTTGTCGAATGTGATGCTTGTGCTATGGGTGTAGGAGTAATATTATCACAAGAGAACAGGCCAATTGCCTATTTTAGTCAAGCTCTTAAAGGTATAAATTTACTTTTATCTACCTATGAAAAAGAACTCCTAACTCTTATTTTGGTTATGAAAAGGTGGAGACAATACTTATTAGGGGTCAGGTTCATTGATTTGACTGACCAAAGGAGCCTCCAAAGCCTTTGGAATAAAAAAAATCACCACCCATGCACAACAAAAATGGTTAATCAAACTAGTTGGGTACAATTTTGAAGTGAGGTTTAGACCTGGAAAAGACAATCCTATTACTGATGCATTGTCTAGACATGATGAAAATTCCTATGGTTTGGAAGAAATCAATAAGGAGGAGAAAGTTAAGTACACTGGGCCAGCAAAGAGAGGGAAATTTAGCAAGCTGTCAACAATCTACCGGGAACTAGAGGAACCGATGAAATTAAAGATGATATGGGGTTATTGAAAGCAATACAAGGAAATAGTAAGCTACAACCTAAAGAATCAGAGGTTGAAAGGCAGTTGGACAGAGATTTGATTGGTCTTTGGGTTCCTAGAACAGATTGCTAGGAAATAGGGGAAACCAGTACTAAACAAAAGATAATCAGAAAGAAAGCCAAAGCCATTTCCTTACCGGTTCCAGAGTGGATCAATGCCATTCAAGAAGAAGTCTATCAAGATCAAGAGATTCAATCCATTCTAAGTAAAATCAGTATTGGAGAAACAGACTCTCAGTGGCAGTATCGGCAAGGGGTCTTATTCTAAAAAAATAGAATTTTTTTAAGCAAATCTTCCAAGCTCATACTAGTCATAATACAAGAGATACATGGCTCCACTCACAAAGGTTATTTCAAAACCTTACAGCGAATTAAAGCAATATTTTTTTGATATCAAATGAAGAAGATAGTGCAGCAATTTGTCAAGGAGTGCTCGGTATGTCAAAATGTTAAGTGGCAGAACCTAAAACTGAGTGGATTATTGCAACCTTTCCCGATACCCAATCAGATTTAGGAAGATTTGGCCATAGACTTCATTGAAAGTCTACCAAATTCTAAAGGAAAACAGGTAATTCTAGTAATAGTTGATTGACTTCTAAGGTAGCACATTTCTTAGCCATTTCTTATCCTTACATGGCTATAAGTATAGCTCAAGAATTCTTCCAACATATATTCAAATTATATGGTATGCCTAGAAGTATTGTTTGTGATAGAGATGCTGTGTTTACCAGTAATTTTTCAAAAACATTGTTTGAATTGCAAAGGATGAAATTCAATTTCTCTACAACATATCACCCACAAACAGATGGCTAATCTGAAGTGGTGAATAAGATGAATAAGACATTAGAAGTCTACCTAAGGTGCTTCACTGGAGATCATCCCAAGGAATGGTCTAGATGGCTGCCGTGGGCTGAGTATTGTTATAATACTAGCATGCATGGGGCTACTCAAAGATCTCCATACGAAGTAATGTATGGCAAACCACCCCCTAGTCTTCTTACATATGCCCCTGGCTCAACTAATGTAGCTGCTGTGGATCAAGAACTAACTGTTAAAGAAGCAGTGTAGAGAAACATAAAAGAAAGGTTGTGAGGGGCTCAAGGTAGGATATAGAAGTACTATAATCTGGGGCGTAGGGAAAAGCAATTTCAGGTGGGAGACTTCGTTTATCTTACGCTCCAACCTTATAGAGGGAGCTCTGTCCAAGTCCGCAAGAACATAAACTAGCCCCTAGATACTTTGGACCCTTTGAAGTGTTGCAGAAAATTGGTCAAGTGGCTTACCGAGTGAAATTACCTCAAGGGTCTCGGATTCATGACGTATTTCATGTTTCAATGCTGAAGAGATTCATTGGTAAGGAAATTTCAGTTCAAGCTGAGCTCCCTACTTATTTAGTAAGTGAGGATGTTATCAGTCCTAACCCGCAAGCTATTTTGGAGCACAAAATCAGAAAGAAGCGAGCTGAATTATTAGTTCACTGGCAAGGACTTCCAGTTCAAGACGCCACTTGGATTGATGCAAAACTCTTTGAACAGCGGTATCCTTCTTTCAACCTTGGGGACAAGGTTCTTGTTAACCGGGGAGGGATGCAACGAGACAAATAATTTCCATAAGCCATGTCAGCAACAAACTCCACGTCAGCCATTGGAGATGAATAAGTGGCATGTCGTTTCGTTCAATTACAAGGGCGCTTCACTTGGCGGGAGTTAGTTAGTCTGTTAAAGCTGTTAAAGTCGTTGAGAGTTTGTTAGTTCTGTTAATTGTGTAAGCTCTTGTATAAATAAGACGAGAGAAGGTAGGAAAAAAGGGAGTTGATTGTAGTTCAGTTTTACACTGATATTGGAGGTCTGGGGTTCCCTTACAAGCAATCCCTCTTTCTGTATTCTTGATCACTCAAGATTGGTCATAAGGCCAAATTACCGAGAAATAAATCTACTGAAGTTCCTGAGTCTATATTTGTTCCATCTTGTCCCTTTACTCGTTCTTGTGCCAAATCATCTACTGCTCATCTGGACCGCTGCAAAAAGTTCTAATCCTTCATAAAGTTTAGCTTTTCAATTAATCTCCCTTGCCGCCAAATTGCATGAGATTATGATTTCAGCGCAAGCAAGGAGTGGTGTTGGTCCTTTTGTAATGAAGTACTAGTAAAAAGTAAAATAATAAATACATAATTATTCTTTTATAATATATAATTATAATTGAAGTTCAGATGTTGTTTTGTACGAAAATAAAGAAGCCTCTGTGGACAAGTGCAAACTAATACTGTGTGGATCAGCCCACGTTCCCACGTGCCATTTCGAGCGTCAAGTCCATGGCCATCAGGTCACCCCTTTAGCTGGGCCTGAATATTAGCTTCCACTTGAGTTTTTTTTTTCAGGTGTTAAAATTTGACTTAATTTAGATAGGACAAGGGTACGTGGTCGGTCCAGCAAAGAGTACATAATGAACCCATCTGGCCTTCGCTCGTGTTCCAAGCTTTACGGTGACGTGCCCATAAATATTTCCGCGTCGACCATGGAAAATAGAATATATTAGACCCTTGTTTTGCTTTTCAAGTACCGGAACGTGCTTTCTGCACATGGACAAAAGAGGGGATGTAGGTTCCTGTTTTCCCATGACTATTAAGATAAGGGACAGCTGGTGTTTTTTTAGATATTTATATTGACGTTCTTTTGGGTCACCTTGTCGCAAGCGAGTCTTGTCTCGCTTGTGACATATCTCGATCCCTTGTCCTTAAAGCAATATTAAAACAGAAACGTGTCAGGGTAGGTAGATTTGTGAGACTCGCTCTATCTTTGTTTCCGGTGGGATTAACCCGTGCAACTTTATTCTCTCTCTTTTTTTTTTTTTTTTTTTCCTAACAGCTAGACTCCACCAAGTGAAGGAAGAGGGACAATTGCTTTGCTCTTTCCCAGGCTAGCACTACGTACTTGTAAGACAAATTTTTGCCATGTGGCTGCCGTTGGTGCAGCATGGAGATGTGTGTGCCTACTTTTTTGACTTAGTGTGGCTGAAATGTGCTCTATGTTGAAATTGTGACACCACATGGCACTGGCAGCAGCCATTCGTTTGTGCTTTTCCGAAGTAAGCTGATGGTGGAGAAGCATCTGAAAGAACAGCAAAACATGGAGTAGGTTGAGTGCACCATCCCTGCGAGACCATGTGCACAGGCATCGGCAGTCTAAAGGTGCTTGAGCAGAAGTCAAGACTGGACGCAAAAAAGATGGATCACCTCTCTCAATCACTCTGTCGGGCAAGTGGAGGATATAGAGACTCATCAGTCGGCGAGAGATGATATTTCTTTTTTTTTTTTTGTTTTTTTACCCAGGTGAATCTATCTATTCCCCCAGTTAATTAAAAAGAGACGTAAAAAAGAAAAGAAAAAAAAAAAAAAGAAAACGCAAAGGGATTGGACACAAGTTGGCACCACTGACCCCGATCCCGCCGGGTGCTGGACGTCTTTCCCCCACCGCCGCTTCACTCTCAACAGTCTTTTTCTTGGGTCTGCTTTCTTATCCGAACAGCGTTTTCCGTTGACTGTAATGTCACATCATTAAGCAGCAGGGACCACTTCTTTACCAGGCAGCTTCGCTTTAACTCCCTAAAGCCACCAGGTTGTTTACTTTTATGCGTAATCAAGGTGCGCGGTAGATTATCTTCGCACTGGCGACGCACGCTCTCCGGGTACAATCTAAAACCATATTGGGAAACCCGGAAGGTCGGCGCAGACATCAATGAACCCAAGTAAAGAAACTCAGTTGGTGAAGAGATTGCACTTCGGCGTGAGTCAACATGGAGATTGCAAGTGTTAAAACGGCTGATTATGGTCGAATACCATCGCTATTTGCATTTCCAGCTTTTTAAGTGCCAATGGAAACAAGAAAATAAGATCAACTATAGCGCGAATAAGATACCCCAGGATTTGAGTAATATTATAACTGGGTACCGACAACAAACACCACGTGAACCGTGCAGCTACATCCCATGTCCTACCCTTTCTCTTTCCACAGATTAAAGAATCCAAGAAAGATTTTTCGTTTCCCGCTAAACAAGCAAAAGATAAAAAATAAAATAAAATAAAAAAAGGATGGAATGCGAGGGAAAAAGGGTTTTTTCCATTTCCCACTCCCATCGCGCACGCCAATCACGCGCATCCACGCGGAGCAAACCCGACCCGTGACCCTGCCAAGTCGTACACCACCCGGAAACCCTGCTGCTGGATGTTCCCGATAATCGACAATCCGCTCATCGTAGCCGCAAACGCAAAGCAGAAGGTCCCATCAGTATCCACTGGAATCAGATAATTAGTCGCCGGCAAAGACACGTCAACGCCTCTGAAATGCAGCACCACCGTCGGAACCTTCACCGACGTCTTTCCGGAGAGGTCAAAGCAAGTGTCGAACAACGAGAAGTCGGGTGCCCGCTTCAGACGCGATGCTCCGACCCGGAATGCATCCCTCAAGGCCACATAGGCGGATCGGGTTAAGCGGGTAACAGACGTGCCTGAGTCGATTATCACCCCGCCGTTTCCAGTGGTTCCGAGTTTGAACAACTGGGCGGTGATGCCGGGGACACTTCTACCACCAACGCTGATTCCAAGGAGTTCAACGTAGTAAAAGGTGTCGAGCCTAGGATTAGCG